>CAOKZL010000760.1:1200000-1800000 GCA_948472985.1 Iguana delicatissima
TACCTTTAGCCAGAACAAGTATTGTCTCTCCCTTTTGAAACTCCAGGTCTTCTGGTTGGCTGGCTTCATAACTATATCGTGCTACAACTTGATTTGCATCCATCTTTTTTTCTGTCTTCTGCTGAGCCTCCTGGCCATCTTCTGTGCTTAGAACATCTTTGTCCATCTGATGTAAAAAATAGCAAACCTAAATACTTTGCCATTTATTTAATAAGCAGTGCAAAATAAAGAGTGCTCTCATTATCTCTGTCTGACTTAATGTTGCTGTTAAAAAATAAAAAGTAAGGTTTTCAGATACCCCAACTTGAAACTCAGAAATTGTCATCAGAACAAGGCCTCAGCTTTTTAAAAGGGACACAGCTTCCCTCCCAACAACCCATTTAGCACCTTCCCAGGGTATTGCCTTTGTGGCTGGAGCTGTTTGGCTGGCTCTTCAATTTCCAGAGAGCAGAGGAGAGGAAGCATGGATATGTCTGCTATCTGAAGCATACTCTGTTCCAGAATTAAAATGGAAAATCCATCTTTAAGCCATAAAGGTTGCTACTAATGAACAAAAGAGACCTACTGCCTATCAGAGATGCTTTGCCTGACTCCCTGTTCAAGCATGCAGCTAGTTCTGCATTTCTGTCTTGAGAGCCATTGGAAAAATTTGATCATATGTATTAAATTACTAGACTTACAGTGTGGATGAAACAGAAGGAAGAAGGCCAGAGCTAGGTGTTGTGCAAAAAAGCAGCAGTCACATCTGGGTGGCATCCTACGAAGATTTAAAAGGTTCCCCCTGCCCTTGGTTTGCCATTTGGTCTAAATTAAATGGAATCTTTGCTTTTTACGGAGTTTTTTAAAAAGTATTATGCAGGCTAGTTCTAAGACTGCAAATAAAGCTTGACAACATAGATTAGAGTTTAGATGTAAAGAAGACTCCTCTTATATATTGTGCTATATCTCAGACCAAGTTCTGAATAGGCTATTATTAATGCAGGCCTGTTCTACTGCTTCCTCCTTCCATATATCTTACTTCATACTACAGGCATGGAAAGAACAGCTGTATGCAAAAGCAAATGTGCTGAGATGAGGTTTTTTAAAAAACAACAACAACTGAGGGCTGGGTATTGGATTGCCACCATCCTTTCCAACTTCTGGTCTATGGCTGTGCCATATATACAATTTTAGATTCTCTTTTTCATCCTAGCAGACTGAACGGTTTTCGTTGAAATCCATTCATTCTCTGACTAGGCTGTACCACTCGAGCTGCATCACATGGCAATTGATTTGAAGTTAAATTGCTGTTCAAGAAAAAGAAGTATAAAATTCCATTGACTGTGACAGTTCAACCCTTTGGATCTGTGTGTGTTGGTGTGTGCACCATACCCTCCAACATTTCACGGATGAAAACTGGGACATGTGTGGCTAAGCAACAACAAAGTATGGTCAAGATGGCAAAATTATTAATGAGGAAGAACAGACAAGCTAGGAGAGGCTGAAGCAGTTCGCTTTTGCCTGAACCTACTGAGATGGTCAAGATTCTGCACCCTTCTCTTTTCTCCCCCCTCCCCAGTTAATAGAATGCAAACTCCATCTGAACCTCAGTTTGCAGCACTTGAGTAAGCTGAGGACAAAAGAGAAAAGTGGGAGAGGCAGAAAGAAATTGAGTTTAAAAGCAGCTCAAAAAATGGGATGACAGAGAATTAATAAGGACTGCCCTTGCCAAATCCAGGAAGGAGGATATGATGCATGCATGCTTGTTCATGTGTGTACTAGCTTTGCATGTTTTTTTTCCCCAGTTGTATATTTTAGGTTTTAGTTCCATATTTATTTGAGCAGGGTAGTAGTAGCAGGAGAAAAGGTAAGGCAAAGAATTTTTAAAATGCTATGTGTGGAATTTATCCCATGCAGTCCTTTGCAAAAATGTTTTGAAGGAAGCTGGCCTGGAAGACAGCAAGTGGCTGAAAGCTATGTAGCAAGTATCTTTTGATTTACCCTGAAAGCCAACTCGGCAGCCTGTTGTACAAACAGAGGGACAAGTGGAAACTACCTGAGAGCACAGAAATTCTACATGCAAACTGTATAAACTGGATAGTTTCACTACGGTGGCCAGAAATTTCATTATGAACAAAGCTAGTAACTAGGTTGTTGGTAATACTTTGGGAACATTAACTATTGTAAGTCAACACAAAGTAGTAACTAACTACATATTTGACGTTATTTAATCCCTTTAATAATTTTTATAATTTCTTTTTTAAAAGTGCTTGTCAGTCATCTAATTGCTTATACCAGTGGTTCTCAACCTGTGGGTCCCCAGATGTTCATGGACTTCAGCTCCCAGAAGTCCCAGCCACTATAGTCAATGCTCAGGGCTTCTGGGAGCTGAAGTCCACACACATCTGGGGACCCACAGGTTGAGAACCACTGGCTTATACACTCATTGGCCAGGCCAATGGCTGGAACAATAAAAGGAGGTTTATTGAGCAACAGGTAGAATACTATGCCCATTTTCCACTACTGCCTCAAATTAAAAGGCTAATGGCTGCTAGAGCAGGTTTGTTTTTTTTATTTAAATAGGCAATGAACTTTCACTGAAAGGGTTGGAATGTGGTGAGTGGGTTATGTGTAGTAGTTCATACAGCTCAGAAATAACAAGTTACGATTAATACAGATACTGGTAACAAGTTGCTTTCTTTAGTAAACGAGGGTACAAGGAAGTCATGTTTAAAAAGTAACCACCAATGGAAATATTATTTTGATTATGATGTAAAAAATAACTGTTGTCATTCTTCAATGTAACTTTCCAGGGGTATTTTCAGAGAAATTTCAAGTTTTATGCCATTCTTTTATCAGTTCTAGGACTTTTTTTTTTCAAGATAAATGAGAAGTCATGAAAAACATAACAAGCAATTCAACAAGTTAGTTTTTAAACACTTCAGTGAGTAACAATAACAAATCACTTTTCTAACACTATCCCGAGGAATGGGGATTGCAGTCTGCTCTCCACATTTGTGGGGGTTCAGAGCACAAGACACCTGCAAAAGTGGAAAAAGCACAAATATCTATAGGCCCCCTCAAACCATACAGAAAGTACACACACAGTACACAATAATGCACAGTACACAGTTGCACACAGTACACAATACATTTGAATCCACAGTGGGGAGCATGCCAACTGCCCATTTCCACCTTCACGGCAGTGGGGTTCCTTCAAAAGGCAGAAGTGGACAGCTGGCAGGACTTACTGCCGCCTTTGCTGTTGCCCTATGTCATTTTTATTGGGGATTTTACCAGCCTCACCTCGCATTCACAGTCTCTCTCAGTCTTGTGAGGCTTTCAGAGAGACTGCAAACAAGAGGCAAGACTATTAAAAGTCCCTATTAAAAATGGTATAAGGCAGCAGCAGTGGCAAATAATCCACAAATAACCAAATCTGTGAACGTTAAACTCACGGAAGTAGAGGGCCAACTATAATTATTTTTTGTAAGAAACTTTCTAAGCTCTGGCTGTTTCTGGCAATGTGTACTATTTTCTAATCTGGTCTTACCTACCTCTTGGCTGCTGCACCACAATGTCAAGCAATGGTTCTTTGCATGATTCCACAGGGTCTTCATCTTGTCCTCATTCAGAAGCACCAGCTCTGCATCGTCTGATGGGCGATAACTTAAAAAAAACACAAGCAAACAGATGAGGCCCAAAGCAGTTCTGTTTGCTCAGCAAAGATGAAGGGGATGCTTGGGTAGCATTCTTTACCTCAGAGTTGTGTGCTGTGGGGAAAGCTCCAACTTCTTGCACACTTGGTCTAAAAGACTGTTGTAAGATAGCTCAGGGCTCGCTTGAAGGGCTACCGTGTATTTATAGTGCACCTTGATAATGTACGGAGCTGGAGTATCCACGTTAAGCTGCAGAAGGGAAAGACAGACAGAAGAAATAAAACTTTAGAGATACACAAGAACATTAACTTTATCTGTATTCAAAACTGCTATTTCAATAGGAGAAAAGAAGAGTACAGTTGCTCATGCCACGTCCCTCGTGCAGGGGAACACACAGAAATATACCTGCTGACACAAATGTCCTTCCACGTTTTTTTAATACAGTGGGTGAAAATAGCTGGGAATGCTAAAGGCTGACAATGTGCATGTTAAATGTTATACTCTTGTGTTCAAGAGAAATTGAGTGCCTAATTCCTAAATCCAAAGGTGCCCATGAATCTATGGGAATCTCTGCTATCTGTTCTGGATGGGAGCCTTACTTGTAAATCTGCATTTCTGCACATCTGTATTCTGCACTTCTACATATTTGTATTCTATATTCACACATCTGTGTTCTGCACATTTTAAAGGCACAGAGTCTCAGAGGCACATTTTATTTTACTTGCAGTTATAGAAATGAGTTGTATAGTTTACGGTAAGTAAAATACAACTGTAGGCCTTAAAATTAGAATAGTATGCATCTGAAGAAGAGAGGTTTTCAAAATAGAAATGCGCAGAAGCGCGTTCTGGATCTACTGCTATACTTCTGAATGATGTGCAATACATTAACAAAGGTGTTCCTGCTCCCAAACATTTAGCAGTCATGGAGAGTGTCTGGAATTCATTATTGCAGTTAGAGCTGCCTCTCCTAGATAACTCTGGCCAGGTAGTGTTGCAATAGTGTACCAGCTTGTGTCTCAAAGTGTACACTCTGCTCTTTGGGAGAGAGCAATTCTCTCTGGGACAAGCAGAACACCACTCATTTAGGCAGGCAGATGAAATGCTCACTAACAATATGAGGCACAAAAAACCCCAGCAGGAATTCAAAGGATATCTGCCAAGGAGCCAAACAGTACCATCAGTACCACCAATGGAAAGCTGCTGTGTATTTAGGAGGAGAACCACCACAAAGTGCACCTCAGATACTCAGCTTGGAAAGACTATTGAAAAGGACACCATAACTGAAATCTTTTGAGAGGTCTAAGAAAATCAACAAGGTTAAAGACTCCACAGTTTTCTCTCAGTGAAGGTCATCCAACAGTTTTTATTCTAAAATTTGACCCCAAACCTGACTGAAATGAATCCAGAAAATTAGTTTCAACAACTTTTATTCTACCATATGTCTTCATATCTCTATGTTGAAAAAAAAGATACGGCCCATGACAGGAAAGAAAGGGGGAAAGGTGTGTAATGGGATTGCCAGTATAGCAATCAAGGGCAAGATGGTTTTCTATCTTATAGATCACTGGTGCATCTATGAGCATATAATCTGCTTCTCCAGCAAAGTCTGAATTGGTCTCTACCAACTTCCCATAAACCTAAAATAGCTTAACATTGATTTAGAACTCAAAACAGAAAAAAAAAATTAAAATGGAATCTGGTATTCCTGTGTTTCTAGCTTGTTATGTTCGAATTCAAAATTTGAGCATGTCAGTATTTTCTCGAAAAAAAAATCAGTTTCCATGATGCAAACATCACTGTGATACAATGAATGCAACACCACAGTGTGTGAATAGTTAATGTGGGTACATATTTGCTTCCCAGACACTACTGTTGTGATTGTTAAGATGGCTGACAGCAGTTATAGGCTCCAGGCCTCAGCTGTGTGTTAGGGCCCCATCACACTACATTGTTACAGCGCTATATTCCACTTTAACTGCCATGGCAACATCCTGTAGAATTCTGGTGTTTGTAGTTTAATGAGGCCCAAGAGATCTCTGGGTGAGAAGTCTACTTGCCTCACTCTAAACTGCAAATCCCCGGATACCATATGATGTTGACATGGTGGCTGAAGTAGAATATAGCTCTCTTAACAATGTAGTGTGGTAGGGCATTAGTCTCCTGCAGCCGTTCTCAACCTTTCATCCTCCAGCTTTTCTGGACTTCACTGGCTTTCATGACTTGGCCAATGACGACAGATTCTGGGAGCCAAAGTCCCAAACAGCTTGACAACTAAAGGTTGAGAATGGCTGGTTTACAGTAACCCATTTAAATTCACATGTAAAAAATAGTTTCTGTTCACCATGGAAAGTGGTACACATGAAATCCATTTATAGTGGGTCTTTCTCCTCTTCTAAATTTCATAGGTCAAGAAAATAAAGTAGATCATTTACCTCTGGTGTTCTCCTCTGACCTGCAAGAAGAAGAATAGTTGGGGTTTTTTTAACCAGAAGAGAACTAAAATATGCATAGAGGTCGACGCGAACCTCCATCTTACAGTTATAATCATACCTCCACCTGCACTAGAGTAAGAATTCTGTGGGTATAAAACAGACTGGACTACTTCTGGTGGCAGGTGCAGGAAATTGCTTTTGAAAACACTTCCTCATATTAAACACAAACTCCTTACAAGTTGAAAATGAGAGTCGTCCAGAAACATTCTCTCTAACATGCTGATTTTGTGCCAACAGGAAGTTTTTTTAGAAAAAGCAACTACATAGTGAGAATTCCAGAACAGTGGCTGTGTTAGTCCATCACAGCAAAGAGTCTTGTAGAACTCTTAGAAACAATACAGGGAAGCAAGGAAACAATCAAAAATGCCACACATCGCCACATACAGGTTAAAATATTATCTCAACCTGTATATTAAAGGATTCTCTATTAATAATAATTCAGATGAGGTTCTTTCAAGCAAATGTATTCGGTAAATTCCACAGAATTTATTGGACTTTTCTTCATATGGATTTGTTTAAGCTCAAGGCACAATCTTTTTCACTGACCTCACTATCTATTAAAATGAGCTATCTCATAAACTGAGTAGGACTTAAGTTGCTCCAAATGTGAGTACACCTGTGATGCCAGTATCTTCACATGACAATGAGGAATTAATTAGCTCAGTTAGGAGGCCTGCAAGAAGAGGGCAACCTAACAAGATCTTTCCCCTTATGTTTATGGGGTGTTGCAGGAAAGAACCAGACAGAGATTCCAAAATGTAAATTAAAATGTGTTTTGTGGAAAGATCAATCATGCACACAAAAGATCAAAGCGCTCACACATTTGCACGAGAGCTAACCAAAGGATATAGAGAGGAAAGTTATGGAGAGAGGCATTTTCAGGGAAGTGGTGATAATTACCAATCTGGACAACAGCAAAGAAAGAATAAATCAGAACGACAATGTGGCAACCATCAAGCGAAGCACTGCATCAAACTACTCAAAATTGAGGGTTCTTATGGGTGTGAACAGCTCTCTAGCCAGGCAAACAACAGACTTTGCCACATAGACAATGGCGTTCAGATGAGTTAATGGTCTTAATGTTAGGTGACAAAGAGTTGATGCCTGCTGTAATGGCTCTGTAATTGTGGAGAGGCATGGGGACAACACAGAGAAACACCCAGGTGTGAGGAGACAGGGTTGAAACAACCAGTGTTTTGGTGGGAACTTCCCTTGGTTATTGCATGCTGGCCAAGATGTTCGAGTTCCATCTTAAGCCTATTATCTCTGGAGTTGCCTGGTAATCTGCTTGACAATAATTTTGGCTACACCTAGAGCAGATCAGATGATATGCTTTACAGTCCCATGTGTTCAGTCAGTAATTTTCCTCTGCCCAGCTTGACCTTCCAGTCACCTCGGGTTCCATTTTATATCAATGTCAATTAACGTATTTGCCAACTAAATAATATTTCATCAATTAAACCATATCAAAACTGGGGGTGCACAGACCCATAACATTTACCTCTAAGTGAAAACTTTTAGGACTGGGATGTACAGGAGATGTAGCTCTCTAGATGTTGTTGGGCTATAAAGCCCTCCAGAGCCAATTGCAAGTCCTAGCTTATCACAAAATGTGGTTTGAAAATTAGAACCCAGGTTTCAGAAACCACACTTCCTCTTACCACCATGACTATTCCACTACTCTTGTCTCCAAAGGCATTCCCTTTTCCATGGTTTTCAGGAAGTCATTGTCATCTTTGTACCAGACCTTCAAAAAGACTCAGTCACTAGATTTCCTCTTCCTTACCCGGGGGAAGCCTGGTGGGACGTTCTGGGGCAGCAATGCTGGGTGGAGCTGGGATGTCCAATTCAGCAACATTTTCCTTCTGTGCAAAAATATAAATCAAGTAAGATCTCTTTGTGCAGTAATGTTCCTGGTTGCACTCATTCTACATAAGGCAGCTATCAAGCCGAATGTGTTTTGTTGGAAGTGAAAGAGTAGACAAGGTTTGAAGTTACTCTATAAACCTAGAGAGACAAAAAGCATTCTGCTTGAGGGTAGCAGTCTCTTGGCATAATATGAAACTTTGCCTAATCTTCTGCCAACAACCACCTGACCAATTATTTGGGGGACCCCACAATTAACTTGTATCGGACCTTGACCACTGAGCACAGATAAACCATTCACACACCCTGTGTAGCTCCTACACTTCTGTGTAGCTCCTACACGCATAATCAATCAATCAATCAATCGCCATGTGACCAAGTGATAACCTGAACTGTTTGACAGAGCATGAGTATGAATCATCCAGTCACAGATGGGCAGGCTTACTCTCTGCTTTTAGGCAAGCTTTGTCCTCTAGGCTTCTTACTTCTCTGTTTGACAAATGAGTGTCACAGCCATTTCACCACACTTGACTAAATACAAATGATGTGTAAATTGCAAAACAACTCAAGATGCATTAAATAAATGATAAGCAATGGTAAGGCTGGCACTAAAGAGGAGAACACATGTATGGGTGTCATTGGAAAGGTAAGACGTGCATATAGTTCGTTCAACAAGACTGAAGACATCTTACCCATCTTCTAGCATTACAACGCTATTTCCCTCTACCACATAGTTGGCTGTTGCTGGCAAGCTGGGGTTGGTGCTAGCATATAGGTAAGAAGCTCTAGATGTTACAGGGGATTGGGTTACTTTTATGAGCAGGCAGCTTCATGTCCACTTCTCATTTAGAATGCAATGTCTTCTTACCCAGGTAGAGCTCTGGTTTTGCATTTCCACCAGTTCTAAATAGTTGCAAGGCACTATCCCTTTCTGTACAAAAAGCAAAAACAAAAAATGGTTAGAGAGAGTGGACAGAGCTAGAGTTATATCTGGACAGCAATGGAAAAGTTCCCAAGAGCATGCAAAAGAAAGGAAGTTTCATCCTACCTCTTGCTCCTAACCTCCAAATTCTGAATGGTAGAATTTTCAAAGTCTCCAGGGCCCATTCACACTACTGAAGTATAGCAGTATTGTTCCACTTTAACTGCTAAGGTTCTCTACTGTGGAATACTGGGATTGGCAGTTTAAGAAGGGGTATTTAGAATTCCCAGCCAGAAAACTTCAGTGCCTCACTACACTACAAACCCCAGAATTCCACAGGGCAGAATCATGGCATTTAAAAGTGGAATAACAGTAATGCAATTGTGAAGAGTGAATGGACCTAGTTCTTGACCCTTTGAGCAATGCAAGTTTCTTTACATGAAAAACTGCCAGTGTAATGATGATGAGGCCTGGAATCTTCTTTCACTGAAAGGCAAATGTAAGACTGTTTTCATTTATATTTCAGAGAGTAGGGGATCTCTCTGTTTGTATTACTATGTTTGTGACAAAGAAACTTGGAAAAGGGGCAGAGATAATGTCTTGAACAAAGTAGGAAGCTTGAGCTTAATTGCAAACTTTAATTTCTATATTACACAGAACAGTGAAGATACGATACGAGGTTTGGGATTGCTGAATAGCTGGATATTGAAATATCTGAACCACCTGGATTCCTGGATGTTTAGTTTCTGGGGATGTTTTGGTGATCAATATTCTTGAATAACAATAATCAATATTCTTTGAATAACAAAGAAAGGGGGGAAGGAGGGGGAAAGGGAAAGAAAAAGGGGGGAAAGGGAAGAAGGAAATGTAAGATTGGTATAGTTTGTAGATGGAAGGAATTTGAGGACATATTTGCTAGTGGTTAGAGTGCTATATATTCTGTGTTATAGTGTGTGTTAAATTCAAATATTTGTACTTTATTTAAATATGAAGTTGTAAGTCAGATACTGTTGTAAACACATAAACACATAATATGTGTTGTGACACTTAATATGTAAGTTGCTCTAGACTTTGTCACTTAGGAGTAAGTTTCTATTACATACAGCTGGGCTCTTGTGTTATTAGGGGAGTGGAGCTACTTCAAGGTTAGAGTTAATGTAAACAAGAGCCAGTATATGTGAACACGTGAATTTAGGGCATGCTTTTTGCTCCATTGAGAATCTGTATCTATATAGACTATTAGAGTGCCATCTACTGGATAGAAAGTAATATTGGTTTAGAAGATTATAGGAACTTAGCTTGACGGGAAGAAAGTACAGTAGATACTGGGTCCTTTCTTGGGTTGGCTTGGTTAAATGTAGTATTGGAACCTTAATTTGAATATAATCACTTAATATAGGTATTAATATAAGAGTTAAAAGACAAGGTAAAAAGATAAGATAAGAAAAATGTTAGTTTTATTTTTTAATAATTTAAAATTTGAAATTTAGTTCAAAATTTAAAATTACGTAAAACTTAAAAATCGGATTTAAAATTTAAAAGTTAGATAACTGCAAGATTCTAGATTGATTTCTGAAACTTCGAAATTTGGAAGATTGTTTTTTTTTCCCCTTTTTTTTTAAATTTAAAATTTGATCCAAAGTTAGACATTATAATACTTGCGACTGCCAAGTTGGGGTTAAAGTAAATAATCTGTAAATTTTGTAAACTTTAAAATTAACCTTAAAAACTTTAAAATTAAATCTTAAACCTTTAAATTATTCTTTTTGGAGGAATTAGTGATTTCAAGATAAACTTTATTATTTGATTTCTTGGGAAATAGTTGGTGTATTGAAGCTCAAGTTGCAATGGTGACGAGAGCTAAAAAGGCAGCTCGGCAAAGGAGCAGTTCACTAGAAGATATACAAGAAAAACCCACCACTAATAAACATGTCTGGAAGAAATTAGAAGATTTGGGAACAAAGTTTAAGATTAGAAATGAAGGAATTTATGAGAGAGTTAAAAGAAGAAATAAATCAAGATATACGAAGAGAATCTGGGGAATTGAAAGAAAAAGTTTCTGATAGAATGAAGGAGATGAAAGATAAGATTACGGATATAACTAAGGAAATAACTCAAATAGGAGAAAATACGAAATTACTACAGACCAAAGTTAAGAAGGCAGAACAACAACTAGAGATAACTGAAGAAAAAGTGGATAAAGAGATATCTAAGTTGAAATTGGATATAGATACACGTACGTACTAAGTGTGTGAAGCTAAGGGGACTAGAGGAAAGACCCCGTGAAAATTTATCTGAAAGGGTGGTCCCAATTCTTGCTGAATTCATTGGATGGGAAGAGGCCCAACTGGATCTTGAAATTGATAAACTGTATCACGTTAATTCAACGGTCGCGACAGAATCAACACTTATCGAGAGATGTGGCAGTACATTTTATTAAAGAATTACGGATCTGGTGATACAACAGAGTTTCTCTTAATCGAATTACAGTGGAAGGATCGGAAATAAAATTTTTAAAAGACCTTGAGTATGGAATATCCTAACAAAAAGGAAACAATCAAGATTTGACACGAGCACTACGTGAAAGACAAATTCGATATAAGTGGGCAAGAGAAGAGGGAATAATATTTGCTTACAAGTTTAGAAGATACGTGATTAATACGTTAGAAAAGGCTGAAGATTTTTTTAAGCTTATTACAACAAGACGAGGAACATGATTTATCTGGTGAAGGGAAACAACTTCAAGAAGCAGCGACCGTGTGGAAGAGCCGGAAATCAACTTCAATTAAGTTTTCCGAAAGAAGACGAGGAAATTGACTTGATTGATACATCTGAAGAACGAAGCCAGTTACCACTGAAAGAAATTGCGCATTTACACGGGGAGGTAGAAGGATCTACAAAGCATTACAACAAATAGTTACCACATTGAGGTAAAACTACTTTCTTTCTCTTTTGAATTAATCAACGAAACATAATAAGATTGTGTAATACCATGGAATTATCAATCTGTTCATGGAATATTAATGGAATAAAACCTACAATAAGAAAAAGAGTTTAAGCTTTAGAGAAGCAGAAAACGGAGGTAATATGTATACAGGAAACCCATTTGTTAGAGAGGGATAAAAAATATTTACAGAATAACAAATTAGGAGTATGTTATGCAGCCTGTAATCAAAATCAAAAGAAGAAAGGGGTAGCAATATATATTAATAGTAGATTTCAATCTAAATTAGTTATAAGGATACTAAGGGCCAAATTATACCTGTTGAGATTAACTGGAATAATGAGAAAATATTATTAATTGGGTTGTATGCTCCTTTAGAAAATCAACAAGGTTTTTATGAGAAGGTTTTAGAACTTATTATACAAATAGATTACCAGAAAATAATTTGTATGGGAGATTGGAATGGGGTCATTGATGATAAATTGGACAGAAAGCAAAAATCAACTAAGAAAACTAGAGTTAAACATGGGAACTTACCCAATAATGTTAAAAAAGGGCTTCAAACATTGAATTTTGTGGATGTATGCAAGTCAAACATGGGTATCAACAAGATTATACATATTACTCAACATATCACCAAAGTTGGTCTTGGATTGATATGATTTGGACAACTAAAAGCTTGGCCAATTCAATAGATAATATTTGGATACTGCCCAGATTAATTTCTGACCATTCTCCATTATTGATGAGGTTTACTCAAAAGAAGAGAAGCTATCATTGGAGGCTTAATGAATTTTTATTAAGAGATAGTAAAGTTATACAAGAAGACATTAAGGAGGATATGAAAAAAAATTTCTTGATAATTTGCATAAAGGAACTAAAATAGAGATGGTCTGGGATGCTATGAAAGCATATATTAGAGGGATTTTGATAAAAAAAGAATATATACATAAAAAGCAAAAAAGGGATAAAAAGATAAATTACAATTACTTCTTAAAAGAAAGAAGAATTGAAGATAAAATTCCTCAAATAAAAAAATTCAAAAGGAAAATCCAGTAATGCGTAACCAAATAACCACGTTGAATTTGGAAGAGATAAGGAACATAAATCTAACTATGTTAAGCAAAAAGAATTAAAATTGGTAAAAAAGCTTCTAAATGGCTAGTATATAAATTACGTAAGAAAAAAGGAAAAAAGTTATATAACACAGATTAGGGTTGACGATCGAATAATAATAAGATCGAAATTATCTCTAATTTTCATAATTATTTTATGAAATTATATTCAAAAGAGAATTTGGGCCCTGGGGAAATTGGAAAAATTAAAAATTATTTAGAAAAAGGTAATATCCCCGAAATCACTGAAATTATGAGGAAAAGGTTAAATAAAAAATATCATCTCAAGAGATAAGCTTTGCAATTAAGAAATTAAAATTGGGGAAAGCTCCTGGTACAGATGGATTAACGGCTTTATTCTACAAAATTTTTGAAGATGAACTGTTGGTACCTTTTGTAGAATTGGTTAATCAGGAAGGAATATTGGTGATTCCACCTTCATGGAAAGAAGCAAATATTGTATTAATACGGAAAGAAGGAAAAGATAAATTGGACGTGAATAATTATAGACCTATTTCTTTGTTAAATTCAGATTATAAAATATTTACTATCATTCTTGGCAAATCGATAAAAAAATTTTTAGTAAAATGGGTGCAGAGTATCAGGACCAAACTGGTTTTTTGCCTAAGCGACAGATAGTGAGAATTTAAGGTTATTAGTGAATATAATAGAGTACAATGAATATGTCCCAAAGGAATTGGCTCTTCTTATAGATGCCGAGAAGGCATTTGACAATCTTAATTGGAATTTTATGAAGGAAGTTATTAGAAAAGTTGATCTTAGGTAAGCAATTTATCAATTGGAGTTAAGATTCTATATATAATAAACAAAGCGCGTTTATTATTGTTAATGGGATAAAATCTAATAGAATTTTAATCAAAGGGTACTAGGCAAGGTTGTCCGATCTCCCCGCTCTTATTTATATTGACTTTAGAAATATTAAATAGAATAATTAGGGATGACTCTAAGGTAAAGGGATGTCAAATTCAAGGGGAAATGTATAAATTAAAAGCGTTTGCTGATGATTTGCTTATAATATTGGATGACCAAATTAAAAAGATAGCAAAATTATTTAAAATTTTAAGGAATTTGGAGAGGTAGCAGGATTTAAAGTGAATAGAAATAAATCAGTGATTTTAACTAAGAATATGGAAAAAGGAGTGCAAAAGAAATTGGAATTAATTTCAAATATCAAGATTGGGCATAAAGTTAAATATTTAGGTATTTTTATCACAAGCAAAAATTTCAGATTTGGTGAGTAATAATTATATCTCAATATGGAAGAATATAGAAAATAAATTAATCATATGGTCAGAATCTCAAACTTTCTTTGTTAGGACGTATTGCAGTAATCAAGATGAGTGTTCTCCCTAAGTTACTGTATATATTTCAGACTATTCCAGTATTGAAAGATGAGAAAATTATTGAAGGGTGGTCTAGAAAATTAAAAGTTTCTTATGGTTAGGGAAGAAGCCGAGAATTAACGAAAAAATTTTAATGGATAGCAAGGATAGAGGGGGTTTGGCGCTGCCCAATCTTCAATTTATCTATAGATCTTGTGCTTTGAAATAGATGCTGGATTGGATTAGTACAGAAAATGTAAGATTATTAACATTGGAAGGTGCATCTAATAAATTTGGTTGGCATGGATTTACGGTACACAAAAGCATTAGAAGATAAAGAATTTAATAAAATATAATCAGAAAGAGTTTATTGAAGGTGTGAAATATGTACCAAAAAAAAAATTTATTTAAAGAAGCCAAGATGGATTTTAGATACAGCCTTTTTAAAGAACTATATACTACAAATAGGAAATGTTTGACGTATACAAGAAATACTGTGTAAACGAGGGGGTAAAGATGATAACATCAGATAATTGAAAGAATTGGGATTTAAAGGGAATTGGTTACATTATAGAATACTTTATGAAAATGTTAAGAAAGATATTGCGGAAGATGGAATCCAGGGTACAGAGTTAAAGAATTAGATATTAAATATCTAATTGGCGGTGATCACATCATTGGGAGGTATCACATATTATTAAAATTAGAAACTGAACAGATAATAATTAAGGATTTTATGATTAAATGGTCAAGGGATTTAGGATATTCTATTGAGTTAGCTGAATGGAGAAAGGCCTGGAATATAAATGTAAAATTCACGAGAAGTGTAAATTTGAGAGAAAATTTCTATAAAATGTTATATCGATGAGTATGTATACCACCACAAACTGTCCAGAATGTTTAGCAGTTATTGTAATAGATGTTGGAAATGTGGTAAGAAATTAGGAACAATGCATCATATGTGGTGGGAGTGTAAGAGGGTAAAGGAATATGGGGGAAGATCCATAATTTAGTAAAAATATATTGGAAATCGATTTGAAACTTAGTCCAGAGTTATATTTGTTGAATATGTTTGTGAGAGCTAACCAAAAGTACCAGAAGCAATATGGTAGAATTCTTCTATATATGGTGACGGCCGCAGAATTGTCTACGCTTCCAACTGGAGAAGTCAAGAGATACATTCGCAGGATCAATGGATATTGAAATTATATGAAATGTTTCAAATGGATTTGTTGACTGCATTAATGGATGATAAGTTTGATAAGGTTAAAGTTGAAAAGGAATGGTCCTTAGTGGCCAAAATCTGGAAAAGGGACTGGAAAGAGGTTTATATAGAATGAGGGGTTTATATTAATATTACTATTTGTTATTTCTGTATGTGATACTTGTTTATTTTTTTTACCTATGTCTGTATGTTTTTTATTGTCAATAAAAGTATGTATCTCTAAAAAAAAAAGAACAAAGTAATCTAAAGGGGGAACAGTGTTCCAAAAGCTGTGTGCAATAAGCTTTTAGCACAAACACTGTAGACTCAGAATGGTTCTGAGAAATTATTAATATCCCAACAGACCATCTGAATTGAATACATTTTTATAACACTTTAGTGGGAGAGAGTGGTGTGATAAAGCCCTCGGGTTCATTTCTCATTTTCTTTTGTCTCTGAAGAGTGTTTTCTATTTTACTTCACTGCAATATGGAAAAGGAAGACGAAGGATATGGTAACCTTTATTATCTTTACAATGGGAAAACAGCTGCTTGATCCTGACTTTAAGGAACAAAAAGTGCAAGTAGGAACATTCAAAACCTCCTAAACACACATTTATGTTACTGTGACCCAAGAAAATATGTGGGTTCCAAGAGCATTATGAGAGAAGACACAAGCATCCAAAGAGAACGTTCTGTTATCTCTAAGGTAGGAACAGAAACTGTGTGGCCCTCAAGAAGTTACTGAGATGCAATTCCCACAAATGGCTATGCTGGCTAGGACCACTATAAGTTGTAGTCCAACAACATTGGGACAGCTGTATGATTCTACCCGTATTCTAAGGAGATTTAGTCCATGGCATGATTCACACCCAACAGCACATCCTGAACCACTAACTAGAAGGCACTACTGAGAAATCTCTCACAAAATTCCTCAAGAGAATCAAGCTCCGTGATACTGCCTAGTCCTACAGGAGCCTTTCAGAACAGCAGACTGGAATGGCGGTACAGCGGAGGTGAGGAGCACAGACAAAGTGTATACTGAGCTTCAGAACAGCTTCTCAGCAGCCTTGCAACTGTGCTCCATCACTTGTGAAAGACTGCTTTCATGTCTTTTTCCATTTTCATATCCAGACAGCAGCTGGGGATGACAGTTCATCCCAAAAACCAAACTAAATTTGCATTAAAAAAGAAAGAAAGAAAGAAAATCAGTCCCTACTCCACCGAGCATAAACCAAAATTGATCCATACAATTCTGGCCCTTGCTTGCTGCTTTTTGTGCAAGTAAGATCTGGTTCTAGCTAAATGTTGTTTATAATAGAATAGGGTAGAAGGAAAGTTGCTATACAAACATTGATAAACAAATAGGTAAAATACCTATTTTCTAAGCCAGGTAGCATGTGGCAGCTATAGTACTCCCTGAAGCCTGCATTTGGTTCAAGAAAAAGGCACCAGCAGCTCATGTCAGTGGGACAGCAGGCGTCTCCTGCAGCAACGATTCTCACACTTCTTCTCCTGTGGACCACCTGAAAATTCCTGTGAGTCCCAGAGGATCATCTATGCCTGTTTTTGTTCTCCAAATCAAAATATGTGCCTAGGTAGCCTGTTTGATATCTGGCCTGAGACAAAATGCCCTCAATCTCCGTTGTCAGGGGAAAAGACATCAAGCACTGCATTGTGTACAAATACTGTTAAGCCTTCTCAACTTGTCTGTAGACTACTTGAACAGAGCTGACAGTGTGAGAAACACTCTGCCCTCACCAGCCTTATAATACCTTTCCATTGAATACAACAGTGGCCCAGTTGTCTTTCTCTTTCTTCAAGACAAAAACAATGTTTCCTGGAAGGACTTGAAGCTCATCTGCTGTTTCTGGTATAAATTCATATAAGACTCTGTGAGGTTGTCCCTGCAATGTCCTGCATAGCAAAGCAACTGATCAGTTAATAAATACTATTAACAAATACATAATCAATGAAAAAATAACATTCTCCTTTACAGTCCATGTCCCCAAGGGAAAATAACGAGCATGAAGATAATCAGATCAGGGAGCTGGGCATCTAGTGAAGTACTCAGGTCTAGGCTTCCTCCTCCTTAGCACTGGTCATATTTTTAAAATATGTATGTTTATTTATATTTATATTGCTCCAAAACCACACTTGCATTGAACAGCTGAACCTCAGCAGAGGGAAGAAAAGGAAAACCAGATCCGTTTGTGAAAGAAATCAGAGACATTATTCTGAATTCCATAAATTTATTTCATAGGTATGTATGTTTGGCTGTATATATGGAACACCCTCACTTTTTCTTTACTCTTTGAGAAAATTATGCTCCTGTTCTGATAGTTCCTTACCTTAGTTAAAACAGAGACAGTTTTCTGAACCTTCAAGGGCTGCTCATCCAAACAGAATTATATTCAGTTGTTGTTATTTTAACAATTCCTTATGCACAGTCATGAGAAAAACTTGCTCAATCAGACTGGTTTGTCCTATGATGTGCTGCTATCCTCCGAATTTTGTTGATCTTACCTTAGGGTTTCTGGTGTTTTTGGCCTAGGAGGTGGGTCTGATGCCTAAAAATGAACAACAGCACACCATATATTTTAGCATTTGCCTCTCCCAGGTTATATTATCAATTTTTTCTAACTCAGTCCCTGAAAAGTTGGCATCCTTAGAAAGTGTGTTGAAGAGGTAGCATTTTCCAAGTAGGGGCATGCCTGTAAATGCTCTCAAGGCCAGGGCCAGACCAAGACATTCTCCTGATTGAGGCAAAGAACCAAATGGCACCTGGTCATTCCACAGACTCAAATCAACTAGAGGGGCACCTGAATCTTGGGGCAGTGTCCTGCACCACAACTCAGGGTGACAGGCTGACTACAGGGGTTCCCATTATCTTGCTACCCATTGCTCACCACTTTGACTGGTGCTCAATCAATATAGTTTATTGTGGCCAATGGCCATATTAAAAAAAAAACATACGCAGGTAGATTATACATTATCCAGCAACATTACATAAAAAATAAAATACAAAACTTGAATGTAAATATGCAAGTATGTATATAAATATAAACCATACATACATATTACATCAATTATAAAATATAAATTATAAAATACAAAATGGGGAATTGATTGGTGCTTTGTTCAGTCAAACGTTGCAATGCAGATACGCTATTGTTGGCCTGTATCACATGAAGAGAAGGATTAATCCCACATGCAACGCCTGATAGAGCATGTGTCTTGAGCCAGTTGCCCCTTTGCCTACTTGTCCTACCCATTGGGAGAAGGCTACTTGCTAAGACAAGCAGACTAGGTCAGCAAAAATTAAGCACTGTTAGTTTCAGGAATTGGTTCAGCGTGTGTCCTGTTGAACTGGTCAACTCTCTCTGCCTAATGGTAACAGCCACCATGATAGGTGAGTCAGCTAGAGGAAACATTTCTGCCTTACCTGGGGCTGAAGGGGAGCAAAGCCTGAAAACTCATCTTTGTCAATCACAGATGCCACAACCTAGAATGAAAAGGAGGAACACTGTTTTATTCTCACTGGTCAGTTATGATTTCATGCTCCCTTTTTCTACTTTTCCTCATGTTAGTTAAAATTAATCTCTTCTGTATTACATCTTAAGTGTTACAGAAACAAAAATCATGCTTGGCTAATTTTGTGCTATTCTCACCCAATTTTTCTCTTCTGAGCCAACCACTGCTGCCTTGGGTTTGATCCTAGCATTCCTTGCAGATAAATTATGTTAGGTGAGACCTCTTCTCAATGACTGTAAAAAGTAACATGAACCTCAACTTACTTCAATGTTGCTTACTTAATCTCTTGCTGATGCAGCCTGAATGAAACCAGGAGGTGTTGGGCACTGTGTTCTAGAAAGAGTCACATGGCAGCTAATCACATATCCCCACGGGCAGATGAGAAAAGAGGAACTAGAGTATGGTTTGAGAGTAGGTGGAGATTTTGGTCCAAAATTAGACAGATTCATCTTACAAGTCTGCACTTCTCAGACTGTTTGAGGGCTGGACACAATAATGTGTGAATCCTCACACAGTAATAGACACATCTGAAAAAAAATGCACACATTTAAGAAGTGTGCACACTTTAGACATGCAAAAAACACTGTTAAAATACATTTTATTCTAAGAGTGGAACTTGCGGTCCTCCAGAAAGTTGTGACTGCAGGTCTCAGCATTCTTCACCATTGATCATGCTAGAAACTGCAGTCAAAGAATACCTGGGGAAAATGTGAAGTTCATCTGCTAACTGCTGCTGTTAAAGTCACAAGCTAGGTGGTTGGGCTTTTTTTCTTGACAACAGGAAACTGTGGAAACTCTATTACCATCTGAGTGAGTCTTTTAAGAATACAGACTTGGTGGAATCTGTTAATTCTACTTTTACTATAGATTAACATCCTACCGTGGCTTTCCCTAAGTAGTCTTTCTTCTCCAACTGTGCCACTTGCTTTTCATTTGGCCGAAACAACTTCCCTTCAGGAATCACTATTGGCTCAAAGAATCTTTGCTTCTGCAGAGGCAAAAAAACAAAAACAGAAAAATCCCCAGCAATTTCCTCACAAAATATAGCTGGCTATCCTGGCTGGAAGATTCTAGGAGCTGTAATTCGGAAAAAGTTTTTCCCAAGCTCTGATTATACCTGAAGCAACATGGCCCTTGACAGGAAAAAAAAAAAAAAGCTTCCCTATCTAGTCTCCAAATCCATGTAAACTGTTCCCCAATCCATGTTTCAGCATCTTGCCTTCAGTGTCTTTAAACAACAACAATGACCCTCCTATCCCCAAATGCCACTGGAAACATCGTCTGACATTCTGTTGCTTTGTCCTGAATTGAGCAGACCCATTGAATCAGTTATGGAATGGTAGTCAACACACAGGCAAATACAATTAGTTTAATGTAGTTTAATGACAGGATAATGAAGAACTACACTATCATCTGCACACAAATAACACACAATTCAGGGTTCCTATATCGAAGTTGACAGAATTTTTCAACTTATGTATTTTTGTACTCCTGAACAACTGTTCTTTCCTCTACACAATTCTTGATGGAGTAGGTAGATAGATACATACATACATACGTATCTTCAAGAGCCTTCAGATGCCACCCTGTTAGAAATCTCAGACTCTATTCTGCCTGTGATTCTCAGGTCTGAAATTCAAAAGAGACTCAGCAGCCATGTCTCTTGAAGACAGAGGCTCCCTGTCCTCACTAGCATTACAGTTGTCCCACTGGAATGGCTGGATTCTCAGGAGTAGAGATCAAATCAACCAATGATAAACCAAGCCTTATTCCAGCCTTGTTAGTACCAAGCCCATGAAGAGGCTAGAAACATTGTGTGAGGTAGTCTTTCCGCCCACCCTAACCCCAGATGCCTTGATTTTCTACGATTCCATAACGTGTGGCAGATCTCTACTGGCACAAGGAGCTCTTGTCTTTATGCCATTGCCATCCATGCATAGGGGACAACAGAAGTATGAATGGAGGGGAGGCACTAGCAAGCTCCCCCTTCCTACATGTATATACCTACATGTGAAATTCATTGGGTCACTGTGAGTTGGAGCATAGGATATATCCTGTGCGCCAACTCATAGTGACCTAATGAATTTCACAGAGTTTTCTTAGGCGAGGAATATTCAGAGGAAGTTTGTCATTGCCTTCCTCATTGCCTACAGCATTAGTATTCCTCGGCCATCTCCCATCCAAGTACTAGCCAAGCCCTACTCTGCTGTACTTCTAGCATCAAATGGGATCTGATGCCTTCAGGGTGTTAAGTTCCCTCTTCTAGCTCATTCTGCATACAAAATTCCCACCCTTATCTGTGGGTTTGCTTCCATAGTTTCAGTCAACCACAATCTAAAAATAACTTCCTCCTTCCTACCCTTTGCCCAGATCCATCCCTCTGGTGTCCGGGCAATGGTATCCATGTGGTCTGCTTTGGGTCCTGCCACCCACACTTTGTCTGCCTGCCTGCTTGCTTCCCACTTTAACCACCCCTCTTCCAACACCACCACAGGAAAGGGAATCACCAGAAGTAGCCCTGTAGCTTTGCAAGGATCAAAGAGAGCAATTTGAATCCACTGATTCTCATTCTAGTTTCTGAAGCAGTAAATAACAAGCTCACGCCATCTTCTATACAACATCCCTTCAAGTATTTAGATACAGCTATCATACTATCCAGTACTATAAGGTTTGGTACTATTCTTGGTTTTAGTCATCCTTGGGGGTGGGTGTCCTGGAACATATCCCCCATGGATGGGGGGAACTACTGTAAACACACATGCCAGACTACGTGAAGAGGAATATTACCTCCATATCTGCGCTGTGGCTGATGCTCTTTAACTACATACTTGCACTAAATTTGAAGGCCTTCTTAGAACATTTGCTGCATCCCTGAATATAGCTACCTCAAGATACAAAAGCTACTTAGTTCTCCAAATTTACGTGGCTCTTGGGCAATCAGCCCAATTTTCCCTAGTTTTATTTTCAATATTTTCTTACAAGGATAGATTCCATGGCCTTATCTATTTTGGTGTGCCGTGGTCCAGTCTTCAGTTTCACTGCTTTTGTCATATGCTCTTCAGCCTTTTTCCAGTCATCTAACTTGGCATACGAAAGGGCTATATTGTACAACACCTATTGGACAAAGAGCAAGAGGGTCAGGAGGACATAGCCATATTCATTTGGAACTCCATTAATTTCTACTTGGTACCAGGATAAGGTAAGAGGTAGAGCGTTTGTCTTTGACCAGAAGGACCAGTTCAAACCCACAAAGCTTAGTATTTTAAATCTCTGTCTCTACTTTGCTACCTTGCAAGGTTGTTGTGAAAGCAAAAGTGTATTATCTTCACTTACAGTATCTTAAGCTCACTGGAGGAAGGCCAAGATACAAACATGATAATGGTACATGATTGGAATTGCAGTGTGCAGTGAAATCTCTTCAACATCTGACTGGCTGCTTCCAGGGGTACTGGACAAGACCAGAACTCACCTCACAAGCAAGCAACTTAAACTGCAGGCCTAGGATCTTGTAGTCTATTAGGTTGTTCCCACGTAGCTGAGCCAGTGCCTCTTGTAAGTCATTAATGGCTGACTCATAACTAGAAAGCAAAGAAAGGAAAGAATAGTACATGCACACCTTAGTTAACATAGCTTCTGACAATGAAGCTCCTTTTTGAAAAGTATTTTTCCTCCTGCTCAGCCCCCATTTTCCTCCTCATGCTCTGTCTAGCTCAGCAGTTCTCCACCTGTGGGTCGCAACCCCTTTGGGGGTCGAACGATCCTTTCACAGGGTCGCCTAAGACCATCGGAAAATACGTATTTCCGATGGTCTTAGGCTCCATTCCCTCCTTGGTGGTGGTGCGCAAGCGCGAGCTATGCGCTCGCGTCCTCCTGCCCCACGACTCCTGGGCCTTTTCCGCATGTTACCTTATCGCAGAGGTGGGGGGTGTCCTCTCTTCGCTGCTCCTTCGTCCTGCAGCTGGTTTCCTGGTCGTGCGACTGCCCCTTCCTTCCTTCTGCAGTGCAGCCTGGGAGCTGTAGGCTACGCTGGGGGAGGAAGGGGAGGGGCGATCGCGTGACCAGGAAGCCAGCTGCGGGACAAAGAAGCAGCGAAGAGAGCAACTCGCACAAGAACCTGCTTGCGCAAACGGCACCCCCCCACCTCCGCGATAAGGTAACGTGCGAAAAAGGCCCAGGAGTGGTGGTGTGCAAGTGCGAGCCACGTGCTCAAGTCCTCCTGCCCCCTGTTCAGAAAGGACTGAAATCATTCCCCTTCTCCGCTACCGGGAGAACCTCCTGTCTGACGGGCCAGCTTGGGGGGCGGCGGCAGCACGGGGGGCAGGCCCCCTCCTCGCCACGGCCCCTGCCCCACTCACGACGGAGGGGGCTGCTGCGGAAGGGCCGGGGGGCGCAAGGCGGTGCTTTTCCGGGGGGCGAGCTGTGCCTGGCCCAAAAGACAAAGGCGCTGAGATTCCTCCCTCCCCAGCCAGGGTCAACACTCTGGAAACTTTTCCCACACTGCCCCCCCCGCGGAAACAAGAGCGAAGCAGAAGCAGAGCCTGGGGAGGGTTCTCGGAGTTTTTTCCCAGGGGAGACGCGTGGCTCCTCTTTCCCTCCCTGCCCACCCCCCTCCCTGTTCCTGGCTGGCAAGGCAGCCTTTGCTGGGGGGTGGAGGCATTGTAAATAATAAATAAATAATTTTATGGTTGGGGGTCACCACAACATGAGGAACTGTATTAAAGGGTCGCAGCATTAGGAAGGTTGAGAACCACTGGTCTAGCTGGAAGTTTTTAACAGCATCAGCACAGGGATGCAGAAGAAAAGCAGACAAGCTACCCACCAGTGTTAAAAAACATAGGTCCACAAGTTTGGCCACCAAACTGGCAATCACACGAAAAGTGATTGCTAGTGAAAGAAAAAATCGTCCTCGGATGCTTTCAAATGATCTCTAGGAGGGTAATCATGTTAATGCTTACTTATGCAAGGTTTACCTGACCTGAAGGGTTCATTTTACATGTTATTGGTTCAAAGCTCCAAACTCTTCTTCCCAAGCAGTTACTTACTAATCCAGTTAACAATTCTGAACTCATTCTTTGCTTTCTCATTATCTGAATGCAAATGATGTAGCAGTATTATACATTGAGAATAGGCAAGCAAGGGAGGGGAGGGGAGACGGAATAGTGAGTAGGTGCAGCAGCACAAGGTAAGCCAAGTGGAAGAGTGAAAACAGCAAGAGAGAAAGGCACTCCCAAGGTCTGAGGTGAGGCAATGGAGAGAAAGGGAAAGTGAGAAGTGCAGCAACAAAGGACAAGAAAAGCGAAAAAGGTATACAGTGCAAATGAAGGAGGTGTGACTGCACAAACTGAGGAATGAGGGGCAGGCAAAATAGGAAGTGTAGTTTCAGAGTGCAAAGCAGGGAGGCAGGGCAGGGGCATGAGGTGAGGGAAAAGGAGAAGGAAGAGAGGGTGTCTCACCATACCCTATATCCCCATTCTGTGGAGTTGGGCTATTATAATAGTTGAACATACTTATGGTTGGAAAACATGACTAAAGGCACACTGACTAGAAAGTGTGTTGCCAGGTCAAGCTGACTTGAGACATAATCAGGTCATAAATTCAATGGGAAATCCAGACACTAACGGGCCTATGCTAATCCTTTCATCACCTCAGGCTCCATGCGCACCAGAAAAGAATGGAAGGCAAAACTTCCGGGTGAAGCAATCAGGGACCATACCTCGATCTCACTCTATGGAAATCATCCTTAACAAGACATTAAGAGATTGTCACAACTCCCATCAATCAGCCCATTCCAGACTCCTTTGTCAATTCCATGAGAAAGCCATTGCTGCTTTGTCTACACACACCCTTCGCAGCAGGAAACAGGGTATTATAAACCTTAGCTCCAGCCCCAGCAAACTGTAGTACATTGGATGCAGTGCCTAGACTGCTGTTCTGTGCTACCCTCAGATGCTGCCTGAGCCCCTTCACTTCGCCCTTCTTGTTCAGGACTGGTAACTATCACCGTCTTCACCTCTAACTTCTCTAACTAACCTTTCCTGCATCATTTTCCGATAGCCTTGTATGGTTCTTGAGAGTGTCTGATTTCTCGCATGTTTGTCAATCCAAATAAAACACTTTGTTTAACTTTTAACGGGAGTCCTCTCAACACTTAGTACTGGTATACATAGGTGAAAAGATCCTGCCATTACCCTCCTCTTGCAGGCCTCCTCTGAGCTATAATTTCCCCAAAATCTAAGGAGATGCTGGCAATGTGGGTGGACCCGAATGTTCCCCACCTCTAAGGATAGCAAGAGTTGGGCAAGGAAACAGCAGAGTGAAAGAGGGAGGCAAGGCAGTAGTAGCAGGGATCCTCCAGAAGAAGGGAACTGGTACACCTAATGGGCGCTGCCCTGAGGAAAGAAGGAGCTGAGAGAAGGCAAGAGGAGAAGTCAGATATAAGCTTATTTAATGTGAATCTTAAAGGTTGTTGTTTTTTTTAAGGGGGAATCAAGCAAAGATAAAAAAATATAAAGTTCTTTTGGAAAAACGAATTCTATTTCTATTTATGTTGAGAATATGGCATGAGAGTTTGAATTGTTAACTTGTAAGTTCTATTATCGCACATTGGATATTTGTGTATTTGTATTTATTAGGAATACCATTTCTTTCTGCAAAATAAACTATAGCAGGAAAGCAAAACAGCAGCTACAAGGGTAAGGATATAGAAAGGCTTTATATTGAGAAAAGAAATAACATCTGAGAAGTTGGTATGAAGGGGGAAACTGTTCTGCCATATTAAATTCCCAATTCCTTTGAAATAATGTTTCTTTTTTCCTTATATGGAAGAATACATTTCAAAGTTTTTTTGGGGGGATGGCAATTAACTATGTTTCTCTTTTACATTAAAAACAAGACTGAGCAAATATGTTTGCTCTGTATAATCTAAACATGTCAGAGAATTCAATTTCTGTTAGTACATACACTGGGTATACCAACATAAGTTTTTTTAAGACAATAAACAAAAATTATATGTAACACTATACTAACTGACCAAGCAGAGCATCATAAAGATAATATTCCATCATTTTTATAAGGTGCCCAATATGTTACAACTCACTTTTCCATCTGGTACGCCACAGTTCCTCGCTGAAAGTAAGCTACTGCTAAGTGTTTGTCATTGTTGGTGCTCCTGGTAAAGGCCTAAAGGAAGCAGAAATACCTGAACATGATTTCTGTTGCAGAGTCCACCCAAACCTCTTGGACTGCTAGCCATTTCCATTATTATAAACTGATGGGGCTCAGTGACCAACGTGATCAGCCAGTTTTGCACTGTAAGCCCCCAAACTGAATCCAGCAGCCCCCTTTTGTTCTGAACAGTGAAACTCAACGTTTGATCCAGCCTGGCTCTGCCAGCATGGGAAAAATGGGGTTTGGTAGCACCCAGCAGTTCATAATGAAGGTTGCCTACCCAATCACTGGTTGGGTGGTTTGGACAAATGAACCAGTGTTCTCTGAGGTAACAATTACATTGCGGTTGGCATTATCAGTGACCTCAAACTTTTGTCTGATTCTCCCTACAGCCTGCCAAGTTTTCCCTTTCCCTACCTTGAACTGCCAGATTCCACCTGAACTCAGCAAGAAGAGGGCAGCCTTTCTGAAATCAAAAGTTGGCATGCCTACATGACTGGCAAGCTATGCTTGGATACATGGGTCACAAGCACAAACCTGAGCTAGGAAACCATCCTCCAAGTTTGCACTGGGACTCCGATATTTATGCTGGGTCATGACAACTTATTTGCCTCACTTTCTCCCACATCTGAATTTTTTTAAACTACCGAGTTTTTCTACTACACTTACAAATAAATTTGCAAACGTTTTTGTAAAAGATTAACAGAACAAAATTCTCTGATATGGGCTGAGCACTCAAAGCCCATGGATAAATCTATCAATTTAACTTTCTTCTGTGTTCCACTTTAAAATCTCAGGTTATTTTTCTCAAATGTTGATAACATTTCCACTCATTCCTATATTGCAGCAATACTATGAGTTTCCTTTGTGCAATATCCTACTCTTTGCTTTTAGAATTTATTTGCCCTAAACGCTCTACTGCAGCTCACTTGAACAATGTTGCCTGGCCATCACATAATGCCATCACGAGCTGATCGTCCACTTTTTTTTAGCTTCTACTGAATGAACTTTGCACATGCCTCTTACACTAGGCAGCTGGAATAAGGGGAGATGACTTGCACTAAATAAGGAAACTGGAATAGCCAAGAACAGGGTTAAGCCAGAAATCTGAACAAAATGAAAGTTCAATGGGCCCTACACTGGTGGATACAGGCAGTAGAATTTCAGACTTCATCAGTTCAGATTGCAGATGTGTGTCTAGGGAGGGTGTGGCATATGTTTGAATGTTTACACACATGTAAAATTTTCCTAGATGTAGTGAAAGTAAAGATGATATTAACTCATTCTCCCGTATCTTAGTTTACAACATGTAGGGATATTTTTAAGTTGGGGGAGTATTCACCTGCAGCATAAAATGGAACTATCCAATATTCTAATTCTGTGTATTCTAATAGCATTACAGTGGCCTATCCACTTTTGCAAGGGTACAGAGTGCAGAACTTTTGCAACAGTGGAAAAACTGCACAATTCCCCCCATCATCCCCCTCCCATTTCCTTGCCTTCTGCATGCCAGGGCCAGAGGCAAGGGAATGGGAGGAGGAGATCTAGAGGGGAAAAACATATGCCCCCCTCCCCACATTTCCTTGCCTTTTGTCAAGGCACTTGCTTGCCTTTTCAGTGCCCAGCAAAATGCAAGGAAATGTGAAGAGAAATTGTGGGGGGGGGCATACACACACCTCACAAATAATCAAATTCATGAAGGTCACATCTGTGAATGTAGAGGGAGACCTGTATTGTTCTATTATTTAATTATCCAATAAACAGCATTATCTGTTTTATTATACACAATATCATGTTTTGTTTGTTTGTTTTGTCCTGCTCTTCAGCCAACATAAATTCCTCAGATATTGTATTTTATTCAAAATTTTATGCAAAGGAAAAATACACTATAAGGTTCTCAGTTAAATATTGGAATGTCTTTGGTTGAGACTGAAAAGTTAGCATATTCTCTAAAAAACAAATCTGTTCAGAACTCTGAAAGAGAATGGAAAGCAGCAATGGATTGGTTAAAAATATAAATACGTGTAATGATTAGGTACAAATGTATTTGCGTAAAAATGGAGGATTCATAAAGAAAAGATAGTAACGACTGAACTGGGGAAGAATAACACAGAGAAGTGGGGGGCGAGGGACATACCAAACACGGTGATGTATGTCTCTTTTTTTTACATCTTGCGGAAAACTAACAAAAAAAATTTTTATAAAAAAATTGTGATGTCTTGCATTACAGCAATAAGGAATAAGGACATTTAAAAATTACTTATAAATTTCAATAAAAGCAGATCAATATTAAGACATTCGATCCCACTGGTATTATTGCAAATACCTGTTGTTACTCCCTGTCTCCAGGTTTGAAATCTAAGAAACACCATACAAAATGAAAACAGACTGGGGATGAGGAAGGAAAACAAACACAAGTGCAAGCAGCATCTTTTAATTTTCTTCTTAAGTACTCTGATCGTTTGCCAGTCAAAGCCACCACAGCTCCGAAGTCCTGACCTAATAAGGGAGACAAAACTAATCTGTTTTCAAATGGCTTCTTTGTGCCCCTCTCTCTCTCTCTGCAGGTCCTGTGGAGGGGTCCTCACCCCCTCCACCCATTCAGGTTTACTTGCTGGGTTTGTTAAGCTGCTTTCAGACAGATTTCTTTTTCAGCCTTTCGGCCACCTACCTTCTGTGCCTCATCCAAATTTCCCAAGGTCAGGTGGATGCAGCCAATGTTAAAGCAGATTTTGGAGGAAGGATTCTGAACTGAAGAGAAGGCCGCCAGGGCTCCTGGCCAGTCTTTGCGATCAGCGGCAGACACCCCCTCGCTCCAAAGCCGAATAGTCTCAACCAGTGCCATGGCAATCCTGGAACCCTGCTCGGCCTAGTTCAGGTGCAGGCCGGGCCCCCTGGCTTCAGTCTGCCCAGCAGTCTCCTCTGGCACGCTCGGACAGGGTGTTCTGCTTGCGTGTATTTCTGCTCCAGCCCTCTGAAAGCTGGCCGGTGTTGCAATTGCAAATTCACCAGGAAGTGTCCTCACTTAACTAGTAACTGAAACAGAGGCCAGGTCTGAGAGAGGAAGTAACACCACACCGGCTGGAAGGCTGGCCTCAGACGAAGCGACAGAGAACTTTCTAAACACAGCACTCTTTCTGCTCGGCTGCCCAGGTTAGCTGCGCCTTCTCACAGCGAGTCCTCCTCCTGCTACTGCAGTTGTGCCTTCCTTTCTCTGAACTCCACTTTCCGCAGGAGCCTTTATACAAGATTCTCGGGCCCCCCTCTCCTTTCTGGTTGACTCAGAATCTGCAGTAATGATTTTAAGACTGAGGGCCTTTATGCACTAAACTGTTAAGTAGCGCTATTATTCCGCTTTCAACATCCTGTGGAGTTCTGGGGTTTGTAGTTTCCTGAGGCCAAAGAGCTCTCTGGCTGAGAATTCTAAATGCCCCTCCCTAAACTGCAGACCCCAGGATTCCATAGGGTGTTGAAAGTGCAATAATAGCACTATAACAGTGTTGTGCGGCTCAGGTCAAAATTGTTATCCCAGTGGCAAGAAAATAGATAGATAGATAGATAGATAGATAGATAGATAGATAGATAGATAGTATTTTTTTTTTTAAAAAAGGAAGCTGCTACAAGACTGTCCAGCTGAAAGTATTTTAACTTTGAGCAAGTGGCTTGATGAGTTTAGTAGTTCCAGTGACAACCATGCCCTGTCTTCATGTTACATGCGAGATAAGTGTGCAACTGAGCCCCCATCCAAACTAAGCTGGGTTGTGCTAAGAGGAGCACTAACACCGTTCTGTCAACTATTTGTGGCTGCTTACCTTCATTTGTGTAAAAGGACAGAAGAGAAAAGGCAAAGCTGGGCGCATGGGGAAAATTGGGTTTAATGTGCCAGGATAGGATAAAAGCTAGGCCCAAGGTCTGAGAACGTTAAGAGGCTAGCATTCTAGGTTATAGGTAAGCCAGTTGCCACTTTGGCAACCTGAAAGTTTAGCTTCATTCATTTAAAATATTTTTGCTTCATTCTCAGCCCCCCAAAAAACTCCCAATGTGGTTTGCAGATCAGTAACAAAAACATAGTTTCTTGTTCCCAGGCTTCCCATCTAAAAGACACAACAGAAAAGGAAAAAGGCATGGTTGAGGGACAAAGAAAACAAGGGGGGGAAATGACACTAATTCCTCAATTAAAAATATGTATATTTTAAATGTCCAGATGGGATGGAAATAGTCAAGTACATTCCAGAGTTGTTAAATAAGGAGGGGCTTCCTCTGCAGTGGCATCTTTTCAGATTGGTTATATAGCCAACAATCAATGCAGGCTGTAATTTTCCATCGAAATGATCCTGGAAGTTAAGCAAGACTTGTTACTACACTGGAAATATAATATTTGGATACTCAGACATTTCCCTAATTCCAATATGCTCTAATTTTCACTTACCTCTTTCCTGAAGTACTATCAGCAGTTTGCCTAGGCAAATCTCATTTCTTCCTCTGAAGTGAGCCGCTCAGCATGGTTACAGAAAATACCTGTATTCAGACAAAAGAACTACAAAAAGGACAGCTGCATCACTTCAAACTCTATCTGCTTTTTGCTAAAAATATACAATTATGGGGTGCCAAATGAGCAGACCATCTATTCTTTACTCTTCTGTTTAATTAAAGCCAGGAGATATTTCTTTATTGGACAGTCTACTAACCAGAGGTGATGTGGAGAAGGTGGCAATAATAGTAATAATATTTCTAAGTAGGACTACATCAAGACATTCTACTGCCTGAGATAAAACAGCATGTTGCACCCACCCACTCGCATATCTTAGCCAAGTAAGTTAGTTGAGATAGAAAATCCCACGTATATCTTTAGCAGCAAATGATAACAATAGCCAGGTAAATAACTAACTGCACTGTAATAACACTGTAAGCCAGAAATCAGCTTCCTTGGGACCAAGTAACTTTGTACCCCTAACCTAGGGCTGAACTTTTCTCAAAGCTTTTTAAAAATAATACGTTACTGTTCACAGTGTCACAGTACTCTTTACGTTGTTGGCACCTGGCACAATGTTGAAAAATGTAATTTAGCTGTGTTAGTTGTGTTGCTCATCACTTTGCTGTATCTTCTTCGTACTTAAAAATATTTTATATGAGAGGCATAATATTTTTAAAAAACTATCAAATCATCTCTGAAAATCTCTTGAAACATCATTTTAAAATAATTGTCAAAAGTAAGTATAAAAAAATTATACCAATGAATAATCATGATGATTATTTTGAAATGTAATGTAATTATGCCTTTATCAGCTCAGAACAGAAATTTGTGGCTTGTAACTTGTTACACCAAGATCTGCATGGCTCTTGGAACAGTCACTGCTTGTTTGTCAAATTAAAAGCTCCATGCATTCAGCATTAAAATTCCCTGGTTAATCACAGGATTGCCAAGGATTGTGCCTCCTGTAAGAATTTTTGCTGAAACATCAGATGATATATCATGCTGAGATTCGGGATGTTTTGGAACAAAATCATCTATTGCTGATTAAGAATTAAAATATAGTATGTGGATGCTAGGGAGGCCACCCTGTCATTTGCATTTGAGCTGAAGCAGGTTTAGTGGCAATAGCATATGTTACCTGTATGTTGTCTGTTTGTGCCTTCAAGTCACCTTTTGAGTTATGGTGAGCCAATGAATTCAGTACAGTTTTCTTAGGGAAGGAATACTCAGAGGGGGTTCTGCTAGTTCCTTCCTCTGGTATTTGTCGGCAGTCTCTCATTCAAATACAAACCAGAGCTGACCTTGTTTAGTTTCCAAGCTCAGATGGGATATGGAGTCCTTAAGGCATTTAGGCAAGTTATGTTAACTTGTTTTTTTTTCTTACACTGGACCTGTTTATTAAACAGAGTGATTAAACACTGTTGCAGAACAGCCAAGACAAAACTTCTGGACCAGGATAAACAGCTGAGAATTTAATTAAGCTTATTTTTGATTCCTTGGTACTCAGATTGATTCCCTGATCCACCATTTATTTGGAGAACAATCAATCAGTGATTCTAGGAATATTAGAGTTAGACATTGACACACTTGTTGCTTTTAGGTTTTCTAACAGCTTTCTCAAAGTCACAAAATTATAAAATATTTGTCTGCTTTTCCTTTACCTTTCCTGTGCAAACATTGTGTAGGCTTGAGCTTTTTGACAATGAAAATAAACTTCTTGGAAGGGAGATACAAGAAATCTCTCAGAAAACAGCACTGCTGCGTATGCAGTAAACATATGGTTGAGGATACAACACATTATAGTCACTATATTTCATTATATGAGGTAGGGAGCAGGAAACATTGAAGCAAAGCTTTGAACTGGTAGTCCCCGTAGCTATGTGGATAAAATTAACGGTTTATTGTCCAGTGCAGTTAGGCCTGTTGCATTTCATACAGCTGACCTCCTATGAAAGCTTCTCAGTGTAGGAAGGGTTTTGAGAACAATTATTTGGTGTAGCGCTTTTGCCAGTTGTGAATATCCTGTGTAATGTAAGTGCTTGCTCAGTCTGGTTCTGCACTTTTCCCCTTCTACTTCTTTGGCTGCAAACTGTACTTGATGAGCAAATAAATCTGACTGTTGAATAATGCTAACAATATATTTCTATCACACCATTCTAGCTCAGAGGAAACTTGAACTGAAAGCAGCATCACTTTCTGTCGGGTTGCCCTCCATATTATAGTAATGGGATATGTAGTAGGTTTTAAGTTAGCTGCTTGCTTGTAGCAAAGGTATGGGAACCAGAGACCATTAGGTAAACACAAGCTAGGAATGTACTGATAAGCGCTGCCAGACTTTCACAGCTTTAAGGTCTCTTGCGAGCGGGAGGAAAACATCTTGGTATTTTATGCTTTTGAATTTGTTAATTGCCTTTAGTCCTCTCACTGAAGTCCTGTACGATGTATCTCACTCCAGATAAATAATGTTTCTGCACTGTACTGTTTGTGTGTGTGGATTCAGTTACTGACAGAGTGAGAGGACTCTAAGTGCAAATACTACAACATGTTTAAAAAATCTGAAGAAGATCCACTGGAAGAAGGAGCGGCTGGTGGAGTTGTTGAAGCTCTAGGCAATGGAAACAGCGAAAGAGATTAAACAAACCCCAGTCGGCCCTCAGATGTGCGAGCCAAGGCGCGACCATCGGTCCCTCTGACTACACCAGTTACAGGGTCAGTTGCACACTTAACTCGATCACAGGCCTGGGGAGAGAGACTTGAAATGGCACACTGACAACGTCGCCGTGCGACAAGATGGGACGCTTCAATCATCGAAACCCACTTGATGGAACAACTCTTAGCCAGAGAAGAAGTGGAAAAACGACAAGAAGAATATCCAAACTGAGAGCTCAGTTACATGACTGGAGAATCTTGGTACCTCAGGTTGGGTATGCGTCTCCACAGATGCCAGCACCAGCCCCTCCTGGAATACAGGCTCCCCAAGTGGGTTCCAGACCTTTTCTAGAGTTGAAGACCACCTATGATGGAGATGGCGCCACCCTGACATACTTTCTTAACATGGCCTCCAACTACATGATCGACTACGGGAACAGCTTCCCAGACGATGCCGCCAGAGTTAGATACCTGAGCCTCAAAGGAGAAGCAGCAGAGCGGGTCTCCAGTTTATTCAACTCACGAGCTGAAGAAACAGCCAATCTATAGCCGTTCATGTACCGCCTCAGAGAAAGATTTGAAGACTCTTTCTTCCAAGAACAAGCCAGATACCAACTCAGAAAACTACAACAAGGGAAAGGAACTGTCAGGGAATATGCCCATGAATTCAGAAAACTAGTCACTAAGGTACCAGAATGGAAAGATGACATACTCAAGCAATTTTTCCGAGATGGATTAAACCCAACCATACTGGATCGCTGTCTATTGCAAGGAGATCTTGCCAGCCTCTTGGGATGGATGAAACCAGCTGGAGAAGTGGAAAGCATCATGGAAAGCGTCGAGCTCTCCTGGCAGAGACAAGCCCAAGAAAGCAGTTGCTGAACCCCAGCACCCTGCAAGACCACCTTCCTGAGCAGCGAGGAAAAGAAAAAACGTCTCAGAGAGAGAACCTGCTTTTTATGTGGGAAGAAGGGCCACATCACCAGTGAATGCCAGGCGCAAAAAAAATCCACCGAAGAAAACCCTGTAACCCCTTCCACCAAGCCTGCTTCCCGCAAAGCTGACACTCCAAAGCCACCAACCAAGCATCCTACCGGTGGGACCTCCGCTAAAGCTTGTGATGGCGAGGACAGCCCCCTGACCACTTCCAAATTGGACCCAGACCAATCTGCTAATATAGGTACAGCTAAAACTCGTCATGTATATGTTACAGTGACTTTACAAGGAACTGATGGGAAATTGTGAACGTGCCGGGCCCTGGTTGATTCATGCTGCACCACTAGCTTACTGAACTCCTTAGTGGCCAAAGAACTTGCAGTAAATTTCGAACCTTTAAGAAAGCCATCAATTGTCTCAAATGGACAGCTCACCCATGGCCAGGGGCCCTGTAAAGGAAAGGACCAGACCCATACCTGTTCAAGTGGGGAACATGGGGACAATTAAGGTTCCTAATGCCAAACAAAATTGGGTTCCAAGTAGTTCTCAGGTATGACTGGCTAAAGAAGCACATCCCCAAATTGACTGAACCCAAGGACTGTTTGTGCATTCTAATGATGCCAACCAAAGCACCTGAGACAGCACTTAAATTGAATCTCAAGGAACTGCAGAAAATCCTGCAAGAGTACTGAGACCTGCAGAAAGCATTTGAGGACCATGAAGCAGACAAACTACCCCCGCATAAAGACTTTGATTGCAAACTAAGATTGATAGATGGTGCCAAAATTCCCAAACCCAAGATATAACCTACGAACAAACAAGAGCTAGAAGCTCTAAAAGAGTTTCTAAATAAAAACTTGCAACGTGGATTCATTAAGCCCTCATCCGCCCCAACAGCTAGCTCGATATTCTTCCATAAGAGGCAAGATGGAGAAGACCCTAGGCTCATTGTGAACTATAATTTAATCAGTCAGGCAGTATTGTCTAATGTGTATCTGATTCCTTTGACCGTGGACATCATGAACCAATTGGTCAAGGGCAAATTCTTTACCAAACTGGACCTCAAAAAGGCTTTCTACAGAATACAAATGGACCCTGAAAGTGAAGGGCTAACTACTTTCTTGACCCCCCCAGGTAATTACCAATGGCTGTGGCCCCACAGCCTTCCAAATGTTCCTCAACTCTGTTTTGCAAGATCTCCTCTACAATGGTGTTGTTGTTTATCTAGACGACATTTTGATCTATTTGGAAAGCCTAGCAGATCACAGCAAACTTGTGCGCACTGTTTTACAAAGACTTATAGACAATGAACTTGTCATGAAACTTTCAAAATGCGAATTTCATGCACAGACTTTTGACTATTTAGGGTAGCAAGTGTGCAACAATACCTTAAACATGGACCCTTCCAAAATTGATACAATTTTGAACTGGCCTGCCCCTAGAACCAGAAAGCAGCTACAACAATTCCTTGGTTTTGCAAATTTTTACTGCAACTTCATAGAGCGGTTCACCACGATTGCGCTCCCACTCACTGACCTTCTGAAAAACGCTCCTGATAACAATGGAAACCATTCCAAACAAATCGTCTGGTCTAGCTCCTGATAACAACGGAAACTATTCCAAACATTGTCTGGTCTAACAAATGCCAAATCGCCTTTGACACTCTGAAACAAAAATTCACTTCAGAACCTCTACTCTTGTTCCCAGATACTGAAAAGGAATTTATAATTCAAACTGATGGCTCTGATTTTGCCATGGGAGCAGTACTCCTCCAACACGACAAAGATGGCCACCTTAAACCATGTGCCTTCATCTCCAAAAAATTCTCGGCATCCCAACGTAACTGGCCAATTTGGGAAAAAGAAGCCATGGCCATTTGATTTACCGTCTCCACCTGTCGACACTTCCTTGAAGGCGTCAAACTTCCCTTTCAAGTATGGACTGATCACTGTAACCTTGAAAAACTGAAAACCGCCAGAAAACTAACACCTTCTATGATAACTGCTGTCACAGGAGTGAGATTCATTGCCCAGCTGTGTGGTCCAAAGTAGCAAAGCAACCGTGGACAAGGAGTTAAGAAAAGACAAGGTTTCTTTCTGCAGCAGAAATAGGTACACACTTTGTAGAGGTCCAAAGTGAGACAAAACACAGCTCTCAGCGCCCAACTTATATATACTAAACAGGTGGGCTTCCTCATATAAATAATTAACACTTAGTTCAAAGCACATCCTTCCTTCTGACATCTATCAACATTTCCAAACTGTCCCAATCTCTTTATAATTTTCAGATAGCATGTGAAATTCAGCTAACAAGAACTCAGGTGTTTGCTTACTTCAGAGTTACCTTGTTACCTTAAACAAGGAATGTAACTAATAGTTATAAATCAAGGAGGAAGCTCCCTTTTCTCATCTGCATGTTAAGAAGCATGGCATGGAGCTGAGACTCTTAATCTGTTTAGACTACATGACTCTCTCACTTCTAGGGAATGGACATCTTGAGGCTTTTGAGTTCAGACTGGGGAAAAAAGGGAATTTCTTTGAGAGTAAAGGTTTCATTATCATTATTTTTATCACAATGTTCCATGCAGGTTGTTTTCCAGCATTCTTCATTGTGTCCTGTACAATCAGTCTGAACACTATGGGGTCCACTTTTCCTTGAAATTCACTCGGAAACCACTCAAGAGAACCATCCTTTCTAAATGAAACCCTTCAGTTATCATCATTCATATTTGTACAACTGAGTGCCTTAACAGTTTATTCAATGACACTAATGACCCTTGTGTTTCTTTCACCCTGAAGATGCCTAGCTCAGCTTCAAGGCAGAGAAAGCCTAATCTGAAGAGTGAACTGTTCTTATTTGTTATGGTTGTTAGGAGACTTTAAGTTGACTCTAGCTTATGGTGACCCTATCATGGGGTTTTCTTGGCAAGATATGTCCTGTGGGGGTATACCCTTACTTTCCTCTCAGCCTGAGAGAGCAGTACTTGCCCAATGTAATTCAGTAGATTTGTTTGGCTGAGTAGGGACTCAAACCATGGTCTCCTAGAGTCCTAGTCCAACACTCAAACTAAGGTTGCCAGTTCAGGGTCATCCCAGGTCCTGAAGTAACCAGGCCAGAACTTGAGATGTAGGGATGGTTCCTGATGATGTCATTAAGCATTGTGTATTAAGTACCAGCCACAGTTGCTTATAGCTTGTAATTCAAATGCACAATACACACACACACATGCACAGCAAACATATTTTTCTGTTTGGAAATTAAGACATACATTTGCTAAAGCAAATGTTTCAAGATCAAGATGAAGTGATGGGATTATTCCTTCTAAGCTGTTTAGGAAGAAGAAGAAAGAATATTTAATCTATCCTGGGGTTCTTAGCTTTTTCTTTACCAGGACTACCTTTAAATATCTTTTTTTGTTGCAGACACCCAAGACTTAACTTAGACTTAACTAAAGACTTAACTCAGGATTTAAAACCCTAAAGTCCATCAAGTATTTATTGAAAAATATTTATCAAGGGTCTTCAAATTGGAAGAGAAGAGAGAAATAGGCACATATTGTTATTATATTTGTATTGAAGTGATTCCATACAAATTTAAAATAACAAGAACACCTGAACACTAAACCATGGCCTAATATAACTAGTTAATTTTAAGTAATTAATTAATGAGAGGGCGGGTGCTGCATTTCAGTTACAAACCTTGGCATGGACAACTGACAGAGACTGCAACTCCTATTAACAATATTACACCATCTGTAAGGTTAAACCTTCCCTCAGTGGTGAAGACTTCCCTCCTGCTTCTTCCTAACAGTTTAGCTCTGGAGTGGATTGAATGGCAATGAGCAGGCCCAGCTTCCAGCCAGCCTTTTCCTTGGCTCCTCTCACATGGCTGCTCTGCTGTCACTCAGATGCTCAGCCTGCCTCCTTTCCACAGCAGAGTGGCCACATGACAAGAGCCAAGGCACAAGGTGGCTATCAGGCTGTCAGGGCCTGCACTTTGACATTCAATCCACTCCAGCCACAAACTGGTGGGAAGAAGCAGGAGAAAAGTCTTCCTTCTCCCTCCAGTACCACTAAGGCTAGGGCCGATTGAAGGACAATGTGCAGGCCTAGCCAGCAAGCCAGCCAGTATTTGCCCTTCTCTCTCTTCCCTCTCTTTTCCAGCCATCCAGTCTATTGTCAGAAATGATCCAATATCCTCCTTTTTTCTTTTTTTTTTTGGTCTTCATCATCAGGAGGGAATGAGATTGAGACAGGTGAAGGAGGGAGAGAGGGGAAAAGGCAAAAAAAGGGAAGGGATAAGGTTAAAAAAAGGGGTTGGAGTAACCCCTCCATAAAAGACCCCAAGCGCACCCCATCATTTCCATTAATAACCTGTTTGTCCTTTCACCTGAATTGAGTGGCAGCTTATTTTGCCAACAGTGATCTGTCACTCCAATTTCTAGTTTCTTGGCAGGGAGTGGCACATGCTGCAGCAGCACCCCTTCTTTTTGGTTGGTCCCACTCCTTCCCCCTATCCTTTCTCAGAATTGGCCACTATGCTGCATTGAGGATCCCACCTTCCTACAGTAGAAGGTGGACTGAGCAGTTGAGCAAAGCAGAGCTGGCAGCCAGCTCAGCCAGTCAGCATTTGCTCTTTTCTATCTCTCTCATCTCGGTCTCCTTTTCTCCTGATGAAGAAGGCAAAAAAGGGGAGTGTTGAAGCATTTCTGATAGTAGATTGGATTCCTGGAAAAGAGGGGAGGGAGAGTGAGAAAGAAAATGGCAAAGGCTCGCTGGTTGGCTGGCTGCTCTGCTATCACTCAGCTTCTCAGCCTGCCTCTTACCCACAGGAAAGTGGGATCTTCAGTGCAGTGTGGCAGCCAACTCTGTAAAAGGATAGCAAGGAAGAGTGGGATCAAATGAGAATAAGAGGTGCTGCTGCAGCAGGTGCTACTTCCAGCAAGAAACTGGAAGCAGGAGCAACAAATCACTGTTGGCAAAATAAGCCACCACTCAATTCAAACAAAAAATACACTTGGGATCTTTTATGGAGGGGCTGCTTCAATCTCTTTTTTTGCCTTCAATGCTCCCCTTTTTGCCTTTTCTTCTCCCTCCTTCCCTCCCTCTTTTGCCCATCTCAGTTTTCTCCCCTCCTGATGAAAAATGCAAAAAAGGTGGGATGCTGGAGCATTTCTGATAGTAGACTAGTCTGTTCTCCCCTGGAAAGAAGGGGAGAGAGGGAACAAGGGGAGACAGAGAGAGAAGGGCAAACTCTGGCTGGCTGGCTGGCTGGCTGGCTGGCTGTCAGCTCTGCTGTCACTCAGCTGCTCAGCCTGCCTCTTCCCTGCAGTGGAACAGCCATTTGACAGGTAGTGCACAGGCCGAGCTAGCCAGCCAGCTAGCCTCACTTTGCCTTGGTTCCTTTCATGTGACAGGCTAAGCAGCCTTCAAGCCTTTTCAGACCTCGTTTGCAGACATCACAAACCCCTGGGGGGGTCTGTGACACAGGTTAAGAACCGCTGGTCTGGTCGTCTTCTAGACAGAAGATGGATACACAGAAGAGCAGAGGGTGAGCCCTGGAATCATAATAATTGGGTGGGAAGGAGGAAGCAAAATAAGTAAATTCATAGACCCCTCAGAGAGTCTTTGCAAACTGCAGCAACAAAATCAATGAAGTATTGCAAATTGCAGCAAGCTGCTGCTCAACTAGCCAAGCTGCGGATTTGCACACAACCCTTTCCTCTGAGGTTGAAAGAGTGAGATTTGCCATGAGTTTCCATGTCTGAGTAGGATTCAAACCCTAGTCTCCTAGAGTCCTAGTCTAACACTCAAACTACTTATACCACACTGGCTCTCATTTCTCAATTTATATAGGAACTTTATTCTCAAGAGCAAGGTGAAGCACTCTACATAGATATCATTAGCATATCTGTCTGTCTCATCACCTAAATTTTTGTCCAAACCTGAGAGCCTGGGATTTTCCAGAATTGATTACTGTGTTTTGTGAACATGGGAGCTTTGGATTTCATCAGAAACAGGGAGAAGCCAGATCTCAAAGAAAGAGACTTTCTGGCTGCAATGGACAACTGAAGTTTTACTGCCTTCTTTTACTGCCCTTGTTCCCAGTATGCAAAAAAATAACTATGTCAGTCTGTTTTAGCATAAAAAAGTCTCCGGCAGCATTTTTGAGAATAACTGGTTTATTAACATCTAGCTAATAAAGGTATCACCAATATATGTTTGGGATTTAGGCTGAGAAACAGTGATTGTCAAAAAATTACCCGCTGAACACTATGGCTGATCTGAACCTGTGTCAACCCATGGAGATATGAACCTGTGTCTTTGCAATCTTTAGTCTAATATGCATAAGGACATCATAGTGTTAGTCCTATAGTTGCATTGTATGAGCAATCTTGTAAAGCAGGCCAGTGTCATCACCCACACTTGGCAAACTGAGGGACAAAACCTGAAAAAAAAATAGTGAGTTCACAGCTGAAGTGAGATTTGAACAAAAATCTTTCTAGTTCACAGCTCAGGCTCCTTTCAAACTCTATACTAAACAGTGAATTTCAAAACTTGACTCAACCTGGGCAGTCCTTTCTTATGAGGCAAGAATGCTTCCTTCTCCTTTTCTTCATCTGTGGGCTGCTTCTGCTTTCAACAGAAGTTATATATGACCAATACCATATTATTTGACACATTTCCTTTTAAAAATCATGATACTATAATTGTCAAATGAGAATCTTATGCTCAAGAGTCAGTGACAAGTAGTCACAAGCATTCCACTCATCAAGTCTCTTCAGTTTAACCTGAGAGAAGGAGGAAGAGATGTAAATGCAAATTAAGTTTCCTAGATCTCAGGGCTGTGCTCTTCTTCTCCAGACCTCAGAGTGAGGTGGAAGAATCTCAGGGTGAGAAACTATCTTTAAAATGATACGTGTTTCTGTTGGTGTCACTTCACAGCAACTGCTTCACAGTCTCACAGCAGCTGCTGTAGATTTTGCAGGCTGTCTATCTAGCAACTTCCCCGCTTCCTCTCAAAGTTTTTCAAACTCTGGTGAGCGCCAGTGCTCAGCAGAAGGGAGCAATCCAGCCAGGGAACTACTGGTGAATATAGTACTATAGGATTATTGCTTTATAGTTTTCCCCATAAGATTAACTCTCATTTGCTCATTCTCTCTTAAATGGTTCAAGTCATGCTACAATTTCCTTTCTGGGTCTGAGGCACATGTGGGTTGCACCATTGTCAGCAAAAAGCCTGGTACAAATGTCTTTCTTCTTCAACTCTGCTTTGATTCCTTGCCATGGTTGCATTCAAATTATCTCTCCTTATCTTGTCATCTTCCTTGTCTTTTCTCATTTTCTTTTCTTCCCCTGCTCTCTTGACTGCTTTTGGCTTCTCCTTGTATCCTCATCCCTCTTTGGCCGTTTCCGCACTAGACTGTTATCGTGTTAACTTTCAACATCCCTAAAGGTCCCTCTCTAAACTGCAAACCCCAGGATTCCATAGGATGTTGAAAGTGGTAATAGCACTATAACAGTCTAGTGCGGAAATGGCCTTTCTCTCACATACCCTCTTTGTCCTTCTACTCCCCAGCCACTTCTTCCAGCTGTAATATCATCTTCCTTCTTTTCCCCTTCAGTTTTTTTGTCTTTCCAGTTGTTTGTTCTTTATATCCTCTCCCCTCAAAACCTTGAAACCATGGCTTGGATATATTAGATTCTCAATATTTTAAAGTTGCAGGTTCCATAAATCTGAACAGGCTTCCTTCTAAATAGGCATATTTATTTGTTTATATATGGCCCACCACTACAACCACCACCACCATCTCCTCCTCCTCCTTCATTTCTTCCCTCTTCCCAAAATATTTGGGAATTATTAGTAGCATTAGCACTGTTATGATGCTGATTTTGGAGTTGTGGGAAGATCCCACAACTTGGTTATAAAAAAGAAAGAAAAGATGGCCAGTGGTGGGTTACTGGAACTGGTTACTGGAACCAATCGTTTAAAAACAGGATGTGGAAAAAAATTGCTTCAAAAGTTTCTTTGCTTGGACTGTAATTCACATGTGCTGTTAAAAGGTAGTGGCTGGGCAGGTGTTAAAAGCAGGCTGGAAAAAGTTCATGTTGAGTGGGGAAATTTTAATTTCATAGAATCACAGAGTTGGAAGAGACCACGGGGCCATCCAGTCCAGCCCACTGCCATGTAGGAACACACATCAAAGCATTCCCAACAGATGGCCATCCAGCTTCTGCTTAAAAACCTCCAAAGAAGGAGACTCAACCACACTCCGAGGCAGCATATTCCACTGCTGGACAACTCTGACCATCAGGAAGTTCTTCCTGAGCTTCAGGTGGAATCTCCTTTCCTGCAGCTTGAATCCATTGCTCCTTGTCTGAGTCTCTGGAGCAGTGGAAAACAAGCCTACTACCTCGTCAACATGACATCCCTTCAAATATTTAAACATGGCTATCATGTCCCCTCTTAACCTTCTCTTCTGCAGACTAAACATACCCAGCTCCCTAAGCCACTCCTCCTTCACCATTTTGGTCGCTCTCCTCTGGACACACTCCAGCTTGTCAATATCCTTCTTGAATTGAGGTGTCCAGAACTGGACACAGTATTCCAAATTAGGTCTAACCAATGCAGAATAGAGTGGTACCATTACTTCCCTCAATCTAGACACCATACTCAAATCAGAGAAATATTTTCTAATTTGTTACACTTTGACTGGAATTCTGTTGGGAAGTTAAGTACAGTACTTGTAAACTGACCTATAATCACATACAGTTGAATTGTACTGTTCCACAATGTTCATATTCTCAGGAGGGGAGCAGAGAGATAGCTATGCCGTTGGAACCATTTCACAAGCACAGCCAGCAGCATGGCCATTGTGCAATGCGCACTGGGAGGCAGTGTCGCACAGTGGAACATCTTGTTTGGTGCCCCACTGGGCATAGTTGCAATTCATTAGTGTGGTTGCATATTGTAACATAACTCTGTCATCACAAGGTTATGTATGGATCATAGCTTTTAATGCAGGATATTGGCCTTTAGATTTTTATTTGAATTATGCACTCAGAGTAAATGTGGTTGATGGTAAATGTGTGACATCTGATAACATCACTTGAGCCAGCCCTCTATAACATAACCAGGTTTTGGCCTTGAAATCTTAGGGCTTGGGGCACTCCTGAGCTAGCAACCCTAAAATGCATAGTTAGGTCATGTTTCTTTCTGGCTTTACATTTTATAGACTCCCAGGGCCCTTCAGCACCCCTATTTTTTTTTTCACATATACAGAAAAACGCTAAAAGTGATCTTCCATGTCTCCTAAAGAGCATGGGAAATGATTTTGTTGCATCCTTTTCTGGCCTTTTTTAAGCCAAAGAGAGGGCTTTTTCTAATTAAGAAGTAAATTGGAAGTAAATCTGAGAGCAATCACTACAACATTCTTCTTCTCTCTTTTTGTATCTGGCTGTAGAGACATCCATGTCTGAAGCAAGAAGTCAATGCATGGCCACGCAAGAATATTTTGCTCTCTGAGACAAAGCACAAGATGGCCTCAGCCACCAACCATTCTACACCCAGAACCCATCTGTACTGGCAGTTGAATCTTAAAGTCAGTCCTGATGAAAAGACAATGTCATTTGCTGGACCCGAGGACAGGATGCCAGTTTAATGGGTATGAAGTAAGCTGACCAGCACACACAGCTCTGTCTTCCAACATCTTGTCACAGCCTTGTGCTCTTCAGCCTCTTTGACCTGAGACAACTCTCTCACACCAGTTAGTGATAAGGACAGCCTTGAATCAATGGGACCTTCCCCCCACCCCTGCAAATCTGCTGCCTGAACAGCTTCATTTTGAGGTAAGGCTGAATCCCCCTATTTTACAAGCAGGATTGTTTGGAAGCCTTCACTAACTGAGTTAAATGCTTTGTATAAGTTTTCATGGCAGATGCATCCTTAAGTTGATGCATCTTCAAGTTGAAGTCTTTTTCTAATCTTTCCTTTGAAAAGCAGAAAAAGAGGCCTTAGGGGGAACATTTATTCCCTAAGCTGCATTGACTAATTTTCCTTAAACTGGAAAACTCAATGCACCAATTAAAAAAAAAATCCCAACCTTTGGCTTTTCGTTTCATTCTCTCATTATAGGGAAGGAGTCCTGAAGGATTCTAACAAATGAGTTACAAGCCCACTTACCCAAGATTGCTATAGCAACCTTGTGCAGTACTGAGGTGATTCCAGCTCTGCTTGGAAACATCATTTGTATGGAAAGTAAAGTCAACTCTTCCAGCAACAACTTGAAAGGAAGGATGAAAAAAGCCAAGTATTGTGAGCATGAGAAATATTCCTTAGCAGACCTCTGTTATCATCTTTTACTGTAAATCCAAAGGCTATTCCCGGCCCCCTTGAATATATAATTGCACATATAGTCCTTCAGTTCATTTTACCAGTTCCATGGCCTTGGGCATTTAAAGAACATCGTTTTGCTGTTGTCCTCCTAACCTTCCAGCTCTTCAAATTCATGGTGGGTGGCATCCTGTTGGGGACTTGCAGCGTCATAATCTGACTTACGATCATGTAAATTGAATTGCACCACTGTGCAATGTTCATATTCTCAGGAAGGGAATAGACACAGCTACACTGTTGGGGCCATTGCTCAAGCAGAGCCAGCAGCAGAGCCATTATGCAATGGTCCCAATTCAAAGTGCATCCAAACACACAACATATCCTGTTGCACAATGGAACATCTTGCACAGTGCCCCATTGTGTATCATTGCAGTTCACTAGCATGGCTACATATTGTATCAGCAACGTAACTCAGTCATCATAAATTTATGTGTCATAGCCTCTGATGCAGAATCTTGGCCAATGAATTAATTAAAATCATTTATTTATTTGTTTGTTTGTTTTATAAAAGCAACACTTCAAACATGAAAAGGATATTTACTAACCATTCTGCTTAGGAGAGGGATGAGCAAAGTGTAGCCTCAAGAGTGTTTACCTCTTCATTGACTTTGGCTTATCGTGTACTTTTAGAAAATAGCTAAATGGTAGGTGCTGAAAGTAGGCTATGAAGATGTATTAAGAAGATACATTGCTTATTTATCAACATTCACTCAGGCTCTATTTGAGTCTGCAGGGAGCTGGCCAGCTGTTTTTAGTGGTCAGGGATCTTTTATACACAAAGCTAAGAGAGTACACTCCAGATCACTCAAACAGCCTGCTGTGAAAAATTTGCCCAGTCTTTTGCAGATAAAATAATTCAGATCTCCTCTGACTTAGATGCTATGATTGATACAGATCCAGTGAATGTAGCTCTGGTCTCCGCTTGGCTGGTGATAACAGCTACTTTTCAATTTGTACAACCTGAGGATATGGACAAGATTCTTGGAGATACAAGGGCCACCACATGTGCTCTAGATCCTTGCCCTTCCTGGCTTATTAAAAAAACTAGAGGGAGACTGGCTGAGTGGGTAGAGGGAATGGTTAAAACCTCTTTAAAATAAGATAGAGTTCCAGCTTTTCTCAAGGAGGCTGTTATAAAACCGTTACTAAAAAAAAAAGCCATCGCCCGACTTCTGTTTCCTATGGCGTCAGGTTAGGTGGCTTGACGGGGAGCTCTGGAAAAGTCAGCGTCACAGGCAGCCCAGCCAAGGGAAAATTTTTCCAGCATTCAATTTCCCAAAGTGGCCAAGTAACTTCTAGGGCAATAGAAGTCCAGAGGGGGCTCGGACGGGACCCTAAAGTCCGCCCTGTCCCCCCTCATTGCTCCGGCAAGGGGGAGAGAAGTGGAGAGGACTGGGTCGTAGAGCTGCCACAGCTGTCTGCTGACTGCTGCATATATATTTTTTGCAGCTTTTTTGATGCCATGGAACTTATTTTAATTTTTATATATATATATATATATACACACAATCAAACCCAAGAAAAGGAATCCTTATCCGTGTTGCCAATTTGAGATACTCTGAGAAGACATCTCCGTAGTCAGAAACAGCTTACTGTGTAAATAAGCGGATTACTTAGAGGTAGAGCACTGCGGCGAAGTTAGAATCATAAAAGTGGAGGTAAGAAGACCCGGATAGTCGCAATTACGGATAGACACAAGGGCAGAGGTGCGAAATTTGAAAGTGAGAGGACTGAAGACCGAAGGGAAGAGTAAAGCCGCAGTGAGAAGCCGGAGAAAAGGGGAAGTTTAACAAGATTAGAAGGGCAAAGAACAAGAACAAGGAGATTAGAAGGACAAAGAACAAGAACGAGGAGGTACAAGGATCGGGGGGAGGAGAAGGAGTTTTAGCATGGAACTCAATAGTAGAACAACGACGGAGTTTGAAGGTTGCAAGACAAAGGAAAAAAAAGAGATTAAGAAAAGCGGACATTTGTTGTAGCTATAGAAAGAAGGGCCACTCATATAGCTAGCTCTCCCTCAGACTGACTTTAAAGTCAGAGAAATTTGTGATATTAAGTAATCTTATTTAGACTTAAAGGCGTAATAAGAAAGGGGAAAAAAAGAGTCTCAAGCGCAAGAAGAAAGCTGCAACTTAAGAAGAAGAGCAGAAGAGAATAGAAGGTTGGGACTCTGTGAAAAATTTAAATAATTTAAACAATTTAAGACTTAGAATTAAATAGATAAAGGGGAAAAAGAAGGGGGGAAGTTTACTTAATGTAACCAATTATAGTTAATAATAATTAATTCTGATTTAGAGCAGAGAAGAAAAATAAGCAGGAAACAATAGTGACGAAACAGTATCTATTTTCATTATTATTTCATTATTATTTTTCTTTGATATAAGGTGGTCAATCTGTAGGAGGTAAGAAGGTGAATATATATAATAAAATCTGCTGATGGGAATGTTTGATTTAAACAAATTAATGTAAGCAATTTGGGAAGCTTTTCTTTGTTACGTATATATAGTATTGTTACATAAGTATATATATTGTCAAGCAAGTAGGTATGTATATGGTGAACGTTGTGAGAAGAACTGCAGATAAGACTGGTTTAATATAAATTGGTTAATAATAACTTTGCTTTTACATTTAGGACAACTATAAGGGGAAAAAAGAAAAGAAAAAAATAATAGTGGTAATATCAACACCAGAAGGAGATTACAGTTAAACACAATATATGTTGTAAGTTATTTATTTATTTATTTATTTTTCTTTGTATTCTTACTTTTGAATAGTGATATAATTATTTTTTCGTAAAATAGATAATACATTTATATGTAGATATATATTCTGTTGATAGAGCTAAACAAATATAAATATAATACAAATATATATTTATATATATATAAATATAAATATAAAACACACAAAAGGGAAGGGGAAAAAACGTATATAAATAGTAAAGGTAAAAGGATTATGAAAACAAGCAGAATGGCAGCAAAGAAGGCTATAGCATCTCTTACGCAATCCCAAGTAGTAAAAGGGAGAAGACCATCACTAGAATTAACAACAACAGCAACAACAGAAACAGTGCAACCCTCGGTTACAAAAGGGAAAGGTACTCAAGCTGAAGTTACAATTAATATATTGGACGTGTCAATGCAAATAGGCGATATGTTGAAAGAATTCAAAAACTTTAGAACAGAGATAAAAGAACTAAAAGATACTAGAACTGAGATCAGAACAGAAATTAAGAAAGAATTAAATTCATTTGGGGAAAAATTAGAAAGAATTTCCATGGACATTGCGACTATAAAAAAGGATATTGGAAGCTTACAAAAAAGAGTTGAAATAACAGAAGTGACAAATCAACGAATATTAAAAACTCAAGAACGAGAGGATTTGGTGATCACACAGTTAGAACTCACATATAGGAATAAATGCTTGAAGATACGCGGATTAGGGGAACTAAGAGAAGAGAACAACTATGAAAGGGTGTTGAGCATACTGGCCACATACACTGAGGTAGACGCAGATATACTGGAACAAGACATTGACCAAAAATTCTGAATAAATTCAAGGATCGCGAGGGAAAAGAAGCTTCCCAGAGACATAATCATTAGTTTACCAGGACAAAAACCAAGGAGTTAATATTACAACAAAATTATAAAAAGAAATTGATCATAGACAATAAAGAAATAAAATTTTTTAAAGATATTCCAGAGCAAATTTTATGAAAGAGACAGGAGTATAGCTTTCTTTCTCAGCTCCTATTTAAACAACATATAAACTATACATGGAACAGAATTGAAGGTTTAACATTCACATACAAACAAAGGCAAATTAAGATAAACAATATAAACCAAGCATGACAAATATATGAAAAGATAAAAAGAGATATAGAAACAAAAGAGCAACAAACCCGTGCAGAAACATATGACCTACTTGAGGATGATGTACCAGTGCCCAGACCAGACTTAGAGAACATGAAACACACTGGACAAGAAAAAAGAAGAGAAAAAAATATTATAGAACAAAGCAAGAGTAAAGAAGAAAAAGAAGAAGAGGAAGAAGACCAAGACGAAGAAGACATAAGCGAAAGAAGCGACGAAGAAGACGACAAAGAACAGGAGGAGGTAGAGGAAGAAACAGAGGATAATTAGAAGGATAGGATTAAAAAAGAGAGAGAGAGAGAGAGAATGGCATTAAAAATACAATCCTGGAATGTGAAAGGCTTAAATTCTGAGTATAAACGTCAGCAAATATTTCATTGTTTGGAAAAAATGAAAGCTGACATAATCACATTACAAGAGACAAGAATCAGAGAAAAAGACAGTAAATATCTGAGAAACTCCAAATTGGGGAACTGTTTCACAACAGCATACTCCAAGAAAAAGAGGGGGGTTGTATTATATGTAAAATCGACATATGATGTTGAAAAAATATTTGCGGGCGTAAATGGACATTACATAGGAGTGGAAATTAAATTACCAAATTATAAACTATTAGTAGTTGGGATTTATGCACCACAAGAAAACAAAGAGAAATTTTATTATGAGTTACAGAAAGAAATAAACAAGTATCAAATGGAAAGAAGTCAAAATAACATACTAATTATGGGTGATATGAAGGTGGTGATAGACCCCTTACAAGATCGAAAATCCACAAAACAAATAAAGAAGAATCAAGGAAAATTTCCAAAAAGTTTATTTGAGTTAATGGAAAATTTAGCATTATTAGATGTCTGGAAATTTAAATATCCGGGACAGAGAAATTATACATTTTATTTGGACAAGCATCAATCGTTTTCGAGAATTGATTTATTTCTACTTTCTAAAAATTTGCATACAGAAATAAATGACATGGAAGTTTTTCCAAGAACGTATTCTGATCACAGCTTGATAAAATTGAACTTAAAGACAAGACAAAGAGAATACCTTTGGAGACTCAATGACTCGCTACTGACAAATCCCGAAGATGTTGAAGATATAAGAAAGACCTTGAAAATGTATTTTGAGGAAAACAACAAGGAACAACTCAAGGCAAAAACCATATGGGACGCTAGTAAAGCGGTCCTGAGGGGCTATTTGATTAAAGTAGGACATATAAATAAAAAGAAGGAGGCAGGCAAGATGATGAAGATCTATAATGAACTTGTTTCAAAAGAAAGAGAGTTAGAGAAGAATCTTAATGACGGAAAATTGATCAAGGAGATAAAAGTGATTCGGAACCAGTTAAGGAGAATGCATCTGCAAGAACTTGAAAAGAAGTTAAAGGACAGTAAATTGATTTTTTTTGAAAATGCCAACAAACCTGGTAAATGGCTGGCGTACAAATTAAGGAAAAGTAGAGAGAAGAAAGAAATATTACAACTGAAATCAGCAGGTAAAATCCACACAAATCAAGATTCTATTAAAGAGATATTTTACAAATACTAGACAGATTTATATAAAGAAAATAAAAAAGGAAAAGGAAGAGTCAACTTTGCACCTATATTTAGAGCAGCATATTAAAACAAGTTTAACACAAGATCAAAAACAAATGTTAAACCAACCAATTACAAAAGATGAAATCTCTGCTGCCATTAAGAATTTAAAAAACGCAAAAGCACCAGGACCGGATGGGTATGCAGTGAAATATTTCAAAATTTTTGAAGAGGAGTTACTTCAACCACTGCATGAGACATTTAATCAAATACTAATAGAGGGAGTACCCCAAACATGGACTGAAGTGAACATCACATTAATTCCAAAGGAGGGAAGAGACTTAACATCACCTAGCAATTATAGACCCATCTCATTATTAAACAACGATTATAAAATATTTGCTAGTATACTAGCAGCTACATTGAAGAAAGTTATGCAAAACATCATACATGAAGATCAAAATGGTTTTATGCCACGAAGGCTTTTGAGAAATAATGTAAGAACGATGATAAATATAATAGAATATTTTGAAAGACATAATGATAAAGAACTTGCTATGATCTTCTTAGACGCTGAAAAAGCGTTTGATAAGGTGAGATGGAAATTTATGATAACAGCTCTGGAATAAATGCAATTTGGTACTAACTTTGTGAAATGGATACAAGAAATATACGGCCATCAAACAGCAAGAGTGATAGTTAACGGGGAAAGAACAAGAGAAATAAAAATAGAAAAAGGAGCCAGACAGGGGTGCCCTCTCTCCGCTTTTGTTTATCTTAGTGCTGGAAATATTGAATAATAGGATCAGAGATGATCCAGATATAAAAGGCGTTAAAATAAAAGATCAAACATACAAACTTCAGGCATATGCCCATGATCTGGTGATATTCCTACAAGACCCATTAGAAAGTATAGATAAGTTACTTAAGATCATTGATGAATTTGGGGGAAAATCAGGATTTAGAATTAATAAAGGAAAAACAGGAATCATAACAAAAAATATCTATAAGAAGAAGAACAATTAATTAAAAAGTCCAAATTTCAGATTCAAAAGAAAATCAAATATCTTGGCATATGGATTACCAAACAGAACACAGAGCTGTTTAACAATAATTATAAAAAAGTTTGGACAGAGATAAAAAAGGATCTTCAGAACTGGAGCAAGTTGCACTTATCATTACTAGGAAGAATAGCTGTGGTAAAGATGAATATATTACCCAAAATGAACTTCCTATTCCAAAATATACCTATAATTCAGAATGACAAACCATTTAAATTGTGGCAGAGGGAGATTAAAAATTACATATGGCAAGGTAAAAAGTCAAGAATTGCGTGGAGGTACCTGATAGATTGGAAAGAAAGAGGTGGGTGCAGCCTTCCTGATCTCAAACTATATTATCACGCAGCAAGTTTAAGTTGGATCATAGAATGGATTAAATTAAAAAATATAAGAACGTTAACATTAGAAGGAGCAGACAACAGGATGGGCTGGCACGCCTACCTGTGGTACGGTAAAGCTAACATTGATAAAGAAGTCACAAATCACTTTGTAAGAAGATCATTATTGAAGGTGTGGATACAGATAAAGAAGAAACTATACAATAGAATTCCAACATGGATATCACCGCAGGAAGCATTTCAGCGAAGATGGATAGGGATGCAAACAGATTGGTTAACATATAAAGATCTGTTGGAACACATCGGAATCCTCAGTCCCCCAGATAAAATCCATGGAAAAATTAGAAAAGATGGGGTATATGCTGGCTTGGTTTCCGTATAGACAATTATATGAAAGGTTTAAAATAGATGCTAAACTGGAAGGATTTGACATAAGACAGACGAAAAACAAATTTGAAAAAATTATATTTGATCAGTCGGACCATATTACAGCTAAATTGTGTGGATATTTGTTAGGGTATAAGTTGGAGGACCAAACAGTCAAAGAAACCATGATATCTTGGGCGAAGATGATTGACCAGGTGATCGAGCTCGATCAATGGGAGATAGCATGGAAATTAACACAAAAATTCACGGTAGCCCAAGACCTTAAAGAAAACTACATAAAAATGTTCTATAAGTGGTATTTGACACCGGCGAAAATCCAAAAAAATGTACCATACATCACAGAATCAATGTTGGAGATGTCAAGAGAAAGCAGGGTCATTTATACATATGTGGTGGAAATGTGCAAAAATCAGTAGTTTTTGGAGAGAGATGAATAAACACTTAATGGAAATATCTAAAATTCAAATTTCTTTAAAACCGGAAAAATACCTATTAAATATGGTTCAAATGATAGATTCGAAAATTTTCAAGAAATATTGGAGGATTCTATTATATCTCATCACAGCTGCCAGAATTCTTATAGCCAAAGGATGGAAAAATAAAGATCCACCATCCATAGAGCAAGGGATGGTCAAAATAATAGAAATGAAAGAAAATGACCGGCTCACTATAAAAGTTAAAGAGAAATCCGACGAGGTTCTGCAAGAATGGGATCCGGTAACAAAGTATCTAAGTAGAAGAAAGGGTTTGACAAATATAGAGTATATATAATATCTGATAGGAACGGTATTAAAATATGGAGAAAAGCAAAGAAAATTATAATGAAAGGAAGTACAAAAAAAAGACTGATATTTTTGATTTATTGGACAACAAGGGTACGAGTTCAGATATACGGGAGTTTTTTTTCTTTTTTTCTTTTTTTTAAAAAAATTTTAATCTTAGTTTTAGGAAAATCAATTTCTGTTTTTTCCGAGTTTTGGAATATTTAAAAAAGGAGAGAGAATCCTTTCAAACATCCAGATAAAATTATGGAAAATATATATAAATAATTAAATGTAATGAAATTGGTGTTTACAGAATGTAAGATATAGTTTATTATGATTTACATTTATTTATTATGATTTTTACTTATTATCATTCATATTTTAATAAAGATAATGGAGAAAAAAACTAAAAAAAGCCATCCTTTGCCATTTTAGGCTATTATTGGACAGTCTTTAACATTCCTTTTGTGGGCAAGGTTCTGGAGTTTGTGTGGCCTCCCAGCTCCTGGGGTTTCTGGATGAAATGGATTATTTATATCCATTTCCATCTGGTTTCGCTATGGGGCAGATACTGCTTCAGTCACTTTGGTGGATGACCTATGCCAAGAATTAGACAAGGGGAGTGTTCCTATTGGTTCTGCTGGACATCTTGGTGGCTTTTGATACCATCAACCATGGTATCATTCTGGGTCACCTTGCAGAGATGGGACTTGGGGATACTGTTTTACATTGGCTTCATTCCTCCCTGGAGGGCCAAACCTAGCAGGTCATGCTGGAGGACTCCTGTTTGAGCCCTTATCCTTTGGCCTGTGGGGTGCCTCAGGGCTAGATTCTGCCCCACGTGCTATTTAACATCTACTTAAAACCACTGGGACAGATTGTCTGGAATTTTGGGGTTCAGTGGCATCAGTTTGCAAATGACACCCAATTTTATTACTCCTTTCCACCACAAGCCAAGGAAGCTGTTTTGGTCCTAAACCAATCTCTGCCATCAGTAATGGATTGGATGAGACTGAACAAATTGAAACTTAATCCATACAAGAAAGGAGGTGCTCTGGTCAGTCAAAGCCAGACCAAGGAACAGGGATTCAGCCTCTGTTAGATGGGATTACACTCTCCCTAAGATGCAGGTCTGCAGCCTGGAGGTGCTCCTGGATTCAACTCTGAGCCTGGAAGCCCAGCTTTCAGCAGTAGTCAGGAGTGCATTTGCAGTTACGGCTTGTGCGACAGCTGCACCCTTTCCTTGAGATGTCAGATGTGGCCATGGTGACACATGTCTTGGTGACATCCCAGTTGGATTACTGTAACATGCTCTACGTGGAGGTGCCTTTAAACAGTGTTCAGAAGCCTTAATTGGTCCAAAGAGCCACAGCCAGATTGGTAACTGAGGCTGGCTACAGGGATCACACAATCCCTGTCGCCACAGCTTCACTGGCTGCTGATCCATTTCCAGGCACAATTCAAAGTGCTGGTCTTGAAATTTAAAACTCTACACAGTTCAGATCCAGGTTATTTGAAGGACCATATTCTCCCTTATGAACCAGTCCAGGCTTTGAGATCTGCTGGAGAGGCCCTTCTTTCTGTCCCACCACCTTCACAGGTACATCTGGTGGAAACACAGGCGAGAGCCTTCTCAGTGACTGCTCCTGGGCTCTGAAATCCCCTTCCCAGAGAACTCAGATTGCCACCATCCCTACTTTCTTTTTGCAATCAAGTGAAGATATTTCTATTCCAATAGGAATTCCATGTGTGATTACCAACTGTTTGATAAAAGGAGGATATTGTTAATTGTGCTGAAGTTACTGAATTTATGGATGTTTGAGTTTTAATTACGTATTTTAATTCTTTGTGATTGTTTAATTGTGTTTTAACTTTTGTATTCCATGGTTTCAAGTATGGGTCTTTCTGCACTACACTGTTATAGTGCTACTATTGTTCCACTTTCAACATATTGTGGAATTCTGGGGTTTGTAGTTTGCTGAGGCCAAAGAGCTCTCCGTCTGAGAATTCTAAATGCCCCTCCCTAAACTACAAACCCCAGGATTCCATAGGATGTTGAAAAGCGGAATAATAGCACTATAACAGTGTAGTGCAAAAAGGCCCTATGTCTTTTTAATTGTTGTAAGCTGCGTTGAGTCCCAACTTGGGAAAAGTGGGGTATAAAGATAGTAACATTCAAATATGGTGTATCATTTTGCTCAACAGCCATAAGAAAAATTGATATGGTAATGGTTACTAATTAGATGGCTTTAAAATGGGATTTCAATCAGTACTTGTTAGGCATGCTAATTAATCCCAACCCTCTTATTCAAAGGCAGTATACCTTATAATACCAAGAAAAGAGAGGGTGGTTGTCTTTATGGTCTACTTGCAACCTTCTCAGAGGCATCCATTTGGCCACTAAGCAGAACAGTGTACTAAGTGGATCTTTGCTCCAATCCAGCAGGTTTACAAAGAGTAAAGAGAGCAATGCATTACATTAAGGGAGTAAGGAGACCTCTGTAGTCAGTATGGAGAGCCTTTGGCCCTCCAGATGCTTTTAGCTTCAGCTTTCAGATACCTCAACCAGCCTGTTCTGTGGTAAAAGATTATGAAATTGTTCTTCAAAATAAGATAGGGCAGATTTCAAAATAGCTTTCTGGGGAGCACTAGGAAAGGTAGACCAAGCTCTGTCAGCTGGCGTTCTTTTTAAAAGTGCAACATTATGAATAGTTCTAAAAGCTATTGCATTTTGCCCAGCATCCTGTTAGTGACATACACAGGTATAAATTATGTTAGGTATGCAAGAGGTTTTCATTGGACATTCACAATGACTATATCCTGCTGATGGGGACAGAAGCAGAGGTCTGCACATGCAACGTGTTACCAGTGTGCCTTAAGTGGGTCTATACAATCCACAATGGGCCTCTGCTCATTCTGTAATGGAGCCTGAGGCTTCACTGCAGAGCACACAGAGGCTCAGTGATGATCACATATCAACGTACATGGCAACTGTGCAGGTGCCAGCTATGTGTATTTAGCCGTGATCCTCATACATGTTACAGTGGCATCCAGTATAGGGACTGTATATTGCTAGTGCAACACAACTTTGCTTGCAGATATTTACACTATGCTGGAGTGATATAGGATCTTGGCCTTTGTGTCACAAACAACTCTGAGGATTTCAGTAGAATGATCAGAAATGCTTTTAAAAGTAATACTGTTTTTGCAGAATCCCCTGGATGGCATTCTAAACAGGAAGATCAGAAAGGAAAACTGTATTAAATGGAGAAAGTCTTTCCTGGAACTCTTGTTAGATCTCCTTCTAGGTACTTTTAAAAGAAGCATAGTTTCTCCTTGGTAACCATTGTTTAAAGGTAAAACAATTTAGAATTCTAGAAGAATTTTTAATATTCTGTCATTTGTGGGAGAGACCATGTCTGAATATGACAACAGATTAATGGGATTTGTTTCCAGGTTAATTGTGTATAGCAGTGATGGGGGACTTCCAGCTCTCAGGGTTTCTCCCAGGACATGTCATGCATCATATATCGTATCATAAATCTTCCCCCATTTAAAATCAAAACTGGAAATGCTTATAGGTTCCATTCCAGCTTTTTTCCCCTGCCTTGCTCTTCCAGCAAAAGCCACTACTCCTAGAATGGGAAAACATGTTGGGTGTGGAAGGGTTGCGGGGGGGGGCTCCATGATGGGCAGGGGAGTTCACAGGCTGCAAAAAATGCACTTTCCACACTCCTTGTGTACTAGACTGAAGCAAGTTTGTGCAATCCTATGCAGTTTATTGGAAAGTAAATCCTATTGAACACAGAGGAATTTATGTCCAAGTAAACATGAAGAGAATTGTTCTGCAATTGCAATCTCCCCCCTCCATTTCCTAGTCACATCAGGTATGAGCAAGTCTCATGAAAACTGTGCTTCCCTTTGGACTGTTGCAGGAACCCAGTCCTCAGGTTTAGTGCCATCTCCAGAGTGTAAATTAACAGCAGATAATAAAACCACACTTTGAAAATGTAAATAAATATTTAACAGTGATCCTTTTATTTTTTATTTCTCATTTTACAAAAGGCAGTTATAAAAAATGAGCAAAAGTTTCATAATTCCTTAACAGTTTTGTGATACATCTGGTATTAAGTATAAATGAAGCACATAGGTCAGATTTGCTCCTGAGTCATGCACTTTCAAGCTGTTTCCAAGTCTGGAATGCACTAGAAAAGTCATTTTCTTCAAAGTTTATAAGCGTTTTTCTCCTTTTGGTCAATACTTTTCTTCTCTTAATACAACATGGAAAACAACCCCATTAGGAGCACAGATCAAGGTTTTCTAGGTCCTAGTATCTGAACACTGATTAAGGAGTTTCTGCATTTTCTGGTAGAATGATACATTGTATCTGAAATAGTGCTACTAACAAAATCAGCACCCGTGTTACATTGCTCCCACCTCTTTCATTCAATGGGAAGAATCATCTGTTGTTCCATGTAATATTACATAACATTTCTATACCAGCAGCAAAAAAATTATGATACAGAGCAACATGACACCAGAATATGAGCCAAGAATTCCTACAAGTTAGAGAAAGGAGAATTTGACCCAGGGATGTGATTTGTGACAGCAACCCTGTATCAAGTGTAATGTGTAGTTCTGTCCTAACACCATTTTGTGTATGTCCTGGGTTACCAAGCAATAACTAGTGTGGTAAGTTGCAAGAAAAAAAAGGCAGCAAACCAGCTGCATTTATCATGTACTGCAGATCGCAAAGAAACACTTGGGTGAGGTAATTATGAAAAAACATTACCACAGCAGTTCAGTTCTAAACAGACACTTGCTGACTGTGGCACATTTCAGAATATGACTATAAAATCCAAGGTCCAGTTTCTGGTATTCATAAGCTGCCTAGTCTCAACACATTTTACATGGAATGCTGCCTGACTGGCTAAGGAATTTAAAACACTAACCTCTATCCATCTGTTCAGAGGTGTTGTCAAAAGACTCCCAAAACCACACAGTACAGAAACAGCAGAAGGCTGTGTCTTGTATTTGCAGAAAATCATAACAAATCATCCTATGCAAACACTTGTACAAGTGTCACTGAAATGCTCTGTGGGTACCAAATACTCTTTTTTAGAAATAAAATTGCACTTCTATTATCATTCAACATTTAGCAAGAAAAAAGTCTGATATGTGTATTATGCCACAGATATGACAAAGCAAGAAGGCAAGCTGAGACAGAGAGACACATGTACAGATACTACCCACAGGGCAGTGATGGCATTTGGTTGTTTTGGTCTTTGTACCAGCATTTCCCACACCCATGGCAGAAGGGCACTTTTTGCTGGACTTAAACAGTTTTTCTGGCTGTTAAGACACGGACAATGGAACCTACACCTCCAGCCGCAAGAGCCTACAAACAGAAAATGGGAAACAGGAAGTTGAAGTAGTCACATAAGAACAAATATAATTAAGCGTATGTCTACCAACATACTTCCTGTGCCTACTACAAAGAGGCTCAGGAAATTCAGCACCCTGAAATTCATTACCCTGAATTAGGAACATTACCATCTGGAATGGAAGGATGGGGTCACTTCATAAACAGTAGTTTTTATTAAGACACAAATCAGTAGCAGAATGATGTTCTCTTCATTAATTTCTCAGCTAAAACTCTCATGTATTTGTTCATCGCACAAATTATTACAGGTTTTGATGAAATGACACAATAATTCAGTAGTGCACACCCATGCTCAATAAATGACATGAATGATTTATGATGAAAATCACAGAGCACAGAAAGGCAACTTATTTCTCCTCTATATGCTAGTCCGTCTATCCAAGCTATTACTGCAATCCACAGAAACGTAAGAACCTTCAAGTTGTTAGGGTGTTTCTATGCAGCATGAATAGAACCACATTAGCTGTAACATATTCTAGCACTAAAAATTGCTGCTTTAAAAGAGGTTTGCCATGGTTTCTCAAATATGGATATATCTCACTCCATCCATCATCACTTGAATATTTAACTTGTGATAGTGTAAATCAAACAATTAAAAATCTGAGTTTAGAATGAAATGTAGGTGATGTGGAAATTCCACTTGTAGAATCTGTGAAGGCACATTCACACATGCTGAACATGATCCAGTCTTGCAATCATCATCAAGTAATAAATGTGCAAGGGATCAATATGCAAGCATGAATTAGCTTACTACATCATCCTGGTTTTCAGCAGCTGACCGTATAAAGGCACTGTGGAATCAGGAAGCACAGTTTATCAGAGTTCTCAACTTCACTGAGGCTACTGTTCTCATTCAGGTTAAAAAAGAGTAGAAGTGACCTTCAGATTGGCTTCCTCAATAGAAAGAACAGAAATGAGAGAGGAAGGGGTGAAGATGTTGCAATGCAGGTGTTTCCGTGGATGCCCATGTCCCCATCCCAATTATACTTCTCACCTGAATGCCTATATAAGACTTAAAAGGTTCCAAAAAACTTGTGTAGGAGGTACAATCATCACAACCAAGGGAACTGTCAGCTTTACATACCTTTTCATGCCACTGCAGTAAGACAGCACTGCTGTTGTCAGATGGGCTTTCAAAGCCCTTGTAGATGTATTTCATTAAAAGATCAACTCCATTTTTATCCAAAGATTGTACTGCCTTTTCAATATCACTGGCTTTGAAAGAGATGAGAACCTTCAGGACAATACTTTCTGCACGATCCTAGAAAGAAAAAAGGAAAGTGTCCTCAAAAGAAAAGGAATTATATTAAAGTGTTTTCCATCTAGACCAGAGCTTCCCAAACTGTGTGTCGTGACACGTTAGGGTGTCGGCTGCAATGTGTAGGTGTGTCACCGCCACTACCCTGGGCCAGGAAAGACCCCAGAGAGGACAGTGGCAGCAGGCCAGGCTTGGGTGGAGGGGCTGCCTTTCCTGTTGCCGCCACTGCCCTGGGCCAAGAAAGACCTCAGCGAGGGTAGTGGTGAGCCAGGCTCAGGTGGAGGGGTTGCCTCTCCTGCCGCTGCTGCTACCCTGGGGCCGAGAAAGACCCTGATGAGGGCGGTGGGGAGGGGGTCGAGTGAAAGGGCTGCCTCTCCCATCGCCATTGCCCCAGGCTGAGAAAGACACCTGCAAGGGTGGTGGGCCAGGCTTGGGTGGAAGGGCTGCTTCCATTTACTGAATTACTTCCTGAATTACTGTGTCACGAAATAATGCATGTCTAAAAAGTGTGTCACCAATGTGAAAAGTTTGGAAAGCTTTGATCTACAGATTTAGATTATAACCCTATGTACATCTACTTGGAAGTCAGTCCCCCTCCATTCAGTTTACTTCTAAATATACAGGCAGTGGATTGGACCACTATTATAATACTGCAGAAATTCAACAAGCACCAAGATACTAATCAAACACTAATGTAAACACAAAGACTAATGTATGTAGCCCATACAGAAAAAGAATTCTGTTCTAATTTTTAAGTCAAGTCACTTTATGAATCTTTAGATTTTAAATATTGAAAGAATTACAACAAGTATGCAGGTGAAATCTTCTAAATAAACAAGATCAAAGAAAATATAACATTGCTTCCCACTCAGTTATGAGCTTTCTTGTTCACAAAGACCTTACCTCCACATTCAGGACTCAGAAAAATTTACAAATTCACTCTACACTACTCCCTTTTTTTATTTTGACAAAAACTGCCTGGGAACTCCCATCAGAACTGCTTAATCTGAAGACAACGTTAAACTACTGCATGTTATCCAATCTCCTCTAGGGACAGAACGACAGGAAACATTCTCTTCTGTTTTCAATTACCTGTTTTCATCCATGATCACTAACCATACTGATTGGGAGTTGGGAGCACCACGCTGGCAAAGACTGACATAAATGACATAAGAATGACCAGTTTGTTTGGGGTTGGGCACAATAATAAACTGTGGTTAGCTAAAAGGAAGCTAATCTCTCCAATCTCATCCTTTGAGGTTATACTAGAAGTACAAAATTGGGAGCCAGTAAGTCTAGGACTCATACACTAAATCACAGTGTGAATGAGGCTCATAAATAAGATTTAATATCTTATTAAATATTATTATTTAATATCTTATTAAATAAGATTTAATATCTTACTTTTTACGATTTAAAAAATAGATAGAAGTTTACCTACTCCTACAGAAGTGTCTCATGTGTTACCTTGATCTAACAGAACCTCAAATGGATTTCTGCTTTTATATTTCATTTTTTATCTTCGTCTGCCAAAATGAAACAGTCTGCAAAATCTGCAAACCATTAAGCAGACCACAAACAATTTATCTATTTTTATTACTTGTTTGGGGCAGTAAGAATGGGAGCATGTTTAAACAGCCTACTCAAACTGATGGTTTGCGCAAGCTAGTATTATAAGAGCATGTTGCATTCAGACTCTTCATAAAAATAATCCAACTGAACTCAGTAGGACTAACATCCAATGAATAATAGAGTGGTTAAGTTAACCTTCTTCAACAGATTAAAAGTTTCAGAGAGCCATAACAGTGAAAGTAATCAAACAGCATCCATTAAATAAAATAAAAACCAGGAACTAATTTACATGGAGAGCCAGTGTTGTATAGTGGTCTGAGTGCTGGACTAGGACACTGGAAGACAAAGGTAGGAATCCCACTCAGCCTTGGACAAGTCACACTGTCTCAATTTCCAAGAAAGGCAAGGGCAAACCCCCTTATAACAAATTGTGCCAGGAAGACCCCATGATAGGTTTGCCTTAGGGCTGCTGTAAGTTGAAGGTACGCAACTACAATTTACATGACTAAAACTGTGTTTCCCCCAAATGAATCTATATATTTAGCATGTAGATACACACTATTTTCTGCATTTTACTATGCCCTTCAGAATCAATTTTCTTTAATATGTCATAATTGTAGTAGTTGCAAATGTCTGAAAGGCATTTTCATACTTTCAAACACAGGGCAGAATCCAAATTTAGTCAATGGGCCTTCTCTAAGCAGCAGCTGCCTTGAAGTTTTGGGGGTTTTGTATGTTTACAGTGAATCTCTGAAAAGCAACTGATATTTCCTTAACATTTAACTATAAGTCAGAAATTCATGTTAAACTCTTATGCCATCTATATCAGAAAAAATACAATTCCCTTGCACCACTATCAGCTTCCACAGCTGGTAATTAGAAAACATATTTTTCAAAGTCATAACGTGAACATATAGTTGGATATCAATGAAGAGCATAAAACTCCATCATTTAATTTTTAAAAGCAAATGTTCAAAGAACCACTTTCTGAAAAGGGCTGTGTACATTTCTGCAAGACCAGAATTTCATCAACATTCTCAGCTTTGTGCTGAATATGTGTATGATTGCTGTTCATGATGGATAAAACATAATATTCTCCGGTTAACCTACCTTTACAGCTTGACTTTTGGTGTTGATTGGAGGATTCTTCAGAGCTGCCTGTAATGCAGCCATCATATTACCTGTAAAGAGCAGTTAAGGACCACACAACCTTGCCCAGCATTACAATTAATAAGATAATGAGATTTTATACATTGCTAACACTGAGTAATGTAGTTCAGTATAATTTCTGGGTTGGTTCTGAGGCTGAGGGATCAGTAGCTCACCTAAAGCTGTTTTGTAAATTTGTGGGTGATATAAGATTTGACTGAGAAATGTTCTGGCTTCAATTTCACTCTTTACCACTATAAAGTGTCAGGATAAAACACTGCTCTCTCATGTGCAGAGCTGTAAGTAATACTAAACAACTAAAATGCTCACTAAGTTCACCCAGGAACAAACGACACAATAAGTAAACACGAATAACAAGGAGCAGAATAGAACTGTGAAGTGCCACAGGATTCCATTATTTTCCTTATACTGTTTAACATGAGTGGGCAAAGTGACCAATGGGGCAAATGCGGCCTTCTAGGACTATTTTTGTGGCCTGCAAGGCCCCCAGGATTCAAAAACAACTTTTGCAAAAGTTTTTTTTTAAATTGCCCCCAAATATCCACTGGGGGTGTGCTGTACATTTCCATCCTATATTGTCCCCCCACCATGCACCAACCTAGGTCCAGGAGAAGCTTTTTTAAAACCCAAAACACAGTGAAAATGCCCCCAAACCCCCTCAAGGCATTTGGGGGCATAAAAATTAAATGTATTTATTTTATGGGAGCAAGTGTAGCCCTCCAAATTCCCCTAGGTAGATAATGCACACACCCCGTCCAGCCTACTACAGTTGCCCCCCCCCATTTTAATGGTGCACAGACTGGGACTCCTCCTGGATTCATCTCTGCCATTGGAGTTTGGAGTGCTTTTGGCCTGCGTTGCCTGCCCTGCAGCTATGTTTCTGGACAGCTGTCCACAACAGTTAATACACTGTTTATTTTCCATCTAGGCTACTGGAATGCATTCGATGTGAAGTCGCCTCTGAAGATGCCACAGAAACTGCAGTTATAGCCTAGAACATCATATAAAAAAGACATAATACTGGTTTAAAAGGAAATGCACTTGTAGCCAAGCTACGGAGGTTTAATAATCATGGTCTCGTTTTGGTGTACTCATTTGTAGCATTTTTGTTTGTTTCCTTTTTATCATTTTGAATAATCTTTAAGTTTTTTAAAATGTTTTATTGAATGTACCCCACTGAGATCTTAAGGATATAGAGCAGGCTCAAAATATTTAAAGAATTAAGTAAATTCTGCCTGCCTTCAGCCACGACACACTTGCAGTATGATACAGGTTTTTACTTACACATCAGTTACAGGGAAGATTTGCAACACATCAGCTGTAAAAAGGCCACCAACTGAGTTGAATGCCAACCGGTTATGAAACATACGTAGTTTAATGGTTTAGCAGCATTTTTACTGAGATACTTATTCCTTCCTTTATTCATGGCACCCTATCACAAACCCAAATATATCAGAAACATTAGTATTATTATAAAGACAAAACAAACAGGGAAAAAAAAACAAAATAAAAACTAGCTCCAAGAAGCAAAGTGACTTCTGATAAGAGATACAGGAAATTCAGTTAGTCTCTTGGCCACCATATTTTATCAGCCCAAATTCAGTTTCAGAAGAGAGATTTCTTTTTGTATACTTTGTTTTTGTTACTTTTTAAAAGAAATGTGTTCATGATTGCGATACCAGTGAATTGCACTATCACAGATTAGATGCAACTGTTTCCATAAAAGGTAACCCCCTGCAGAATTCATGTACTTCCTCTACTGCTTCAGTTTGACACCAGGAAGTTTGAAAGCTGCAGTACTCTATGACTCCTCCTCCCTCTCATGTCATTAGATTTAGCAGTGCCTAATGCATGTTTCAGGTCTATACTAGCAAAGTAGAAGAAACAGACACTTTTGAATATTTATGTGCAAAGCAACCATTATAGTATTTGAGACTAGGATATCCATACTAACTATATTAAGCACTCCCTCTTCATATATTATAGACACTTAGATTCTTCAACAGAAATAGAAAATCTTATGCATGTAGACTTTTATTATGCATGCACAACATTCTTGGCCCTAAGGTAGGGGTGGGCCACTGGATTGATCCAGGGGCCAATTTTTTTGCCCCAGGTCCCTCCAAGGCTGCAAAGACTGACCAAAAATCCAAACCAAACCAAGCCAAAAGCAAATATAACTAGACGTCTACTTCTAGTTTTGAAAAACAGCTACTTTCTGATATTAACCAGTGTGTGAGGACTAATTAAAAGATGAATTGCCACTCTTAAAGGCTTCCACAAGAGGCCTTTTTAAACCTCCAAATGGACAATCTGGGCCATATGGAGGCTCTGAAGATATACTTTGCTCACTCCTAATCTAAGAACTGAAGCTTACTGTTTCTCTATTATTACTGAGGAGTCTTCAGCTACTCCTCCCCACCCCACCCCACCACAGCAGCAGTACAGAAATATTTATCTTGCCGGATAATGGGAAAGGCAAAAACCTCTCCCAAACCCCACGAACCTTTAGATCTCAACAAGCAGGAAAGGCTGGTTTAGGATGTATGCAGTGTGTGAAGGGTACACACTTATTTAAAGTATTTATACCATGCTTTTTGGCCACAAAGGTTCCCCAAGAAGAGTTACAATTAATTAGTTTGACAATTCTCTGCCCTCAGGCTTATATATGACCCCTGGCTCCCCACAAAACACTGGATCTAATTATTAGGGCAGTGGCAGACCAAGTGCTCTTGTTTTTGTGTGCCTTCAGGTCACTTCCAATTTGTGGAGACCCTAAGGCAAACCTATCATGGGGTTTTCTTTGCAAAATTTGTCCGGAAGAGATTTGCCCTTGCCTTCCTCTACAGCTGAGTGTAAGCTGAGCTGAGCAGGAATTTGAACCCTTGTCCACAGCACAGGGGGAAGTATCAGGTTAGTCAGAGTTACATAGGGAAGCTAAAGCCTAATTAACATTGCTACCTTTGCATGGCAACTAAAAATTTAAAAATAAAAATACAGTCACAGAGGGCTCACAGTGGCCACAAAACCCATATTCAGCAGTCCCGTAATTTCTCAGTGGTTCATTCTTGGCTTTAAGCTTATTTAAAGCTGTCTGCAGATAAATGCTTAGCTGATTAACTCTGCCTTGGTTTTAGCATTACATGAATTAAGTTGTACTACAGTACCACTGTACAGACTATTTTTAGACAATTTAGGGGAAAAAAGTATACAGTGTAATGCTGAACATGCCAATGTAAAAGTAGTCCCACTGAAGAAACTGAATATAAGATAGCCAATTTACACACAGAAAATATAAGAATTCACTCAATGGAAAAAGGAATAAAGTCATTCATGGCTGCAGAAATACACACAGGTAATTTACAAATTATATAATCTGACCAAATATCCACATGGTTAGCTTCCAATTATGGGATAACAGCTGATTAATTATTCTATGTTTATTTTATCATAGTATGTCAAAACAGAAAGAGAACCAGATCTACCTTTTAAGCCAGCCTCGGTTTCAAGAAGGAAGGTAAAGAACTCTCAAGAACTGGGGAAGGTGAAGAGAAGAGAGGAAGCCAAGGAACTGAGATAAGACTTTATGTATTAAAGGTGGAGGCAGTTTAAAATCCTTGCACAGCTCTGACTATTACTGCCTAACTGGCTTGCTCTTGCATAAATTACGTCCTGCCACAAATCTACACCTCTGTTCCTTTTTACAGAATTATTGTGAAGAAAAACAAAGGCAACAAGATGGCATATATATTAACAACTTTATAGAATGAGGGCAGGCAAATGAAGTATACTGGTAGTTCTCTGGTCAATCTGTAGTAGATCAGCAAGCTTGATTCCCAAGTGACTCACAAAAGGAACAATTGTAATGCCCCCAGGCTGCTGAAACAAAGAGGAGATTTTTGTTCTGGGCTAAGCACATGCTCAAAATATATGTTCATACTTCTTAGGGTATATTCACCACCCTGAGGCACTATTTTGTACATGGTGGGAACCCCAGGGTTCTAACAAAAGATAAAGTAGATCCTGCAACGCTCTTCTTCCCGCTTGTTCTAGAGCTGGTGGAAACAGTAGCAATCTTTTTATTCTCAACCTTTTATTCAAACTTGTGTGGGTTAAAACAGTGTTTCAGCTGCCCTTTGTCAGGATGAAGTATATACAGATCTTGTGAGGTGCTTCTGTGGGGAACACGCCTGAACTACTTAATTCAAAGTTCACTCCATTCTTATTTATTCTCTAACCCCAGTTTCTATTAGCATAGCATTTGTTTTACATATGTCAGCTCATAGCTTTAATTGCAAGATAATGGATAAACGCCACAAGGTCTAGTATAAACATGAAAGGTAGCCATACTGCTTTTACAAGCTGATCATATGCATATTTATTTGCAATTCATTCCACTGAGTTTGGTAAGATTTATTCCCACATGTGGATGTATATAATTAAAAGTTAGCTGCAGTCTTTTGCTTTATTACTTGAGAGTAAGCCCTTGTTTAGCCTTCTTCTAAATGATCTTTTATAGGATAAAGCTCAACCCTAAGCAGAGAATTAATGAATGGCAACAATGATGAAGCAAATATGTATACAGCTCTTTCAAAGTACCTCAAATATGTTACTTAAGCCTTATAAGAGTCCTAACAGATAAATCACCAATTCTTCCTACCCACACTAAGATGCCAGGGGTGTTGAGGCTAAGAGACAATACCTTGATCTAGCCTACAGCCTATGGAGTTAACAAGCAAAAATAAGCCTGATTAGATTTACTGAAGGCTCTAGTCTAGGGCCTTTTCGCACTACACCGTTATAGTGCTATTGTTCCACTTTCAACATCCTATGGAATTCTGCAGTTTGTAGTTTACTGAGGCCAAAGAGCTCTCTGGATGAGAATTCTAAAAGCCCCTTCCTAAACTGCAAACCCTAGGACTCCATAGTGGAACAAAATGGAACAGTAGCACTGTAACAGTGTAGTGCAGAAAGGCCCATAGGAAGCACAGACTAGTACTGTAGGTACACTCTGGGACAGAGCTTTCCAAACCGTGTTTTGTGACATGTTAAGTGTGTTGGCTACAGTGTGTAGGTGTGTCGAGCAAGTGTAATGGGTGGAGGGGCTGCCTTTCTTGCTGCCATGGTGGGCCAGGGCCAGGTGGAGGGGCTGCCTCTCTTACCGTCACTGCTGCCCCCCGGACCGAAGAAGCCGACGAGGGCTGTGGCGAGGGGCCAGGCTTGGCTGGAGGAGCTGCCTCCGCTTACTGAATTACTGGGTCACAAAATGATGCATGTCTAAAAAGTGTGTCACCAACATGAAAAGTTTGGAAAGCTCTGCTCTAAGACATTAGTATTGCTAGCCAAGAGCACAACTATAAGGGAAGCAAAATGAAAGGACTGCTCCCCGAGTAAGAACTTTGCCCTTCCTGAAATTTTCCTTCAGTTCCCAAATTTACAGCATTGTAGACGCTGAAAACCACTCACACCCAGAATATTCACACCTAGAACATTTGCTGTGTTCCCATTCCTTGGTAACTTTTAAAAATTACTACAGTGCTTTAAATTTGGGGACTACAGGACAATTTCAAGGTGGGGGGTGGAATTCCTTCTGGTGGGCAATCCACCCCCCCCCCGTCAGGAAGGAGCACAGCCATAATCAAGTGGGACGGACCAGATGGCGATGGGAGAGGCAGGAAGGCCAGAGCAGAGCAGCGGAAATCCTCCTCTGCGTGGGCAAAAAGCAACTCGGCCACCGGCGGGAGAAGAGGGGGCGCCGGCCAGGCCCCCCGCGGGCAAGGGAGGCCTCGGCTGAGGAACCTCGCCAGCCTCCCACCCCCACCCCGGCTCCAGTCCTCAGCGGTGATGATGGGAACCAACCTCCCGCCGCCGCGGCCCGAAGCGCGGAGAAGGATATTGCCTCAGGCACGAGTCCACCTCGCCCTCGTCAGGGCCGGCCTGGCCATCTCCGCCGTCCTCCTCGTCCACGAACTTGTTCTCGTCGTACTCGTCCACGTCCACCCGGCGGAAGCGCGCGGAGGAGACGGTGTGCTTCGCCATCGCTGCGCCCCACCTCACCCGCTTGAAGAAAGAAGGCGGGAGGCGACACCCTCCCTTCGAGGCGGAGGCGGCCGCCCTCACGTCAGGAAGGAAAGAGGAAGGGAGCGGGAGAGCCGGCGCCGGAGCTCCGCAACCACACATGCGCAAACCAGGAGCCGCGTGAGGTGGGGGCGCAGCAGCCGTTGGGGCGCGCAGGCGCAAACCCTGTTAACGGGCGGAAGTTACCTTTTCTGTTTCTAGGCGCAAAGAAAATAAATAAGAGACTGATATATACGGGTCATATCTTGCTTCCGTTTTTTACAACCCCATAGAGGTTTTTTTTATTATTTCCTTTCGTTACCTTTAAAAAACGTTCGCATACTGACCCGCTTCAAAAATGTAAGTTGTTGTTGGTCTACTGCGCAGGTGCAAAACTGTCATTTTCCTCCCCCACACGTCTGGTGAGCACGCGCATGCGCAGAATTGCGGCACTGACTGGTGAAAGAAAATCAAGGTGTTAAAATTCGTCAGCAACGAATGACGCGCGAAGTGTGCCGGCCTTCCATCTTTGGTGAGGGCGGAAATATGCCTCCTTGGAAGGTTCCTCTGCTTGTAAGACCTGAACAGAGCTGTTAGTAACAGGAATAAACTGACTTCGCGCAAAAAGAACAGTGGGGGAGAAATATAGTTTTCTTTATGACTCTGATGAAAATGTCCTATTCCTAAAGGATTTGTTAGAGGAGGCGGTAGGCGGAGCTTGGTTCGAAGACGTCGCCGCTAGATTGACAGCTCTCGGCCATCCAATCAGTGGCCGCCTTGTGTCCGCTTGACTCCTAGGCTTTCTCCGCCTGCGCAGAAGGGTGCCCCCGCTGCCCCGTGGGTGGGTGTCGGTGTGCTGTCAGATAAAGAAGACTATGGTGGGTGAATCTGAAGTCTCAGGAAGAAGAAAGATAATCCTCCCTTCCTCAGATTATGACGGGTTTATGAGCTTCCTCAAAACCTTTACTTAAAGGTTTTGCTAAATTGTCCATAAAGGTAGCAGGGGTTAGAATGGGATTTGTTCCTGGTTTGCCATAGGTTTTTTTTTCCTTCCTTATTTAGGCTATTTCCGCACTATTATTCCACTTTCAACATCCTGCAGCAGGGCTTTCCAAATGGTGTACTGCAGCACGATAGTGTGTCACCTGAAGTGTGCAGGCATGTCACCTACAGTCTTAGAGATGTATGTTATTATTTATAAATCATATATTTTTAAAAATATTTTAAAAATATATGAAACGTTTTCATGAGATATGTTGTGTTCCTGTACATTTTGTTATTACAATTTATGTATGTGTCTGTATCTCTTATAAGGGGTTAGTTTAACCTCCAGTGTGCTAGTAAATCTGAATTACTGTGTCACAAAATGATGCGTGTGTAAAAAAGTGTGTCATCAACATTAAAAGTTTGGAAAGCTCTGTCCTATGGAACCCTGGGGTTTGCAGTTTAGGGAGGGGCCTCAAAGATTTCAGTTCGACCCCATCGCAGAGTCTGTGGCTGCCACGCTGTGAAAGCAACAGCCCAAATATTTGTTTTATACAAGGAGTAAATGCTTTTTATCCCATAAAGAACAACAAAAAGTCTGGCATCCTGAAAGACGAATACACTGATTCGGGAGCACTGCAATATGTAGTCACTTGGATATTTTTTTTTTATTCACTTCTCCCCAAAAGATTTGATTAGTAGGTATGAGGAAATCTCTCTCTATGCCTTAATCAACAAATTAGCCTATTAAGTCTTGTGGGAGAAGGGGAGTAACTTAATTAGTCCATACTAGTTACTGCCATCAATTCTTGCTTTGTGATTTGAAATAGGTAGAAGATGAGGTAGAAGTTGCAATTACAGTCTTAAAAGAGGCAAGGATATATATTCTGCAATCAAAATATTTACTCAAGCTGCCTTGATTCCTATGCTGAGAGAAAGATAAGATATAAAATATAAAAATAAAATTATAAAATTATAAAATAAATTAATATAAAATAAATTTATCACTAAGAGTTCTCCAACCTTGATTTACCAACTGATTGTTTTAACCATTTTCTTCCTTCACTTTGCTACCCTTCAACTGGAAGAACCGTACGTACTTCATCACTCACTTTTTTCCATCTAGGTAAAAAAATCTCAAGTGTTTGAATGGTGAATAGATAGTTTATATATGAGTGAGGGGAATGGGAAGGAAATGAGATTAGTGTGGCATTTCCACCCATGCAACCATTTCAGTAATCAGCATTCACTTCAACATTTCATTCTCTCCCTCCTTCCACCAGCTCCTTACTTCATATTCTAATATACAATCAATAACCAACACACAAACTCAAGACATCACAATTCAAACAGATGTTAATTGCCTGTGTTTTGGTATCTTCTGGGAGGTTCTCTGTCCCACCACCCCAAGATACATTTGTTGGGAACACAGGAGAATGCTTTCTTGGTGGCTGCTCTCAGGCTCTGGAACTCCCCCGAGAGGTTATATTGGCATCTTCTTTGCTATCCTTCCATAGGCAGGTGAAGACTTCTTTTGTTTCAGCAGGTCTTTGAAGAGTGATTGTGCAAGAGGAAAGGGCCTTTCATAATATGCAGTGTTGTCTATATTTGCTTTTTTAAAAATGTTCCTGCTTTTGGCTAGTTTTAATTCTACTGATAGTTTCTATTTTCAGTTATTGTATAATGTGACCTTTCACCTATATTTGTTTTCATTTTTACAAAACAAAAGTTAATTTTGTAACTTGTGAGTTCTGGGTTGGGTAAAAAAACAGAATAAATTTAACAGCAACAACAACAATATTAATTGAGCAAGTTGTTATATCCTATGCTTCAGGACTCTTTCTGCAATCTGACAGTTTCCAGATGCATTACGGTACAAATCTCCCTATTCCTGTCATCAATCAGAGGGTGGGTTTTGTAGTAAAATGCATTTGGAAATTATCACCTTGAGGAAGACAAAAAAAAAAAGCTGTAAAAAGTGCACCATTGAGGGACAACGTGCAACTGGAAAGGGAAGCAACAGTGACAAAGATACCATTTTCTGTAAATCCCATAATTTTTGTAAAAGCCAATTGTGTGATTAATAAATTAATTAGCATTTAATGCAGCAAATTAAATGTCTGTCTTAACATGAATAGTAACAAATTAATTTCCCCTTTCCAACATTCAGGAGTAAGGAACAAATGTGTAAATCCAATATTCTAAGGCCATTTCTGCACTACATTACTGTAATGCTATTATTCGACTTTCAACATCCTATGGAATCCTGGGTGTGCAGTTTAGGGAAGGGCCTAAGCCCCTCCCTAAACTGCACACCCCAGGATTCTGTAGGATGTTGAAAGTGGAATAATAGCACTGTAACAGTCTAATACAGAAATGGCCTTAGTCCTTGGCAATTCTGGTAACAACACAGTAGTCTTAGCTTGCAAATATGACACAGGGGCTTGTAAATAGCTGTTAATGGGGGGGAAAAACCCACTAGATTTACTGGAGGTCCTAGTCTAAGCACAGACTACTACTGTAGGTGTGCTCTCAGGCCATTTCCGTACTACTCTGTTCTAGTGCTGTTTCACTTTCAACATCCGATGGAAGCCTGGGGTTTGCAATTTAGGGAGGAGCATTTAGAATTCTTAGCCAGACAGCTCTGTGGCCACAGTAAACTACAAACCCCAGAATTCCACAGGAGGTTGGGTGTGGAATAATAGCACCATAGCAGTGTAGGACAGAAATGGCCTAAGTCTCTGTCTAATTGTAATTTTTTGTGGTGCAAAATCTTTTGAACTACAATGCACTTCATCAGATCTTTAATTTCCCCATATATAGAATACACATATGACACATTATGTGTGAATTGCTTTTGACATTTTTCCCCCAGTGTAAAGCTAAGTTTGAAATTTTCGCAATTTCAGGGCTAGGTTTGTGAGCAACATTTGCTAGAAGCTTAATAAACAAAGAGGGAATACAAAGTAAGCAAATCAATAGCTAATTAACTCTGATTATTTTTAGTCCCACTCTAAGAACTTTTATTAGAGGTGAGTGAAGGACTACATTCTAAATCAGGGAAGGGAACTTTTTGGACTTTCACATTCTCATCCTCTGACCGGTAGGCCAAAGTATCCGGAAAGCCAAAGACTGCCTAGCTCTGCTCTAAATGTCTGCTCAATTGACTGTGACCTTATTTCTTTACTGAATTTATGTTCTACCTATCAGCACACACAGAGGGTGGTTGAAAGAAGCAAAATGGCATAGAGAATGATACCAAAACAGTATAAAATTGTTATATAGGAAAGAAAATGAAAAAGGTCCTAACATTCTAATTGAAAAATGGAGGGCTGACCCTTATTTGGCTGCAAGCACTTAGTAGTTCTTGGCAAGTGGTACTGTCCTGTCAGTAAAGCAGAGATGACTGTTTCTGGTTCTTCCTTCTGCTGCTGGCAGCTGAAGTTCTCTATGCTGGCACAATATCCACAGTTCAAGTGAAAACAATGTGCATGTTTTGCTGATTCCATGCTAATGAGCTCCAGTTCTCCAGCGCATTGTATATCTCCTATGTAACCATTCACACCAAGGGAATTGTCCAGCCCTGTAATAGCTTTCTAGGTGAAGTGAATTTAATCCCTTTTCTTCCAGTGGCCTTCACGCTCTGCCGGCTTGCTGCCTCAGAGTTGTTCAGTCATTTTCTCCATGTTAACAGTTCTTCCCTTTGGAATTACTTGCAAATGTTTCACTTTGCTTAATGACTCATCTGGCATTTTTAAGTGCCTGACAATATTTTTAGGTTTGGGGTATATGGGTTGCTGTTTCCAAGGGGGAAAAACATTAATGGGAGGGGTCAAATGGAGTGGTTGGCTTCTTACTGGGGGCAATGTGCCATTCATCATTTGTGTTAGATGCTGAGAGTATAAAGCGGACAAATAGTTGTTTTGCAGATTTGGTACAGCACTTGCATTTCCATAGATTGGCTGAGGCAGGGTCTTCATAAAAGGAAACTTCATTCCTGTTATGCTGTTAATTTGTTGTGCATTTTGTCTATCAGCCAATGCTCTTATGGGCAAAATTGGATGCCAGAGACCTGTTTGTGGGATACCAGTCACAAAATTGTGGAGGATGGAGTGCCAAAGTCCACCACTCAGGGGTCTCAGTGTCACTTGAGGCCACAAGCTGGCAAGGCTTTGCAAAGCTTCACAGTTCCATGGAGATACCAGGAGGTCCTCCTCTGTGTGATACATCTGTGAGAAATAAATACAAAGTGTGATGTGTGGATACTTCATCAAGAAATTGTACATTTTGCTTATGCAGCAGTGCTCTGCCTCATTGCAAGGGGAATAGTTTGAATAGAGAATAATGTAGGTGACATTTTCCCAGTTGTGTGTGACAGAGTCTAGGTAACCTCCATTTTCAAATAACATTGATTCTGGATGGATGTTGTACTCTGTACAGTTGGTTGCGTGGCCCTTTTGCATAAGTTTACCTGAATAGTGCCTCACTTCATAAAAGAGAAGGTGTTCGTTTTGCTCATGCCTTGGTCCATAGGGGAATCCAAAAGCTTGATGGAATTCGGCATAAGAGACTCTTGCTTCTTCACCCGTTCTTATGTGATAAGGACATCTGGTACAGGCCTGGCTCATTGTTAGCCAGTAATATGGCTTCACTACTGTACCTTTGTGTGCTAGGTACTCTTGGCAAAATGGTTCGGTCTCTGGGTCCATGAGGTGGTGGGAATCTTGCCTTGTTACTGAGGCAGTTCTGAAACATAAACACAAGCAAAAAATGTAGTTATTTCCCTCTCTTCCTTTGTAACGTTAAAATTGAGCTTACATTATAATTTAAACCATTTTGATACTGGTTAATTGTCATCATGGCTTCAGCCCAAAATCTCTGGGTACAGTGTTTCTTTCATTATGCAGGATTGTATTGTTGAAGATTTTGAGAAGAGTTAGAATGACATGCCTCTGTAAGCCCACAGTTAGAAGCCAAGGAAAGTAAATGAGTTGAAGTTTGTAATATACATGTATCCCAAGAAAAGTGCTGGTGTTGCCACTCAGCAAGAATTGGCTTGAACCGAATTTTATTCTTCAGGTCAGGATTGGAGTCTGCAGGGGTAGAAACTGTTTTTGCTTGTGTCATTGCTGATATGAGAGAGCAGTCATTGTGTTTGTAATAAACTAAAGCACAGCACAGAAAGAAGTAGCTGCATTTGTAGTGCAGTGACACAAACATACATAGTTGTGTTGAATGAGGTTTCTGTGCTTGTATGAATGGCAACGAAGGAACACTATCTTGCCACTACCTCAAATTAGAAGACTACTAGAGTGTCTGGTGCCATTTTGGACGGCATATCCAGTATGTCTAGACGTGTGTTTTGTTTGTTTTCAAGCTGCCAGGCAGTTGTCAGATAGGCCTAAGTGTACCTAAACCTCTCTCTTGCCTTTCTGGTAATGCAGGAGCAGTTGAGCCTCCAGAGCTGGCCACTGTAGTGGTAGCTTTGATGCATCGACATTAAAATGTTAAGGGAACCTAATTCATTGTGTTTAAAACATTAAGTAATTTGATATGCTTGTCGAATCACTAAGTGGGAACTTGAAAATGTCATTCAGATTTGATGCAAATGACTGTAATGAGTTAATGTACTAAGAAATGTGAAAATAACTGCATTTGGTGTTTCAATAATAAAAACTACATTTGTAGCTGAAAAATATGAACAAAGTAGAGCAACTTTGAAAAGCAAATTATTTTCCAGTCACCCTGGCTAAGGATGAAGATGGTTGATGATTTTGTAGTACATCTAGACAGTTTTCAGATTAATTAAGAAGTACTTCCTTCATTAAAAAAAATACATTCTGCTTACTTTCAGGAACATTTTGTCATTCTGTTCTTACTGAAAAGTGCATCTCTTCCATAAAGGAGAAAAAACAACAACAACAGAGGAACATAGCTTTAGGGGCCAGAGTTCCTCTCATTGTACCATCTCTTGCCTTAATAGTATATTTCTCACACATTTGATAATTGGGGGGGCAAACATCTTGCCATTAAAAAGCTGGGAACGGTTTGATCAGCTCCAAGAACAAGGGGCAGACATGCTTCTTGCAATTGTGAGGCAGCAATTAACAGCTTGGATCTATATAAGCCCAGTTGCTTTCAGTGGGACAATCCCAGGTAAGCGTGCATAGGGATGCAGCCTAATGGTGTTTTCCGGTGCTGCATTCCACTCCTTTCCCTCTACCAGCTAGCCGGACTTTGCAGTATGCTGTGATTTTTGGAAGGTGGCAATGCTTTTGGAATTCCTTTGTGCTGCCCTCATTGCTGTAACAATTCCAATGAGGAGTTAAAATGAGAGGTGTGTAAAGAATCTGGGATGGATGTCTAAAGAACTTTCAATGGAGCTAAGATTTAAAAGGGACCTGTACAAGAAATGGAACTGGTAGCAGGATTTTGAAGGTATACTTCTGTGTACCTCACTTGGAAAAATGTGTTTTGGGGAACTATATCTGGGCAACCTGTGAGTGGAAAATTCTGAGAGCTGTCATTAAGAAACTTTGCTCTTCAAATCTCTGCTCCTGGCACATACTTTCGCTGTAAGAATTGTTGAAGATACTGGCATCCTGTCCTGTAGAAAAAAATTGGTTGTTTCTGTACAATCTAATCTGTGAAATATTCTCTTTTGCTGGCAGGCATTTGCTTACTTAGCCAGTGTGGTGTGGTGGTTTGAATGTTGAACTGTGACTTTTGAGACCAGAGCTCTGATCCTTGCACGGCCATGGAAACCCACTGAATAACCTAGACAAGTCATTTTCTCTCAGCCTTAGAGTAAAAGACAAATCAACAAATCTTGCCAAGAAAATCCCCTGATAAGGTTGCTTCAAGTTGGAAACAACTTGAAGGCAGACAACAATAACATTTACTTACTTGTTTGTGACTCCAAAGTGAAATTTTATATATTGTATGCTTTTATATTTTCTCCCTTTACCCTGGAGGAGAGAACCCGATTGGGCTGGTAATCTTGAGTGGACAGACAGCTAATTAAGAATTAAACAGCCCCTTCTCGAATTTCCGAGCTATTAGCCCCCCAAAACTCCTACCTACTTTATTTTTCCTGAGTTTTTTTTAAAGCAGCCATATGGCAACCCGGAACATATAGTATGGCCCTTAAATTCTCTCCTGCCCTTATAGACCAAACCACAAAATGACAAAAAGTATGCAATGCAAGGCTGGCTTGGCTCCCAGAAATGAGATAAGATATGGTTTGTAGTGCAGCAATAAGCATAGACTGTTATATTCTTAGACTGAGTAACAGAATTGTACTTGCTGTCAGTGTGTCCCATGACCAGCATAAAGAGTTAATGTATGCCACAAACTTTCTTCTATTGTAAATGTTGTTTTAAAATGCTTTAATAATCTTCTTCCAACTTTAAAATATCAATTACTTTCCTTTCTCCTTAAATTACTTGAAGTAAAGTTTGATCACTTACATATTTCTGTTGTATAGCAGTTTCAGTGCTCAGCAGAGGAACGTGGTTGTGTTGACAATTTCAAGTGCTAGGATACTCTGATGTAAACAAGAGCCTTGCCCTCTATTTTTCAAGGCTTTTCAAATTAGTTCTTGTGTCTGTTAAGAACTTGATTCCTATTATAATTCATATACACAGGGAGAGCAACATATATGGTACTTTTATAGAATAAAGCTTACACACAGAGAGATGTATGGGCTTTTGCAAAGAGTTCATGTTCTAAATTATGATGTGAGAACTGAGCTTGGAGTTTTACATTTTAAGATATACTATTTTCTTTATTACTTTGATAATTCAACAGGGCATAATTGTTACTGAGTTCAAAAAGGTAACTCACAGAGTTATTTGTTAAACATCATCATTACTATCATGAAAAATACAGGAAAGCCTGGCAATTGCATGTAATCCCATCCTCCTTTCTCACAGTGGCAGCAGAAGCTCTCCCGTCCTTCTCCCACAATATCTCTCTCAAGAAGAGACAGAAAAGTCAAGCAAACTGGGGGAAAAAAATCTCCACAACTAATTTGAGCTTCTAGTGCATGCCGTGTTTTCAGCATATATCTCCTCTCTCTTATCTAGTGACCTTTCCGCACTACACTGTTATAGTACTATTATTCCACTTTCAACAGCCTGTGGAATTCTGGGGTTTGTAGTTTACCAAGGCCAAAGAGGGGCATTTAGAATTCTCTGGCTGAGAATTCTAAATGCCCCTCTAACCTGCAAACCCCAGGATTCCATAGGATGTTGAAAGTGGAACAATAGCACTATAAGAGTGTACTGTAGAAAGGTCCTAGGTGCATGTTCTCTTGCTCCCTCTAGTAGTCCTCGTTGCTGGCTGCAGCATGAAGCAGCCACCTGTGTGACCCTTTCCCTTCCGTTGTTCTGACAGACAGCATGCATACACGGTAATGAGTAATAGGCACGCACTCTGTAACTGTGAAAAGTAGTAGACTATTACAGGGGGAAAAAGTCTCCATTCCAGCTTGTTACTGCAAAAAACTAGCTCCCAAAGTAACTTGTAGGAAATAATTGCTTCCTAGTACTGCATGAGAGATTGCAGAGGCCAGAAAACAGGCAAAATCACAAGAAAGGCAAAAGTTGCAGGGTTGAATTGAGAAACATTTCTACATAATCAGCATAAGTTTTTTCTTGCTTTTAAAAAAAATACTATGAAAAATGGGAAGACTTGATAGAATAACCTGGAAAAAAGGAATCGTGTTAAAAAAAAAAAGAAAAATTCAGCTGGAAAATAATTTGGAGACAATTTTACTGTCCTGTCCTGGGAGTCCTCCAGCTAAAGTGGTGAAGAAGTGCCTGTAATTGCTCCAAAACTGGCTGTAAATGGTGGGAAGGTCACTTTTGTATCTGATAGATGACGGTAGTGCAGCCCACTGAAAGTCTGGCATTGCTGAAAATGGCCCACCAATTCTCTGAGCATGCCCCCACTGGTCTGCCTACATATCTGGGAGTTACTTCTGAGTAGACATCTATTGATTTGTATTTTAATATTTGCAAAAGACTTCATATGTATTATCTAGTTACATTAAGGACTCATTTAGATGTGGACTATGAGTCCTGTTGAACAAAATCATCAGCCATACAGACTAGTGCTGGTAGGAGTTGTAAATCAAACCATCTGGAGGACACCAGGGGAGGAAGGCAGCTGTAAATTAAGGAAGTATTATTTATCTGTTAGTTAAAATATATAAACCCAGCTTCATCCAAAAGAAGAGTTCAGAGTAGAATACACAAAAATATGCAATCAATGTAAAAAAACCCTCAACAACTTAAAATCAGAATATCAGTAACAGTAAAATTGAGAGGCGCAAGAACCCAAACACAAAGAGTTAGCCTTACAAAGTACTGTGGCTGATGGTATCAAAAGATGAAAAGGGTTTCAGTACTCCAGTCTCCCAGCAAAATTCATCTTCTGGGAGAACTGCTGTGTTACAATAGAGGAGAACAGAGAGTGGGTTGTTTAAATCCACCATGTGAATTTAGAGCAATGAGGGGATCTGAACCAAGGGGTTCTTGATTCACAGAAACTTGTAGATCAGAGCAGTGAGGGTTTTGCAAGGTTAGAATCAATCCACTCAAGTTAAAAATTAGCAAGTTGTGTGTAGAATCAAGGATTCAAAGCCTTTACAAAACAGCAGGAATAATGAAGTGGGATAAGCATGGCATCATAAATATTTGTTCAGACTTTAATCTTTAAAAAAGATTTACACACATGTTAGTGTTCTAAACTGCAATCTCAGATGCAATTTAAGAAGGCAGAAGCCAAAGGGTTTTGCTTATTTTATACTATTGCATTCTGCTAGTTAACAGAACTTGGTTCATTACTCCCATCTATCTACCTAGGTACAGACAGATTAGAGAAATCTCTAGAGAGAACTCTAATCTTAACCATAACTCGGGTGGTTTAACATTAAGATTATTCTGGCACAAGCAAAATTGCCACAAGATGGCAGTATAGGTAAAAAGTTTTTTATACATGTTGACATAGTGAGACCTAGGTTTACTAGTATTTTCCTTGCAGCCTCTTAAAAATCTGTAGGACATTTAGTCTAGTCTTTCTGAGAAAATGCACTAGGTCTTTCAGTGCCCTCTTTTCAAGTTGCTTTAAGATGAGGAACTAAAGAGAAACTTGTCTGGGATGTTATGTATCAGTGAGCATGATGAATTCACATGCCCCAAACTTTGTATTTTCCTTTGCTGCTCTGCCAGTTCCAACCTTGTGAGCCAGCAGGAACTGAAACGGACAAGGACGCTAACACTCCAGCCTTTTAAAATGCAGCATTCTCATCAAATCAACTCTCCTGCCAGCTTTCTAGAATGAAGCCTGCAGGGAAGTGGAATCCTGGTGAATGGGCCAATACAAACAGAAGAATCTGCTTTTTCACTTGCCACATGAGATAGTCCCAGAAAAGGGGGCTTTATGTGTCAAAGAAGAAAAGTAGGGAAGAAAAGTATCAAGCAAAATGGAGCACACAAGTGATCCCTGAGTGGATTCTGAAGCCTCTGGCCTTTCTTAAAAAAGAGTTGTGCAAGCGAAGAGTACATTTGTATAAATGCACAAATGTTTGTGGAGAAATGTTTGGTGAATGTAGAGCAAACTTCCTACAAGCTGATAATTTCCACAAGCACTGGCTACTGGCTACACTGGCAGAGGCTGATGGTAATTGTAGTCTAAAACATATGGAGGGTAGAAGGTGGGAAAAGGCAGCCTTAGAGAATCTTCCGTGCAAAGATAATCCTGATCAATTCTATGTCAAAATTAACAGTGGTATTTTTTTTTAATTCTAAAAGCAGCATGCAAATATTAAGTAATAAGTTTATACAGTGAAATTCATTATTACATGGAACATTTTTCTCATAAATTCGCTTGCTGGAGAATTCCTGCACAGTGCAAAGAATTCTGGAGAATATTTTGAAGTGCACTGTCACTCAGTACACAGTGTTGGTGAGGCCAGGAGGCTGGGGATTTCTGGGTTGTATCCAACACTCAACATTTAGTGTAACTGGAGGAAGTGCAATCCCCCCTTCCGATGCAGCCCCCCTCGTGCTCCTCAAATTCTGTTCCTGAGGGCTGAACATATTTTTTAGCCCTGGAGAGAGCTGGTCAAGGAGGGAAGGGGAGAAGTTTCAAAACATGTTGCTACTGTGAGCATCACATTGCATTGCATTTAGGCTTCTGTTGCCCTGTGTTAGTAGGGTGCATACCCTAGACTGCACCCCTCAGATATTTGTTACATTTCTATTCTTCCTGTTCTGTAATAATCTGAAGGGACTTTTCTTCTCATGGCAACAACTCTGTGAGACAGGGCAACTCTTCATTTCATTGGGAGATCAGTAATAGAGCTTGCAGAAAGTAACTTTTCCAAGCTCTGGCCAGTAAGTGAAAAAAGTTATTTTTCTGGCAAGATTGTCCTGCTTCGATATCAAGGATTTCCATGAAATTTATGTACACTTTACATGAAGAGTGAAGTACATAATTAATCTAACAAGTAAAATCTTCAAAAAGGTCTCCTAATTTTTAAAGAAGCAGTCTTTTTGTATATTTTAATACTTTTGTATATACTAAAGTGTGTGTGTGTAGAGCATGTGTGCTCAATGCATCTAGAAAGTCTGGTTGAAGGCTACTTCAAAACTCAGTCGCTCCAATCAATCCATAAGCAGTTCTGACATATTCATAAACATCTGAGTTTTTCTATTAAAATTTTGTTTGAATTGGTTCTAAATCCTTTAGGTTCCTCTTGTACTTTTAATGCTCTTTTTACAAATAATTCAATATGGTTTAAAGTAGTTTAAAGTAGCATCCTTCTATAAAACATAAAAATGAGTTACAGTTTATGAGATGATGGACTTGGAAGGCACTTAATAGTTTACAGTGAAACTGAAAATTTTCCAAGCCTTTTTTCCCCCTAGCGCTTAGGAATGGTGGGGGGGGAATCAATACTAGCTAAGATCAACATCTACAAATGTAGTTTTGACATTTAAAAACTCTTACTGACACATAGATACCTGAAACACTTTTCTAGGCCTGGCATGTATTTCCTTCCTTAATATTGTGTAATTAGTGAGCAAGAGTATTTTGTCTTTGAGGAATGGCCTCTTTCATTCAGGAGGAAAAAAAGAGACAGTGTGTGGATCTATAAAACCACGAATGTGTTGACTAGAGGAGACAGAGATACATATTATTCTCTCATTATATTCAAGATCATGGAATGAACTTGATTGGCAATAGCTTCAAGACTGACAAAATAAAGCACCATTTAACACAAGACGTACTTTGTATATTGTATTCATAAGTAACCATGAAAGATGGTGGTGACCTCTTGTTCAGATGGCCTTTAAAAAGAATTGAGTAAAATGGAGGATGGGATAGATCTGTGAGACAAATTTAATCTCCCTATATAGAGGCTGTGCTGTGCTTATAAGTTTCTGGGAGATATCTATTTAGCCATTGTTAGAGACCGAGATCTAAACTGAATGAACTCTTTGTGTAAGCACAGGCATTTGGGTGTTCTTATTATTGTAAGTGGAACTGGTGCTCAGTGATGTATGAGCATGCCTAAATTTCACTAGTTTTAACTATTTGGTAGTACATATCCTGAAGGCACCAGATCCTATATGATATTGCAAGCTTAAGCAGGGTTATCCTGGTTACTATTTGTAAGAGAGTCCTCCAGAGAGAATACCAGGTGCTATAGGCCAGTGCTTCTCAAACTTTGGTCTTCAAGATGTTAGAAACTTCAGCTCTCAGAATACCTGACTATTGGCTAGGACTTTGAGGAGCTAAAGTCTAAAGCATCTGGAGGAGCAAGTTTTGAGAAGTATTGCTATACAGTGGGCCCTCAGCATCTATTGAAGTTTGGTTCCAGGACCCTCATGGATACCAAAATCTGTGGATGTCAGTGATGTATTTAAGTCTTTTACTCCAAGTCTCAAGTCAAGTCTCAAGTCTCTTCAGGTCTCAAGTCAAGTCTCAAGTCTGGAAACCAACTTTATACCCCAACCAAAATTTCAGAATTATTGGATAGAGTGAAATAAATTCAGTTTTAACAATTTAGGCAGAGTTGGCTCTCCATATTTGGAATTTTGTGATCTGCAGCTTCAGAAGTGGAGAATAGGATCCTATCTTACTTCTCACTACTGAAGATTCAAAAGCTTTAGAAGGAAGGATCTTTCCTCCTCAAGACCGTTACCTAACACATTTGCTGTTCCCCTCCGAGAAATGCACCCTGGACTCTGGGGACAAGTCTTGCCTTTTGCTCTAGGAAACATTTTAGAAGGCTCCTCCAATATGCAGTGGGGACAGGCTGGTGAGCAGACCTCAAGCCTGCCTTAAGCCCGTTGCCTAACCTGTTTGCTGCTTCCCTCTGAGAAATGCACCCACACTTTGGGCTTGAAACAGATTGTCATGTGACTGCTAGGCAAAAAGAGATGGAAGCATTGTTCAAAGTGGTAAGGTTTCTGGATGAATATGTTATGTTACTGAACCAAAGGCATCAAGTCAGTCATCAAAAATATACAAGTCTTAAGTCAAGTCAGTGCATCATTTATGGCTGAGTAGAGTCCGAGTCAAGTCACTGAAGAGACTCAAGTCCGAGTCTATCGATTCAAGTCTACATCACTGGTGAATGTTAAAGTCCCCTTATATACAATAGCATAGTACAGTGCTTCTCAAACTTGTTATCTTTACATCTACATGCAGATGTTACAACCCCCTACTCGATGTTACGCCCTCCATATCTTATCCTTTACCTCTCTCTCCCTTTCTCTCAGAGGCCCCTTGTGCTGCATAACCTTCCATCTTAATGCTGAGCTCTTGCAGTTCCCACTTCATCTCTTCACTTCTCTCCACCCCACCCAAGAAACTCTCTTGTGGTTGCTAAGGGACATTTGGAGAAGCTGAGTGAAAAGCATAAAAACAAGGGAAGCTGATTTTTGTTATGTCTGAGGTTGGAGGAAGGCAAGATGGGAGAAGATGCTTTGTGTCCCTTTTTCAGAGAGCAGTCAGTCCTCAACAGTGTGTGCACACACACACACAAGGCTTGCCCTTCTTTTTCACATTTGCTGTAGTTGCCGATTGCCTTTTCTGGAACCTCCCTTGAGCAACTGCTGGGTCCCACCATAAGGTCCTGCTCCTCAGTTTGAGAACCACTAGTGAAATGGCATCTTTTATATAAAATGGTGAACAGCTCAAACGAATGCTGGAGAGAGCCTGAAGATCTGTGAAATGCAGGAGGCTACAGCAGGGTATGTATACACATAAGCATAGTGATGTGTGCAGCAAAATCAAGGTTTGCTTTTTGTATTTTTTTAAAATATTTTTGAGCTTGGTTGGTTGAATCCATGGATCCAGAAACTGTGGATACAGAGGACCAACTGCATACTGTATTAATATTCAGGGGAAGGAACTGGAAAAATCACCTCTGAGCATTCCTTGCCTAAGTAAACCCTATGAAATTAATGAGGATGCCATAGGGCAGTAGATGACTTGAAGTCACATTCTACTACTACAACTACTAATATTACTACTAGTAGTGTTTGAGATACTATGGTATGTAGTGTAGTTTTAGTCACTTGGAAACAAAATTAAAGAAAGCTTGGTTCAAATGGTTGTTTGGTCACAAAGTTTACTGGGTGACTTTGTTCCATCACAGTGAGGATAAAGGGAGAGGGAATCTGCCTGGAGCTCTTTGAAGGATGGATGCAATATAAATGTAATAAAATAATATCAAATAAATAATGGGAAGATGGCATTGTCTGCAGGACAAGTCTGAGATTGGGAGTTTATAACAACACAATGCTATTAAATTCAGTCTGATAACTGAAGTCTTCTGAATAATGCAGAAAGTGATTCTATTTCAAAGCACTTTCTTGCTTGTACCCCACCCCACTGAGTGAATGTATGGACTAGTCCTGTGGGGAAAGTGCTAAGTTATCATGTGTAACATAGAAACCAGTTCCTCTTAGTGCAATGCATAACAAGATTCTTGTACTGGGATAAAGGGGTTTATAAAGATCTGTTTTTGCAGTACAAGAACATAATTAGATTAAAGGATTATATAGAACAAGGTGAAAGTTCATGTGAAGTATAATTTTGGCTCCAGAAAATGAGAAAGTAATATCCTTCCTTCTGTTTGTTGGATGAGGGGCCGTTTATCTTTGCTAAGCAAGCCAACATGTGTGTGTTTGTACACATACATAAATGTACGCACACACATGAAGGAAGGGTATTCTAGCTTCACTTTGGTTGGTAATGCCATCTGTGCAAGTAAGGCTTTAAAAAAAAAACTCCTGATATCTTACATATTGAAATGTCATAGTCTTCAAATATGCTTCAGTATATTCAGTATATGCTTCAGTATATGCATGGTTTCATCGGTTAATTAACAGTTCAAAGTCCAAGAGTGTCACAAGTTATTCAAATAATCCAAAGCTTAATGTTTCTGGGTAATATGATTGTCATATTTAACTGTTAGGTATGTAAGAGAAGGAAGAAACAAGTATGAAATTTTTCCTTTCTTTCCTCAATACCTTTGGCTGAATGCTTTAGTTTCCTTGGGATTGGGACAAGGCCAATACAAAGTGGTTGGGATCAGTTTGGACATTACCCCACTAAATGTAAAAAGTGCTCATTACTTTCTAACTGTCCCAATTTGGCAGAGACAGTCCTGATTAATCCTCTGTCTTCCCACTTTTTCACTTGCTTTTAAAAATATCCCAGTTTCTCTTTCCTCTTTCCACTTTCACTCTTTATCTTCAGCTTACTGTCATTGGTGCAAACTGAGTTCAAAGTGCAAAGTGTAAAAGGAGTTTTCCCTCAACTGACTTAGCAGGGAGAAGAGAGGAGAGGTGGAATCTTGTAGATTCAGGGAAAAGCAAACTGCTATAGCCTCTCCTAGCTTCTGAGATCTTCCCAATTAATAACTTTTGTCATCTTGAGCACCCTCTGATCCTGCTTGGCCACATGTGTCCCAGTTTTCTTATGTGAAATGTTGGAGGGCATGAGTCAACACAATTCTCTGCAAATCTGCTCAGGAATAAGTGCCAATGAGACAGCTTTCCTGCCTGCCAAAGTTGCTTAGTTCCATGCAATATCTTTCTCTCTTGCAAAGCTCAGGTCAGTTTTACGCAGGATGGTCAAAGCTTAAATACCCTCTTTTGTCCAATTAATAAGTAGATATAACAGTAGAAGAAACATGTGGCTGAGTGGGAACACCCACAAGTTACATCCGTTACATGGGACGAAGTTTCTCCATCTCTGCATAATGAGTTGAAAGTTAACTATGAAAAGATCAATGTTATCAATAGGAGAGCTGGGAGGTCATGAGTTGATTATGATGAATTACTGTTTAGTGAAAATGAAATATCTCATATATATATACACACAGACACACAATTAGTCTATACAGAGGAATTGGACTTAGCCAATTGACTGGATTAACTCTGTGGTATAGTATATACTTTGCATGAAGGTCCAGGGTTTAGTCTTTGCCATCTGTGAACAGGATCAAATAGCATGAGATGGAAAAGGCATCTATCTGGGCTGTGGAAGGCAAGTCCCAGTCAGTGAGGTGATACTAAGGTTAGATGGATAAAAGAGTGTGATGAAGCATATAGCACCTTCCTGTATCTCTTTCTGGAACTGTTAAGCCAGGAAATATTTGCATGTGGAAATAGCTGGTATGGAGATCAGGTTGAGGAAATGTTCTGACCAGCATTTGGGAATACATTAGTGTGATATGTCCCCTTTCTAGGCTAGCCTGTCACAGACACCAACTATCTGTGCCAGGCAATAGAGTGCAGGGTCAGTAGGAGGCATTTCGTGGTCAGACAGAGACATTAGCTTGCCTGTTCACGTTGAGAAGAAATATTGTCCAGAAGCAATCCAAAGGTCTAGAAATCTGTCAGGCAACACAGTCAGACCGTCCAGGGTCAGAAAATTCATGCAAGCAGTGAGCAGGGAATCCAGAGAATACAGGACAAGGACCGGCAACACACAAGTTGTTTCCGGCATCAAGCTACTGCCCTGTGTCTTCCTCAAGAAGACTGGAGACAGCTGGCTCTCATCCCAGCCTGATTAGTTCCTGGTGCGCTTGCTTCTATATGTCCTCCTTCAGGGCTGCTATTCACCTGGGGAAGCTGGGTCCTGGCCCATGATATAGCCCTGCAATTCCTAGCCTTGGATACCTATCATTCTCACCTTGCTCTCTGGTCCCCTTTAAAATCCTCCTTGGATTTGGGTGTTGGGCTTTCAAGTGACTTAGCTTTGTGCTCTTTATAGTAAGCTTGATCCACCCTTGATTCAGGGTTAATGATGTTGGTTAGAGTCGATTTTAACAAAGTAACCAATAGTTCAATTTTATTTTCATAATATAGAGAATGAATGGTTGCTTTATCAAGTTATCAATGGTTTATCAATGGTTGCTTTATCCTGATGGTCAGAGCTGTCTGGCAGTGGAATGTGCTGCCTCGGAGTGGGGTAGAGTCTCCTTCTTTGGAGGTTTTTAAGCAGAAGCTGGATGGCCATCTATTGGGAATGCTTTGATGCATGTCCCTGCATAGCAGGGGGTTGGACTGGATGGCCCCCGTGGTCTCTTCCAGCTTTATGATTTTATGATCTAAGTTCCAGGTTTTAGTTTGGACATATAATAATAGGCAAACTAAGTTATGTCAGACCTTTTTCTTCCATCAGTTTAGATACCTAGTATGCATCCACTCCCAACTGTCTCCCTCATCTGTCTGTCTGCTATTCTCTGTCTTCATTTCTAAAATCCTGTCTCTGCTCTCCCAGCCTCTGTGTTTTTGTTACCTGCTTTTCACACGTTGTCATCTAATACTCTGGAGGATCAAACATGAACATGCAGAGATGAGAATGCAGTCTTTCTTCACATACGGTAATCTTGTTTGGTAATTGATATATTTGAATATAGGTTACTGAGAAAATAAAAGACTGCAGATGTATAAAATGTAGTCAAATAATTTAATGATGATATTTGGAAAGTTTGAGGAACAAGGCAAAGTGCAAACCCTTTGCTGATCTTGGCTAAAATTCTCATTGCACAAAGACAGAAGAGAACATTCCCTCTGGCAAAAAAACAATGTTTATCTGAAGTCTAAATTATATGAAGGCTGTCCAAACTATCTTATTGTTCATCTTGAATAAAGGAAAATTGCATGAGTTTTTTTTTCTGGGAAATAGGTTTGCTCAGTTTCAACCCAGTACTGTGAGAATTAATAATTAAATGGAACAAGAATATTATTTATGAAATTTCTTGTAGGTGGAACCTCCCTTCCTGTGCCTTGGTAAGAAAGCTGTAAAGTTAGCTTCAGAAGCATGTGTGGTCTATTCCCCCCCCACCCTTTATACACAAGCACAAAGCCTGTTAAAACACTGCAGTCAGGGCACTGGTGGTGGCAGATCCTTTGGGAGGCTGCTCCAGAAGAAGGAACCACTGCTGAGAAGGCCCTGTCCCAAGCATCCAGCTGTTCTTAATAGCTGGCCAACAAAAGCCCCTTTGCCAATGTCTTTGACAGGTATAGAGGCATTTCTAATGTTATTGAGAATCATTTTTATTTGTAATTGTAACTGCAGTTCTTGGACTTGCTTTTATGAACTTCTATGTTTTTATAAATACATTTTAATATGTATTAAAGTATAGCTGCTATGCTTGACCTCTGACTGCAACGCACATAAGTTCATGGTGAAGTACAGTCATGTGAGCAGTTTTATAATATTCTTTACTTGAAAAATAAACGTTGCTTTAAATTGCCTTATTGTGTTGCCTCAAGAAGACGCCACCAATGATATCACAAAAACCAATGCTCTTTTTTCTAAGCTATTATGCCTGCTTCTCTGTATCTTCTGACTGATATTTCTTAAAGGAATAAATGCTAGCTAGTCCACTTAGCCCACATAGAACATTTCCGCATGACACTCTTATAGTGCGATGATTCCACTTTCAACCTCCTATGGAAACCTGGGGTTTGCAGTTCCGGGAGGGGCCAGAACTGCAAACCCCAGGATTCCATAGGAGGTTGAAAGTGGAATCATTGTGCTATAAGAGTGCTGTGTGGAAATGGCCATAGTGTAGTGGTTTGAGTATTGGACTAAGGGCACTGGGATACCAAGATTTGAATCCTGGCTCACCCATGAATCCCCACTGTGAGGTCTTGGGCAAGTCACATTATCTCCACCTAAGAGCAAGGCAAAGGCAACCCCCTCTGAATAAATAATGGCAAGAAAATCCTGTGATAGGTCACCTCAGGGTTGCCATAGCCCAGAAATCACTTGAAGATGCACAAGGCATACCACCACAACAAACACCATGTATATGCATTACAAGTTTAAATGTTAAATGTGGTTTGCTTCTTAAGTACATGGTGTAGAATTTAAAGAAACCTCCAACATACCAGCATTGTAGCTGCCCCCCCCCACCAAAAAGGTGGTCATTGGCAGCTGAAGAACTAGTGGCATGGCTCCATCCTGGATACATCTCTCCTATTTTTCTGCATTGCCAGTTATCACTGTAAATAGTTACTTCTTCTTAAGGCAAAATATTTAGAGATTGCATATAATGTAGCTAACATTATCAGAAAGTAATCTTGCACTCAGTTGTCATCTAATTAATCCAAGCTGTGTTTTTTAAAAAAACTGGGCTCCTTCATGCATATTTATAATGGTGATTCTAGAATAATATAGTAAGTTATTGTTGGAGTGATTGGTAATTTGTTACGTGATTTGGCAATGTCCCACTTTCAGGCCAAATGTAATAACTTTGTTCCTGGAACAATAAGGGTTCATAAATCCTGCACTGCAAAGCTCTTCACTCAAGATTTTGTGTAAGTGGGAAACTTTGCAAATGCCAGAACCTGTTTAGGGTATGCTCTTTAATTATGTTATGGGTGTTGCACGACCATCTGAGTTAAAAGAACAATCAGTTAAAAGAATGGATAATACAAATGTTTAAAATAAAGTAAAGAAACAAGCATATTAAAAAAATTAATTTAGAAGTTTTTAAAGGCTATTAAAATAGTGGATAACAACAACAACAACAATAATAATAGTGATATAGATAAGTGGAACATCATTCCTATGATTTACAAAGAGATGCTTTTTGTTCCTTGTTAAGCCAAGTGTTGTATTTGCTGTGGTTGCCTGTGGGTATCTGAAAATCATGGCATTCAAGGCTAGGCTAATTGCTAGGAAGAGACAAATGAGAACACAGCCCCTTTCTTCAGCTTTATCAAGATGGAAATCATGGTGTTGTCATGAGTTGAGAGCTGACTTGAAAGCACACACCATTTCAGATAATGTTGTTAGTTCATGGACTGATTTGTCTGAGTGTGCCGTTATAATTAACAACCAGTGGCAGAGTTGGGAGGGGGTGGGGGTGGGGCTACAGTGCATGGGAGTGGGGCTTATGGTGCATGGGAGTGTGGCTACGATGCGTGTGGGCATGGCTAAGACAGATGGGGTGGGGCTACAATGCAGGAGGGAGAGCAAACAAGGAGCCGTGGTACCCCCAAAAAATTGCCGCCGGGGGCACACCGCCCTCATTGCCCCCCCATCCCTACACAACTGTTAACAACAGGAAATTCTGCATATGGTTCTGACAGAAAGAAGATTGGTGCTTGACATAATAAAAGGTTAGATGGAATTGTTAAATTCAAAACACTGTGAAGTCTGCTACATGATGCCAAATTGACAGAAGGTTGCGAGATATAATTGTAATCCATCTGTAGTTGTCAGGGTTTTTAAAAATATCCCAATAATGTTTCTGTTGTCTCAAACTATTTTCTGACAATTCTTGGCACCAGCTGAAACATTTTATTCCCATCCTCAAGTGGCTTTCTTTTCTGTTTTCAGATGTAGCAGAAGAATATACTCTCTTCTGTTATCCTCCTTCCTTTTCAGTTTTTTAAAAGAGCTGTAGGTGTTGTACTGCATCAGTGAAAGAGTATTTTTGCATTATAACTATATTATTTTTTAAAAAAAAAAGTTAAAAATTTAGTGAGAAAAACATTTGCGTTTTGAGCTATAGAATCACCCCACCAAACGATACTCTGTTTTTTCAAAAAGACTTTTGGAATAGCTTCAGTGTAGATCTGAGAAATTATTACAAGTAGCCCCTCTCCCCCGCCCCCCCCAAAATAATAGAATAACTGGATGTGAAGGCAACAACAACTAAAACCCAGCAAAATCCAAGGAGCTATACTATGAGAACTCACAAGCATTTAGACCTATGTGAAAGAGCCCAAGATAGAAAAATACATCACTAAAAGCTGTTAGGCTGTTTGTTGTGGTGGAACTTTTCCAACTGACTTTGGAGTTGCTCTTTTTTGTCTTTATATTACTAGCTGATGTTACAAAGTTTAATGTATTACTCTTGTCTTTAACTTATTGCTACGGATACTTGTATTTATCGATCTGACTAAAGGGATTTTTGAAACAGGTATATAAAAATGTAAAAAAAAAATGAAAAAGATACAAAGGCAACAATTCCACCCCAAAGAAGGGGAAGAAAAAAATGTGTACATGAAGCAGAGCCTCCGTATCTTTCCTCGATTTCTGAAAGGTCATAACACCGGATTTAGACTGAATATATTTCCAGTGTGTTCTTTTCTTACCCTGTGAACATCCAAGAACAGATCAATGCCTGATCTCGTTGTATATTAGAATCCAATCTCAATAGTTCACAGAATGCTGTTTCCTTTGATAAATCTCTGGACTGTGTAGGAATCTAACTGATCAGGTGATGCCTCCAAAGCAGGAAGATCCACAACCCTCCTCCTGTCCTTCGCTAAAATACTGCAGATGCCAGACTGACAGTGACTGTGTGTGTATTTTGAGCTTGTTTGGAGCAGCTTTTGGTCTGCACGCCACCAAGGAGAAGAAGAGACTCTTTCCTTAATCACTTTGTGAGTAGTGTAATTTAATTTTTCTGCTAGTAGTTAAGATTTGTGCTCCTATTATACTGAATTTGTAGTCTGAATTCCTTCCAGGCAGTGATTCCATCAAGGTACAGTTCCACTTGCAATACTGTAATGCATGGAGATTATTATTATACTTTTAAATGGATGCATAGCTTGTGTTTGTCACAGACGTGGACCAGCTTGCTAAACTGCGGAAAGAGGACAGTGATAGAATTGCCAGGGATGTCTTGCAGAGCTGTGGTGAGTCCTCCATGGAGTGCAGGAGAACACAGACATTTGGCAACTAGATGCTTTTCTGAGTGTCAGCATGGTTTGTAGCTGTAGGGAATACGCATAAATCCTTTTGAGTGCAAATTTCTGTCTGCATCACACTCTAGGGATCTCTGGGTGTTTATTGTTTCATTCTGGGAAGCACCAAAGTCCACCCTTGAGGAATCCTCCTGCCCGGCTGGCTTGTTTTCTCATGAGAAGAGGATCTCATTATTTTCTGCACCACTCCCATTTCTGCTGCTTCTGCTAAATCCTGCTCTTCTTTCAGCTCCTCTCCAGATATCACATTTACACTTTTGTGCTGGGGGTGTGTGTGTGAAATTTGAGGTATAAGTTATTGCCCCAATGTCATTTCCCAATTTTATATGTAAACAAAACTCACACCAGTCCATGGATGTTAATATTATCTGATTTCAGGTGGGATACAAATAACTGTTGGAGCACGAAGCTGGATTATCAGTGGTGGTATTGCAACAAATGTTCTGGGGCCCTCAGTGGCAATGGGCCTCCTCCTGCTGCTAGCACCAAACATTCCTATGCATGCACACACACATGCATCTGTACCCACCTATCCTCATGCAGGCTTCTTGTACTATGTGATGCTATTAAAAAGAAAAGCTGCTGTAGAGATGGAAGCTGAAAATATCTTTTCCTGAGTTCCTTAAGGTTTGGTACAGTGGTGTAGGAATGGGGGGCGAGGGGGCGCTTCGCCCCAGGCAGCAATGTTTTTGGGGCGTCCCAGTTCGTAGGCATACCCCTGCATGCCCTGGCCACACCCCCATGCCACCGCAGCCACACCCCACACACTGCGGCCATGCCCCCCACACTGTAGCCCTGCCCCTTCCCACCTCCCCTCCACACACTCCAAGCTCCACCACTGGTTTGGTAGCACTGCCCACTCTGGCTCCAGTTTCAAGCTGTGGTGTGAGTGAAGAGTAGGGTTGCCAGTTTGGTGTTGTCCTAGGCTCTGAGGTTTTGGGACCAAAACCTGAGCCCCTGGTGGTGTCATTAAGTGTTATGCATTAAGCACCAACCACAACAGCTAAAAGGATTGTTCCTAGATTGAAATGAAATGAGAAGATTGTTAGGGAATTGCAGAGGTGGGGAAAGGAATATTTAATCTAGCTTACTTACCTCTGGCCAGAAGGTGGATGCAGAGCAAAGTAGAGAGTGAGCTCTTGTGCCACAGCAGCTGAGAAGAAAAAGAGGTAAGTCAGTAACCCATCAACTGACCCTCTAAAAGTCATTGCAAGTTACAGCAACAGATTAATTAAGCCTTGCAAGCTGCTGCTCTGGTAAACGAGTTAGAGATTTGCACATAGCCCTTTCCTCTTGCCTGGAACTGAGTCTCTCAAAACTGGGTAATCTTCTGCCTTGAGGTGACTCACAAAAACTGGAGACTCAGAGGAAAGCCCTAAGATCTGACACTACTGAAGAAGCAGGTGGTGTGTTGGTGTTTCTGCCCTGAGATTCCAGCATCAGCCACGCCAACTGAGGTACAGGCAAGAGGAATTCCCCTCAGGCCTGACAAGATCTAGCTGTGGACTGAGAACGGCTCCGCTCTCCCTGGCAGCACCACCAAGCTTGATCCACCAGCATAACTAGGCCTCCAACAAGAGAATTCCTCCATATATCCAAAAGGGAGTCTTGGTTTTAGAACTTCTGAAGGGTCCCAATCACATTGATGTGGCCTTCCTGAGCAAGAGAGTCCTGTGTGAAATATCTATATGTATATGCGTGTCAATTTACCTGACAACTTATGGTGACCCCATGAATTTCATATGGTTTTCTCAGGCAAGGAATGCTCAGAGATAGTTTTGCCAGTTCCTTCCTCAGAAATATAGCCTACAGCACCTGGTATTTCATTGGTGGTCCCCCATCCAAGTACTAACCAGGGCTGACCCTGCTTAGCTTCCAAGATCAGACATACCCCCCCTCTATGTTTTATTAGCTTTTATTCTTCAAAAATGCATAGGTACCAAGCAAATTATATCCTTCCCAACATATTGTAATTCTTTCTTTTCACTTCCTCATAACATTTTATTTGCTTGTGTGCACGGTTAAGTCTCTTTATCCATCGTTAGGGCACTGACAGTGCATCGCAGAGTCAAGTGCTCTTTCTGCCTCCATTCCTCTGTCTTGTTTTTGGACTAACCATAGTTCACAGCACATCTTCACGAATGATAATGCCAGCTGTGGTTGACTGCAAATCACAGTTTTTAAATTCTTTCCTAGCCATAAATGAAAGTTGTGGATTAAAGCTAATAATGGTTAGGAAAAATGCCCATGCCATGGTTAGCTTTGATAATTGACACCATGATTATCTTTGAAAATGAAAATGGAAGGAAAATTTGAGGGGAAGGAGGGCTGGAAGCCACCTTTAAAACACTACTTGCTATAGGTAGTAGATTGCTGCTCCCAGTATTTTTCACCATTGGCTATGCTTGCTATGGCTGATAGGAATTGCAGTTCAAAAATAGCTGGAGGTCCACAGTTGATGTTGTTGTGTATCTTCATTTCCAACTTATGTTGACCCTAAGGCATGTTGCCCCAAAATGTGGGTGACTCAGGGATCCACCAGCAATGCCAGTACCTCCACATGACAATAGGGAATTAATTAGCTCAAAATTAGGATGCTTGTGAGAGGGGGTAACTTAATGAGATCTTTCCACCAATGTTTATGGGGTTACACAGGAAAGAACCAGTCAGAGAATCCAAAATGTAAACTAAAAATGTGTTTTATTGAGAGATTCACACACTCATGCAAAAGATCCAAGTACTCACACACACGCGCGCACACACAAGGACTATCTGAAGGATAAAGGGAGGAAAATTGTGGATAGAGGAATTGTAGGGTTTGGGTGATCATTACTGGTCCGGAGAGAAGTGAAGAAAAGTGGTGAGGTGGCTTAGGTCAGCACCTAAGATCAGTTCTCGTTCAGGAATCTAGGTGACAGTAGGGTATTCAGCAAGGCGAGAGACTGCACTGAACCACTCAAAACTGAGGGTTTTTATACCCGAAAACTACTCTGAGGATATGGGTGTGAATCACTCTCCCAGCCGAGTGGGTAATGGGAGTTGCAGTGCAAACAATGAGATCTGGATGGAGTTAATGGCCTTTGTCTTTAGGTGACAAAGGGGTAATGGCTATTGTAGTAGCTCTGTATTGTGGAAAGGTTTGGGGAGACAAAGCAGAAAAACATCCAGGTATGAGTGAACAGGTTTGAAACTGTCACAGTTTGGTGTGAACTTATCTTTTCTGCACAGAGATGTCCAGCTTCAGCATAAGCCTGTTGTCTCCAGAATTGCTTGGTAATCTGCCTGACAATGACTTTGGTTGTGCCTAGCGAGGGTGTGGCTGACCTGCCTTGCAATCATACATCTACAGTTGGTAATTTTCCTCTGTCCAGCTCTATCCAGTCACCTCATGTTCCATTTTATATCAATGCCAATTAATGTAGTGCCACTTAAATAACATTTGCCAATTAATCCATATTAATCTTGGGGGTAGGTGGGGCCATAACAGGTGGACCTATCACAGGGTTTTCTAGGACTCAGAGCGTGCAAAGCATCCAGAATCACCCAGTGGGTTTCCATGGCTAGCTAGAGCTTTCAATTTTTACTTTTAATCCTTATGCAAAACCACATTAAAGCTGAAGTATACAGTCCAACTGGTTGTACCAAGAGTACAGTAATGAAGCCAAAACCAATGAGCAAATGTGCATGTTTGGTATTCTGAGGTTAGGGGAAACTAGTTGATGTGCAGGCAATTTGGAGCATGGAACCAGGATGAGGAAAGGTTAGGCACCCCTTTCCATGCTCATATTCACAGAAGATGGCTTTTCATTTCAAGCTGAGCTGGTACTCTACATGATTCACAAGATGTACATCCCATCTTTCTGTCATTTAGACCTTTAAGGTCCCTCCAGTTCCCATGTTGGCTGGGGAATTCTAGGTGTTATAGTTCAAAAAGTAACATTTCCAAGCTTTGCTACTAGTCAATCAAAGACATTGTGCAGCCAATTCTGTCTTTCCCTCTATAAGGAGTGCGTGTGTGTGTGTGAGAGAGAGAGAGAGAGAGAGAAGAAAGAGGAGGAAAGAGTACTAGGGAAGCACAGGGGGGCTGCATTTGTAAATGAAGCCAACTTTGACCAGGGTGCTTCTAGAAGACAATTTTATTATGCAGTGAGCCTGGACCCTTTCATACTACACAATTACAGTACTATAATTCCACTTTAACTATCATGATAGTACCCTGTGGAATCCTGGGGTTTGTAGTTTACTGAAGCACTAGGGCTCTCTGGCTGAAAATTCTAAATGTATTCCCCCACACAAATCTTAACAATTCCGTACAAATTATGGCAATAAAAGTGGAACCATAGAGTGCTATAATTTTTTAGTGTGAAAGTTCTCAAACCAGAGATGTTAAGGGTATCCATAGAAAAGAGCATTCCTTAAGCTTTTTGTTGTTTGTGCAAGTAGAAATTGCTGAGTGCTCTTTCATCAACGTTCTTCTTCACCAAGAGATTCATGTTTTTACTCTGCTGGTGGAACTGCTTCCACAGCTTGAACTAGTAGTGAGTGGCCTCTTCTACTGCAGCCTCCCATGTTCTTTTAAAATTTGCCCAAGAGGATGAGGAAGCCCTTCTCAACAGCTTTTTGAGCAGCTAGTCTAATGTTGGATTTAGGTGTAGGTACATGTGTGTATTCACATTTCAGTTGATATGGAGGCAGAATGATGTTGCTCAGTGCTGAGTTTCTTAATATTCATGCCGGTGGAAACTTCATTTCCAAGGTAAGTCGCAGGCTCCAGGCCCTTCCTTCACCTACTATGATTGCAATCCAGATCAAGGACCAGTTATTTTAATTTGAATGCCAACAGCAGTAATGCAAGTGCTAATGGTGAATGGTGTCACACTTCCTTTGGCCCTCTTCTGCTCTTCTTGCTTAAGCTGGCCTAATTAGGTTAATGTAGCACTTGTATCAGCATAAATCTGTGCAAGTGTAATATCATTGCTGGCATAACTCTGAGCAATACTGTTTTAATTAATTAATTTGCAATCCTGTCCTCATCCAAGTAATATAACTTGAAGATAGGATCCGAGTTGCATAATACCATTATTAGGACCAACCAAAATGACACAGTGTGGTGCAAGCTGTGACTGTACTTTACAGGTAGTGCTGTAAGGTGCTGTTTTCCAAATTTTTTGATACCTTGGGGCACATTTATTTTTTGACTTAAAGTTTGACTGAGGGGTGCATCCAAATGGATTGAAAAGTCTGAAATTTTGTTCCTGTTCTTTCTAATTTTATCCTGTGTTAAAATAAACTGACCTGGGGAGCTGGTATAAAAAGTCTCTGATCATACTGGGCGCTGACAGAAAATATTCTGGGGTGAACAAAATGTGTATGGATCTCCAAAATAATATCAGACAGAACAGGAACAACATCCTGGACTTTCTGGTCTTTTTAATCGGTCTGGATGTGCCCTTAACAGAATAAAGCTACCTTGAATCCCATATTGGGAGAAAGGTGGGATATAAATCCAACCAACCAACCAACCGATAAATTAAGTTTACTCTTACACCTGAAGTGTTTTAGAGTGTGATGATCTTGCTTCCTGAAATTCATGGTTCTTCTGGGCTTGCCTCCTCATGCATGGTGGAAAATCTAGAATAGTTATTCATGCAGAGGCACTAAGAGACAGTTCCCTTTTTGGTCTGACAATTCTGTTCTGTCTCTGCTTGGGGAATGACTGAAAGATCTAGTTGTGCCCAGGCATGAGTAAAGCTAGGGTCAGAATGGTGTGGCCCTGCAGATGTTGTGGAATGGCTGTTCCAAACATTCCTCTCCATTGGACACACTGGCCTAGGGCAGCTGTGACTTAAAGTCTAAAGACATCAGGGTGATTCCCACCCATGCAGTAAAGGTTGACTGTAAAGAAGGAAAGCCAAAGGGGGAAAAGCTCTATGATACGTGGCCAGTCTCTTCCGTAGATTGGTTTGACTGAGTTCAACAAAGCCTTTCCTTGTTTACTTTCTTGCTATATTGTTTGACAATAGTTGCATGAAATGGAGAAAGATTGTTGCAGAGCAGCAGAGACAGACTTGATGGTGTAGACCAGCCGTTCTCAACTTTTGATCCTCCAACTATTCTGGACTTCAGCTCCCAGAAGCCTCCATTGGCATGGCCAGTGATGACAGATTCTGGGAGCTGAAGTCGCAAACAGCTAGAAGACCAAAGGTTGAAAACAGCTGGTGTAGACATGTTATTTATTTATTGCTTGTCTATGTAATATTCCATATTTCTCCCAATATGGGATCCGAGCCAACTCCCAATGTACATTAAAACAAAATATGTAAACTTATCGCAGTACACTTTTTTAGTGCTATATTCCACTTTAACCACTGTGGCAACATCCTGTGGAATTTTGGGGTTTGTAGTTTAGTGAGGCCTAAGAACTCTGTAGCTGAGAATTTGAAATGCCTTTCTCTAAACTGATGATCCCAGGACTCCATAGGATGTTGCCATGCAGTTAAAGCGGAATTTAGCACACTAACAGTGTAGTGTGATAGGAGGCATAGTTAAAGCAGTGGATAACGCAACAGTCATTTTAAAAACATTAACTTAAGGCAGTTAAAACGGCAGTTTAAAACATGGTGAAGTATTCTGAAGGCGTTTGTGTATGTATTGCATGATTTTTTTCTGATGTGGTTTTGTGCTCTTCTGATAAAGTGTATCATGCAGGTGCTTGAACAAATGATATTTTCTCTTATTGACTTCCAGTCCTGGGTGTATTCTGGGTGGGGGAGTTGAGTACAAGAATCTGAAGACATCTGGATGCTGTGTATTTAGAGGCAAAGTCTATGAAAAGCATGGTATTAAAAAATCAGCTTAAAAATACATAAAATGAAATGCTTTAGCTTGGGTTGAACAAGAACATGACTGTTTTATTTTTTCCCAGATGAGGCTAATTACTGAGCATGAAATACTGTTAACCAGACTGAGCCTGGGTTTCTCATCAGCTATTAAGAGTAGCTTGTATGATTTTCAGAGGCATTTTCAAAGGCATTGGGAGGAATGTTTTTTGCACATCTGGTGTTTGTCTGTCTTTGATCCTGCCTTAAGACTTTGGCAGATGTTGCCACTGTCTAACTGGATCTTATATAGGTACAGACGCATGACAACGTTTGATAGCAGAACTGCAAGAACGTCTCCACTGTCTGTATCTCTGAGGAGTGCAACAGATGGAATGTTCTTCTGACTTCAGTATTAAGACACCATGTTAAGTTGCATGCAGAAGTTAATTTGTTGCTCTGCATTGCCATGTTTCTGTTCAGTTCTGATCACTGCAACTTATGCCATACCAGTATTTAGAGCCAGTACTGTGTGAGGTTTATTAAGAGCTTCTGTAAAGTAATGACCAAGAAGCTTCTGGTTCACATTAGACTTCCATTATGAACTGGATGGGTATGTGATTCTTTCTTAGTCTTTCAGCTGCAGTATGGAGATAATACTGACCTATGTTACAGAGTTGTCATAAGGATTATGGAGGTTATGTATGTGCTTTAAAAAGTCAGCATGGGGCAGTGGTTTGATCATTGGAATACGACTCTGGAGACCAGAGTTCAAATCTCCACACAGCCATGGAAACCCACTGGGTGACCTTGGGCAAATTACACGCTCAGAATCTCAGAAGAAGGCAAAAGCAAACCTCTCTGAACAAATATTACCAAAAAAACCCCCATGATAGGTTCACTTTAGGGCCACTATAAATTGGAGATGACTTGAAGACAGACAACAACAACCATGTGCTTAAAATACTGTCACAAATGAACTTTAAAAAAAGAAGTGTTACTGCAGTTTAGGCCTATTTGGCGATAGCACCCAATATCACTTTGATATCATGATTCAGCCTTACCATACCACCCTTCTGCACGTGTTTGTGAGGCCCCTGGACAAGCACGAAACTAGGCTTGGCACTTAACTGCTGAAATATTCTCAAACAATACAGGAACGCCAGAAATAGCCAGATCGCAGCTTCAGGGACCTACCTGGCAAACACCATATTATGTATGCGTGCTACCTACAAAAGGCTCCCTGCCCCGAGCAGGCAACTTGACAAAGGCTGAACCGTCCGCTGTCAAGCATTGCGCATTTACATACTGGCTACACCATTGTTAATTTGGCTCTGATTCCATCATGCTAAATTATGACCTTTTGGAGACATTGCCTCGCACCCAAAACTCATTGTTGTCCCCGAGTAAGGCGTAGCCTGCAGTCACACTTCTCCCTATAAAAACCCCTGATTCCGAGACCTTCCTCAGATCACTCCCGAGTTCCAGACCGCCTTGCTGCCGCTTTGCTTGGCGAGCTTCCCCTCAGCTCCACGTGCTGAGCCACACTGAACCCCAGCATCGCTCTCTATCTTCTTCCGGGCTTCAGGAACAGGTTTCGTATCACCCAAAGCAACTATCCCTCTGAAAATCCCACTATCTTACACCTTTATTTTCCGTAGTTATCTGTGTGCGTGTGTTGCTTACATTGTGTGCCTGTATTTAATAAAGATCATTCATTATTTTCAAACCGGTCTGCTCCTTGACTTAGCCTGACCCCGTAAACACTGGGTTACAAGATCCTGCTAAGTTACCCTGCCTCTTGTAACGCTAAGGCAGTGCTCAGAGCTAATTTTCCCCACCTATAGTTGAGCACATTTTGGTGTCCCTCACGGGACCCCCAGTGAACAGGGTAACAGAGTGGTGGAGCAACGCAGGCAACGCTGGTACCCCCAATTTGAGAAGGAGTCACGAACCTCCTCAGATCGGGCTGGTACTGACTTAGGGAACGGCCAGGCAACTTGCAAGAACGGAGTCAGGCAGGAACACGTGTGTGTGTGTTCTGTGTGTGTGAACTCTAGGAGCTACTCTATCAGGGTTGGAAATCTGCTCCTCTTCTTGCTTGGTTTGTGTATGTCAGCCGCCCTGGCACTGCCGATCGCAAGGGGTGTGCACAAGCTGACCCGGCAATCACATCCCTAACTTGGGGTCTATCATGGGCTGGGATCCGAAGTGATAGGGTGTTAGCACGGTAGGAACAGTCTACACCCATCCAACACCATAGCAGTAAGGCACAAGAAAGCACTTAAGAAAGGAGTCCCTCCTCCTTTCTCTCCCCCTAGAGTTGAACCGCGGGTGCGTCCCACTAGTAGTTGTTGTAGTTAGAGAAAGCGTGGGTGCGTCCCGCTGTGTAATTTTCAGGTGTGTCCCGATTTGCTAGCATACTAGGTGCGGGTGGTGATTCCCGACCTAGCCTAGGGTTTAGAGGTTTAGCCCATGGTGTAGGAAGGTACGCCTCACCCAGAAAACCAGTTAGGGATGGTTCGGTTTTGGCTCCTTGCCCCTTTTTCCCCGCTGCTTGGCCAGGCGGCGTAGTAAGTTCCAAAGTGTTCGTTTCCCCCCTTCAGGTAGGCAGAGTACTCCTGAGGGTCCCCTGGGTCTAGGTGACCTCCCTGTCCACGAACTGTTTCCTCGTCCTTTTGTCCCCAGTGCTGTCGAGGTGGAAAACCGGGCCTGGGTGTACAAAAGCGACTTTGTTTGGGCAGGCTGGAGATAGGTTCCCATCCCTCTTTCCTAGAATAGTTCTGCTGTGTTCGTTTCCCTTCAGCTCCCCCAGGGGTCTAGGTGATCCGACCCGTCACTCCAGTTCCTGATCCCGTGTTTGTGTTAGGAAGTTTAGTTGTGCAGTGTTGAAATGGCCAAGGAGAGCCCAGTTACTGTTAAGGACCTCATGTGCGAGGAAGAGGTCCGAGGCAAGTTAGAAAGGTGGGTGTTGAGTAAGGGGAAATGCCCCTGGAAGGACTCCATCTTCCAGACGGCCAATCCCTTTACCACACTCCGAGAAGCGTACACCCTGGCACGTAAATCAAAGAACCCGTTCAGGCCATCAAAGGACACTTTGGCCGCGTGGGGACTTTGGCTTATGGCCAGAGACGCTAGTAGTGCCCTAGTTGAGACCAGAGGGAAACTAGCAGAGGTAGAGAAGGAGAATGCCCAGCTTCATGCCGAGATTGAGGCAGACAAGGTAATGTTCGTGTCTGTCGTGCAGGCCTCTGCCCAGAAACTCAGTGATGTTACTTTGGTGGCTCAGACATGGGAAGAGAAAGCCCATGCCTTAGAGGCTGAGCTTGATCATGCCTGGTCTGCAGCTAGATTCATGGTTGGGCAGGTGAAGGAACAGCAAGAGGCTGTGAGTCATGCAGCTTGCCTGAAGCAAATTGCTGCGCTGGAGAGCCAGCTCCATACATGTAAGGCATTGATTTTGGCTGTGTGTCTGGAGCTGCTCCCAACTTTTGCCCAGGACTTTTTGGGGGGACCTTTGCCGAAGGATGCTCTGGCAACTCTCCCCCATAATCTGGACTGGAGTGACCCTAAGGTCCCAGTCCATCCAGTAGAGACACAATCCATGATGAGACGGACCACCCCCTTTGGGGAAGGCAGTTCAGACAGGCCTGAGACCCAGGAGACACAGGTCACCGAGACTAGGGTCCCTTGGTGTGCCACCAAGGCCAAGGCAATTGCAGACCAACTGGGTCCATTGATCAGGTCCACAGGGATCATGTGGTTGAACGCAGTGCTACATTCTTACCCGACAGCCAATGGTCAGGACCTGACCCAGTTGGCTCGGCTCTGCATGTCTCCTTCCGAGCTCCCAACTCTTGAATCAGCTGTGGCAGCTCAAGGCCTGGTTAGGCTCGAGACCCACGATTGGATGTGGGAGGCAGTTAAGATTTTGTGGCACTCTACGTCATGGAGCAACAGGGTCCTCGTGAGAACCCTGAGGCTTACATGGCGTGGAAGCAACTGCTCGCCATTCTAGCCGAGAAGGTCCCTCTGACCACCCACGGGTACAACTTTGACCATGTGGAGTTCAAGACTCTGTTGTATGGAGGCTTGAACCACAAGACAAAGATGGTCCTGGGTTTGGTGGACTGGCCACTACCAACTGGGAGGACTTCGGGAACAACCTCCGGCGGACCTGCTGAGAGAGGCTGGCTCCCTGAGACCTCCCACCAAAGCCCAGAAACGTGACACCGGGAATTGGGAACCCATATCTGAGGTGATGTACTCGAATTACGGGCCCCATTCCAAGCACAGGAAAACGGCACCGAATTCCATTTCGCAAGGGAATTGGGACTCATGCCCTCCACCCAGACAGGACAACAGGAAGTGGCAAGGAAGAGACTCCCGCAGCTCGGCAAAGCAGGGAGTCCCCCACAGCAGCCAACTGCCCCCAAACAGCCCTCTGACTCAGGCTCTCCCAGGGAGCTATCTGGCAGGTACAATCCCACGGCCCAGACGTACTCCTCTGATAGAGTGAGAATCTGGGGCATGCTACATAGGTTCGGACTGGACATGAGCCAGTTTGACAAACATCCCACCTCCGAATTGATTGAGGCTCTGGAGAAGCAGCTTCAGGCGGGAGGTAAACAGCCGGTCAGCGCCGTCCCCCTCTGGCTGGATACTACCCCAACTTAGAGTTCTCAGAATAGGGGTGCCCTCAGTCCCGGGATCTCCCCCAAAGGGTTGCGGCTCGACTGAAGCCCAACAGACGAGGTAGATCTACGGTGACGCAGGCACTGGGACCTATAGGGACAAGACTCCTGCCAGCCCTCCTGCAGACTCTGGAGCAGCGCCAAAAGTGCTGCTCCCTAACTTGACAAGACAGGGTGAGCCCACCCCAGACGCTATCCGATTGCCCGGATATGGCGGGGAGGGGGTCCAATCTAAGTCCTTCAGAGGACACAAGTGCTCAGTGCACTCTAAAGCCAGGCAGATTGCACCTCCTCCTGACTCAGCCCCTCTCTATCTTCTTCCGGGCTTCAGGAACAGGTTTCGTATCACTCGAAGCAACTATCCCTCTGAAAATCCCACTATCTTATTGACACCTTTATTTTCCGTAGTTATCTGTGTGCGTGTGTTGCTTACATTGTGTGCCTGTATTTAATAAAGATCATTCATTATTTTCAAACTGGTCTGCTCCTTGACTTGGTCTGACCCCGTAAACACTGGGTTACAAGATCCTGTGCTCAGAGCTAATTTTCCCCACCTGTAGTTGAGCACGTTTTGGTGTCCTTCACGGGACAGTAAACAGGGTAACAGAAGATTGGACTCACGGTTACACGAGTAAAGGGTGCCTTGGACATGGTGGTTTCCCCGCTCCTCACATGCACAGCAGACGTTTTGCCTGCTGAAAATTCTCTCTGGAAGATGGGGAGACTTTTCTGGACTGGACCTTGCACAAATCTCTTTTTTGCGACTATATCTCCCAGAGGTCCCCTGCCAGCCGCTGGATTCTGGGAACTGTTTTCCAAAATACAACATTTGTTGCAAACATTAGGGAAAGTGGTGCAGCTTAGGAGCTGTGGTAGGAGTGGGAAACTGCAGTAAAATGGGGGAGCAAAGGCCCCTTGCCTAAAGAGAGCTTGCTTCCACCAAGTATGGCCACTTTATCTGGGGGCAGAAGGAAGAAGGAACTACCCATCTATATGATTGTGGTTTACTTTGGATCCAGCAGAGTTATTGCTGCATTATTTAATATACACCATTGATTGAAGGAGATGCGGAGCAGAAAAAAAGAAAGAAAAAGAAATGTGGCAGCACCTTTATGGCTGCCTGGCTTGGTTGAATGTGTCTCGAGTATTTTTCCTGTTTCTTTAATGAAGCATTCCACTTTCCTTTACAGTATTAAATCTCTTAACAGTTATGATTTTTTTTTTCTCTGCATTTTCTCTGCCACTTTTGACTCCCAGAAGTTAGGTTCAGAACTGTTGTAACTTTAGGTTTTTTGTGACTCAATCTAGAATGTTGCCAAAAGGGAGGTTGTCTGCATGAGTGAAGAGTAGCAGCAAGTGTACATAGATAAGACAAAGGAAGGTGAAGTCATGGATGGAGCTAGGCAGAACACAGATGCTTTGCGCTGGGGTGCTGGCGAGCCATGGAGGTTTGCTGTTCTTACATGAAAATATAAGAACATAAAATAGTCAGAAGAACTAAAATGAAAGGTCTTAAATACACTTTTTAAAAAAGGAAAATTAATTTTTGCAGTTCTGTGTCAGGTAGCATTCTGCATTCTGCCATGCTCTGTGTGGCATTCAACTTAGTTTAATATGCTGAATAGGAAAATGCATAGCTATATTGCTTGACTTTTAGAGACATGGGAGAGATAAGTCAATAACATGGTTGTTCTTGTATGTTTGTAAATCTAACCAAACATGGCTATGACAAGAAGAATGGACTTTCCAGATTTTCCAGAAGCTGACAAAATAGCTAACTTTAACTGAGATTTCAGATTTGAAAAACCAAAAGTAGCTGAGTGATCCATGAATTGGATCAAAATTTGGAAGGTTCTGTAATATCTTTATTGGGATTGCTAAAATGCCGTCATAAAGTAGCAAGAATTACTGCAGTACAATAATGCTTAAGTGTTTATCTTACCTACTGTCTTATGGCTTGTTCTTTAATTAATATGACCTTAAAATATTGTTTTTGGGAGATCAGTGGAGGCACCTGTGCACATATCCTTCAGAACAAGAGGTTCTCAATAGCACAGAGGACTAGGGGACTGAAAAGGAGAACATCTTCTTGAGGGTGCGCAGCAGTTGTATGGGGAGACGAGTCAAACTAAAGTACTGAACTGAACTGATAAGTCACCTGAGGAAATCCCATAGGCACTGCATAGTAACCTTCTGCCCTTGGTAAGGGTCCCAACAATATCTCATTGTAAGATTGGATGCCTATAGACTCTGAACTCACCCTAAGAGCTCTATCAGAGGCATGTGTCCTGCAGCACTTGCCACTTTCTTAATGGAACTGACAGTGGGATATGAAACTATGTAATGTTGGGTAGCTTTCCAAAGACCTAGTTCTGTATACAGTCCTGGGAAGAAGTGTATGAACTGTGTGCATGGCAGCACTTACATTAACTCTGCAGTGATTCTTTTGATTGGAGTAGCTTTAGAAAGTATTGCTGCAATTGTGAGTGGAACAGAAATAGATCTTTATTACTGTCATAGGCCAGCACAAGTAAAAAGGGGATACAGAATAGAAAGAGGGTAAAAACACAGGTTAAAAGCAGTATTTAAAACATCCCTTCAGATGGCATAGATCCAGCAGAACAAGACAGGATGGGTACTAGTCTACTGCAGAGGTCATTGTCTGATGAATTTTAGCCACTGCTGCATAAAATCTGGCAACATTATATGTTATATCAGGGTTGGTGCCTGAAAGCAATAGAGAAGTGTAGAATTGTCCAGTGCATCCTTGGTATTTATGCAGCAGGGGTGAAGTAAGGCTAAAGCGAATATCCCCGTAGTATGAGTACGGGAAGCATGCGCAAAAGACAAGGGAATGAAGGAGGGCGCCCTGGCAGGAAATGAGATAGGAGTGGGGAGGAATTATTTGTAGTTTTTCTACTTTCGCCCTGAACCCTCATGAAAGTGGAGGGGGCACGGTATATGAGCATTTCACCATGTGCCAAACGTCATGTGACTTTCAGCCAGGGACTTCTGCAAGGACATGCGGGCCTGTTTTTCAGAGATTGTGAGTGTGGCACCCCAGTCTGGGCTGTGGCTTTAGCATGAATAGGACGGGAAGATTTAACCCTTTGCTTTCCACCGTGTTCCCGTTCTGAATCAGTCCCTGCATGCCCACAAAAGGTCCCATTCAAATGAAAGTGATCACTTTTGGCAATTTAAATTGCAGATGGGGAATGGGATGATCTTCTCTGGATTTCAGCAGGGGACAATAGAAGTCCTCAGTCTCTCACAGTATGTTATGGACCCAGATTGTGCCCATCCATGCAGGCTCTCACCAGTTTCTTTGGAGCAGCATGGCTGCTGAAGGTTAGCTTATTTTTTTACAGTCTATTCTCTCACCAGTCTCTCCCCTGTGCAGCCAATATTTGCTCTTTGTTGACATTGTCTTGGAACACAAGAAGCCAAAACTGCTGTTTGTGGAGAAAACCATGTGTCTGAAAACTGAGTGGGAAGTGAGTGCAGCTGTTTTCTTTCCCTTGGACCTCAGTGCAGAATAGGAATGTCTCAGCAATCAACACGATTTCCCCAAAGAGATTCTTGACTGGAGCAATGCAAATGTTGTCTGCTTTCTATTTTTTTTTTTAAATTTCCATCCCAGTCAAAAATATTATTATTTAATGGGTGGCGTGAGGAAATACATGAAGGCTGAAGTCTCCTTGGAAGAGAGGAATCTGACTTAAAAAGGAGGGGAATGGAGTATTCTCTCCTCCCAAATTACTCCTTTTCAGCATTTAAGTACAAAAGCAGAAAAGGCATATGTGGGTGCATGTTCACACAGGGATGCATGTGTGCAAAACAGATTTTGGTTTGACTTTTACTCATCAGTGGAGACTGGGTTGAAGAAAGATCACGCAGCTTTGCAAACGGTTTTGGAGCAGCTTGTGGAATAAAGCAATAAGTAGAATTCCTAGTTTAAAGCAGTTGCCAAACTGTCAATTTTAGATATCAAGCCGAGCTATGCTTTATTCTAGTCTGCTGTCTGAAGCCCTTATTCAGTACATAAGCTCATTGGAACTGATGCCATTCCTGTATCATCCGATAGGAGTCTGATACCTCCCCCCACAACAGATAACGAAGATACATTCTCATGGGAACCTGACTCTCCATGCAAACATCAAGTAACATATAGGCCTAGTTTGTGTGATGTTCTTTCTTCTCATAGCATTATCCTGGCAATAGAACTGGGGAAGATTTAAAGAAATATTAACTCATTATTTTTCCCTCTCTGTTATTCCATAGCATAGACACAACTTCCCCTTTCCCAAATAATAACTGTCCAGGTAGATAGATATATAATCACAGACATTTCATGCTTCACGCCCACTGTACGTATCGTATGACAACTACTATCATCCCCAGCCAGCATCCATCTCATATGAAAGGCGCCAGTTTCAGGAAGCCTACTGTTGACTCTTTTTACCCAATGCTGTACAATAGCAGGACAGCAGCCAGTGCCTTTTCATTGGGAAATACGTGGATCACTTTCCCAGTCTGTTCCTTTGTTCCAGAAAAGAATGTCATTCAAATGTGAAGAGCTGGAAATTCCTTTGCCAACACTACAGTTAACTTTGCAGCTGGAAAAAGAAACATATGAATCTGTTCTTAATCTAGAACAGACCTATAGCTAACACAGTATTAACTATTACATTGCAAGTGTGAAATGAATTACGTCTTCCTGCCAATTTTGTATAATCTGTTTTTAATTTGCATACTTGTACTCTTATTTGCACTGTGATTAGAGATCCAGGAATCACTATGGGATTAAGTTCAGAGGTGGCAGCCCTGAAAATTAGATGAGCAAGGACTTGATATCTGAATTTATAATATGAAGCTGATTCTCACATTTCCTTCTTGGATAAATGTGTTGGAATTTATGTGGAGAGCAAAAACAAAAATCCATTGATATGTCACATGCACCTACAAATTAGTTATCCATTTATTCATATAGCAAAATTTCTTCTCTGCAGAAATTTCATGATGCCTCAATTGTGAAGCTGACTTACGTATTTGCATATGTGTGGAACTTTACTGTATGAAAAACTACTGGTTATATGTAATTATGAAAAAAATGTCAATAATTTTTTTTCCCCCAGTGGCATTTTAGATTTGTTAATACTGACTTCTTAATAAGGTGCATCCATTACCAAGGCTAGAAGTTAGTACTGACTTCCAGCCTTGGTAATGGATGCTCCTTTCTGTAGTCACTTCTTCCCTTCGCTTCTCAGTGTTTAACCATTTTATGGTATATAACACTGGTAATATCCAGACATGGATGATCTCAGGTTGAACTAATAATGCACTCTTCATTGAACTGGTCTGGAAACTGTACCTGATACACTTGCTTTAGCTAGACCTCTGAATGGATTGATGTATTGATGATACATAATACCGTCCTTGCAAAAGGAATTGCACTGGCTTCCAATTTGCCACAGAGTCTTGATTATGGTTTTCCTATTAGCTTGGAACAACTTGGAAATTGGTTTTCTGAAACCACCTCCTCCTTTGTAGAGCCTCCTCCTTAATAGAGGGGCCTTCCTCGTGATGCCACTTGCACCTTAGTTCTGTCCTCCAGTTATTTGGAATAGGGAGAGGATTTAGCATGGTGGCAACAACTATGCTAACCTTCCTCTGATACTAGATAGTTATTTTTCAGTTTTTATTTTAAGAGTCTTTGAGCAAGTTGCTGTTGTTGTTGTGTGCCTCCAAGTCATTTCTGACTTATGGTGACTCCAAGGTGAACCTATCATGAGGTTTTCTGAGGCTGAGAGTATGTGACTCACCCAAGGTCACGCAGTGGGTTTCCATAGTCAAACAAGGAATTGAACCTTGGTCTTCAGGATGGTAATGCAATGCTCAAACAACTACACTCTGCATTACCTAAAAGAAAATGCTTTCTAATAATTTGATATATGGAAAGGGACCATGTGAAAATAGTTTAGACTTGTAATTTGTTTATGGGCTGATTTGCAGACTTGGCCAAGCTTCTAAATAAATAAAAGGGAATATAAAATAGTGGGTATTTTTTGTTTTTTTGCTGTTGAAGTTATGACTTTTCATTTAATACAGGTGGCATATCATTATTCCTACAACTAACTGGTTCTCCAAAGCTCTACCTGGAAAACTTTCTGGCATTTTGTTCATGAAGCCTTCGAAATCCAGGAAAAGTGTAAAGGCCTGATGTATATGGATGACCATATCTCAGTATGGCACATATTGCTAATGCAGGAGGTAAGCTAAGTTACAGTGATTGGTTCTTCATATGAATGTTTCTTTAAGGAATTTGCTCTCTGTTAAACACCTAATCAGTGTTGGTTGTTGGAAAACCAACAACACATATTCAGAATTTTGTAGACAATTGTAATTCCAAATTGTAATTGTAAATTCACAGCTGGAGATGAAAAAAATAAAAATGTGGTACTGAAGTGTCGGAAAACCCTGACAAGGAGAGTTCTGCACTGATGAGAGTCTTTACAGGTCAGGACTTATTCTGTGCAAAATTTACCCATAGATATCTTGCAGGAAACAATTTTTTTTACATGGGAAATATTATTTTTGCATAGAATTCTATGATTTGCAAATTGTGGTTGTATTAGTGCTGAACTGTTATTAATCTTCAAAAACTGCTGTTTTCAAGGATTGTCTTGTGGCAGAAAGAAAATTGCTAAAATTACTAATTGCTTCCTTCAAGAAAGAAATTAGCAAAGAATTACATCCCTGTTCACAGTCCACAATTGTTCAAGAGCAAAGAACCGTATCTTAATTTGTCCGTGTTTTTTCAGTTGTACCCGAAATCAACAGGATTACAAAACACATGAAAACCTTTTCCCCTGAACTCTGCTACTCATGCCCCATGGATTTTCCCACAATAAAGATATCACACACTATTTATGTCCTTTTTAGATTGTTTTTTCACTCAAAGGACAAAAGTTTCAGACCTTAATTAAAATGGATTGGATTAAGGAAAATGAAAAAAGGCACATCCAAACTACATACAAAGTTGAGGTAATTTGTGTTATTTCATGTGCACGTACATGGCTGTGTTGACACATGAGATGGGAAGGCAGATGGCTGTACAGTAGCCCTCAACTTTTGTGAGATTTCAGGGTGCAGAACCCTCATGAAAGTAAAAAATGTGAACAACTCCTTCACTTCTCCAGGGGCCACCCCTATTCCCATTCCTTTCCAGAGTGTCCCCCACATTCCCCTGCTTTTTACCAGGGCAGGCGTGTTTCCTTGTCCCTGTCCAGGCAAAAGGCAAGCGAATGGGAGGGAGCAGTCCTGTGGGCGGAGAGGGCACATGTGAGCCTTTCCCCTTCCATTTACTTGACTTTTGCCCAGATGTGGAGAAAGAAGGCAGTGCGCCCAGGGAAAAGGCAAGAAAATGGAGGGGGTAGATACATGCGCACATGCTTTTCCCCCTTCATTTGCTTTTATATTTAAATAAATACAATATGATGTATAATGGTCTATTATGGATATTTACATACTGCTCTTTATTAATATCTTGAAAATGGTTAACACATACATCCCAGTAAACATTTTATGAACGTTCATCTTGTGAATAATTTTTACTTTATTTATTCATTGTCTACATTTCTATAAGAACTAATAGCCAAAACCTTTGGGGAGGTTCACAAAAACAAAGCTTAAAATTATAAAATATATAAATATAATAAAACAACATAACAAGGTAAAACAAAACAACTGCAGGTTTAAAAAAAAATAAGAATGGTAGCAATCAAGATTGAACCCAAGTTGTGGGAACAGTTGGGTGTGGGTGCAGAAACAACCACTACCGGGCATGAAATCCTGAAAAAGATTGCCCCAACATTTCCTGGAACCATCAGGTAGTCTGGAGGAGTCCTGAGCTGGAACAGAAAGAAGATGCTGTTTTTGGACTCCTTCACTTAGCTCAGGAAAGGATGTATTTTTCAGGCCTATGGGCTACCTCTTGCTAGATGTAGCCCTTGGCCCCAAAAGAGATGTGTATCCCTGAGCTAAATGACACAGAATGACACAAATGACACAAATGACACAGAATCCAGCATTTTCATTCTGTTGCATCTCAGGGCTCTTCTAGACTGCATGGTATACACATGGTGCATACACATGTGCATGTATATACATACACAGGGATATTGAGGAGCCTTGTTATCATGTGGGTGAAGAGAGACCTTAACGGCATCTAGCCACGTAGCTTGGAGTTCGGGGGGCGGGGCAGGGGGGCAGAGGGGCAGGGGCATAGCCATGTCACACAGGGTACCCCCCCAAAATTGCCGCCTGGGGTGGACCGCCCTCATTGTCCCTCCGTCCATACGCCTCTGACGGCATCCTATCTCAGCAATTATGTTGCTTCAGGGTCATGGCAAGGGAGAGGCTTTCCTTCCTCTCCCACCTCCACCCATGATGATCTTTATCACTACTTCTGTGTTGTTAACAGCAGTGTGGGAACAGCAGAAGTGGCAACAGTGGGGAAAAGTGGCAACAGTGGTGACAGTGGCAACAGTGGCAGCAGTGGGGGAAAAGCGGCTTCCTCATCTCATAGTAATCTCTATCAGATTTGCTATTATACTGGCACTAGTGGCATAGAAGCAGAGGGATCCTAATTGGGGAATAGGGAGGAAGAGAAGGATTTGGCCATGGCAGCAAAAGAGGAATGGTGGCCTCATAGCAGGTCTTCAACTCAGTTACATTCTTTGGAATGGAAAGGGCTGGGGATGTCAGTTTGCCAGTTTTCTGTGTGCTGGAAAGCAAGCAGTTTTGTGCTGACTTCAACTAATGTTGCACTGAACTCTAAACTCTCTTCTCCTGTAATAAGATGAACTCCTTTGACACTTGTGGTTCACCTAGGCAGATTGACTGCACACTTGAATATATTATCGTAGAGCTACAAGAAGGTAAAAGACTGTGGATGCATGCAGCCAGTTTCTGCAGCATGTTCCGTCACACCAGACTGTGGGGCAGGGAGGGCACTGAATGGGAAAAAATGGCTTGGGATGAGAATTTTTATTGAATTCATGAGTGTATAGATTCATACACAAAAGGGATGTGAAGACAAGCATCTTACAGACAGGTCAAAGGAAGTAAGTAAGTGCCAAGTATTCTGTCAATATTTACTAGTAGCCAAGCAGATACGAGATCATCCAAGACTAACAGATTCAGTTTCCCTTCAGCTGTGGGGGAAGAAGGCATATAGCAAGCAGTAAGGGCAAATGTTGTTGCTCAGACTACATGAAAGCCTGACCCTGAGCTTGGGAAGATAGTTTTCAAAAGTAACTAGTTACAGATATAGTCCAAAGAATGCACACCCCCAGTAATTAGCCACTGTTATTTTTGCATTATTGAAAAGGTAAGTGCAATGCTTCTCGAAAATAATTACAGTGCCCCCCGCTTCATAAGTGTTCAGGGTGCACAACTGTCGCAAAAGTAGAAAAACTGTGAGTAACTCCTCCCCTGGTGATCCATTTCCCATTCCCTTCCATGGCTCCCCTGTTCCATTCTGTTGCCCTTTGCCTTGGCACGCAAACTTTTCTTCTCAGCACCAGGGACAACGGAAAGAGAATCAGAGGGGGAGCTCCAAAAGGGAGAAGGAAGGTGCACACATGCCTGTCCATCCATGAGTGAGTTTTCAGCACTGGGGTCAGAGGAAAGGAAATGGGGGAGAGAGTTTCAGAGAGGAAAAAGAAGGCATACAGGTGTCTTTCCCCCATTCTGTTGCCTTTTGGCTTGGTGCGAGTTCTCAGCACCAGGACCAGAGACAAGGGAATGGGAGAGGGGAGCTCTGGGGGGGGGTAAGGAAAGTGCACACCTGCCTCGCCCCATTCCCTTGCCTTTTGCCCAGGTGTGCTTGCCTTCCTTCTCCATGCCTGGCAAAAGGCTAGGGAATGGGAGGAGGAGAATGGGGGCAAAGGCAAACATGCGCCTCACAGATAATCAAATTTGCAAAAGTCAAACTTGCAAATGTGAAGGGGGGACTGTAGTTATTCTGTGGATATTTTTTGGGGGAACCTAAATGCCCCACCACAAGCCATGTGATGTTTTTCCTTCAGCACTGAATGAGAGCACACTGTGTAATATAAAAGTATTAAAATTATATTTAAACTGCAAGAGGACTGAAGATATACATCACTGAATTACAGTGGCCCTTCCACTTTCTTGAGGGTTCAGGGTGCAGAACCCACACAAAAGTGGAAAAACCATAAATAGTTCCCTCCCAAATCCCTCCCATTCCCTTCTGGAGCTCCTTCCCATTCCTGTGTTTTGCCTCAGCTTGAGTTTTCAGAGTTAGGGGAAGAGGCAAGAGAATGGGAGGGGTACTCCAGAGGGGAAAATGGGGCCTTTTCCCCATCCCCTCACATTTTTGCTTGATGCATGTTCCCCTGCCAGGGACAAGTTGCATGGATATGAGAGGTGGAGACTCCAGAGGGGAGAACACGCACATGTGCCTTCCCCCCGATTCCCTTGCCTCCCTTTTCTGTACCTGGCAAAACACAAAAGGAAAAGAAGGAGGAGAACAGGGGAGGGCAGGAAAGCACATGGGTGCCTTGCAAATAATCAAATTTGTGAAAGTCAAACCCACAAATCTGGAAGGAGGACTATACATTTATAATGTAACATAGTTATATTGTCATTAATTAAAAGGAGAAATAATTACAAGTAATTTATAATAAGTTACTTCCAAGCTCTAACTTCACAAAAAGTTTTTAGAGGGATCGGAAGTATCATCTAACCTTTCCTAGCCTCTTGATGTGATGAAGCTTTCTTCACACTGTATTTTAATTCTAAGTAATAGTAATCAGGTTCCTCGCCTAGAGATGGGTGAGAATTGTGTTCCTATTTACTTTTCACGTAAGTTAACATAGTTTGCAAATTACTTGATATTCAGGATGGAAATAATCTGAGAATTTTAGAATACAGTGGCCTCTTCGCTTTTGTGAGGGTTTTGGGGTGCAGAATCCTTGCAAAAATGGAAAAAATGCAAATAACTCTCCCCCATACTCCTCCTCCCATTCCCTTCCAGGGCTTCCTCCTTCCCTTGCCTTTTGTCCTGGTGTGTGTACCTTCCTTATCTGTGCCCAGACAAAAAGCAAGGGAAGGGTGCGAAGGCATGTGCACACACACCTATTCCCTTGCTTTTTGCCCAGGCGTGCATACCTTCCTTCTCTGTGCCCAGGTAAAAGACAAGGGAATGTGGCAGAGGCACGTGTGCCTTCCCCTCCCCATCCCCTTGCCTTTTGTCCCAGTGTGGAGAAGGAAGGCAGATGCACCCAGGCCAAAGGAAAGGAATGGGAGGAGAATTGGGGGTAAGCATGCGTCTGCCTTGCAAATAATCAAATTCACAAAGGTCAAACCCGCAAATGTGGAGGGAGGTCTATACTGAACTTGGAAAAAGCTTGCAGATTTGATGATGGGTTTAATTTTTGAAAGTCTGGTTATGAATTCTTGCGTATTCAACCATGTTCAATGTTTAAGATTGGGGTTGATTGGGGTTGTCTTTTTCTGCGAGGTGTCTCATCTTTTATACCTGTATTGGAAGAGAAGTACAACATAGTGCCCTCTTTGGTGGGTATAACAGTACATACTGAATGTAGAAGAGAACTTCATTTCAGTTTGTTTTTGAAGAACATTTCAAAATTTGCAGATTTCTTCATATTCAGGATGGAAAGACTTTTGGAGGTTTATAAGATTCAAATGCAGAAGTAAGCAAAATGGTGGGATTTTCTAATTCCTCATTCAAAAGCACTATGGCCTTAAGTCCTAATATACAGGACTTTTGTCCTGAATCTTTGGAAGAGGCTCTACACAGAACTCTATTACAAGTATTTTCAAATTACTCTGAGCAGGAAATCTTGTTAACACATTTTGAAAAGGGGGGAAACAGGTTGATGTATTTTAAAATATGTTTTCTTGAAATATAAAGGCAGGTGTTGACACAGATATATCAAAAAGAAGGCTGAATATTTTTAACGAATCTTGGTGGGTTTCGTTTTATCTACCCAACACTCAGTGTCATTGTGTGCTTTAATCTGGACTTCCTACTGTGAGGCGCAGAAGTTAATTTTAGAATTTAAGCCTTGAAATCTGACATAGGCATTTCAATTAAACCCCTTTGAGCTTTGTGTACTCTATAGAAAATATAAAACTAATCTTTTGAATGGGCTGACTTTTTTGGAAGTAATAAAGCTACACAGACAGGTTAACTCCTTTGAAAGCAGCGATTACTGGAACTGATTGAGAAACCTAAGCCAAGTGATTGCACCTGTAGGGATGGGAGGGCCAAAGTCCTTGGGCTTTCAGCAAGTAAAGTATTAGAAAGGTGGAGACTAATAGGGAAAACCTATTCTTGAGCAGAGAGGGCGAAAACAGGGGTAACTGCAGAAGAGCTGCTAAAAATTAACTTATAACTCTATTCAGAGCAGGCAGGAAAGTGTGCTCTGTGAGAAATTATAGAAATATAACTTTTTAACAGTGTTTGGAAAAGGTTCCTTTTTGGACTGCAACCCACAGGTTGGACTTCAACTCATGCTTTAGGACTTCAACTCATGCTGGCTGGTGGATTGTGAGAGCTGCAGTCTCAAAAAGTAACATTCTAAAGTGCTGCACCTTAACATTCATGGTTTGGCACATTAGTGCAGAAAATCAAGGGGGTCAGCTTATATCAGTTGTGGAGAAGGAAAGGAATGGTAGAAGCTGCACTTGAATTTTCAGTGGTAGAAACAGACAATAGTTATTTTAGGAGGATTAGTTGGTGGATGGATGCACTACAGCTCATGGTGTAAAGTCATTTCTTTTGTCCCATTGTCATCTCTTGTCAAACAAGTTTTACAGGCTTTTACAAAGAAATCACAGATAACTCATCGTACCACCTTCACTTCTCAGAAAAAGTATTGTCTTTCTCTAGCCTTATTATTAAAGGCACAGAAGTGCAATCAGGAAAATATGACAACAAGGTGCAAGAACAAAAAAAGCACCATGTTGGATCAGAACAAAGGCCTGTCTATTCCAGCATTCATTGGCCAGCCAGATCCCCACATACGGGGCATGGACACAACCCCAGCATTCTGCCATATGCCCCTTCAACTGGTACTAGGAGTATGGGTAGCTGAGAATATATCTTCAATTTGTTCTTGATAACAATGCTGGAAGTTGAAGAGAGCACAACTACTCTTACACAAACAACCTACAGGGGCAACAGTAATACAGAGAGATGGTTCAGTTTCCCTGGGGTGCTCCTATTTGTATGTTTACTCCATTCCTTCTGCACCAATATGCTGATACTTTCAGGTTTGCCTTCATTTCTGTTCACTCGTTCTCCTTTGACAGTTGAGTCATTGCCTTTGCAATGTAGTTGGTGCCAGCCAATTCTTGCTTCACTTAAAATGATACCTGATCCTTGATTCCAGCCACTAGCTTCTATCAAATCTATGAACATGTGCAAATTTATATTATTTATATTAAAGATAGAAATACATGAGATATGGAAAAAGATGTTAAGGGGAAGAAATAGAAATTGAGAAATTTGTCAGTCCAGCATCAAGGTTTGTGATCCCTTATATCTTAAAAGTCTATGTTTGAATCTTTGTGTATTCAACTATCTTGGTGCTGAATTAGAAGTCTGGGAGGCTACTCATCTTTAATATCTGTATGGCAGACAAGTTCTCTCCATGCTGTGAATAGCTGTATCTATTTTATTTGGCCAATATAGATCTGTGATAATGGGGCTTTCCGTTATCTAGGCTTATCAAAGGGAGATACTTCCCTCTTCAGGTAAACCAAGGGTTAATGAGATGTTAGGATTACATCAAGGGTCACAGGGTGAGAGTTGACCAATCAAAAAGAAAGGGTCAGCATCACAGGTCACAAGGTGAGAATTGACCAACCAAAAGGAAAAGAGGTGGGCATCTTGGAGAGGCTTCCAGAGCCTTCCAAGGAGGAAAATATAAAACTTCTGAGATGCCATGTGGCCAGGGAGAAGAGAGAGAGAGAGGAGAGCAGGGCCAGTGGAGCTGGCAGCATACCCTGTCTCCTGGACCCCCCCCCCTTCTCCTTTGGACCATCTACGCCTATAACCTAATTGTGAGTAACTAGAAATAAGTAGTTAGTCGCGTTAGGGATGTTGTTATTTTGGGAATTGGCTGATCTTAAGAATGTATCTGTGCTGTTATATCTGTTTTGTAAATTCTTGTAACTAAATGTACCTGGGAGAGGGGAGTTTCCCAAGTGTGATATTGTTTATTTTGCATGCCTTGATTAAAACACTTTTATAAACCTCCGTTTCTCTCCATTTTCACGCCAGGGTTGGCACACGCTACATAGGACCTCTCACTCAGGGGAAAGGGGAGGTGGAATATCCTTATGCTTAGAGATTGGGCAGGGTCCCTCCTGTCCTGTCCAAATGATTCTTAATTCAAGGGGGTGGTGGCAGCATATCTGATAGAGTTGGGGAGATTGCCAGTCGTTCCATGCGTGGAAGTTAGCTTTGGAAGGCTGGCAAGAACCCTAGTAAAACACTGGTAGGAAATTTCCAGTCTTGCAAGGCTGGAAGTCAAGTTAAGAGACCGGAAATAAACCTACAGTGTCACAAGATCAGTGTGGAATTTTTTTCTGTTTTAGAAGAATTTACCAAAATCTGCAAGTTTCTTCATATTTGGGCAGAAAGAATCTGAGAGTTTTTTTTTTTTTAATGAATGCAAATTGGCAAGTGTTCTCATCCCTCATTGAGAGGTATACAGATACTGGAAGTAATATATAGCCATAATGGCTAGTACTGATTGATAGCTTTGACACATTTCCTATTAAAGCCATCCAAGTTTATGGCCATCATTACATTTTGTGAAGGAAATTCCATAGTTTAACTAAGTGCTCTGTGAAGTATACCCTCTTATCTAGTCCAAATGTCCTTCCATTCAACTTAATTGGATTTAATTACATTTATTTTGTTTGATTTTATTTATATCCCCCATTCTCCCAATATGGGCCCCAGGGCAGCTCACAATATAAGTTAAAACAATGGATAATACAGAAGTTAAAAACAATTAAGTAAAGCACCATATTAAAAGCATTAAATTAAAAGAGTTAAAATGCAATTAAATCAATAATAATGATAGCAATGCAGACACCTCCAACGGAAAGATCTTGGCCTGCTGAGAGAAAGAGAGCAGTGGGGTGGTGAGTCTAAAAACATCTGGAAGCAACCATTGAGAAGGCTCTCCCCTGTCTCCTCACCAGACTAGGCTGTGACAGTGGTGGGGCCAAGAGAAAGCCATACTTCCAGGAACTTAAAACTTGGGCAGGCACATACTGGGATACAGTAATCTTTCAGATAATATGAATCCAACCCACCTTTATTGATCTGTGTGTGTCAAGAAACTGATTTATGCCAGCTGCTGTGATAATGTAGGAAGGGGGTGTAGAGTTGTGCTGGGGTAAGTAATCAAGTGCATGTTGTTGGATGGAGAGACCATCCATATGTTTGAGAGGCATACTTGACAGACAAAGCTGTTCACTTGGCAGGCTAGCTTTGAACTCAGGATGTTTGGCTGGGTCTCCCAAACAGAGCTTGGGAGAGTTTTGTTTTTTACCATAAATCCTGGAATCTCTTAGACAATTCAGCCATTGGCCATGCTGAGTAGTGAATTCTGGAAGCAATAGCCCCAAAATAAGCCTTTTCCCAAGCTCTGCGGCACTGGTTGTAGCAGTGACCTGAATTTTTAAAAAGAGAAACATTTGCTGATGGCAGAGGGATGCCTTTAAACTACGATTCAGTCATTAAAATTTTGGAAAGCCTGAGCAAGAAAGCTAATATAGAAGGGGAGGGGGATCAAAAATCCTTCCCCTCCCCACTTCTCACCATATTTCTTGCTGCCTTCTTTTGCCAGAGCTGGTAGTAGTGAGTGCATTCTAAAAATTGGCATCAAAAATGTTCTTACTGAAAAGGACCTTAGAGTTCTGGCTTTGAATTAGAGGAGTTATGAGCCGTGGGCAATTGTTCACCAAGAATACAATCTAGATTTGATCCACAGAGCTTGTAAATTGTGCAATTTATGTGTGTGCATGCATAAATTGTGCAATTTATGTGTGTGCATGCATAAATAACTTTGTTCTTTCAGTGTAGATTAGAAAAAGATGGCTGTTATAGTCTCCCTAGAGGCTTTATTTTTAACTAAGCTTTCTTATTTGCTTATCAAGCACCATGGAAGGCAATACCTTTTCTCCAAGACTATAACATCTATGGGAATAGCATTATGTTTGTCAGTGTTTGATTTCAATGGCACACTGAACCCGATGTGGCAAAAACCAGTGCCTGTAACCTAAATAAACAAATTGTGGTGTTGCATTTCTACCCATAGGAGAGGTTTAAATCACTAAATAAATATTTTGTTTTTTGAGATGCTGATTCCACTTTTTGGCACAGATGTGCTAAAAAAAAATGCTTAGCAAATACTAACTCCCTGCTGCAATGGCTACCATATTCTCCATGGTGGAAAAAGGGTAGAGGAATGGAGGTAAGGAAGACTATTCTGGTGGACTATTTTAAAATGTCACACTTTTATACTAAAAGGTCTCAGAGCTGGATGATCAGTTCTGGCTGAGAGAGTTTTCTTCATCCTTCTCAAAATTTAAATGGAGAAGAATTCATCAGGGTCTACTTCTCCCATTCTAGTGAAAATTATAGGTGAAATTGCAGGATAGGAAATCACACTTCTGTAAGTATCAATCCAGACTTGGAAAAGTTTGTTTGTTTTATATTTATTTTAGTAAAATATTTATATTCTGCCCCACATCAAAAGATCTCGGGGTGACATACAATAAAAACAATTTTAGATTTTAAAATATCAGTAAAAAAAAATATAGTCACAAAACATATTAGACTATTTGAACAAGTTTAAACACATTAAAATAGTTAAAACGATACACATGTACTAATTCAGTAAAATAATTAGATTCCCAAAGTGTTACTAAAAAGCCATCTTTTAACCTGGCACCAAAATGAAACCAAAGTCAGTGACAGTCTGGACTTATAAGAGGAAGGCATTCCACAACCAGGCTGCCTCAACAAGAGAAGATTCTTTTCACTTCCTCCTATAATGAATTTTATTAATTCATATATATATCGAAATGTGGAAGACAGAGGAAGTAGAATATGGGAGAAATAGCAGCTATTACTTTGAGGAGTGAGAAGGCAGATGTGTTTCCCCTTTTCCTTTGTTAAATATTAGTAGTTCAGTAGTTTTGTTAGTTTGTTGTGTGTCAGGTTGGTTTAGTTATGTTTTTTATGTTGTTATTATATTGGTATGTTGTTTTATATTATTTTATAATTGTTTTAATAAAAATATTTGTAGAGACAAGGCCTGTTTTTTCCTCCTCACAGAATGGAATGGCAGCTTCCCCTCCCCTAGTCTGCTAAAGTGCCTTGCCACTTTATACACAGCTCTGGCCATCCCTAAAACACCACCTTAGCCTTTCAATTGTTTTTAATGATTTATGGTAGCATGGTTCTAGTTGGTTATAGCTACTAAGAATAATTCAACTAAGTCAAGATTTATAAAAATATACTATCATCTTTATTAAAACAACAAACAAAATAAAGTATTAATTTTGTATGGATGTCCAAACTCAAACGGATCTTCAGAAAGTGTTTAAACAGCACCTTATATCTTTACAACAGCATAAAGGCACAAGCATCTCTCACACACAGGCTTCTGGCTACCCTTTTTCCCAGAAGCTCTGTTCCCAAATCTAGGTCACTCTCTCTGACCAGATTCAAAAGTGGGTTGATTTCTCTTCTGCCTTTTCTCTCCAGGCTTTCTCCAAGAAAACACTCCTTTAATTCAACCTCCACCAGTCAGCAGAAAAACTCTCTAGCTGAAGGACTCTTAACCCTAGGCTCTTTCCACACGGGGTAAAAAAAAGGCTTAGGGCGACCTCATCCGGAGGTCGTCCACACCATGGAGCGCGCTAGAGCGGTTTGAATAGTGGAGATTCCACACCTCAAACCGCGCTAGCGCGGCCGCAAGGGGTGGTGCGGCGCGTTTTTTAAAAACCACATTTTATGTGGTTTTTACGAAACGCGAGCGCGCTAACCCATTGCAGTGCCCCGTTTGAAACTGCAGGGACGCGCTAGCGCGTCCCTGCAGAGCTGCCCGGGGGTGGGCTTCCGGCTGGCGCGCTGCCCTGATTGGTGGAGCACCACCGGAAGTCACCGGCCGCCATTTTGGGCGCCACCGAACGCTGCCGAAATTCGCCAGCGTGTGGAGCGGCGAACGCGCGCTCCCCACAGGGACGGAGCAACCCGTTTTCAGGTAAGATCTGTCCCTGCATGCGCTGCCCCATTTCCCCGTCCCCCGTGTGGAAAGGGCCCTAGATTCTGGAAGTCTGACTCCAACCTATGCCTGCTGTAAATAGATTTTCACTCAGGCCTCCAACCCCTCCTTCATACTAAAGGGACTGAGTTTTCCTCTGGAGTAGCCATTCTGGTTGTCTAGCAACCTGTTGCTGGTCAGCTTTTTTACCACTCAGGACACCATTCCCCCTATACTCCGTCACAATATTTTTTGAAAAAAGAATGTACTGCTCCAACATATTATCTTTCTGGGAGCTATAATCTGAAAAGTACAGCCTTTTTTCCAAGCTTTGGTATCTGTATCTGAAATGTGTCTGTAATCTGTGGCCACAAAAATAATTTTACAAAAATGGGCCTCAGTACCCTAGAGATACAAGATCTTATCTGATCTTGGAAACTAAGCAGGGTTAACTCTGGTTAGTACTTGGATAGGAGACCATCAACAAATACCAGGTGCTGTAGGCTACATTTCAGAGGAAGGAACTGGTAGAACCACCTCTGAGTATTCTTTGTCTTAGAAAACCCTATGAAATTCATGGGGCTAACATAAGTTGACAGGCGACTTAAAGGCACTGACACACATACAATACTCATACCAGTGCAGTTCCCAAAATATACCCATTATTATAATGTCTAAATGACTGTAGGCAAAAATAGCTCCTCAGTTTTATGTACTCATCCTCCTTCATCAAACCACATCTCTTTTTGTAAGCTTTTCTTTTCTTTTCTTTTCTTTTCTTTTCTTTTCTTTTCTTTTCTTTTCTTTTCTTTTCTTTTCTTCTCTTCTCTTCTCTTCTCTTCTCTTCTCTTCTCTTCTCTTCTCTTCTCTTCTTCTTTTTTGAGTAAGGAAGCTGTGGGAACAACTGGGAAGAATCTAGAGACAAGGTAAAATTTGACCAATAATAGTAAATTAATGGAAGGCTCCTGGAGGGATCTGCATGGAAAATATATCTCTGAATCTGAAAATGTATCTCTACTGAAAATATTCTCAGTACCTGGGGTGGAATTGGGGGTGAAAGACTGCTAATTTGATTTCTTTCACCCAAAAGGAAGTAAATGCCTGATGGGTCAGGCTAAAGGCTCATATTCTGTTTCCAAGAGCATGAGCTGAAGATAAAATAAATAATTTTCCACTGTTATCTAGCAAAGAGAATTTGGGGGTATACTTCCTCTGAACATGAAAGTTTCATTTAACTCTCAGACCTGGTAAGAGGGGCTTCTGTGAGCTTAGTTCATCTTAGGGAAGATCGGATGAGTATTTATTTATTTATTTGTTTGTTTGTTAAATTTTTATTAAAGTTTCCGAAAAAAATAAGGGTTGAGTACATTCCGTCACATTGGTACCCTTCCCACCCGCACTCCCTTTTTTCAACCCTTTTTTTTCCCAGTTGAATGATACAATATATTATGTTACCACCGTGTACTAGCCTGGCCTTTGGTGAACCAAAGATATCATTTTGATATCACAATTCGGCTCTACTCTGCCACCAGCCAAGTGTTTGTGAGGCCACCGAACAAGCGCGAAGCTAGGTATGGCTACTACTTGTTGCTCACACCAAACCAAGCCAGAGATTGCCAGATCTGCTTTAGGGGACCTCCCAAAACAAACACCCTCATTACCAATGCGCGATAAACAAAGAGACCCTCTGTCCTGAGAGGGCACCCTGGCGAGCTGAGTGCTTAACTGCCGAGCTAGCCGCATTTACATACCGGCCACACCATTGTCAATTCGGAACGTAACTCAGTCATGCAAATTCTGACCTTTTGGAGGCATTGTCTCTAATCCAAAACTTACTGTTTTTGCCCAAGACCAGACTAGCCTACGGTTGTTCTTTCCCTGATAAAACCCCCCAGTTCTCAGAGCTCTTTGGATCTCTCGTGGGACCGCTCAAGCACTTGCGTTTGAACTGCTCTCCTGCCTTGCTGCCACCTCGTTCTGCAAGCTCCCCTCGGCTGCCGCACTGAGTCCTTCTACCCTCCATTGGCTTCCCCAGGACTGCAGGATTGGTGATGTATCACCCATTCCCCAAAACTCTATTTCCTATTCTAGTTAGGAGTGTGTTCATGTTTTATCAATAACTGTCTAATAAATCTTAATTGCTATTTTGAACTGCTTGACTGCTCACTGACCTGACGCTGTATGCATAGGTTAAAAGATCCCCGCTAAGTTACCCTGCCTCTCGTTAGCCAAGAGAGTGCTCCAGTTAATTTCCTCATCTTTGCTTGTTGTTTGGGCGCCCCTCCCGGGACCCTCAATTCACAGGGTAACAATTATCTACCCTACCAACAGTCAGTGCATTTAAATTTGGAGCCATTCCCTTATTCCTCTTCATTCCTTTTCAAATTTTTGATCATGTTTATTTTTCAATGAATATGCCAGTTTTTCCATCTCAACCAAATCCATAACTCTTAATTTCTATTCCTCCAAATTTATTACAATGTCTTGTTTCCAGTGTTGAGCATATGTTAGCTGAGCTGCTGTAATCAGGTATAACATTATTCTTTGATATCTTCTTAGCTCTGTCTTTGGATCTATCATATTTAATAAATATAATTCAGGCATCATTTCAAAATTCAGTCTAAAAATTTTCTAAATTTCATCATGTATTTCTTTCCAGAAGTTTTTTGCTTTTTTACAAGTTCACCACATATGAAAAAAGGTTCTCTCCCTTTCCCTACACTTCCAGCATCTTGAATTTCCATTCTTAGTGATCTTTTGTAATCTCTCTGGCGTCATATATCATCTATATAATATTTTACAAAAGTTTTCTCTTAAATTTAAATTCTGTGTAAATCTTAAGTCAGTTTTCCATGTCCTTCTCCACTTTTCCAAATCTATTGAATGACCTATATTTTGGGTCCATCTAATCATCATCTCTTTAATTTCATCCTGCTCCATTTCTCTCTGTAGTATCAATTTATAAAGTTTAGCTTCTTTTGATTTTCTTTCAACAGTACATCCAATTCGTTCTCCTTTCTCTCAAATCCATATATTTTGCAATCCATCTTTCTTTCAGTTGTCACCATGGAAACCAATTTCATTCATGTCCAGCTTCTTTCATTTCTTCTAGTGTTCTCGTTCTCGGTTTATCTGCTTCCCAAATAAGTATGTCTTGATATGTAAGCAGTTTACCTTCCTTTGTTGGGCTAATTTTAGAAGCTTCTTGTGGTGATGTCCACATCAGAAGGTTTGTATAGAATTTTTGGTATACTTGTTGCCGTACTTTTAATAATGTGTTCCGGATGTAGTGGTTATTAAATTCTCTTATTTTATTGTAGCATAAGTAGCCATCCCATCTGAATCTGTTCTCATGTTTTTCGAACTCTTTCACCGGTGATATCTATAATGATTTCCAATTTTGAATCCATTCCAAACAGCATGCTTGAGTATATTCTCAGTGATGGCAGGTCTAATTCCCCTCTTTCTTTAGCATCCTGTAATGTTTTGAATCTTATTCTTGGCTTTTTGCCTAACGAGATAAATCTTGAAATTTTGTTTTCCCATTCTTTAAATATTTTCCCATTTCCTATTATTGGCAAATTTTGTAAGAGAAACATCATTTTCGGCAATAAAGACATTTTGAAAGCATTCATCCTCCCCAGGAAAGGTAGATTTAGTTAACTTCATTTCAACATTTCATTTTTAATTTCTTTCCAGACCTTTTGGCAATTATTTCCAAATAGTTTTTGATTCTTCTTTGTAACATAAATTCCTAGATATTTTATTTACACACACACACACACACACACACACACACACACATGTATAATATTTTATTTATTTTATTTTTATTTTGTTGGAAACTTGAAATTTTGCCAGCTCCACTTGCTCTTTTTTCAGCATATTCATAGTCAGCATCATTGTCTTCTCCTTATTTATTCTATATCCAGCTATCAATCCAAATTCCTTAAGTCTTTGTTGCAATTTTGAATTGAATCTTGTGGCTCTTCCAAAAATATGACTACATCATCTGCGATGTAGATAGGATGATATAAATGTGTAGAGCTAAGGGAAAACAATGTGAGAATGCATGGGGATTCTGCGGAGTTGTGATCCAGAGAGGAACTTTTCCAGGCTTTGTAATATAACAACCAAATGTTGTGAGATATTAGCTTCTACTGTTAGTTTTCCAAATAAGTGGGTTACTCTGGCATATCAAGGGCTGGTTTTAATGTTTATTGGCTTTTAAGAGCTGGGCATCAACTACCTGACAAAATGCTGCTTTTCTAGTTAAATCCGCAAAAGAAAAGTGAGATGGCATCATTAGCCACTTTTGGAAAAATATTCTGTATTAATAATCCAGATCCTTTTTCTCCTCCTATTCTTATAAAAATAGAGTATAATCAAACATTTTGTCTGTGTGTGTGTGAGAGAGAGAGAGACAGAGAGAGTGGAGAGCAAGTGAGAGAGAGCAAGGGTAAGTTAAATCTCAGTTACAGTTCCATGACTGTATTAAAGAGAACAATGCATATGTGCAAATATATCAACATTAAATGTATTTATCGGAAAGCAGTAACCACAAGAAAGAGTCAGCATGATGTAGTGTTTTGAGAATTGGATTCCAGGAGACCAGGTTTCAAATCTCTTCTGAACCATGGAAACTTACTGTTTCATCCTCAGAGACAGGCAATAGCAAACCGCTTCTAAATGATCTTGCCAAGGATATTCTAGGATAGGATCACCATAGTTGGAGTCATTGTGAAGGCACATGACAACAAGGTAAGCCACCAATTGCCCAACAAGTTGACCATTGTACATTTGTTTATATCATGCATACAGATACATATTGTTATTATCACATTCTGGATCCTCTACAATGAAAACATGCTTGTGCATAGAGGAGTATTCTTCTATATACAAAACTATAAAACTATTTGCAAATGTTAATAAATTAGTTGGCATTTCCAGATCCATACTGCCCAAAACAGCTCTTCATACAGAGTTTTATGGAATATGAAAACATGCAATTTGTTTAGTACAGAATGACCAGAATAGGTAACATTATGACAGATTACACCTTATCTCTGAACATTTCTCCAAATTAAAAACATTTATTTCTAAAATGAAAAACATGCAAAGTTGAATTCTGACAGCCTTCTTTGGGACAGAGGTTCCACAGCAGTGAGGCCTGACTGAGTGTGCTGTCCCATACTCTGGGCTTGGAAAACTATTTTTTGTATTAGAGCTCCCACAATCTCTACCTAGTAACAGGGTAGTGGTGGTTGGAAATTATAGCCCAAAAAGTAAATTTTCTAAGCCCAGCATAGTGGCTTTCAACCAGTGCACTAGTGTAGAAGTATTAGACAAATGTGATTTATCCTTCTTTCTCTTACTTTGGATAGGGTAACAGGACCTGAAATTTCCTTGCTTTCATTTTACTGGTAATTACACTATTTAGCTTTTGGTCTATTTATTGTTCTTGGACATGCTTGTGCTTACTCCTACTGTTTTTTCCCTTGATTATTTCAAAGAATAAAAGTAATTCCAGGAAATGAATGAACCAGAGCAAACTGAGATCCCAGTTCTAATCAACTAAACATTTCAGATTACCAGATAATACTATTATGTTTTTTATCTTGTTCCCCATTTGGTCTCTGTGCTACAGTGAAATAGCTATTGTCACAGAGTCTAAGCTCTTCCTCTGAGCCCATTCAGACACTTCCATTAGGATCAGCTGACTGAGGGCATTTGAGAGCAAATACACTGAATGTCCTACTCCCTATTTCCCTCTCTCGTGGCTGCATGCAGAATTTTCTGGGAAATTAATTAAATAACTACCATATTTAAATTTTGGAATAAATTTAGTGCCTAGAAATAGTAAAGGCCAGATAAATATATCCATAATAGTACGGGCATACCTCCATTGTCAAAGCTTCTGATAAAGGAGCTCCTTTTTACAAAGTCTTTGTATGCCTTCCCAGGCCCCACTTTCCTCCTAGTTGTCTGGTTAGCTGGAATTCTTTTAGAAGCATCAGCAGTGAGAGGAGGGTGAAGGAGGGCCGGATAAAAAGATTTTCCACGTCAAGTTGAAGCAGTGTGTCTGCAGTAATGGGCTTGAGCTGAGAGAGAATGGGTTTTCTGCTGCAGCCAAGCCTATTGTGGCTGGGGGCACCTGCTTACAACAGGAAAGGTAAAAAATATCAGTCTCCAGAATCCCTTTACTGGGCATGTGTGAACAGAAAACAGAAAGTAAAGGGGAGACCATCCTGCCTGTCCAAGTACCCAGAACATGTTAAAAAAAAAATTGTATGTTTGGCCACATAATAAAAAACGTGGAGGCTGGGGAGGAAGCCATCAAGTGATCTCAAGTCAATTCAAAATGCTTTTGTTTGTTTATGCGAGGCTTACCTAACATGGTAGTTTCATTTCACTTATGCATGTTGTTTGTTTCAGATTAAAAGTTTGCTGAAACATATTGAACTGTTCTTCTGTCTTTGTTCTTTCCATGTTATTTCTGCTTCTGAGCTCCTGTTAAAGAAACAATGCCAAGGAATACACCTACTTTGTTAATTGTGGTACACTTGTATTGAAAAACTAAATGCATTGGTGTATTTTAAATGGATGTAAGAATGAAGGACAAAACCTCAGTTGGAATCATGGCATATTTTTGTAAGATTTCTGAATAGGGTTAAAATTCAAGAAAATAGCAAACAGCAATACTGATGAAACAATTGGAGTTATCTTCTGGTGATGTATTATTATCATAAAACTCAAGTAAACAGTTGAGTAATATATTTGAATAAGCTTGTCCCAGTTCCCATAATGAATATCAAGTATTTCTTTTAATCAAAAGTAGGGAAATTTTGGCCTTTGGAAGTTTAGTAATTCCAGCTCCTAGAAGCCTCAGCCAGCCTGGCCTGTAAAAAGGGGTTTGGAAACTGTAGTCGAAGGTGATAGGTTGAAGGAAAGAAACTTAGTAGAGCTAATACTTGTGCTAAAAATACTACAACATATTGTTTGGTAATTACATCTCATTACCAAATGTTACTTAAATTTAAAATGTTTTGGTTTTCCTTATAAATATGTTCATTATAGCCTATATTTGATCAAGGTTTTCCAAACTGCATATTGCTAAAAATACTGAAGAATAACTGCTCAGTTATTATAAAGAACACAATTGGGAACTCAAGAATTAAAGCTTTCCTCACAAGCAATTTGACTCAAGCCTGGAAATGATAACAAGTAACCATTACAACCATTTCAGGACAAATAGAGTATTTTAAAGTCAAGTGCTCAAGTCAAGTCAAGTATTTTGAACCAAACTGTAGTTTTTGAAGACTTTTCAAAATTAACTCTTGGTTTTGTTCTGTTTTATACTGTTTTGTTCTTTAGAAACCCACCTTTGAGTTTTCCTTTGAACTTTTAGAATGCACTCCTTTAATGTTTAAGAATCTATTAATTAATAAGCTCCATTGAGTTCAGTTAATATGTCTAGGGAATAACTCTACGGCGCTAACTCTGTAGCTGCAGCCACTTGACACAGTGAATGGGATATGTAATTACTCTTAAATACAATAGTCATTTAAAGATATTTAACCCAGGGTAAAGCATACCCTTAGGGCCTTTCTCTTGAGTTGTGCCACAGTAAAATACTTACTGAGATCAAATTGATTGCTAACTGCAGAAGGACCTTCTACAAACTAATGAGGTGTCACAAGCTCTTTAATTATGCAATAATGATACCTAGTTTAGTTTCTGTTGTTGTTGTTGTTGTTGCTGTTGTTGTGTGCCTTCAAGCCATTTCTGACTTCTGCAACCCTGTGTGGTTTTCTTTGCAGAATTTGTTCAAAGGGTGTTTGTCTTTGCCTTCCTCTGTGGCTGAGAGAGTGTGACTTGTCCAAGGTCACAGAATAGGTTTCCATGGGCAAGTGGGAATTCAAACCCTGGTCTCCCAGTGTTCTTGTCCAACACTCAAGTCACTACACCATGCTGGCTCTCTAGTTTCTGTTGACTCTGTAGCTAGTCCATCATTCAGAATTAATATCCATCTTGATTGCTGTAAGAGTTATCATATTTCCCCTTTCTTTTTCTTCATTTCTTCCAGGGAATGTGGTTGTTCTGTACTGTAGAGAGGTATCTAAATGTTGTTAATGTCTATATTTTCAGAGGGTGAGTGACAGGCCTTTTTTTCCTCCAAGCAAATTAATAATTAGCTAATTAAGTCTACATAGCATTTCTCCTTTCCACCCTACACTGTGCAGACAATGCACTTTTGCTGTCTTTCAGCATGGCCAAGAACATCTTATTTTATCTCTCCTCTAAGCCCTCCCCCAAGCATTGGTCTGAGGAGATGTAGGCTATCATTCTGTCATTCAGCCTGAACAATTGTTCTGGAGAACTTAGAAGGGTGCTCATTACTTTAGCACGGTTATACAGAAGTATTATGCTAGCATTACTGGAAATGTGATTTCCCATTCTCCAAAATCTTGAGTCTAAGAATCCTTTGTTCAGTTAAATTCAGTCAGCTGTCATACAAACTTTTTAAAAATATTTATTCTCAGAGGATTTTGATCCCATTCCTGCTGTTCCTTGCACATGAACCCTGTTTGTGTGTGCCACAATCTGTGCACTAGTGGCATTTTATAGCTTCATTTGTGAAATTGTAACTCACCGCCCGCAGCCTCTCTCTTTCCCCTGATGCTGTGAATCGAACTATGTCCCTCCTCTAACTATATTGGAGTTGAAACAGGTTCAGGTTTTAAACATGACAAAGAGTTCTGTGGCACCAGAAGGACTAACGTATTAGCTCCTCCCAGCTACATTTCCAGCTGCGGTGGCTTCCTAGAATCTCGAAGTACCCTCCCCCCCGCTTGCAATGTGTTAAAGGCATTGTGAAAGCTTCTGTTCCCATTGTCTCCCTCTCCCTGGGGTCACTCAGGTTTAATTATTCAGAGAAGTCCACAGGAGCCAGATAATAGAAGTGTAGCCAACCCCTTTCCTTCACTGCTCCTCTCTCTCTCTTTGTCCCTTTGGGTGAAGGAAAAGGGAGGGAAAGGCGGCCGAGGCGGCGTTGTTTGTTTTGGTGCCTATCAGGAAACGTTAGAGAAGAAAAACTTCAGAGGCGGAGAGAGAGGCTGAGAGAGGGGGTCTCTGCGCGCCAAGAGAGGACTTGATAGTTGCTTTATCCGAAGCCTAGAAAGAGAGTTTGACGAGCATAAACAGGAAAGCCTTACATCATTCTCTCTCTGTGTGTAGGGGAGGAGTCTCCCTCCCTCCCTTTCTCTCTCTCTCTCTCTCTTTCTCTCTCTGAGTCTCCCTCTCTCTTTCTGTGGGACTGTGCACACCACTCACCGCCTTTGTGGTCATGAATTGACTGCCGAGTGCGAGCCGCGCAAAGCCGAGCTGAAGAAGTGCGCGCCAGAGGATTGTTTTAAAAAGCCTTTGCCTCCCCGCACCCGGGACCCATCATGCCCCTTCGATGTACCGGGGAGAAACTTAAGGATGAAATTGCTTTGGAGAGCTAAAATGGTAACGACAGCTTCTTTGCTTTTCTTTAAAAAAAAAAGAAAAAAGGCTCCCCTTAGGCGGAGAATCCCCGCTTTCAGGGACTGGATTGACTTTTCCTGAGGAGAAAACTGACGAGAGTACATTTTCTCTCCATCTCCTCCTCTCGCTACCGAAAACTCACCACGGAATAAAGACCTTTAAAAATGTTAGCTTCTGTTAACTCTTTAGCGTGAAAGGATGCTTAGGGGTAGCTGGTGTGGGGAAGAATGGTGGAGGACAACAGTTCAGACAAGGAAGCCAGCTGGATAAACTTTTGGTTCGACCGTGGATAACTCGTCTTCCTTCTCAGGCACAAGTTTTAATGTGTACTTGTGTTAGTTTGCTTCAGGTCGTTCAGGGGTTTGGTGTGGAACACAGGTCAAATAAAGTTACATAAAAGGATGTACCCATAACTCCTCACTTCCACTTTCTGGCATGTGTTAAGTTTTAAAGACTTTGATAGATGTCGAGTTGTGTTGTGTTCCCTTCATTTACTGAAAAAAAAGTAAAAAAACAAAACAAAAAAACCCAGCCCACCCTGAAGTAATTTCAGACTGTGATTGCCTCAAAAAAAGTGAAGATCAGATTCGGTTTAAATGCTTGCTTGTTTTTCTGTGTGAATACTTTTATCATTTGAAAAGTGCTGGCTGTCTCTTCAGCTGAAAGAGGAAGGATAATATGTGTTGGGGGCCAGCAGGGAGTATTTCCTTATGAAAAGACACTGTAAAACTATTTCAAATATGTGCAAGTCTGGGTGGGGGTGGGTGGGAGTGGGGAGAAGCTCAATGGAAACAGAGAGTATTCTGATATCACAGGCAAGGGCAGCCTGCCAAACCATATCCCAGCTTTGCCTCCATTGGAAAGCATCTTGTCTCACTTGATGCTTGTTGTATACACTTCGTATAGCAATCCTTCTGTGCCCTGAGACTTCTCTAACAAACTGTAGGTTGGCTGGCCTAGATTTGCTCTTAGAAAGAAACTGACCAATTATTAGTGCTATTTTAAATGACCTAAGCATTATTTTTTCTTCTCTGGCAGAGCTCAATTCAGGACGGGGGTGAAGAGGTAGAGGAAGGTGCAGTCTATCATGTCACCCTCAAAAGAGTACAGATTCAACAGGCTGCTAATAAAGGAGCAAGATGGCTAGGGGTGAGTAAAAAAAAAAAAGCCACCTCGGCAACTTGTACAATTGCTTGATGGACTTTGGAGTCCTGGTAGAAAGAGCTGAATTCCAAGTAAGCAGCTACTCTGTGAACTGTGCCAAACCCTGGTTTTCACATTAGAGTCTTTGCAGGTCTGCTTTTGTGCATGCGTGGGATAAGAAATGTAAGGATTTGGAGTAGCTGTTGTTTCAGTGTAGTTTTTAATCACCTTTTGTGAATACTGGGATTAAAATAACACTTTTTTTTTTTTGGAAGACAGGAGGACATGTAACCCAGCAGCATAGTACAGGTTTTATTTGCATGCAGAAGGTTTAAATGACAGCTCATCAAGTTAAAAGAACTGTGATGGGAAGACTGGGAAAGACTTGTGCATGTGACTGTAGACAGCTGCTGCCAATTTGGGTAGACAGTTTTGAAAAAAACAGAACCAGAGCAAGAAGGGAAAGAGTTCCATTTGTTCTGGGTCGGTTTCTTAAGTTCCTCTGCATCGTGGGCTGAAGGACACTTTGATAAAGCTATGTGGGCCTCAATGTGATTGGTGCTTGGACAGGAAACTTCTTGTGGGGACTTTGTGTGAGTCTTTTTCAAAGAACAGTAGACACATGAGTATCTTCCTCTGCTGTTTCTTTCTTACTCACTTGAGCACTTTTACTTGTTGCTTGCTGGGATGCAACTGATATTCTTCACTGCCTATAAATCTATACTTTTGTGGCAGATTAAACAATTAGAAATATAGGATGAGTGTAGGAAGCGAGTAGCTAAGCCTTATTAGCTCTCTACAACAGGGATGGGGATCCTCTTATATGCCAGATTGCTTGGATTTCAACTCCCAGGACCCCCAGCCAGCAAAACTAGTGATACAGGGATGTGGGAGCTGTACTTTAAGGGAAAGATCCATACACCCTTGCTTTACAGACTAAATCAGAAGTTTGAGTTGACAGCAGTGCCATTTGCTGGAGTGAGCTAAAAAATAAACACAGACATTGAAATGTATTTTATAATCAGAAAAATTACTCAGGAGTTATGAAGTTTGCTGTCCTAAACATATTTATGAGGAAATAAGTGCCACTGGAAATTTATTTCTTAGTAAAATTGCATAGGGTTGAGCTTTCCAACATGAGCCAAGATACTGCTCTGGTAGCATGCACATCATCTTACTGTCTTAATGTTTCTTATCTTTTGGGAGTAGTAAAGGAGTAGCTGTCCATACTGCTGCTCTTCACTGATCATTTAGAGTAGCTTCCTTTGATATGGCACCTTCCAGATGTGATAGATTACATCTCCCATTGTTTTAGGCAATATGGTTGCTGGCCACATTGGCTAGAAATTTATTGTTTATCATATCTAACGAAGTAGGGCCTGCACCTGGTGGAAGACTGAGATCATATCAGAATTGTCCCCAGTGGCTCAGCGCCATCCTTGAACCCAACTGATATTCACGTGTCGGACTGAAATGGGGCTGTGTAAATCTTACCCACATGCTAGTTACCAGTAGTTTTGACACGTCCATCCTTAAACATTCATTAGGCTGTGCAAATCAGATTCTTATTAGAGAAAGGCAGCCAATGCATGAATGCCAGTCTGGCCTGGGAACAGGGCAGGCATAATTCCAACCCCTGTACAATGAATATTGGTTTTGCACAAAACAGTTTTGGAATAGAAATTGCATCATATTTTACAGAGAGATTTGTATTATTCCAGTCAGTGACATTGCTTATGTAATTTTGATGTTTTTATCATCTTGCATTAGAAAAGTCTAGAGGGAAGGCAGTTTTGTGTGCCCGTTGCAGGAAAATACAGACTATAAATAAGTGAAACAATTAATATTTAATCACTTGTGAGTTGCCTTGAGTGCTGTGTAGCATAAAAGCAGTTTAGAAATTCTATCTATATGTGTATGTATATCTATATTAAATCAGTTTGTCATGAGTAGAAGATGCCTTCCAAAGGAAGAATAACCAAATTAATTTGAATCCTTAGCTTACTTTCTTTTCTTTCCTTTTTTAGTAAGGCATTGTTTCTATGGATCTATATATGCCAAATAATTTAAGGATTCTTGGAACTGCCTTGAGATTTAACTTAATTAAAATCTTCATAAGGTACCAAAGCATTATAAAACAGAATGGTCAGGGAAGATTAGCAAACTTTGCCCTGCGCATGAATAGTGCTACAAGTCTCTCCCTTTTCATATTCCCAAGAAGTACGAAGTGTTCTCAGCGGAACAGATGATTTCAAATCTGCTTCCTTTGGGTGGCAGATTTCCCATCTATGTCTCCTGTTTGTAGCAGAGATGCATGATTTTTTTTAAAAAAAATTGAATATCTTTCACAGATGGTAGCTTTTGCTGGAGTACAAGGCCACTGAAAGTGCCCTATAGCTGAAATTAAAATGAAATCATAGCAGAGAGAAACCCATACAAGGATGCCCATTTAAATTTTTCCGTCCTTCAAGCTCAAGTGATGAATATGATGAAACTGGAACCATGACAGGAGTAGCAGTCCCAATGTGCTTTTATGTATCTGTGATTTAACATTATAGGGATGAAACACTTCATTCCTTCAGAGATATGCAAAGATCACACCTCCAAAACCCAAACAGAGTGCAAGACGTGAAGTTTCATTTGGGAACAGTCTTAACAGTCTAGTTATGATCTTATTAAGGCAGTTGAAATGAAAAACATTCTAAGGAGAAAGATCAGTCTTCAAAAGCCATAATAATAATTGGAAGTGAAGTATATTGGACTTCATGGGCACAACAATAGATAATTTTACTGAAATCAATTCCGTGCTGTGGTAAGGACTAAAGGGAGACCTGCCACGTTACACCAAAGGGAAGTCTTTCAGTTGGGTTTGAGGCTCTACTGCCAGCTTGTCCTTGGCTGGAGGATCAAGAAGTCAACCTGCATGCACTCACACAAGTAGTAACACTTAAAAATAGTGCCAGCCTTGTCTCTGCTCAGTGCACAATATTCCATCATTCCCTGGTAAAGAGGAAGTGGGAGAAAATTGGAAATAGGTTTTGTAGTTGGGACAACTTAAGGGAAATCAGGAAAGAATAGTGGTGATGGAAGAAATCAGAAGAGAAGAATGACATATAAAGATAATGCTGAAGAGGAGTTGGAAATGAGGAAGTAAAAGAAGGTTTGCTGAAGCAGCAGCTGTTTCTAGGGGGAAAAATCTGCTGTCTGAGGCAGTCCACTTCGTGGTAACTGTTGCTGTGTGTGATTAAACTCAGCACCTTCTCACCCACATTTAGCTTTAATAAGGAAAAACACAAGCTCAGGATAACTAAAGCTTAGAAACAGCAACCTTGGTTCCTGAGGCCATCTCTCGCTGCTTATTTACCAACATAGAATCACAAGTGATGACTTTAGCCATTGGATTTGCCCACTGCTCACAGGCCCACTGTACTCTAGTCGTTTCTTCAAGTAACCTCCCAATAAAACTAATTGCTTATTAGTGTTACATAATAAAAGCTTGGACAGCTAATTTAATACAAGCACATGGTCAGCAGTTCTCACTTAAAAATAGGAACTAGTACTTTCTACATGGATCAGCAGGGGAATATTTTTCAGTATTCTGATTCTGGTTCTCTGAAATGCTTCATTTTTTTTTAAGCTGTCCAGAATCTACTGCACTTAGTAAACAATTGTCATTTAGTGTTTGTTCTATGATGTTAGAACTGTCTGGTTCTTTTTGAATGAACACATAGAATAGAAGTTGGAATATATTATGCTGAACTGATGAGTATTCATATAGCTGAGTTTAATGCTTTGTTATATCAAGAAGGGTGAGGAAGGGCTGTGAGATATCAGTTGTATGGAAGAGAAAAATAAATGGCTATTTTTGCTATGTCGGTAAATTCGAATTAGGTGGTGTCACAAAAAGAAATGTTAATTTTTGTATAATTAAGGTTTAGGTACTTTTCTTATGAAGAGCCAGAAGTTGAAAGCCATGGTACTTTTGCATTTAAGTTGATCCTATAAAGCAGATGTGAGGGACCTTTGACCCATGGATTATGTAGGAATATAGTTCCCAGAGTCCTTTTACTACTGGCTTTACTGAGTGGAGTGTCTGGATGCTCATGTCCTAAACATGAGGAGGGCCAAATGGCCACCCACCTCTGTCCTGAAATAAACACCGGGATTTGGTCTGGATCAGGACAGTATCATGGAAACTGGGAGACTTACCACCTCCTGTGTCCCTGATCCAGTTTGCTTGCAGTTTACTTTGCCAAAAGTTTGTCGGCAGTGTAAGTTAGTGTGTGGGCCTCAGCCGGAATGAAAGGTGGGGAGGAGGTGTAGCTGCTGGCTAATGTGTTGTTTGGCCCTGGGTAGAGCATCAGTTCAGTTGGACTTGTATGCCAACACATGAGCACATCTCACGAATATGAACATGCTGCTTCTTTTCTTTTCTTTTCTTTTCTTTTCTTTTCTTTTCTTTTCTTTTCTCTTGGATCAGTATGTCCATCTACTATATGTTGAGTTTGAGTTGAAATATTGTATAATCTGCTTTAACAGAACTGTTTCAAGATAATACAGTTTTATAAATTAACTGTTGTCAGCCCATTAATGGTGTTTTGTTTCTGAAGCCAGAATACTCTTTTGCTCAGATAAGCAATATATGGCCCTTCAGTTACTGGATTGTAACTCTCATCAGTCCAAGACAGCATAAAGTGTGTGGAGAGGGGGTTGCAGTCCAAGAAAATTGGGGCACCAACCGTTCTCCATCCCTACATTGTTGTAGATGAAATGAATACAGAGCAAGGATGGGAAGAAGAGCCTGCCCTTCAGCAACGTGTAGTGGGAGTGGGCCATTAATCCTTGTTGTGGGAATACAAGTGTTTGCAGTTATACTCAAGGTCCCTATTTTAATACCTGTGGGGAAAATACCAAATGGTGTGCTTCCTGTCATGACTCTTTCCCACACAAATGGGGCTCTTTGAATTCAGTCAAATTAGAAAAACCAGATTTGCTTCTTAGTAACTTCGAGGTCATGTGTCCCCTCACAACTTCCTGGACGTACCAATTAAATAAAGCCCTGTTAAATGTTGACTCAGCCTTGCTTTGTGCTGAGACAGAGCATTTCAGTTTTTTCCAGTCTGGCATCTGGTATCTAGTAGCTTCCCTTTCTGCCTGTATGGGATAAATTTCTTTGGGTGGATATTAAATATGTTATGCCACTTTTCATGGACTTAGAGGAAATGTTTATTTATATAGCGCCAATCAGTGTACATGGCATTTTACATAAGCAGTTTACAATGTTGACAGTTCCTGCCCTCAGGCAGGACACACAAGGAAAAGGGCATGGCGTTGGGGAGAGAATTAAGTCCAGCTGATGCTGGCTGCTTTTCTCTCCTGGGTCCACAGTAGTGGCAGTTAGGATGGATGGAGGGAAGCCTTTCATCGATTTCTGAGCCTAGGCGTGATGGACCTGTTCCTACTTCTTCATCCCTCTAGAAGCCACAGTGGTGGCAGTTGGGATGGAGGAAGGGCCTTCCATCAGCTGCTGGGCCTAGGCATGATGGAGCTGTGCCTGGATCTTCCTTTATACGTATGAAATGTGGCAGGTATGAAAGCAGCACATTTTTGCAATATCAGCAGTCTTCCAAGATAATATCACAGGAGCTTTGAGCTAAAGACAGGTCAGATTAAGAGGGCGGGAGGCAAAGCTTTCTTTAAGCATACTTCTTCCATCCCTTTCCAATCACTTTTTTACTTCACCTAACTTTTGTTCTGCTCTCTTATTCCTCCGCTTCCTTGACAAGTCTGAATTTGATTACTGGTGTTCAGAGACTGCTGATACAACTGTGTCAAACTTCATTTGAAATCTATAATAACAAAAGGTCTTCTTTTTGTCTGTCAGAGGCATTTTCGTTTATTTTTGTTAGGTGAATATTATTTAAAGAAGGTTAGAAAACAAGGAAAAAATTAAGGACACAGAAGGTGAAGGGTGAAAATGTCTGTGCATAAACTCAAATGAAAAACATAAAAAAGTCCAAAAAAACACATTGTCCCTATGAAGTTGTCATCTTTATTCTGTGTGTTGGTTGTAAGGTCCTCAGTTTATTGAATAATAGAAGGTAAGTATTTATGTTTCCATTGCTGCACTGTAAGTCTTTTAGCCACATGAAGGACACTGTGAGTTCATTTCCGTTGACCTATAGTTAACTTCTGAGAAACAAGCAGGTAGAATAAAAGCACAGGAACATTTACAAAATTCAAAATTCTCTGGTACAAAATTAATACAAGTAGTGACCTTCCCGCAGAGAGAAGCTATAACAGGACATAACAAGGTCAGATATTCAAAACGCATAACATATGAATTAAAACTTCAGCAATTACTCAAGTATTTACTGAAAAGATGTTGTCTTCAGTTTTTCTGGGACAATTTTTTTGCTAAATAAGTTGTAACTTAGGAGCAAAGCCAAGATGTCAGTTGATTAGACATGCTATGGCAGTCTAGTTGCTTATTTCATTCATTCCTGAAACCTTCCAGATTGTGTTTATTTATCAACAACAAAATATTTATAAACAATATTGAGTGCTTCATTCTCTGCATGGATTCACTGGCCTTTCCATAAGTGTAGGCACTGAGGTGTCTGTCAGACCTGTAGCTCCAATACCGTGAAATCTGATGCCTGAAGTATGATATCTGTACTCAGGGGAATCTAGGGTGTGACCTGAGAATTATTCAGTCTTTACAACTCATTACTTGGTTTAGATTAGTTTAAACCTGTATTTGTGTTTAAAACCTCTGGGTCTTCAGTCAGTAGAAGGTAGGCTTCCCTAGCCAGTGCTTAGTTTTGAAGATGATACAGTATTAAGTAACTAAGTAAATAAATAAGATAGTCAGGACTACTTCCAAGGCTTGGAGTTAGAGGACTGCCCCTCACCCACTATTGTGGGGCATGCCTCCCCTCCTACAGCCATGGAGTAGGACTATAAAGGTGCATTATTGCAGCAGGTACGGCTACAGGTTCCAGTGGCCATGGCTTCTTTCAGACAAGGCAAGAAAGGTGTGTACAATTTGGGTGGTTGTGTAACTTTGCTTCAGACCTATAGAGAAAAACTTTATTTCTCATATGTGGAAAAAATTCAGCTCCTCACTGTTGAGAAACTTGTAGCCTAGCAAACTTAGCAAACTAAGGTGATCCTTCTAAGATAGGGAAGCTCACATCAGGAGAAGGCAGGGAAAGTACCGGGGTGGCAGAAACTGGACCTTTCCGCACTGCACTGTTATAGTGCTATTATTCCACTTTCAACATCCTGTGGAATTCCAGGGTTTGTAGTTTCCTGAGGCCAAAGAGCTCTCTGGCTGAGAATTCTAAATGCACCTCTCTAAACTGGAAACCCAAGGATTCCACAGGATGTTGAAAGTGGAATAATAGCATAATAATAGTGTGGTGCGGAAAGGTCCTATGACTTCCCTCACGTTCAAAGAAGTTATATTTCTGAATGTTGCATATTAGTTTCATGACACTGAGTGGCTATCAAAAACTATCCTGGCACCAAAAATGATGTTGTAAGTCCCGCCAACAAAGAGCTTCTTTCAAAATTACCTGGCACTGTGTAAAAACACGTTTGTTGATTCTTTAAAAGCCATCTATGGGGAAGCTAACGTCCTGACGTAATTTCTCAGTTCTTTGAAGCTACTAGGTTTATCTTTACACAAGGGGGACCTCACTATTGGTGCCTCCACCATGCTGTTCAGGATGGGATCCACCAGCACTCTGCAGTGGAGTAAAAGGAATTGTTAAGTTTCTCAGCCTGTTCCTCTCTTCCAATCTTGACTAGATTTGGCTGTCCACCATCACAAAAAATGTCTCACTGTAGCTTTATTTCTCTTTGTCTCATCCTACAAATGCACAGTTTTTCTTTCCCCGAACTTTCTGATGGAGCTGAAATTGTTGCTTGGCCTGATCTTCAAGATGTTAAAAAACAAAAATAAAACCAAGCCTACTGCCATCTTCAGAACTCTGTCTTTGGCTCTGTTTCTTGGTCATATTAGAGTGTGACCGAATGTTTGGAACTGGCTTTTTATAGAGCATCATACTCCATTTTAATCATAGTAGAGTATATCCACTGAGTATTGAGAAGCTCATAATTATGAGATGTTTTGTCCCTTGGGTGAGAGAGCACATATTTGTAGTATAATGACTGTGTATGAATTTGGCCTATTATGACTTTTTGCTCTTGGATATAGATGTTTTCTTTGTTCACCATAGTTCCCTGCCTTTGGAAAGCATCCAGAGAGATCTGTCCCAGTGGTCTCATTATGGCAAGATGGTCTGTGAAAAAGTTCATAGAGAAGTATGTTAACCATTTTTGCGTCCCCTAGAACTGAAGCAACTTTTCCCCCTAATGGTTATAAGAAGATTCCTTAGCTGAGGTCATGTAACTGTAAGATCTGCCAAGAACAAAAATGCTTGCAAGTTATAGCATTCCACCCACCCCCAATAAATGAGCTGATACATAAATGCCAAATCCTGGGCTGTTGTTTTAGCCACAGACATTGTTCTTGGTTTTTATAAACCTTTCCACCCCCGCCCCTTGTTTTGCTCATTTTGTAATACCTTTTATTTAATGCTGTAGCAGCTAGTACAAACAGCCTCTACAAGAGGCTTTTCAGGATCATAGAACAGAACTTGCTTTCTGCCAGGTCCCTTTTGCCTATCTCCTGGTTCTCCAGATGCAGCTTGGTGAACAGAACCAGCCCCACCACTGGGCAAAGAGAGTTAGCTGTTTTAACAAGAGCAACTGAAGGAGAAGTGAAGTGTTGAAGGATAGAGCTGTGTGTGCTCTCTATGCTGTAAATGAGTTTGTTTGCCCCAGTTTTGCTGGTGTTGAAATAAGGTTCATCTCCTAGTCTACTTGACTTTTGTGTATGGAGTGGGTGGAGGTGCTATCTCTTTCTTTGCTTCAGTCAACCAAATGAATTGGGCCAGCCCTGCTGGTGAACCAGTAAGACCTACAACATGCTCACTCCTCTGGCATAGGCTTCTCAATGAGCCCTAAATCTTTCTTGGCTTTCTGGGATTGATCTTCTGTATCGACCAAGCAAGCCAGCCAGAAAGTCTACTGGAATATGTAGAAGACAGGAGGACATTGCATACTGTGTTGATATATGGCTGCTTGGCATGCTTTGTGTCTTTTAGAAGGCCTCAAGTATTGCTTCTCCTAGGGGCTGACTATAGAGGACAACAGTATAGGACAACTCTACTCTTCTACACACAGGAGACTGATGTCTGGATAATGCCATTAGACTGAAATCCTAAGTGGGTTAGATTTATTTCTTTATATGATTATATTTTGACTAGTCCTAAGACTCAGTGCAAGCTACAGTATATTAAAATGAAATATACTGAACTGAAAAATCCCCATCTGCTTAGCCTTTGTTGCGAGGCAAGGCAACCTGAGTAACTCCTGTTACCTAGAAGAAGTGAAGTGTGAAAACTAAGAATTCTCTCCAGCTGCCTGAGGAAGCTTTGTTAATACCTAAGGAGCTTGGCAAAAAGTTCAAATGGCAAAGCTGTTGGAATCTTGGCCTCTTTCTTGATCTTGGGAATCCCATCAAATGCCCAGCCTCCCTACTCTCTGAAACTTCTTCACTTACTTACTTCTGCTGGAGAGAAGGATTTAGAAAACCACCTCCTAAATTCTTCTAACCATCATGCCTTAGTATTAAAGAAAAGTTGAATTGAGAGAGCTGTGGGGTATTTTCTGACCCTATGAGAATTGCAGTTACTGAAAGTTTGGTTCAGGTTAGAATCAGAATTATGGTATAATGCAGAGCTTTCTAAACTATTGACATTGGTGACACACTTTTTAGACATGTATCATTTCATGACACAGTAATTCAGTAAGTAATTCAGTAAATACAGGCAGCCCTTCCACCTGAGCCTGACACACCACCTCTGCTACCCTCTCTGAGGTCTTCCTCGGCCTAGGATGGCAGCAGTGAGAGAGGCAGCCCCCCCACCTGGACTCGGCCCCCCACTGCCACCCTTGCCAGGGTCCCCCTTGGCCCTGGGTGGAACAGCAGCGGGAGAGGCAGATCCTCCACCTAGGCCTGGCCCACTGCCACCACCCTCACCAGGGCCTTCCTTGGCCCACGCTGGCTATGGCAGCAGTGGGAGAGGCAGCCCCTCCGCTCGAACCTGGCCCACCACAGCAATGGGAGAGACAGCCCCTCCACCCATTACATTCATGTTACATACACACCTACATACTGCAGCCAACACACTAATGCGTCGCGACACACAGTTTGGAAAGCTCTAGTATAGTGTATGTGTTATTGTATTTCCTGTCTAATGTGAATTCCAGTATCCCATCCTCTCTCTTGAAAAAAATTGTGCTTTCTATCAGATGGGGCTGGACGACTGACAAATAAAGAACATAATTTATGCTTCTGTGCATCATGATACACCAGAAATGCTATGGGATTTGTTTTGTTTTGTTTTGTTCCAATACATTAAACTGTCTAGGATAAAAATGCCTTCCAACTGGAAAAACAAATAAATCGGCTGTGTCTTCTTTGGGGTCCTTTTTTTTGTTATATATATATATATATATAGGCTAGGTTAGAAGTAGTTGAAAATACTTTAGAGCTATTCAGGTGACAATATTGCCTGAAAGTAAAGAGATTTCTGTTGACATGACTATGGTGCTTTGTTTCTGAAGACTTCTCTAGTATTGTTTTCAACCATTGCCTTATGTGGTTAAAAGATTTTTTTTTTTTTGAGAATCTTGTAATTACCCCCCCCCCCTTCTGGATTATGTACATTTGCCTCATGTGTTTCATAGGAAAACAGGTTTAGCTGTTGAGTAGAGCTGCAGGAACGTCAATCAGCAACAAGCCTGTATTGGGTAGTGCTGGAAAATCATAGGAAAAGATGAATTAAAATATTCACTTCAGGTTGTGGTGTTCCTCATCCAAAGCCTACACAGTACCCTTGGAAGTAGCATTCCCTTTGAGATGCTAACTAAAAAGAAAAAAAATCCAGGACAGAAAGTTGGAAAATGGCAGTTTAACTCTTAGATAAGAGTTTAACTTTTTTCTTTGATTTGGTTTTTTGAAAATGGATTAGGAATGGAACCTAGCAGTGCTGCTCTGGGCATGTGTACTTACAACTAAATCCCCTGAAGTTCAGTGTGGCTTACTTTTAGGTACCTGTGTGGGTAAAAAAAGTGCAGCCTGGCTCTCTCAACTTTTCATGTAAGAAAAATCTGGATAATAGTATTAAGGCTTTGATAAACAGTATCACTGGAAATAGCATGCTATAATGAAATCCAGAGCTGGCCTTTCATTCCACCGTTCTCATAGAATCATAGAATAACAGAGTTGGAAGAGACCACAGGGACCCTCCAGTTCAACCCCTTGCTATGCAGGAGCTCTTTTGATTCTGTTTACTTTGTAAGTAGATTAGTCAGAACACACTGAGAATCGTATTTCTTCTATAATGCACTTCTAAGCAGACATTGAATTGTTTCCCTATGGAAAACCAGAGAGGAAGACTATACCAAAATTTGGATTCCCCCTTTCAAAGAAAAAAAAAATCTAGAGCAAAATTACTAGTATGGGCAAACAGGGCAGTAAAATATTTGGGCATTCTTGACTTTTGTGAGTTTAACAGTTGAAGATGACTTCTTTGGAAGACTGATTTACTCCACTCCCTGGAGCAGAAGTGTGTGCCAAAGAGCAGGGAGCGCTCCTGGTAGCCAGATATGATTCTGCAGTACCTAGGAAAGCTCCCAATGAAGACAGGTGTTGCTCGAGCAGTGGTGATACTTCAAGCAGTGAAGTGAGCCTACTGAATGTCCAAGTGCCACCCATCGATTAAAAAAGAATCAAATGGCCTCAAAGCAATGTGTTCCAAGGTCACTGCGTATCCACCACATCCTTTCCTTGTCATCTGAAGTTAGACCATACTGAAGGATACACAGGCCTGGGTTGGGTGACGTGGCAGATTCATGGTCAGAGCTTGTTACAGTTTTGAACTGGTGATGCTTCTTACTACTTTTGATGACAACTTTATTCCTGAGATTCTGAAATAAAGTCGAAAGAGTAAAGCTCTTGACATGGATAAAGAAGACTCTGAGCCTCCTAAACCCTAAACAGAAGGGTGGTTGGTCTTCAGGTCTTCCTCTCCTCCATGTTCCTAGTGGAAATGCTTTTGCTAAGAATGGACTATCAGCACAGGAGGAGGAATGCAGAGTCTGTGAAGCTGGCTTCTGGTAGCCTTCACCTAGATAAATCTGCTTTGTAGTGATCAGCAGACCAAGACTCAACAGAATTGCAGAAAGGGGCAATTCATAGTCTGGAGTCCAGACCTGAAGTTCTAAGCACATTCTATAAACATCCACAACCAGCCGCAATGTTAAAGAAGATCTGCTATGGCTTTTTACACCTTCATCAAATGTAACTGATGCATTTCTAAATTTAGAAACAGCCTTTATCCTTAGATTTTGCTGTAATTCAGGGACTCACGTGGCCCTCCAAATATTATTACACTGCAGGTCCCATGAGCACTAGAGCTTATAGCCAATATGTGGGGAATGATAGGAATTGCAGTCCAACAACCTCTGGAAGACTGTATGTTTCCCATCCCCACTGTACATGCTTGATATGGGGATCCTTGCATCTTCCTTTGAAAACTTTTGAATTGGGCTTCAGCCCTCCCTTCCCCTATTTCACCTCAAATCTCTTCATATGTGACTCACTCTTTCTTTGTCTATTTCTGTCTCTGCATGTTGTGTAGAAATACAACTCTTCCACTATGCAAAGCTTGTGCTCCTCTATTGAGCTGTGAAGTCTCCTGAACTTCAAAGAATCTTCATAATCATTCAGGCAGGTAGTTAATTTATCTTAGTTCATCCCCTGAACTACTCATATAGTATAATATTCCCTGATAGAAATTTTAGCTTTTGTTTATGAAATATTCTTAAAGTACTTGTGGGGAGCCATTGCTGATGATAACTATAATAAATAACATAAAGCCAGTAGCTGGAATTGAACACAGTTCTCCTTCTAGTACTCATGGCCTTTCCAATTACTTATTCAGCAGCAGACTATGGTTCTTTTTTTTTTAATACAATTTAAATTGAAGATTTCATAATCTTCACATAAGAGAGGAAGAGAGAAAAAAAGATATATAAAAATACATACACACACACACACACATCTAAAGAGAGAGCATGAAACTAATGTTCTTTTTTATTTGTGTTCAGTGCCTTCTTCTTATTTGTTATGAGATTGTTTTTTATTTGTTTGTGTTCTGCTATGGAGCATTTTGCTGCAAGATTTAAAGAGATGCATGCTCTAACTCCTCAGATGTTTCTTTAACTTGATGTGTTCAGTAGTGTGTGAACTTTTGAGGCTAACACTTTTTAAAAAATGCAGTCCCCCAGCCCTTTGCAGTTCCTAGAATTTAATTCTAAAACCCGTCTGTTGCCTTTTCTCTCAACCCATCAGAATGTGGCTTTCCTTTTGACTTCCATACTAGAGGGGCTGTTGTTGTTTTACTGTTGTTCCTAACCAAAGTGAAATGTGAGAATTTCAGTAGTTGCCACCAAGGTGTGAACACATTCCCTCAGCTGCTGATATGCAAAGCAACATCTGCTCCATTGCACTCCTTAACCCTGAGCTCTTTTTGTTCTCAGAATGTACTGATGTCCAAAATACAGCTGCATTGACTTTGTCACCGTTTTTAGTTCAAAGAGGTACTAATCAATCTGTTCTGTTGGATTGTTATATTATCATAATCAGAGATGTGTATACTTACAAATAAATATACAGCTTGCTCTGTATATTCGTATGTTATCATAGATCCTGACTGAATGGAAAACAAAATGTTATGAATTTTTAATGTCCTAATCTATTACACAGAGAAGGTCACAGAGACTAGAAATATTTTAAATTTTTCTAACTGGTGAAATCTTCGTGCTAGAGGAGAAGCAAAATTGCCATATCTCTGTTGTGTACTTTCCAGTTGTTTCCCATTTTTGACAACCAACTTATCATGGGATTTTCTTGGCAAGATACGTTCAGATGGGATTTCCCTTTGCTTCTCCTGAGGCTGAGAGAGTGTGACTTCGCCAGGGTCACCCAGTGTATTTCCATGGCTGAGCAGAGATTTGAGCCCTGCTCAAACTACTACTTCATACTGCAATGTGTAGACAGATACAAGTTTGCCATCTGTAAGCTTGTATCTAATTACCAAAGAGTAAGATGAATTGACCTCAGTGGGACTTACCATTAGGTAAAAACATGACTAGGACTGTTCTGTTAGTTTCCTTTAATTCCAAACCACATTAAGTTTTTCCTATGGAAAAAAATTACATATTCTTCCTGTGCATATTTGCTTTCATGAGCTGCACATCAGACTGAACTAAGAATGTAAATACAATAAATGTTCTCTATCTATAATCTCAGAAACCAGGCTCAAAAAACGAAAAACAAAACCCAAACTGAAATAAAAAACAGCTCATTTGCATGTCACCACCTACCATTTAGAAATAGAGTATTTCGACCTCTCACATGCTATTTGGAAGACATCTGCTCAGAAGACCTCTTGTGATTGACAGAAGACCTGGTGACTGACAGATTTCAAGCACTGCAATTTCTGTCAAGAAGTCAACTTCCAAAATGTAACGAATGTATACTGGAAGCACTTTCACTTGAGTTCATGTAATGTATTTGCTCAGACATTACATTAACTTTCCCAACCAGGTGCCACCCACACTTTTAGGCTACAATTCTCATCAGCTCCAGTAGCCAAGGCTCTGATGACTGGAAATGATGAGAGTTTGAGTCCAGCATATCTAAAAGACACCAAGATGGAGTAAGATAGATTATGTTGTCAGACTAATGTTTCCAAACCGTACTGACCAAAGCTTGGAAATTTTACTCTTTTAGTCTACTCTTTTGGCCACGTTGTTTGGAGGAGTGGGTGGGTTCTTGGAATTGTAGATCAGAAAAGTAACTTTCCCAAGTTTTTTTCTGAAGTCAGTTCTGGATAAGTTTTAACTCTCAGAGTTGAAAAGTTTTACTTTTGGAGTGTGAATCAGTAAGCATGATTGATCTTCAGAAGAGCCCATGTCTACTTCACTCAAGAAAACTTGGAAAGTGACTTTAAAGAAGAATGATTGTAGTGGCCCCTCCACCTTTGTGAGGGTTCAAGGTGCAGAATCCTCATGAAAATGGAAAAACCATGAATAACTCCCCCTTGATCCCCCTCCCATTTCCCTGCCTTTTGTGTGCTAGGGCCAGGGACAAGGGAATGGGAGGGGGGAGCTCCAGAGGGGATAAGGAAGGCTCACAAGAGCCTCACCCACCATGCTCTTGCCTTTTGCCTTGGTGCAAGTTCTCAGCACCAGAGTCAGAGACAAGGGAATGGGAGGGGAGCTCCAGAAGAGAGAAGGAAGCGAGTCTCCCCTCCATTCCCTTGCCTTTTGTCCAGGCACTTGCCTTCCTTCTCTGCATGTGCATACCTTGCAAATAATCAAATTCATGAAGATCAAACCTGCAAATGTGGAGGGAGGACTGTAATGACATTCTGAAGCCCTCCAAAATAGAACAGTAGTAAGATAACACTCTGGGATCTGGAGCAACTCTCAACACAGTTCAGTTTGGTGGGCTTCATCACATTATTACATTCATTCTTAAAATTATTCACAGAGAGAGTGATATTGGTTGACTTTAGTATGAAACGACATAAAGGAATCCAGCAGCACCCTTGAGATTTCCCAATTAGTCTCAAAAGTGCTACTGGATTCATTTAAGCTTCTTAAAAATTACTTCCAAGCTCAAGACTCTGTTGTTTACTGCATTTTATTTACAGTGTTTTACTATAAGAAATCATGATTTTAGACTGTCTCTGTAGATAGACCACTTGTGTGTGAGTAGAGACAGTGGGAAATCATATTTGAACTGGACTCTAGAACAGTGGTTCTCAACCTGTGGGTCCCCAGATGTTTTTGGACTTCAGCTCCCAGAAGCCCTGAGCATTGACCATAGTGGCTGGGGCTTCTGGGAGCTGAAGTCCACAAACATCTGGAGACCCACAGGTTGAGAACCACTGCTCTAGAAGCATCAGAGATGCTAGGAAGCCACCGCAGGGGCTTGGGACTCTCCATTGTAGACCTCATGCTTGCATTTATTTAGCAGTCATTTTCTGTCCTACAGTGGGGTCTAGCCATAGGGCAGTTGGTAATCGACCCCAGTGGTGGTGGCAGACTGTCCCCCAGTAGCAAGTGCATGCATCTGCTACCGGCTTTGCCCAACTCCCTCCTGCCCACCAAGTGCTTGTGCATTTGGTGTAGAAGGGGAAGCTAATCCTGTTGGAGTAGGAGCAGGAGTCTGGTGTTAACCTTTGCCTCACCCCCCCCCATTTTATACTGCTCTAGTTGGTAACTGCCGGGTAACTTTTTTTCCGGTAGGGGCCAAACCACAATTATCTGACAGCTTTGCTCTGTCCCCAGAAATACTATAGTCAGTGAGGAGACTAGTGGCCAATCCATAGCAGTGTTTCCCACAGGACACTTCCAGACTCTGTGCAAATATCTTTGATTTTGTTTCTTTGCAAAAACTCTCTTTTCCCTTGTAATTTTGTTTCTTTCCCATTTCTTTTATTTTGTGACAAAAGAAACAACTGCTTTATATTAACAGCCTTGATGTTGTTTATGATCTTGAACATGTTTCTCTAATATTAAAAGGAATTAGTTGCATAATGTCACACTTAACTGTGACCTAAACCCAGCACAGAACCTTCACACAATCGCTTCTCTCAGGGCCAAATATGATGCAAGCTAAATATTTTAGTGCCCACTTTGATCATAGCAGGCTATAAGGCAATAGTTTTAAAGGACACAGGTAATAAAACTCTCCGTCCAGATGTTTGGAGTTTAATTTCCACAATCCTTTACAGAGTGTAGTTGATATGAATTGTAGGCCAAAACATCTGGAGGGCCAATGTTTCCCTCCCCATTGTGAGTGTATGTGCTTTCAATTTGCCAGTCAACTTCATATGCATAATACTGGAAAGAAAGGAGCTATGTTGACATAAAAGAATGGAAATTAGAGGTTTTGGATATGGTAGAGATAGAAAAGCTAACATTTTCACTGAAAAATAAGCCTATCCAGAACTTTGAAAGGGAATGGAGAGAAGTCTTGAATTGGATAAAGATATAATATAAGAAAAGGAAAAGGAATAAAGGAAGATTGTATATAATGCAAGGCAACAATATAATAAGGTAATGTAATAAAGCAGCAATGTAACAATGTAAGATGCAACAATGTAAGATTATCTTTTAAACAGAAACTATGTATGAATGGAATGTAAACAAGCAGACTCAACTGGAAAAAAGAAAAAAGCTTGGAAGTGGGGAAGGGTTTTTTTTAATTTTCAATTTAAAATTTAATAAAAATATTTCATAAAAAAAATTGCCAGGCAACCTATGGCAACCCTGTGACTTTCATACCCTGTGGATACTTGAGTCAGTTAACCCTTTCTTTCTGTTTCATACCATCTCTTTTCCTGCTTGCCTTCTCAATTGCTTCATTCGAATTACATTGTGTTCAAGGAGACAGTGCAGTTGAGCAGATAATGCACTGGAAATTGAGTAAGGACACAAGGGGTCAGATTCCTGCCCAGCCATGGAGCTCATTGGACAATCTTGGGCCAACTGTGCCTTCTTATCCTAACCAACTTGTGCTGGTTGCTGTTGTGGGAATAAGATGAAGTAACTTCCTATGTATGCTGCACTGGGGAAGGAGCAGGATGAGATGTTCATGAAATAAACATACTTTTTTCCCCAAGTGAAATGTCTGTAAGGAACCCAAGATCAGCTTGTTGAACTGTAGCATTTGACAAACATTCTGTTCTGTGTACTTCATCCATACAATCACACCCACTTAAAAAGCAAAATTCTCTTATAGTTTGGATTGTACTTTCTGTACCAAGACACCCCCACACCTTAAAGAAAAAAACTTTTCCTCAGAAAAACATATTTTCAGAGAACCAGGAGCTGCAAAGTCAGCAGTTGGGATGAGATCAAGGTGCTGGCAAAACCTTTGAACCCACAGCTTTTTGCAAGCTTATGCCAAGACTGCTACCTATGAACTACAGTTAATGTTAATTATGTGTGGGTATTTCAAGCACTTCCTTTCAATAATACTATTACTCTTGGGTTCCTTCTTCTGTTTCCCTTGAACTTACCCTTACTCTTAAGTGCTAGCTCTTGTTTTCTCAAATGTGGAAAGCAGCTGGTTCCCATCTACCCCTTCATTTCTGTTTCGTATACTCTGTATGAAAGTTTCTCTTATAATTCCATTCCTTCCTCCTCTTTGTGCTCTCTGCAGTGGGATCCAGCTGCTAGCCCTTCCTTTCAGAAGCATGTTTGTTTGTACAGGTGTCTATCTAAAACAATACTATTTGGCAAGTAAATATTGTCTGTTGCTTACAGGTTTCCAAAACAATCTCCCCCTCCAGTTATTTGGGTATGCATGATCATGGTGAGCCCCCACTGCCTTTTGCCCAAAGACTGGAAGTCCTATACAGTCAGCCCTCCACATTTGCGAGTTTCACTTTTGCAGATTTGATTATTCACAGATTATTTGCTGACACCTCTGATGTCTCCCTATGCCATTTTTAATAGGGACTACATGCCTTGCGAGACTGAGAAACTGGAAACGAGGGTTGTAGGTCCCTATTAAAAATGGTGTGGGGCAGCAGTGGAAGTGGCAGTAAGCCCCACCGGCCACCCACTTCTGCCTTGTGAAGGAACCCTGATGCCTCAGAGGAATCCATGATGAGGTGAATGTGGTGATCATACTTTATTTTGTGTTAAATATGTTTTGGGCAGGCCTAGAGTTATTCATGGTTTTTCCACTTTCACAGGAGTCCTGTTCCCCTAACCCTAGCAAATGTGGAGGGATGACTGTATAACATATTCTTCCAAATCTACAAAAAGGCTGAACTGTATACTGTAAAAGATAGAATTTACTTTAGTTTCATTTGTTAGTCAACCTAAATTTGAATAATTAAACAATGAAGATTGTGTGAATATGTTTAATGTGAGTCCATTTGCTAGAACTCTGATACATGTAAGTATTTGTTGTAGATTTGTAACTTATAACAAATCTTCCAGCAACCTAAGCATGTTGCAAGCTTGCACAATCCACTGTTGAACTCCCTCCCCCCAAAATAATCTAAGAGTCTAGAGTGGAAAATAGTGGTGAAGAAATACAGATTTATGTCTCTCATGGTTTGTGTTATGTCAGATTTGGAAAATATGCCAAATGCTGCTTAGATAGAAACTGGGTTCCTGGATGATGTACCTCTTTGGTTAGATTTTCAGGCTTGACTACATTGTTATGAACCTGTGTGACAACCTAGTCAATGTGCCAGAGTCTTAATATTCTAATAGGAAATTTTCTCTGGCCATTTCCGCACTAAACTGTTATAGTGCTAATATTCCACTTTCAACCTCCTATGGAATCCTGGCATTTGCAGTTTAGGGAGGGGCTTCAAAGGCTATTCTATTAAATAAATCACGTTATAATGTTTAGTTCTTGTCCTCGTTTGGTAGTCTCCTCAAGATGAAAATATCAATAATTAGCTCAGAACTTTTTATTTTAAAATTGTCAAACAGCTTGGACTGTCATATTTTTGCAGGACAGAATTGTTGTGCATTATTACAAACACAGAGATATTTCAAATAAATTTCAAATCGCTGTTGTCTTCAGAGCTCATTTGTATCTCCTTTTGAGTGCCACAGAATGGTGTTGGATGGTCTTTGTTTTGCTGGCTCATGTACCACAGAATATAGAAAATAATTCCTGCACGTTCAGTCAAGCTGTGAGTCTTGTGTTTTTCTGCATACAAAAACAGCTCTTTATATGCAAAAACAACATTTGGCAAAATGAGCTACAGCTAAGAAATAACTGCAACAATGCTTAAGTGCAGTTGTGACTTTTTCTAAATGCACAGAGCATTTCACATCCATCACTCCATATCACAGCAATGGATGAGACTGTGGGAGAGTAAGCTCACCCTCCCATTAAAGCCTAGTGCTCAATTAGCGCTAAACAATAAACCTGTGTCTAGTCCTTCCCATTTCAGCCTGCATCTAGAAAGACTCATAATTCAGTGTTGCTCCCTGTGAAAAGTTCCTTGTAAATTTACTTAAAATGATCCAGAAAGTTTTTAAAGATGACGTGAGCCTCAGATTCCATACTTAACAGTTTGGAGCTATTCTTTTAACCGCTATGCTGGATCCGTGATTGTAAAACCAAACAATGTAATCAGAATGTAGTTAGGCTGGCCCCATCTCTTTTAAGCTTCTGGAGGGCAGCCAAAACAGTGCTCTTCCACATGACATTCAGTGTTTGGAACTGCTGTTTTAATCATTTCAGAATTGTTTTTAGACTGCTTTTAGGGCTTTAGAGAGTATTTTAATGTGTTTTAAATTTTTAAAAATCTTTGTATTGGTTTTTATTGGTCATTGCCTTGGGAGCCCTTGTGGGATGGAAGGCAATACAGAAATACTTTAAGTAAATAGATGAATAAATAAGCAATACATTTAATAAATGATACAGTTGCAAGATTAGAAGTGTGGAAACACCTGATTATAAATGGAATCTGTTACACTAATTTATGTGTGCTGTTTCACTTCATTGTACAAAAGTAGCCTTGTTATTCTGTTAGACCTGGGATAGGGAAACTGAAGTCTTCTGCATGTTGGGTTTTGGTTCCATTCATCCCCAGTGACAAATCATTGGGGATAATGGAAGCTAGACTCTCAATATCATTGCCCAATCCAGATTCCCCACCATTTTTTTCATATTCAAAACAGCAGCAGCAACAACAACAAGGAGGCTTGTTGCCCCTTAAAAACATAACTATGATTGCCTTGGAAGAAAAAAAAAGTTTTAGCAAGCTGCTATAACATCGGCCTACTATAACCTTGCTCATTTGCACAGATCATAAGGTCCATGGGTCGATCTGTGGAACAATCTGGTGAATATCATTTACGACGGTTGTTAGATGCAAGAGCCTTTCATTCTGCCAGGGCTGTTCTTTGTAGAATGACCACGTGACCATGCATGGATTATTTTAGGAAGGGTGTCCAGCAGGAGCACAAGGCTCCTGTGTTGCAAGGTCTCTGGATTGTTCCGAGTACATGTGGACTGTAAGAATAATAATAATTTTAAAAAATATAGTACTAAGTGAAAAATAAAAAATAACACCATTTGACTTTCTCATATTGTTTGGAAGGTAAGAAGCACACAGCTCTGACCATTCTCCCCAAATTAGATATAAAAAATGACCTTTAAAGCAGTGCATACACGGTACTCATAATGTGGAAATAACTGGGGCCATTTGTATTAACCGCTTTAAAATGGTGGTGTTGGCTCTAGTTACTGGTAAGCCAACAATGAGTAACAAAATTATTTTTATTCTCTCTCCTGCACTAGTTACTGCTGGTCTCTCTCGCTCCCACTTCTATTCCATTCTCATGTGACCAAGAAACAGAACCCCAAAATGGAGCTATTTAGATAACAGTAGTCTTGATTCTTTAATGTGCAGGACCACAAGAAGCTGGAAACTTGGCCATTACCCCAATCATGGGTGGCCTAGTTCTTCCAACAGAAACACTATGTGAGGAAACAATGCCCCTCCTTTGCCTTCTGAAATTTATTTCAACAACACAGAAGCAATAAGTTTAAAAATTCCATCTCCTAGGCTAATGGTATGCTTTCTCTCCCTAAGTTTATTTTTTGCCAGTGATATTCTTGCTACAAATGCCTTCTGCACCTCCCAGTTTCTAGAAACATGCAGAACCTATCTCAGATTTGCTTCAGATCTTTGATGCAAATTGGTGTCTTCCTGTACCAGGTACAAGCTATAACTTTAATCTTGTCCCTTCCCCATGCACTTTGGGTTGCCTTTTGAATTTAATCTTTATAATAAGAATGACAAGGTCACAATCAATCCCAGTATCAAACTCTGGGAACATACACATATTTACACTGGATTAAAAATGAAGGTGGACTTCTTTTCTAAGAGAAGCCCTCTGGACCACACAGAAGTAGCTCAGGAACTTGCGGCTACCCACTCCTGTCCCAAGGGAAAAAGGTATAGCAGGCATGGGGGAGGCACAGGTTGTCCACCCTTATCTCATGAGCTAGATTGAGGCAGCCTCTGCTAGAAATTTGTAGCAATAACTGGTCATTTACTCCCTTAATGCTTTTGCTGTTGTATGTTTATATCTGAGGGGATTTCATATTTTTCCATCCCAGAAGTTGGGAGTTTTGTGGCAGCTGTTGAGCTGCAGCTCCCAGTATTTTTCTCCACTGGCATTCTTCACCATTGGTTATACTGGTCAGGGCTACTGAGAGTTGCCATCCACCAATATCTGGAGGGATTCCCAATTCCCACCCCTGCATGGTTTTGTCACTGTGACACCAATTTGCTCAAAAGAAAAATGGAGCTGGTAATCTCTTTCTTAAGACTATGCTGGCCCTGTCTGTCTGAACTTGATATGTCAATGTTTCACTGGTACTGATCTGTTTTGTGGGTTAATTTTCTTACAGATGACTCCCAAGTCAGATCTGGCAATAATATAAGTGTGTGGAAGCCCCCCCACAAGCCAGAAAAAAAGGCTACCATGCATTTACTTTCTTCTTTCTCCCTCCAATGATTTTCTAGTATTCCATATAGTTTGCGTATCCCATACAGTTTTAGTATCATTATGTTTCACATTTCTGTGCTCCAAACTAAGGACTGTGGAGAACATTTCATGCATGAAGGCTTATGCCACAATACATTGGATAGCCTTTAAGGTGCCAATCAATCTAGCCTCCCCTTAACCTTTTAAGAAGTGTCTAAGTGAATAAATCTACAGTTCTGTTAATTTCTGGCCTATTATAGGTACATTGTTGAGAAGTGTAATACGAAATAAAAGTTTTCCACAAAATATACACTTTCCCAAGGGGCTACGAGAAGTATGAAGCATACAACTTATGATGTATTCTTTTGATGCTGCCTAAGCTAGCATTCTTTAATGAGAGCCAGCATGTTGTAGTGGTTGGAGCCTTGGACTAGAACCCCCTGGCCGAGGGTTCAGTTCCCTGCTCAGCTGTGGAAACCCATCTCCCGCTCTCAGCCTCAGAAAGCCTATACTAGGTTTGTCCTAGGGTTGCCTTAAGTTGGAAATGACTTGAAGGCACACAACAACAACAAAACATTCTTTAATTTTGATGTATTTTTTCTTAACTTAAAAATAAACTGGCAGCATGAAGTCTTGATAAATAATAGGTTTAAAATATTTTGTTTGTCATTAATTGGTCAGTTTTATGTGACTAGAAATATTCTTATTGAATGAACACTTATTTCTCTTGCAAAATCTATTGTGGCTGTCACTGCCTTCCCCATCTGCTAGATACCAAGGAAATCTTTTATCTTTTTCAGGGTGTTTATTTTGGAGTTCTCTCCTAATTTGCTGAGTAAATCTTTTTTTTTTTTAATCAGTTTCTACCTAACAGTGTTTCATACTGTAAAAATAAGCTTTGTAATCTCAAACCAGAATCATTTCTTCAATCTGAATGACCAAAATTACAGAGATTTATATGAGTTTTGTGCTACTGTTATGCAAAAGAATTAATATGGGCAGCATCATTTAAAGTCCGTCTTAAGTACAACTGTATTGTTCACACTTTCAGAATCACTTTCCCATTCTTATGGATTTTAAACTGAGAATTGCTTTCTCTGCTTAAAAGCTAAATCACATTGTTAGAGGAGTTGAGGGAAATGTTGCAACATTTTTTCAGGAACAGGAATTGAACTTTTTGACCCCTCAAATTAATGTTAGTGTTATACTCAGAAACTCCTGATAGGTATAGTGAAGTAATGTTACATCACATGGTTCATAATAAGATTACTGAACAAGCAAATATGGAGCAGCTTGAACCCTTATGAAGAGTATTGTGTAAATATGCAGTTATAATGCTAACACCAATGTGTGAGTTATTGAGCAGATCAACCACTATGCCTTTTACACCTGTATTTTATTTTATTTTATTTTTTTGCTATCACTCTGGCTTGTTGTTGTTATGTGCTTTGAAGTCGTTTCCGACTTATGGTGACTCTAAGGTGAACCTGTCCTGGGGTTTCCTGGGGCTGAGAGTGTGTGATGCACCCAAGGTGACCCAGTGGTTTCCTATGGCTGAGCAGGAATTAAATCCTGATCTCCAGAGTTATTGTTTAACATTGAAACCACTACACATGCTGGCTCTCATCATTTTCTCTGGTACCTTGTCTAATACTGTTTTAAAAGGCTACGTATAATAAGACACTGTTGATCTTCTTCTCACTCGAGTTCAGCAAGCCCCCTGGAAAAAAAAATATTAAAAAAAACTTCCTCTTCGTCTTTCCCAAGAGGAGAATTTTAAACACTTCAAGTACTCGTAACTAGTATGCCCCATATGGATTAATGTATCCCCATTCCTTTAATAATTTTGAACTAGAGGGCATTTTTAAAAAATATACTAAGTAGAAAACTAACATATGGGGCACTTAGCAGTGTTAGCGCAAGGGAACAAAAAGTAAAAGTGGAAAATGGGATCCACTGTCAGTGGGATCCAATGTCAGTGTAGTCCAGAGTTGATGTTTCAATAAGACGGTGCCTGTGGCAAATCCTTTCTTTCTAAAATGACCTGAACTCTAGAAGCAGGTTAGTAATTAGATCCTTTGTGGCTATAAATGCTAATTGTTCAAAGAGTTGGAATATTGTAGGAATTCTTTCTGTTTTCTTTTTGTATTATAAAGGGATCAAAACTTTTGTTTCTGTGTGAAAATTACTGACAGCCTTTTGCTTGAGAAGGTTGCCCTGGAGAATCAGTAGCTGATGCCAAGATCCAATTTGTCTTCATAAAGCAGGAGATAAATTAGCAAAAGAAAGAGCAAGTTGCAAAGAAAGGACTAGAATTTTATGTGGACAATGCTTATTAAGCTAGCCTTTTCTAGTTTAAGTAAGTAGCTCCCACCATTGGCTATGTTGGCTAGGGATGCTAGGACTTGCAGTTCAGCAACATTCTGAGAACCTGTATTGAAATTATTGATTTGTAATACAGTTTTTAAAAAACAACTTGAAATCGGAGAGTAGTTACACTAGAATAGGGTGAGGAAAGTGCTGTTCTGTTCTGGAGGCCATTTTTGTGGCTCCTGAGACCCTTTTGCCCTCAAATGACCCCTAGGAGTATGGGAGGCAGCTTTTGTATGTTGAGTGGGGCTGTACCACTTTAGGTCTCGGTGAGTCCTTCCCCTTGCCAATGATCCAGAAGTTAATTTCCAACAAAATCTGATAGGGTGGACTCAGACCACTCTGGAAGAACCCAGAGACTTTTTTGTTTTAGTATGTCTCAACATGGGAATAAAATGTTGCACCTGGTTCTGGGATTTCACAGAAAATAGTATGAGACAACAGAAATGTTTGGACTTTTTAAAAACCAACCACCAACATCTACAACAAGCTTCTGACACATTTGCCCCATCTGGAAGAGGCCAGAGTAAAATGTTATAGAAAGTATAAAAACCATGAAGAATATTAAGATATTATTGCTTTCATCCAGTCACTGGTGGGAATATAGCCAATTGCTTGGGACCCCAGGAGATCTGCCCCATAAACATGGCTACAGTAGTGTAGAGCCACAGGTGTTTTATGTGTTCTTGCTTGCAACCGAGAGAAGCCTTGTCTTGCAATATGAGGACTCAGCTTTAAGTTTAATGGTTTACGTTTCTTATTCAGTCGTAGAATAAGTGATCTAAAGTATGGTAAATAACCATTTAAAATCTAACGTTAGTCATTACTTTCTGGTTATGTGTATTAGTGATTCTCAACCTTTGCTCTTCCAGAGGTTTTAGACATAATTGCAAAAGCACCACCCAATATGGCCAACAGTAAGGGATACTGGAAGCTGAAGTCAAAACCATCTGGAGGGCCAAAGGCCAAGAACACTAGTGTACAAGTACATCAGAAAAGCTTCTTTATTTTTCTGTACAGAAATGGTTCACAGTAGTAATCACAGCAGTACTTGCTGCATGCATTCAAGTCATTTCCAACTTATGGCAATTCTAAGGTGAATGTATTACGTTTTTTTCTGGGGCTGAGAATGTATGATGTGCCAAATTCAAAGGCAGAGCAAGGGATTGAACCGTAGTCTCTAGAGTTGTTATGAAGATTCAGGGCCCCATTTTTTTGTCTTCTTATTTTTTTTTTAATGAGAAGCACACAGCAAAATCAAATGTTCTGTATACACTTTTGTATTTGGTAGTTTCATGAAAGAATATTTAATAGTGGCAATTGTCCCTTTAATGGCTCTGAAAAAAGTGCAGAATGCTATAACTTCCAAGAAGGCGTAAGCAAATGTCCTGTGCATTTGTCATAGTGCTATAGTTATGGCTTTTTTCAGATCTCTAGTTATAAAATTACAGTAACCATTAAATTGCTGTAGTCATAGACTGAAAAGCCCTAATGATGCTTTGCGTGTGGTTAAGAATTTTATGGTACAAGGAAAAGTGAAAAAAAAGCAAGCTTCAAACCCGGTGGATAATTTAAATTGATTAGGATATACTTCAACTCGCAAAGTTATGTTTGTCCAGAAAGAGTTAAAAACATTTTGATTTGTTACTATGGCCCAAAATGTGGAAAATCAGAACAGAAGTCAGTGTAGAATAGATGAAAGTAAGAAAGCAGACTTCTTCGAACGTTGATATACTGGTTTCTGAGAATCTCATGAAGTGGAAGCTTATACTGAAAGATGTTATTCATGTGTGGAGAAGTTCCCAGAAAACTAGAATATAACACTGTAGCATAACATTGTTCTTCTGGAGAACAGATGAAAGCAGTGCATTTGCACATCATAATAAATGGTGGCTTGTCTTACCCATAGTCCATTGCTTAAACTATAAATTGAGCAGTTAACCTACCAACCTGAATGCATCCCTGTTACCATGTTACCCTGTTTTGTGCTCCACTAAGTATGTGACAAAATTTTCTTTAACATTCTCTCTCTCATGGACACACTCTCATGCACATGTGCACACATACACATATACCACGAGAGAGGCAAGAGAGAAAACTAGAAAGTTTATTGGGTATTTGCTGTGATGTCATATGCTGTCAATGGCTGCAACTGCCTTTGTGGAGTACATTTTCAGCATACAGAACATTTGTTGCCTGATGTTTTGGCTGTCCATGGTTACTTTCTCCTCTTGAAGGGGAGAACTACACAACCCCAAACACTCTTCTCAAACTAGCATTTGTTGACCTCACTGTAATGTGGTGGCAGGATTTGTAGAGGGGAATCACTGGTTGGAGAAGATACTTCACCCTTCCTAACACAGAGATGGTTGTTAGTAGCTGCCAAGTTGGCCTCAACTAACAGGAACCCCATGAATGAAAGACCTCAAAAACTTTGTTATTAATAGCCCGGCTAAGGTTTTGTAGTCTCAGGGCTATGGCTTCCTTGACTTAGTCCCTTGATGCAGTCTTCCTCCTTTCCTGCCACCCTCCACCTTACCAATTGTTACTATCTCATTAGTTTCTACTGAGTCATGTTGTCTCATGGTAAGTACAACATAGTATAGGCTCAATTTAGTCTTGTTGGCTTTCAGACAATTCAGGCTTAATTTGCTGTAGGACCAATTCCTTTGTCTTTTTGGCAGCCCATGATATTAACAGAACCAGAGGCATATCTAGGATGGGGCATGTAGGATATGTGCCCTGGGTGCCAATGCCAGGGGCGTGCAAAAAAAGCCATGCATGTAGGGGTGGGAGCTGGGCTAGAGATAAGAAGATGGGGGTGCAACTTCCACGCTTGCCCTAAGCACTGTTTATGCTAGATACTCCACTGCACTGAGTGCCTCTCCAGCACTACATTTCAAATGAATTTATTCTTTTCCTGCCAGCTTTCTTTACTGTCTAGCTTTCTTTACATCCTTTGCAAATCTCCTCCATTTCAAGGAAGCTTTTGCCCACAATTAGGCTTTTTGGGAGCCTAATTGACAACAGTGTGTAATGTGTGTTTATTACATATTGAAAGTGTGTTCCATGACACAGAATGTTGGGTTAATGAATCCCATGAGGGTTGGCATGGAAAGTTAATACGAATGCAATCCTGTGTACAGTGCATAAAGAGTAAGTCCCACTGAACTAGTCAGATTCTCTTCAGAATAAGGCAGCCTAGAATTGGTGTTCCATGAAATCATTTTACTTAGCTTGAAATGGAACCAAAGGATCTTTATAAGATTTCACTGTTGTCTTCAGTGTGTGCACGTGTACATTTATGTACACTTTGTACGTATTGTATCAACTTTACAGAGGCTGACCTGGGTGCTTCTGCAGGCTGGATTTAGCTGGAGGTCTTCCCAACACCATACCTCTAGTTTAGAGAACTGTGCAGTGTACAGCTTTTTGTCATGTTGCGTTAACAGAGACCATGGAAGAACAGCCATAGATACTCTCTGTTCACATAAGTATTCACACTGAAAATGCTCCAAAAATTTCTGCTGAGGTACTTGAAACTATCAACTATGTAGCATTAATAAATGAGCTTTTACTTTGAACTGGTACTCTACCTCACACTGGCGAAGGGCACATCCATGGTTCTCTTCAAAGCATTTTAAAAGAGATTGTAACTGAGTGTCCATTTCCTCATTCAAATGATTCTCTGCTACCTACAATCCTGATGTTTGGACTGATGTGACAGTGATTTTTTTAAAAAAAGAAAACGCAAAGTTTCAAATACATTTTGCACACATTATATTCTGACATTAGTCAGTGTAGCTTCCAGTCAGAACTGTTGTTTTTGATTCACATATTATATTGTATATGTCTATTTGTCTCCCTTAGGTGGCCATTTGGACACAGAGTTCTCTAAAAATGCTGTGGTTCTTTTTGTTATACAGTGGTAAAATGTTAAAGAAAATAATATTGTAAAAACCAAGTTCCTTCCTATATGACCTCCCCTGAACTCAAAAGGTGTCACATGACCATAATTCCTACATGCCACAAATGGAAAATAGTCCATTCGCTATAGAAATCCCCTTTGAAAAGCAAACAGTATGGTTTCCGTATACGCAGACAGCTGGCCAGAAAGCAAACCCAAAACCTCTTCTTGCTTTTTGAGAATCTTGGTCATGTCAGAAAAGAGGCGGTCTTTGATTGAATCCAGATTGAGCTGTTTCCTGTTAGCGTGCTAACTCAGCTTTCCTTGTCTTATTCCACAAGTCAGTGTTATTGAATGGTTGCTTGCCAAGTCTCTTTAAAGGACTTGAAGGCAGAGTATTTGAAATAGTGCAAACAAAACATAGACCTCAGATACTCCATTTAATGATCTAAAGCACTTTGGTGTTAGTTGCTGATTTATTTTTATTTTTATTTTCACACACACACAGACGCGCATAAACATACAGACATTCTTAGTGGCCACTCCAGAGTTGTTGCCTTCCTTTAGAGAGCTCTTAAAGCCCAAGCATGAATATTTTCTGGAAGAGCAGCTGCACAAGATTTCTATTTGATCTGGTACAAAATGGCCAGGCTTAAATAGGTGTGGAATCATCTCAGTTTAATTGGTATTGTATGTGTGGCTTTATTTCTAATTATTCTTACTTGCCAAGAATTGTTGCAAAGGGGCAGGATAAAAAACAAACTAATGAATTAAAAAAGATATAGGATAAAATGCCTTTTGGGGGCTTTCAGCACTTAAAACAAAATTCTGCATTTTGTCTGTAGGGAGAAACAAAGGTTTGGAGATTAGAGTTTTGGAATGGGACCCCCACCCTCACTGATCACCACTGGGTGACCATGGGTGATCAGCCACTCTCTCCCTTGGAGTAAAATAGGGAGGAGAAAAGTCATGTATGCTACCTTGATCTCATTGGAAGGAAGGGGAGTTATAAATATAAATAATAAAGAACATAAATAAATCACATTGGTCTAAATCAGTGGTTCTCAACCTGTGGGTCCCCAGATGTCCGTGGACTTCAGCTCCCAGAAGCCCTGAGCATTGACTATAGTGGCTGGGGCTTCTGGGACCTGAAGTCCATGAACATCTAGGGACCCACAGGTTGAGAACCACTGGTCTAAACGACTCAGCATGTTGATGGTAGCTCACCAGCCATATATGACATTGTCACCGAGCAGCATCAACAAGTTGTTCTGGTGGGAAATCTGTGAATGAAAACTTGGAAAAGAACTGAGGGAAGAACCAAGTACTGATCCACACAGTCAGGGAGCTGGCTCTGTCATTAGGCAATGGGAGGAGACTGTCTCAGGCAACTGATTTGTGGTGTCATGATAGGGCAGCAAATTTCTAGTTATTTAATTGGTTCTTATTGTATTTTTACAGCCAGAGAGGGCTTGAGGTGTTTCTTTGTTAGATTCACTGATTCCCCCCCCACTTTTTCTGAAACGGTCTTAAGAACAGCTACAAATAAGAACATAGCAAGTTATATTAAAATAATAGCAAACTCTTATATTGTTAAAACACAATTAACTTAGAATTGTTTTAAAATACAACAACAAAATGCAAAACCTACCCATTTAAAAGATCTCATTAGCTAGTGAATACCTGAAAGCCTGCCTGAATAGCAAAATGCTTGCCGACTGGTAGAATGGGAACAGGGAGGGAGGCAACCAAGCCTCATTTAGATGGGAGCTCTTCCACTTGGGGCAGCCACGGAGAAGGCTCTTTCTCATGAATTCACAAATCCGGTGGGATTTTTGGCTTCAGATGCCAAAATAACTTGGATAGCCTTAGGTACTATGTACCTTAACCTATGTGGGTGGCAGTGTGGTCATCTGAATTGGTTTATACTATAGTAAAATGTGAAGCGATGTTTGGTCTTTTATGTAGAGAGTGAGAGAGAAACAATCTTCTGTACCATACCTCTCTTTCAATTACTATAGAAATTTAGATATACATGTAGATTTTTGTGGGGAGAGGGCAGAGTTTCCTATGGCTGAGGGAAAGAATAGTTGATAGAAACAAGATTACATGGATAACTACTGAGACTGGATATAAAAGAGTGAAATGGAAATAGGACTGCAGTTGGACTCTCTGTACCAGGAGGTGATGCAATGTGCGTGTGAGAGAGAGCACTCCATCTTGACAGAGAAAGATCTGTACAGTGTCTCTCATTTCACAGCCAGGGAAAGGCCCAGACACCTCCCAATTCCATTTTGATACTGTAACAGACTTGGGAGAAGAATAAACAACAATGAGATCACTTGAGCTTTCCACAGCTGCATTACCCCCCATAACATATTCAGGGCTGCTTTTCACAGTCTAAGTGATGGAGATTCCCTCTTAGGAGACCACTGCTGTCTTCTAGACTCATTGCTAAAAAATGTTTCCTGAAAATGTTTCCCTTTGCGCAACTCCTTTCTGATAAGAGAGGTGGACACAAGCATCCCATTCTAAATAGTTTGTATCTTGCAATCAACTCAGTGCAACTGGATACCGTAACAAGTGGAGACCTGAAAAAAGCCACAAACATCCCCCTAACTCCTGCAGTATTCTCTTGAGGAAAGTGTGGAAGTAGCTACTTACAAATAAGATAGTTGTGTTTAACAAGGTTAAAACGAATTACATTTCAAAATAACACAGTGACCTAAGTACTATTGTTAGTCCTGGACAGAGTAGACTCACTGAGTCAATAGGATTTACCTGCATGTTGACTCACCATCAAACGATTGAATAGAGCTACTGTAGTTAGGATTAACCAACAGGATGTCAGCCATACATTGGAAATGATGTTATTTGTGTTGGGTCAAATTTGTGATGAATAATATTAAGGGCTCTTTTAAGAAAATTTTAGAGATTTTTAAGAGCATTTTGAGCAGAAAATTTTGTCATTTTCTTAGCAGTCCTAACTTTTTTTTAAGGTACCATAAAAGTAATAGAAAAGAAGCAAGTAGCTTTTTGAGTTACACAAATGAGTTACTCTTGGGAGGGCCAAACAGTAACACATAACAGTAACATTAATTTCACTGCTTTGAAACAAGATACATAACAAATTGCTTTTTAAAAGCAACTTTTTCTTCTCCCCCCACTTTTCTCTGCTCCAACTCTGACATGACAAGCTGATTTCATTTGTCCATTATAGCTGTGGTAACATGCTGCTAAGAAATTATATTGCATGAAGACCCAGTCACATGGCTGTTTATATGAACATGGCTTGGTCTAACAAAACCTATGACAATTCAGCTTCACTATTATTTGAGCTGTAGACATGTAGTTGCTCACTGTCACAATAACACTCAGTCATAACCTCTCCTTCCTACTCACAGAGTCTGTCTGTCTGTCTGTCTCCCTCTCTCTCTTTCTCATGTGCTCATATCCACTCTCTCACAGATATGAACCAGGCCTAGGAATAGGATGGGGGCCATGGCAGCTACCCCCGCCATACTGGACTTTGATACTTATGTTTTTTTTCCCCCTTTTATTTATGATTGAGCCAGATCTCAAATACACTAGCTCTGATCTCTTGAAGGGTTGTGAATCCATTTGTTTCACATGTGAGCTTGAAGGACTGGTTTCTTCAGCTTTGGCAAAATGTTACCAGCTCACAAAAACACTAGTCCATCTGCCTGTTAATCTGCAAATAGGTGGCTGTAGTATAAAGGAAAGAGGCAGAAAAAAACAGGCCTTGAAAGGCTTCTGTGCTTGGATACCTAGAGGAGATACTTATTCACTAATGGTGACAGATTTCTATCCACTGCTGGGAATCTGCTCATGCATCCAGTAGGACAAGAGATCACCCCTTCCCACAGCATTTCCTGAAAAGCTGCTTTGCAGCACTGGAAGGCCTCCCAGAGCCAGTTTTTAGGTGGTTTGGGTAGTGGAAGAGGGAAAGAAGATTTATGTGTGTGTTGTATTGGATTTAGATATTACAGTCTTGGATCTTTATGGAGCAATTATATCATTCCCTTGCACGTGTATAGGCTTGCAAGACTCTAGATGCAAGTGCTTGTATCAGCTGAAATGGGTCTTCTTGTCTCCTGAGATTTCCTTGTGGAACAACATTTTCTGTAACAGTGAATTCTGCAAAGTTTAGTTCTCAGGTCCATGAAATCCAGGATGTTCAGTACACTGCTTTCAATTGGTTTAGATGAGGATTTCAATGAAGTCAAACACTGGTGGTGTAATAGTAAAAATGCAACTGGAACTGGAAGATACGGTACAGAATTCCATCCTTGCAAGATACATTAACAAGAGAGACCATTAAGGAGTGAAGTTGGAATACAGATGGGCGTCCATCTTCAACATCATTCCCCAATGAAATTTATTTGTTTGTTTCTTTCATTTGTATCTCAGGTTTCAGAGTAATGCCTTATCTAGAGCCTGTCCAGATTCATATCTGCTTAGTTTTACAGTTGTGTGCTTTCAAGACTTCTCTGTTTAAAACATATGGTATATTAAACTTTTGTTGCCTTTGTTGATTTTGGCTTCAGATTCATACATGCAGCCAATTCTGCTTTTTCCTAAGTTTACTTTCATTTTTGGAGGATATGTGAGAGAAGCCTATTGACAATCTTCCTGGTGTGAAGATAAAACTGTGTAGCCTTGAGGTGGAACTAAAACCATGAACTACAAAAAGGTCACTAAAAACATGAACCACTGCCAAAAACAGCAACCCTGACTAGGAGTGATTTTTTTTTAATCAATACACAAAGTGATCTTGTGGCACCTTCAAAACCAACTGAGAGAAAGAGGTTAGTTGCATAAGCTTTCTTAGACTGAGTCTACTTCATCAACTTAAGCTGGTGTGCTAGCAGTGGTTCTCTTTGGAGAGGACGGAGCTTGGCCTCATTCATCCAGGCACCTAAGAGGAACAGAATTCTTCACTAATTTTGTTCTTGAAAGAGACAATGAGTAACTTTAGCAGTGTTCTTCCTGCTGTGAGGAAGGCTGTGCAATTTTTAAACAATATTGGCAGTTTGCAACTTATTCTGCATGAAAGCCTGCACAAGTTGAAACAACTTCTGTGCAAAATTTGTGTCTGGTATTTTCGTGCAGAAGACAGCATATTCTGTCCAGGAAACATCATTTTCTGTGAAGAAAATAACATTTCTGCAGAGAAATATTTTTTCACAGGAAATTCTGTTTCCTGCACAGAAAATGTTCTTTTCTGTGCTAAAACCTCACTTGTGAATTTTGTGCAGAATAAATCTAAAACTGCAAAGATTCTTGTTAGTCCAGGGTTTCCTGACTTTTGAGAAACATGTATTTGACCATTAAAAAAATTCTGAATATTATTTCCATCTCTATGTACTAGTGAAATCTACTGTGGGCTAAGGTAAGAGGCTGTATACGGGGCAGCCTTTAAAAGCAGTTCGGAAACAATGTTTAGTCACATGAAAATTAGTTGTGCACAACTGGGACCTTCAGAGATTTCATGGACTTCAAAAATGGCCAAAAAGGGGCAAGGGCAAAACTGGAAGTGGGCAAAGGTTCACTTCCGGGTTTTTATAACTTTTTTTTTTTTTAAGATAAACCAAGGGTCAGGGTAGGAGTGGAACTGCAACATCCTTAGAAAGTCAATCATTGTTCTTGGAAGCAAAAATACAACAAAACCATAAACCCACAAGTAGTGTTACCTTTTCTGGGCAAAATCCAAAGCATAAAATACATTATGTACTGTACATTATACGTGCTTTCAAAGCTTCACTGAATTCTTCATCAGGCAAAGATGGTAAACAGGAAAAAAATGGTGATGATGTTACAGACCCACAGCCACACAGTCTGTCTAAGATGTTGTCAGGGTGGTAAGAGTAAAAGAAGTTACAGAAAAGCAACTTCTCTTGAGATCTGGATGTCCCTGTCCTGTATGAATCTAGCTGTTCCTATCTTAGGTAGAGAGCATGGAATTTCTTAAGGAGTCTCTGTACTGTTACATCTGGGAAAACAAGGTGCTATGTAAGTAAAACTTGCCAAGTTATAGTCCACTGAAAGAATTTTATCTTTGTTGGAAATGGAAAGCTTCCAACAAATTGTCTGTACAAATTGGCCTGGGAACTGACTCAAGAGGAAGGTGGCCAGTGGAGGTGGTGGTAGGGACTGATCAAGAGAGCCACGATTACAAAACAAGACTGGAAATGGGAAGGAGATCCCTCAGTCACCAGTACAATTATCAAGTAAAATCCTACATGCAAAAATGGAAATCCAATCTTAATTTAAGGAAAACATGACAAATGGCCTGCTTCTTGATTCAAAAGAAGTCAAGTTATTAAAGTATTTATTTAGTAGGCTTTTTCTCATAAGTTGAGAGCAGCTTTCATATGGTTCCTGTCCCGTCCAGAAACTTGATGTGCTAGGCTCATTTATTTCATCCTATTAAAGCTGCACCAACTACATTCAGCTATAGCTGTACCATCTGCCTTTAGACCATTCCTGGGCAGATGCCTTGAGTCCTGTGGAAACTACCTTTGGTTGTAAATCTTTTTGGAAGCAGAGTTTAATGTCCCCCTTGTATTGTTTGTTGCATAGGTTGAAGGGGACCAATTGCCTCCAGGTCATACTGTTAGCCAATATGAAACATGTAAGATCAGGACAATAAAAGCTGGTACTCTGGAGAAGCTTGTGGAGAACCTACTGACAGCTTTTGGGGACAATGACTTCACCTACATCAGCATATTTCTGTCAACATATAGAGGCTTTGCATCCACAAAAGAAGTCCTGGAACTGCTCCTCGACAGGTAAGACAGAGTGCCTAGGTGAGAGACAATGTTGCAACAAATGTTGTATGAATTGCCATAAAGGATTAAGGTGGAAAGTGATGTTTGCTGACTTTTTGGGGGGGGGAGATGAAGTTCTTCATCTCCCCAATTTTTGCTAATCCAAATGGCTTTGAATATGTCATTTAAAGAATCTGCAGTCTGACGTTTCTGTTTTGTGATCAGTGATGTACGTAATTTTATTACTATATGGATTTGCTATGGAGTCTCAACATGTACTGTCTATCTGAGAATATCACCTTTTATCCTGGAAAAAAGTACAGACTTCTAGTTTTCATGGTAGTAAAAGAAAATGGTACCATGAATCTGCTTCTGAGATGGAATTTCATGGCTTTAAGAACCAGTCCTTTACTGGGTACTGTTTCCTGTTCTGACATCTGTTCATTTCTGTTCTTACATCCTCATTTTAAAGCTGGCTCAAAACTCATTTTAAAGAGTGAGAGTCCATTGTACATGTATCTTTGTGCCTACATAGTCATAATCTCTGGGTTTGGTAATAATGAAATAGGCAGCTGTAAATCTGTAAAACTAAAAATATAGTTTACCAAATAGTGAGATAGGTGATTTTTGTAGATGGGCTGTTATGATTGCAGAAGCCAATGTTGTATCATATGCACCAACATTTCACAGATGAAAAATAAGGCATACGACATCGCAGTATGATCAAGACAGCAAAAGTGTTTAATGAGAGAGAACGCTAAGTTAGGAGAGGATTCAGCAGTTTGCTTTTGCTTGAGTCTAGTGGGAAGAGCAAGATTCCTCTCCTGTCCTCCCAGCTGAATTAATTGTGTGCAAACTACTTTTGCACTTTGAACTCAGTTTGCACCAAATGAAGTAAGCTGAGGACAAACTGAGAAAGGTGGTGAGAGGGAATTAAAACTGGAACATCTTGAAAGCAGCTGAAAAAGTGGGACAACAGACAATTAATTGGGACTGTCCCTGCCAAATCAAGACAGTTGGAAGGTATGGTTTTGAAATGCAATTAGGGCCTGTGTCTCCTCTTACCAGTTACTGCAGGGAGTTGTTATGGACAAACAGATACCCAAAGCTGTATTGCCGTATTCACTTTGTCCTTTGCAAGCAAACACACTTCAGTCCCCTGAACAAATTAAATTGCTTCTTTGTACAGCCTGCTTTGCTAGCTTCTCATAATCCATGTGATTTCCTGCAGTTTGTGCGGTAAATCCAGAGTTGAAAGTGAACAGTATCTTAAAACAGTCAGCAACAAATGCAGTAAAAATATTATAGAGATGACCAGTACTGATCAAATGGGTTTTCATCACAAGTCATAGTTCTCGATAAAAGTCATCTTACATTGCAAAGCAAGGAGAGTAATTTGTATAGTGTCCCACGCAAGGTTGAGCTTCCTGTGGGGAGGTCTGATTTAGTCATGGCTGGCTGGCTGAGGCACAGAACTGGGGGTGGCAAAGGGAAGCTTGTACTGCAGCTGTTCATTGTTGTTCCTGCTTTGTTCTTTAACAAAGAACATCAGTTTGCATGCTGTCAATCCAGCACTTTCATAAAACACAAGGCTATATATAGCGTGTTCACCCTCTTCAGTCAGGGGCTTAAGGACTGTTATTGGTAAGATGAAAAGACCAGAACTTTCCCAGTAACTGAACAGGAACTGCACCACCATCCAGCAGCTGTGGTTTTGATTGATTTGGGTGCAATCAAAAAGTTACAGTATCTGTTTCTGAGTGGTGGTGGTGATCATTCTTGTTGTAATTAACAATGAGATAAAAGTTTAGTTTAGGATGGGGTTACAGATGCACAGTCTCTGTTGGTAGAATTAAGGGCTAATTCATGCTAACTATTGAGGAAGAGAGCTTCCCTTTGTTGAGGAGTCCCACTAAGAGATTACATCTGCTTATGTGATCAGAGAGCTCTATATGGGGTTTTGTTATTTTACTTATGTTATTTGCTCTCATTTTTAACAGCATACATTCTGTGCATAACTACAAGCCCTTAAACTAATAAAATTAAATTGATTTTACAGTGAAACCAATAAAATAACAAAAATAGAAAGAATGCCACGATATAATGCAATTTGCTGTTGTAAAATACAGTGGCAGTCTTTTCCTAAAAAGTTAATTTAAAAAAAGATTTTTAAAAAAGAAACTTTTTTTAATTTTGAGTGCTAGGATTATTGAGTATCACATTTCCCCAAAATTAATCCAATGTATAAATTATGAAAAATTCTAATATTGATATATCCCCTGATCTTTGAGTAATGAGAAATACAGGAGTAGCCTTGCTTTTGTTTCTAGATATTGCACTGAAATCTGTGTATTTTTAAGCAATAATTTGTTCTCTGGTGAAATAACTGGAAAAATTAATATTTGAAGCTGCAGCTTTATATACAGTTAACCTTGATTTAAGTTTTATTGTATGAAATGCAACTTATGCCTGAGCAGACACAATATGAGACAGAACGAAGTCCTTATATTGTATTTACCCCTAATTTGAATTCATTTCATAATATTTCTCGAACAACTTTCACTTAGATGTTGTCTTAATATGGTTTGAATGAAATTTTATTTCAGGTAGGCAAAACATGAAAAAGCTTTAAGTGCCAGAACAGTTTTGCAATGTTGCGTTCTGTACAATAAAGAGCAGTCCTTCCCACAGGCTGGGAGTTAGACAAGAATTCAGGCAAAAAGAGAAAAGGCCACAGCAGGAAAGGAAATGAAGGAAATTAACTAAAATTAATAGATAAAAAGTCAGGGAGAAGAATGTGTCTTCAGCTAGAATTTGAAAGACAAAAGCAGTAGAGATATTACAGATGAGATTTAGAGGAAGTTGAATGTATCTATAGAAAGCAGAGAGAAAGAAGGAGGAATATAAAGGAAACAAAGGGATACAAGAGGAGAGATTCTGAACATATTTGTACCATTTTAAAAAAAGTCTGTACTGAAACATGCTGGGACATGAAACAGAGAGCAGAAATAAGAGGGAAAATATGAGTAATGTGCGAGTCAAAACCAGACCCAGTCAAATTGAGGAACTGGTAGAGAGAGAAATCAGTTATAGAAAATATATGAGAGTTAATAAGAATTTTTATGACATCAGCTGAAAGAGAAGGAAAAAAAAAGAATAGATCATTTTACATATAATATTTCTATAGTGCCCCATAGCCCTGGATGGCATACATCAGACCTTCAAAACAAATAATATAAACATTAAAATAATGTGTGTGTGTATGTGTATAAAATAAGGTTTAAACATTTAAAAAGCCAAAGCCACAATGTTCATAAAGGCCCAGACCAATTTGGCAGGGACAGGTCTGATTAATACTCTGCTGTCCTGCTTTTTTCAGCTGCTTTAAAAGTGTTCCAATTTCTTTCTCTTTCTGCCCCTTTCCCCCTATTGTTCTTGGCTTACGTCAGATGGTACAAACTGATTGCAAAGTGCAAAAGTAGTTTACATTCAGTTAAATCAGTGGAGGGGAGAGGAGAAGACATTGTGGATTTCAGGATAATATAATATTACATTTAGTGCAGCAATGTACATCTCTCACCCCAGGAGCATTGTCTGAAGAATGTAGTAGCACCTTGGCTACAACAGGATTTGCTATGCATACTGTTGTGTCCATTGTCCAGATTTTGAACGGGTATAGGCACAGGCAAATTGGTAAGGACTTGCCATTTCCCTCATGTGTTGTGCTGTTAAAAGCTTTTCCTATGTGTGCAGTCCTTTTTGTATTTTTCAAACCACTGTTTTAAATGTTTAGTGGGGAAAAAAGGCATAAATGCTTTTCTGGATGCCTCTGATAATTAACATCACTCAATATATTTTTTACCTGCACTAAGGTATTCAGCAGAAACTGACCATGCTGGTTGTATATCTATATGTGGAAAGGTCAGAAACTTGTTTTCAGTTTTAAATGATGTCTTTTAGAAGTTATCAAGTACTGTGTGGGCAGATAGTTTTTACTGTTTGTGGCAAAGATTCCTAAGATTTGTCTTGAAATATTTTTATTAAAATTTATAATTGGAAAAAAAACCCCAAAAAACCCTTCCCCACTTCCAAGCTTTTTTTTTCCAGTTGAGTCTGCTTGTTTACATTCCATTCATACATAGTTTCTGCTTAAAGGATAATCTTACATTGTTGCATCTTACATTGTTACATTGCTGCTTTGTTACATTGCCTTATTATATTGTTGCCTTGCATTACATACAATCTTGCTTTGTTCCTTTTTCTTTTCTTATGCTATATCTTTATCCAGTTCAAGACTGCTCTCTGTTCCCTTTCAAAGTTCTGGATAGGCTTATTTTTCAATGAAAATGTTAACTTTTCTATCTCTACCATATCCAGGACTTTTAATTTCCGTTCTTTTATATCAACGTAATTCCTTTCTTTCCAATATTGTGCATATGTCAGTCTTGCAGCAGTTATCAAATATAACAGTATCTTCTGGTGGCATTAAATATGCTAGGGCAACAAAGAGAAATAAGATTCCTAAGATTTGGAGTGTTCAGATTCCAGATAGAAGAAACATCATTCCCTTCAGCAGTCATGATTTGGAAGGGAAAATACTGATCAATCCTCAGCTGTCCTGCTTTTTCAGCTATTTTAAAATGTCCCAGATTCTCTCTCCTCTTCCCACTTTCTCCCTTTATCCATAGCTTACTTCAGTAGCTGCAAACCAAATTCAGTTGCTGCAAACTCAGGTCAAAGTGCAAAAGTACAGTAAGTCTCCTATATCTTTGAGGAATGCATGCCTAAACTTAACATGGATGGCAAAAAACATAGACAATAGCAAACACTGTATTCTCACCCTCAGGCTGAGCAAGGTGGTGAGGGAGAGAGGCAGCTCTACCACCCAGCTCCCCCTTCTTCCCTTTCCAGCAGGCCTTGGCAAGCAGCCCCGTCCCTGGAAACCAAATCTAGTGGGAGGCCTGGCTGCTCGGAGTGGTGTGCCTATGTCTCCTTCCTTGGCCAAGAGACATGCAGGGGGAACTGTGCCAGGTTTCCTGTGCCTCTCTCTGCCGAGGAAACAGTGTCCATTTCCTTCCTTGGCAGAGAGAGGCACAGGAAGAGCCGTGTTGGGCTTCCCATGCTTCCCTTGTCTGAGGAAGCCATGCGCACGTCCTTTCTTGGCCGAGAAAGATGTGGGAGGCCTAGCTGTTCCTTGCTGTTCCCCTCTCTCGGCCTGGCTGTGCAGAGCAAGGACCCTGGCCAGCAGCAGCAGCAGCAGCAGCCTTGGCCCTGGAACAGAATCCAGATAAGTGAAACCTGTAGATACCAGACACATGTTATGGGGAACCTACTTGTACTTTGCACTCAGTTCACTCAGTGTGGGAAGAGGAGAAGAAGGGTTAAATCAGTGGTTCTCAACCTGTGGTCCCCAGATGTTTTTGGATTTCAGCTCCCAGAAGCCCTGAGCATTGACCATAGTGGCTGGGGCTTCTGGGAGCTGAAGTCCACAAACATCTGGGGGCCCACAGGTTGAGAACCACTGGGTTAAATCTTGCCCTTCACAGTAGTTCAAACAAAAGCAAACTGCTGCAGCCTCTCCTAAATTATGTGTTCTTCCTCACTTACAACTTTTGCCATTAACTGCACTCTGGTGTCCCCTGGCAACACACACTCCAGCTTTCATTTTTGTAATGTCAGAGAGTATGAAACATGTGAGGAGGTGATATCTGAAGAATCAGTATTTTCAATTGCATGGTGAACCTCAAAGGATAGAATAAGTTGTACTTTCCAGAAAATCATCTTGTACAAGAGGAAAATAATGAAAGTGTGTGAGGAGGGAGCAGGACCAAGGCATACTCTCTCTCTCTTTGCATGCTGTGCCTGGATTCTGAATGTCTGAAATGTGCTCAAGACATCTTGTTTTCAGATGACACAAGATTCAGAAAAATATATGATTTTCTAAAAAAATTCCGTTCTAGTCTACATAATATGCATAACACTTTCAGAATAAGGAACATACATATCTTGTATAGGTATTACATCATTTTCTTCAGCATCTATTTGTTGATTTGATCTGATTTGATTTATCTGTACTCCCTTTATCTTAAGATCTCAGACAAATTTGACAGTCATGGAATTACACATATATAATTACATATGGCTACCATATCAAATTAAGAGCATAGAATCTTATACATATTATAAGAAACATTAGAATTCTAAAACCACTACTTTTTCCTATCCAGTTAATGTTGCAAAAACAAAGACTGACACTCATGCGGGAATTCTATAACCACATAGTGTAGAAGTCTGCCTACTCCATGCCTGTAAAAAGAGGGACTTCTCTGCAGCAGAGAGAGAAAATATATATAGAATAAATATTCAGGCAGTTTATATTTGTTTTTGGAGTAAAACTGTTGGAATATATAGGAAGTGGTTGGCATTTATCGGAAATAGTATATAATTTGCCCCAAATCCTTAAGGAACCAGATTTTTCCTCCCCATCTCCTAAGTATTTCCTTTACACTTCATCTAATGAAGAGAGTCTTTCCCTTACTACACTGCAGCCTTATGCATTACTTAAGAGCTGTGTTTCTGGAGATGTTTTATGTAAGCCAGTAGAACTCTGGTATTTCTTCTTTTGGGTTAAGAATACGTGCAAATATTAAATCAACAAAGAGACTGTAGGACAGTTATCAGTATCAGAAAACTCTTTGTTGGATATCCAAGATTTTACAGATTTTATGAATAACCTTCCCAAACCACACTCCAAGTATGTTTTTATGGTTTAGGTTACTTTAATTTGTTCTGTTTGTGTTTCTAGTAATGCACTCCAATGGAAATTTAAATTTATTGAGGATTTAAACTTTTAAAAAGTACAAGATCCCCAGTGTGAACTCCATGGAAATGAGTAGCATTTACCTACTGCAGAGTTGGGATAAATGCATATACTGTAGGTTTATCTTTAGTCCCAAAGCACTCCTTCTTTCCTCACCATTAATTGAAAACCCAAGTTCTTCTCAGATGCTATGGTGAAGAAGGAATTCAAGATAATTTCCCCTTCTGCATTACTGCCATTCGTCCTTTCTATTTAGAGGCCTCTCATTTACTTACTGTACAGCTGGATGAAATATTGTTTCTGCCGCTAATAAGGTGGTGGTATCATGTTTGTGGCACGCAAAAAATTGTTTCACCTGATGATGATACTACACCAGGTAGATCAGTGGTCACCAACATTTCAGACCTCACAGATCACCAAACTCACAATTTTGAATCCCACGGACCACTAACGTAATTTTTTTTAAAAAGGTACAAACATCTATAAAATAATGATCATAAAAGTTCCATTCTATTAATATGAAATGCACTTGTTTAATTGTAATAAAATAATTAGTGTGATATTTGTTTTTACTTGTTTGAAATAAGTTTGTGGATTCCTGGCTCCAGTGACATCACTGCAACACAGAGAACTGTTTATATTTCAAGCTGACGGCAGTACTTGTTTTTGATTGCCATAACAGATGAGAATGTCTTTTCACACAAATAGGTTGTTGCAAATAGAATCAAAATTTTGATGGCTTTTTCACTCAGCACTGGGTACTCACTTTTTACGGAGAGACAAAAATGATGTCTTGATGAGAACAAGTGGAATTTAGCTTTGAGACTGTCGTCAGATGATAGATTGATTAGTCTTTCTTTCATGCTCAAATTGCTATCTTCAATTTTCACCAAAAATGGATCCAGTTCCCACATATTGCTGTGTCTGGGCTTCTCTTCCTTTGGGTAATAACAGCCAAAAGATTCTGTGAGTGACTGTAAGTGCTGTGGAACAATGGTTATTACATGTTGGTTGACATCCTCCTGTTTCATATACTCATAAAGATTCGGGAACATTTGCAGATCTTCTTCAGCCAAACGTGTTTGCCACAGCAATATTTTAGTTTGAAACACATCCATTTTGCCTCACAGTGTGAACACATCCATAAGCTGTCCTTGCAAGGACATGTTTAGCTCATTTAGCAGTGAAAAAATATCTGCTAGGTATACAAGTTGGCTAGTCAATCACTGTTGGACAAGAGATCTTAGAATTTTGAATTATTTTGCTGCTGGAATAATAATTTGACCCCCTGGCACAGGTCGAACAATCAGGCTAATATTTTGCCCCTCAACGGCCATTTCACTTCAGCGTGAAGAAGAAGAAGAGTATATTGAGAGCCCATTTCTTCACAAAGTGCCTCAAATATTTGAGAATTGAGTGCTTTGTGCCAAATTTCATTTACAGTTTTAATTCCATCAGAGAGTACTTCGTGGAGTTCTGCATGTATAGTACAATGAGTAAACAAGATGTCTGGGTGTCTAACCTCTTTCACTTCTGTAACAACTCCTGAACAATGCCCAGTCATACTTTACAGCACCGTCTGTGTATGTCTCAGTACATTTCTTCCATTCAATACCATGTCTCAGGAAATAACCATCAAAAATCTCAGAGCCAGTTGTTCTACCCAGCAAGTTGAGTAAACAGAGGAGTTCTTCCTTTAGCTGTTCTTGACACTCAAACCTCACAAAACAAAAGAGAACTACTTTGTTAGTTATGTCTGTTGATTCGTCGAATTGAATTGAATAAAATGTTGAATTTTTCACCATTTCAATCACTTGATTTTCAATATCTTTGGCCATGTCTTCAATTCTGCGCTTCACAGTGTTAGTGGAAATAGGAATTACTTTCAGTTTCCGGACTGCGTTTCTACAAAACCTCTTCATGGGCTTGTAGCAAGCAAGGCTTAATTAATTCTTCTCCAATCGTATACAGCTTTTTACTTTTTGCAATTTGAAGTGCTATCAAATAAGAAGCCTTTACTAGGGACATCTTCAACAGTCATTTTTGGTAATGAACTTATTTGCTTTTGCATGTTTTCACACATCATTTGAAAATATTCAACTAGCTTATTAGCTAAATCTGGGTGTTTTGACTGCAAATGCCTGGCGAGTTTCAACGGTTTTTGGCATTATTGGATAAACTCTCATAACACACAACCCAAAGTGGCCATGAATTCAGCTCACTTCCAGGTTCTTGAATAAATGAAAACTTCAGGCAGTCCCCATCATGTTTTCTTGAAACTTTGAACTTTTTCTTTGCTCCACCTCCTGTTCTAATGTCCTTCCTGATGGTGCCTGACGGGGGCTGTGGACACTCTGATTCATTGATCAACTCATGGTTACACGAAGTATTACTAAAGAAATGCAAAGTGCTTGGTTGCTTTTTCTCACTCATTGTGGATTTATTTTATTCGAATCTAAAACCAAACAAGAAATGACAGTTATCAATCTCAAGCTCTTCGATGCCATTAAATATCACATTGTGTACAGTTAAAAATGTCACTGGTCACTTACCTAAGACGAGTATTGTGAGGAATAAACACCAATATAGCATTGACAGATGACAATTTGCTTCAACAAAACAAAACAATCGGACGAGAACCAGTATTCACGGAGCAGTTTGACTGTTGTAACGGTAGAAGCACCACTGAAACCTGACGTGTGTGCAATAGCGTAAATATAAATTCCAGATTTGGAGTTGTTACACTAGTTATTCCACTTGGCTATCTTGAAGAGAAAAAGAATGAGTGTAACAGTCTTGTTTTTTTTAAGCTAGCAAATATCCAAATATCCAATCAATAATTAACTGATGGTCAATCATAATTGCAATTAATTGATCATTGTTAGTTATTCATTAATTATGGTTAATTCATTTACCATGTTACATTAATCAACAAATATCAACTCCTTAATTATAAACCATTAACTATTGACTAGTTAACTTACTAGAAAAAAGCTTAGTTATTACTCTGATATATACTCTAATATTTACAGGTAACTCAATTTATAAGGCAGATACTATAAAGATAAATCCAAATATCAATTCATCATACAAGCAATTTAGATCATCAAGTAGATGTTATAGAGATAAATCAAAATACCAATTGATTCATATTCTGATATTTAAAGACATCTTAGTTCATCATGCAGGTACTATAAAGAAAAATCAAAATAACAGTTCATTCATTAGCTACTATGTCAATTCATTCAAAATATCTATCCTAATAATATATTTAGCGTTTAGTGAGTTTTCTTGGCAAGATTTTCCCAGAGGGGGTTTGCCAATGTCTGCTTCTAAGGCTGAGAGAGTGTGACTTGCCTAACGTCACCCAGTGGGTTTCCACGGCTAAGCAGGGATTTGAACTATTTTGGGAACAAGGGGGGCATTTTTCTCCACCATACTCCCTTTGGGGAGTATACACAGGAGTGTTTTGGCATGCCCGAAGTGAGGCAATGTTACTTCAGTGGCCATTTTGGCTGATTTTCAGTGGCCATTTTGACTGGTTTTCTGTGGCCATTTTGGCTTATTTATTTATTCATTCTCAAACAAATACAATAATTAATTATACTCAAATAAATATAAATATTTATTTATTAATCACCATTCGAACATGGGGGGCAAGGGAGGCTTCACTGGGTAGGGGACTGAGACTCGCCTCTACTATCACCCTCTCCTTGTCCCCTTTCTCCTCCTCCTTCTGCTCCCTTGCTGAGGGCTTTTTTCCACCCCCTTTTTGCAAAGGGACTTGGATTTGGCAGATGAAGGCACAGCAGTTACACCTTCCCTTTCCCAACCCCCTCTGGTCCCTTCAGATATTTGATTCTACTTGAGGTTGCCCTTTATTCCCCCCCCTTTGCCCTTTCACCTCCTTTCTGGAATCTTTCTTTGTTTTTTCTTTTTTCTTAATTAGCCTGGTTGGGTTTTCTCAGTGATTCAACCTGCTTTTATTTCATATTTATTGCCTCCTCAGCTGTTCTTTCCCCCCTTTTTTTCCCTGGGGAGGTTTTCCTCACAATGTGTGTGATGCTGTGAGTGGGTGGGCGGGTGAGTGACCGGCACTGGGCCCAAGGGGTGCTGCTGCTCCTACTGCTGCCAACTCAGGAAAGAAACAAGCAACCACAACTGCCCAGCAATGAGTTTCAGTGTCCTCTTTTGGAAGCAGGTGGAACTTCTGCACTTTGTCAGTGGTGGGTGGGAGAGGAGAAAATGCCCCTCAGCAGGGGGAGGCAGTCTGGTCCTCCTCGCTGTCTACCTCCCCACTGCAGGAGCAATCACACCCAGAGCAAGTGGGAGAGGACAGTGAGGAGGACCAGATTACTCCCCCACTGTCCTTCTCCCTGCTGCCAGACCGATCACACTTGGAGTGAGTGGGACAGGAGGGGGAGGGATCTGGTCCACCTTGCTGTCCTTCTCCCTGCTGCAGGAGTGATCACACTTGCAGCGAGTGGGAGAGGACAGTGGGGGGATGATCTAGTCCTCCTTACCGTCCTCCTCCCTGCTGTGGGAGCGATCCTGCCTGGAGCAGGTGGGAGAGGACAGGGGGTGATCTCACCCTCCTTGTGGGCTGCAGGGAATACCCCCAGTATCAGCAGCCCATGGCAGTCTAAAGTTCTCCATGGACCACCAAAATTTTCTTACGGACCATCAGTGGCCACTGATTGGCGACCACTGAGGTAGATGACATTTTCAAGTGGAATCACCATAAAATGGTCACTGTAAGATTTAGGACTTTGACAAGAACCTGGTACTTAAAAGAAAGCTTGGAAAGATTCTTTTTTGGACTACAGCTCTCAGATTCCCCCAACCAGCATGGACATAAATTGGCTTCTTTTAGTTCTGTCTCTGTAATGTTGAAAGCTCAGATTCCGTTGTCTGGACACTGTATTCCCAAATCCTCCAAGAGCAGGAATCCCTAGGTCACAGTAAACTGACGTTGTGTCTAACTCAGACTTTGCATGCTTGTGTTGTCATTCCACAGATAATACTGAACCAAGGAATGAAAGTACTAGAGCTAAATTTAAGCCTGATTCATTCGCCAACACAATGCTGATAGTTTACAATAGATTAAAAGTGATAAAATAACTAATGGTATAACATGTGGTAAAAAAGGGTAGAAAGATCACTGCTGAGGAGGTTGTGGGTGATAGTGCATGTGTATGTATTGTAGAACCTTTGTTGATACATTTTTTTAAAATTTTCAAATATTTTATATATAATATTTCAAAGTTTTATATTCTATAAAATTGTCATTTCTGTGCATGCTATTCTCTGCTACAATGACAATTTTAACATAAATTTCCTCTTAATTAAAATTATGCATTGATTGAAAAAGTCAATAGGTTCTTAATTCCTTCATTATTTAGGTATGTGGTATAACTGCTAGTTATAGCACATAGCATTTGTTAGAAGTTCATTCTAAATGGAACAGGTTTTTAACTTGTATGTTGTCTGGAGCAGGTTTCAAAAAGTAATGTGATACGTTTTAAAATTTATTGGTATTTGGTACCTTTAGAACAGATTGGATTAGATTTTATAAATAATGGGAAACTGCAAAAGAAACTCCAAAAAGCATAGGTATAATATATTTCTAAAGAATGTGTTGCACTGTCTGTTTTATTATACGATATCTTGATTATGTGAAACAGTTCCTATATAGAGCTTTTCGCTGAGAATTGGCGAACGGTTGAACCTCCCTCATTCAGAATTCCTGAAACCTCCTAAAAGCAATTTTTTTCCTGACAGCCACCCGCTTCTGCCTCTGAGGTGACGGCCATGGTACTCCTGCTTACTTGTCTTTCAGATCCTCACTCCCTCTCTTTTTGCTGCCAGCCGCCTGCTTCCAACTTGAAGGTGGCGATTGTGACACTCTTGCTCATTTCTGTCTCTCAGTTCTGGGAAGCACTGCAGGCACTGCTTTGAAGGCAGAAATGGGTGGCTGGCAACAAAAAGAAAGAGACTGAGGAGGGATAAGGAAGCAGTCCTAAGGGTGTCTGTCAAGGCAAAGGAGGGGTGAAAGAGGTGGAACGCATCAGGCATTCATTTGGAAAGCAAAGATCCAAGGAAGGAAACAGTCCTGGAGACACTATGCAGGAAGGAAGCATTAAGAAGAAAAGTAGGGCCCAAACAAAATCTCTTACAGCTGTGAATCGGAGTGCTGTAGTGCGTGTAGGTGTTAGGGCTTAAACCTTGACATGACTGATATATTTTAAAGAATTGTATAGAAGGGGAGCACTGCTTATGGCTTGGTAACCCTAAGAAAAGTAATGGAAACTGAGGAATACTTGGGTAAGGATAGGCAAAGAGGAGAGGCTGAATTTCTAGTAAATGTTGTACTGTTTGCTATTAGTTAGGTACTGAGTTCTCATTAATTCTTCCTAATTCTTCCTGATTTTTCCAACTTTTTTAAAAAATCACCATCCTCCTGTTGTATTTAGATATGGAAACCTGGAGATCTCAAACTGTGAAGAAGATGGGAGCCAGCACTCTACTGAGACCAAAACAGTACTCAGGAAGTAAGTGTCACTTTTCTCTGAACAGCAAAAACTGGGGCCAGAACTGAATACTGAGAAAAGGATGTGTTTCCTTAGAAAACTATGTACTAATATACTTTTTATTATACAAGGAAGGCAGCAACTAAGTCACTATACAAAAGAGCAAATCTGAATGAACTATGAGGAGCTGAATACCATAAAGGGGGTTGAACCCAGAGACTAGAAATGTTTTTTAAAAATCAGCAATAAGTGCACATTTTTATTTATTTCATATCCGTTAAGGATATATGCTTGAATTTCTTCCATTTAAATGCATGGACTTTAAAAATGCTTAAATATGGCTGGATTCCACCCCCCTCTGTATATAGGCATGACTCAATTAACAAAGCCTCTGTCAAAAAAGCTCCTTTTTAGAAAGTCTTTTTACTGAAGCCCAGCCTGCCTTCTCCTTTTCTTATTTTCTGTCTAGCCAGAAGGGTCTCCCTTCACCCAACATTAGCATTGGGGAGATGGTGAAGGAGAACTGCAGAAGGAAAGACTTTTGAATGTGGAGTTGCAGTAGCGTGTCTGCAATAAGCAATGCAATAAAGCTTGACCTGCAAAAGAATGGCTTTCTGTACTAGGTGATCCCAAAATTTCTATTAAAGAAGTAAAGCCCAGGAACACATCTGCTTCATTAACTGAGCTATACTTGTACTCAACAATAAAAAAAAAATCCCAGCTGGTTTAAGGTCTCATGCATGTCCTCAAAGCTAGGAAATTAGAAGCTAAGACTGATGTCTTAACATGATATGCTCTGAGATGAAGAACTGCACTGTGCACTGACACGACTTATGCTTACTTTAGTTTACCTTCCCTGCACCAACATTTTGTTTAGGTATTTTGTGCCCAAATCTAGACGGAAAAGATGGAGTGCATGGGACCAGTGAAGATGCCCCAGATTTTCCTGGTCCTGTATTGCCATATGAAATGACTGAGCCTTAATATATGACAAGAAAAATCCTCTGAGATGCAATAGATCTCAATCCATGTAGTAATGTGTATTCTGACCTTGTGATGTCACATTCCACAGCTCAAGGAATACGAATAACAGTTGTCCTTAAGAATAACTGTATTCCCTCTACAGCATGGAATAATTCTGAAAAAACACTAGACTGCTGGCAACATTCTAGTTTCAAGGTGAAACTGAGTATCCACGCCATTATGTTGCCAGCAATTGCTGCCATAGGCTTTGAAGACAAAGGAAAGCTTAATACCTTTTATCCACTGCTCAGACTGTCATCAAAACAATAACAAGTCTGAGCAGACTACATCAGTGGTTTGCACCAATATTTGACAGAAATATATGATTTACTTTTCTAAAAGTTGAAGTAAAAAGGGAAAATGTATCTATTTCCAGAACATTTCAACTTGGTGTGCTCATCAGATTGGCCCAGCTGCAGGCCTCGTCAAGTAGATTGTGAGTGCCAAGTTTTAAGTTAAGTTAAGCAGATGCCATTTACTTAAGCAAAAGAAGGTTGAGAATTATAATGGTGAGGCCTTTTCTCTGTGTAACTTGCCTTATTGAAAGGGGCACCTGTGGGCCCTTTAGTGAATATAAATCTCTCAAAGACAAGCTGAAAGTTCTATAATACTGGGTCTTGTACTTAAGCCCATTGTTTTCTCAGTCTCACGTAAGATACTGTTGTGTGAAATATTCGTGTTTTGCTTTGTGTGTGTTTAGATATTCATGCAAATTTTTTACTGAAATAAGATGCCTGAGGCCCACATACTCCTTCCTGTAGAAGTACTGGTGGAGGAAAGATACAATGTCTGCCTACTTTTCTTTGTATGCACTAAAACTGTATTTTAGGCACTATATAGTTATGATATGTACAATATGTCTGGCTGGCAAGCTGCGGACAGGAACAGATAAGGACAGTAATTAAGGAAAGCTTGAGAGCATGAATAGGTCTTGGAAGGATGCACAGACAACAGTGCAGGATGTTCTGCTGGAACCTATCCAAAAACATTGTTCCATTCTTGTAAGTTGTGGCCATCTCAGTAAATCTGGAAAACACAGTATCAGAGATATAATGCAAGTATATTTTTTTTCTGTGGGGAAAATGCATAAACTTTGGAGTATCTTCTCAAAACCTTGTTTTGTTGTTTTAAAATTTGTTGTTATTTGGTTGGTTTTCAGTGTCCATGTCTTGTTGTCATAAAAAATATTTTTTTAAAAAAACCTTCCCTGCAGGGATCTTCTATAAGAGATACATGAGTACCATCCAGCCAAATATATATCATCCACCCATCTTGTGAAGACTTTCTTTATTTTCCATACAGATGCTGTGGACATTGTGATATCACTTGAACATTTGGGCCATGTTTTTGGAGCAGTTCTACATGTAACAGTAAGCCTATTCAGGCATTAAGGATAGGGATAAACTTAGTACCTGAGAAGACGTTGCACAGTAGCCTTGCCTTCTCTGCTCTGTTTCTACCTATTGCAGAGAACCTTCATGCAGGATTCTTAGCTGGATGGAGTTATAACATAAGGTGGCAGAGTTAGTACATTCCTCATGAGTTCAGTTTAGCCATATTCTCAACACCTGAATATGGCTCCTGCTATAGAGGAAATTGGAGCTGGAAGCACCACCTTCTGCTTCCTGTTTTTCCACAATACCTGGAGATACAAGTTCCCACTGTGAGAATGGCTTGTTTATCTCTAAGGAGGGTTTTATGGGGAGAAGGATGGTCAGAACCATGGTACGTATCAGCAGTTCACATTGCAGAATTGAATAATACTGATTGTTGACCTGGGCCCATGCGCCAGAGGGAGTGTAAAGTGAGAAGGCTTTTTCAATGTCTGCTTCCAGGTTGGAGAACTCCTTTCTAAGGAGTGCTAGGGTTGTGTCCTATATGTTGTCCTTCCATTAGCAGGCAAAACCCTTTTTATACAGGGGGACTTTGGGCAATTGACTACTCTTAGTTTGGCAAAAAAAGTGGGATACTGAGCATATCAATAAACAAACAAAAAATAATATCTGAGCTGATGTTTTTACTTTGATTACAGTAGTTTGATTACAGTAGTAAGTGTTCCAGCAGATGCTGGCTGTGTTTTGGATTCATGTTATGTACTCCAGCTTTCCAAAGTGTTTTTTAAAATGTAATTTCCAATGCAGAGAGCCAGTATGGTGTAGTGGTCTGAATACTGTACTATGACTCTGGAGGCCAGGGTCCAAATCCCCACTCAGCCATGGAAACCCACTGGGTGACCTTGGGCAAGTCACACTCTCTCAGTCTCAGAGGAAAGCAAAAGCAAGGGCAAACTCTCTTTGAACAAATCTTGTCCCCCCCCCCAGAAAACCCCATCCTCAATAGGTTAGAGTCACCATAAGGCAAACAGCAACAACAAATTTCCAGTGGAAGCATCACTTTATCTGCTGGTGTGAATTAAGCCATTTTTGGTAGTTCAGTCTAATGCATTAAAATTTAATTTTTAATTTAAAAAAATAAAATTTAAGATTAAAATGTATTCAATAAACCAGGTTTTTATTTTTCATAGTAGGGAACATATTGCTTTTTCATTTTTTTCACACCGCATGAAATAGATTAGGTTGAGCAAGGGATAGTTACCCACAGTCCTTCACCTTTCTTGTCCAGCTTTCAGTCTAGCACTCTGATCACTATAGTACATTGCCTCTAAAACCTAAAAACCTGACAATAAGATTATGACATTAGTGTATATCCATGTGTGTGGTATTTCCATATCAGCAGAGACTCCTATTTATGCTTGCATATCTTTGCAGAAAGACTAATGTGGCTTCAGGCAAAGGGAGTAACCTTTCAGGCCTTGAGAAATGTATTGCCTTGGGTTCTACACTATGTTTTTAGAACAATGACTTTGCGATTTTTCAGTACTTGGCAGAAAATAGAACTAGCACTATTGTCTCCTCCTGCCTTTTTGTCATGAAGTGCTCGGTCTAATTCATAAGACAATTCAGGTCCTCAGATATGCCAAGATGACTGTGGTATAATATGGTGGGTAGATTAACTGACTGAGAGCCAAACGGGGTTTGGGCACTGCTCCAACCTAAGCTTTGGGTTGGTCTCCATTGACCTTTGTGTGTTGTGGCCAACCCAGCAATAAAATTAAGATAAACTGTTCTAGAAGGGTGGTTTTTTGTTTTGTTTTGTCTTTTGCTTTTGCTTTTGCTTTTGTTTTTTTGCTCCCTCACAAAACACAATGGATATTTTTGTTGCATTTCATGGGAAAATGAGTTACTGCAGATATGAAACTTGATGATACGTGCTTGTTCTGTAATAACAAAATTTGGAATCTGTGTGTTTTTAAAAGCATTGGTGGTTTATGTTTTAGACCATCATCCTACTGTCCTGCATATAAATGAATGGTAAATTATATGTTTTTCCCAATTTTCCCTTACCTGGAGCTGCTGTTTTTGGTCTTTATGTGGGTATGTTTGAGTGTGAGAGAAGTGCAGCTAAAAACAATGTCGGAGGAAAGTTCTAATTTGAATTCCATACTATACACTCTCACACACACTAGGAGCAGGAAAGCTGATCATGATGGGTCATTAATACCTCAACTCCATTTGGCTCTGAGACTGTATAAATGACCAGTTCCCATCCAGTTTCTTTTTACTTCTTTCTCTAGTTGCCATGTCTTTGTAGAATTTTTGATTATAAGCTCCTCTTATAACAGGGGCCTATTTTTGTTGTTACTTAGTAAGACACATGCAAATCAGTGGTGGTACATTAATAATACTGTACAAATTTAAATAATTAGATTGAGTATAGTGAAAACCCTGAAACCTAGGAACCAGCTATCAGAAAGAACAATAATTTTTCCAAATATTAGAATCTGTAATAGTAAAATTGTAGTATTTCAGCTACTTTTAATGAAACAACTGTAGTGATTCTCTGCCCTCTCTGTTTTTAAAGAAAAATAATGTACTCTGCAGCTCACTACTTATTTGTGAACAGGCCTCCCCCACTCCCCACATTTGTCTCTTTAGAGTTTATTATTCTTCTGGTAAAGCATGGTTTTAGTGTTACAGAAACAATTACAGCAAAGGAGTGGACTTGGGAGAAGCAACCACTGAATGAATGTGAGATGAGTGAAAAAATATTGACTGAAGTTCTTTAAGTCTGGGAAACCCACAGTGGGAGTCATTTTAAGTTTTGTTTGGATTGAGAGCAATCAACTTTCATTCTAGTAAAGGGTAAAATAACAAAAGAAACCAGTGTGCCTGAACTGAAGAGACAAAGGGACAAATGGCTACACTCAAGAGAATCAGGGAGCATGAGGAAGGTTACAAAAACAAGCCAGAATCATTTACACAATGAGAAAACAGGGAGAAAAAGTGAGTAATGGCAAAAGCAGTCAGGGCACAATCCACATAAAAACAAAAACATGAAACTTAAAAGAGGCCTACCACAACATGCATCCTCTTTCCACCATGGGCACATAACTGTGTTCTTAAGCTCAGCCAAGAATGAATTTACAGTTGGCCCTTCACATCTGTGGTTTTAACTTTCATGGATTTGATTATCTGCGAGTTTCTCCAGTCTCTCTCCACTTAAGGTACTTCTTTTCTGGGGGAACCGCCCTCTCGGATTTGGATCAGGCCATGCAGCCCTTTAAAAACCCACGTCTTGTCCTCCTCCTCCTTCACCAGCAGCTGCCTGGCCAGCTAAGGACAGCTTGCAGCCTGATTTCTCAGCACCACAAATCCTCTCCTGATGCCCTCTCACACCTAAGGAAGGACATGGGCAAAAGAAAGGAAGTATAGAGCCTCCATGCTGCCCCAGCCCCTTTCCTTCTTCTTTCCCTGACCTAGTTTGGACCCTGGCTGCCCATTCTCCCCACCTTGCCTTGGTTCCCAATCCACAGACACACACATACACATTTTGATATTTGTGATTTTCCCACTTTTGTGGGGGTCCTGTGCCCCTAATCTTAATGAATGTGGAAGGCAAACTGTAGTTAAGATGGGCAAACCAGTTGCAACATGAAGCCTTAGTTTTTCTGCATGCCCACAGAATTGTGTTTTGGGGTGGGGACCACAGTTGTGGAGCAGAGCACATACTTTAGGAAGGTACCAAAAACACTGTACCATCTAGTCTAGACTGGCAGCAGTGGCTGTTCAAGATTTCTGGCAGGAGTCTTTCCTAGCTTTACTTGGAAGTGCTGGCATTTTCCTCATTGTCTTTCATCTAAGTGCTAACAAATCCCAACCCTACTTAGCTTCTGAAATGAGATGAGTTTGGGTGTGTTCAGGGTAGCATGATGCTGTGATATAAACCATCATAAATGCATAAAGTCCCAGGACCCAGATTGAATTGCTGGTGTCTCCCTGGAGAGTTGTTTTTGGAGGAGTTGGGCAGTGTGTGCTACATGAACCCTTGGTCTATCTCTATGTGCAGAAATTTCTTATATTCCCATAGAAGAAGAAATCAATCTGTTATGGGATGTCATGTGAAGATTTGAACATGTCCATTAGAACTATGATGGCCTGCACACTTAATCTTGTTCTCACTGCCTCCTGAATTTCTGCCTCCCTCAATTTCAAAATCAGCTCTAGTGGAAAACATATCATACTTCATATGTGGGATGGGGGCAAATCTATGGAAGAGCACCATTAGATTGTTAGCAATGGAAGGGCCAGTGAATGTTCCTTTCTCAGTGGTACAAATTGTAAATTAGATGCTTCCAACTAAAGTTTGTGCATCCTAATGATTTGTGAATTGACCTTCTCCCTCATTGTCCACTCTGACTTTGAGAAATATAGACATCACTGTCTGGTATTGTCTGCATCCATTGTCTGATTTCATTTGGGAAAAAACACATACCAAACAGAATATGGATTAAGCCTAGGTGAGCTATAGGTTTTTGGAGCCCAATATGTCATTACTGCCCTCCCCAGCTTGGATGCCAATGCCTAAAAAACTCAGCTAACGAAAGGCTGGGCATTATGTGTACAGTCTAAGAAACCCAATATCTTAGGCCTGAATGGGCAAACCACGGCCTTCCAAAAGTATGAGTAAGATTCCGTAGTATGCAGTGGCCAAAATAAATACTACAAACGACACTTAAACCAATGAACAGTACATAAAGAGAGCTATATTAGATGCTTTACAAAGTGTAGTCTCACCTCACAAAGAGTAAACTTGGTGATATGCGTTTTCTGTTTGGGATCTTGGAGGCCTCCCAGTCCAATCTCTGCCTTTCCCTGGCAGGAACAGAGACTTTCTTTTCAGGGACATTAAATGTTAAAGCTGCTAGAAGATTTGAGTGCTTGCCCAGCCTTTCCCCAAAAAGCTTTGCTCTTTAACATCCTGATTAAGTAGTCAGCTGATAACAGGTCAGTTGGTGTAGCTTGTCTTTTAACGTCCTTTCTAACTGACATTGTTTTGTAGGGAGAGCTGGAATCTGTGGCAGCACTGAACAGTTCAACTCTTCTATGAGAGCAGCTGTGTACCTGATGTAGGAGAACTCCCACGTCCTTTTGTTGCGCTCCCAGGAGGGAGTGCAAAGGGAGAAGTCACTTTTCCATCTGATGCATGTGTAGCACTTACATTTAGACAAAGAATTCACACACAGTTTTCCTCATTGTATGATGCCCTAGAATTCTTGAGGTTGGAAACAGATAATGTATTACAAAGAAGGAAGGAAGGAAGGAAGGAAGGAAGGGAGGGAGGGAGGGAGGGAGGGAGGGAGGGAGGGAGGGAGGGAGGGAGGGAGGGAGGGGAACATATAAAAAAGAAAGGACATGTCTGTATATGATTTGTATAGGCTAATATATGTACATATGCAAATTTATATATTATAATATAATTTCAGTAGGTATGTTAAGTACAGATTGAGCATCTGTTATCTGAAAATCTGAAATTCAAAATGCTCCAAAATTCAAAATACTCCAAAATCTGAAACTTTTGAAAAGCAGAACCCAGTCTTCTTCCTGTAAGAAATGTAAGGGCATTACAGAGGCTTGTTTAGGACTATGCACACATGCTGCTTGCAGTCTCTCAGTGGGCTTGGTGCCATTTTTCCCTCGCAGGTCACTTTGCAAGAAGCATGTGCACATGCAGTCCCAAGTAAGCCTCTGAAATTCCTTTGTGTTCCTTACAGGGAGAAAGCAAGAAGAGAAGAAATGATGAAAGAGTGGATCCCTTGTCAAAATAACTATATAATATTAAAAATATTGTATAAAATTACCTTCAGGCTATGTGTATAAGGCAGAGCTTTCCAAACTTTTCATATTGGTGACATACTTTTTTAGACCTGCATCATTTCATGACACAGTAATTCAGTTTTACTAGCAAATTGGACGTTAAACTAACGCCTTATAAGAGATACAGACACATACATAAATTGTGATAACAAAATGTATGGGAACACAACATATCTCATGAAAACCTTTCATATATTTTAAAAAATATATGATTTATAAATAATATCATACATTTCCAAGATTTCAGGTGACACACTCACAAACTTCAGGCGACACACTAACGTGTCACTGCACATCATTTGGAAAGCCCTGGTATAAGGTGTATATGAAACGGAAATAAAAGATATGCTTAGAATTGGGTCCTATCTCCAAGATATCTCATTATGTATATGTAGATACATATCTGAAAAAATCTGAAAAATCTGAAAAAATCCAAAAGCCAGAACACTTCTGGTCCCAACTATTTTGGCCAAGGGATACTCAACCTGTATACTCCCTTGGGAGAGATGAGCAGTTTTTGCATCTGCATAGTTTTCATTCTGGGTGCTAACTTTTGATGGGTGACTTCAAAAACATTAGCTTGGACTTCTTATTGTTCTTTATGTTTAAACTAGACATGGACTTGAACAGTCATTCAGACAGAGGATTGTCCTCTGTAAAATAGGATACCAATCCAGCCTATTTGTAAGAAAAAGCATGTGGTCTCACCACAGAAGTATCATTTCTTGATGGTATCTACACACTTTTCTTTTGTCCTGCTTGTTGCTGTTGGTCAAATAGATTTTGCAGGTTATTGAAACAATTTCAGAGCATGCCTATCAGAAATAAAAGTGGGCTAAGTTTACACGCTATTAGTTGTGATCCAGATTTCAAACCATTCTTCAGTGTAGAGTCAAAGGCTTTCACGGCCAGAATCCATTGGTTCTTGTGGGTTTTTTGGGCTTTAGACCATGTTCTGGTTGTATTTTCTCCTGATGTTTCACCTACATCTGTGGCTGGCATCTTCCTTTGAAGATGCCAGCCACAGATGCAGGCGAAACGTCAGGAGAAAATACAACCAGAACACAGTCTCAAAGCCCGAAAAACCCACAAGAACCATTCTTCAGTGCTCTCTAAAAGCTGTTGTAACTTTCTAATCTTGCCCAGCCTCTAAAACTACTGCTCCATAGTCTTAAAACCAATTTGTAGGACAAACCAAAATAATAAGCCGAGTTATTTTTCATAATACAGAATAATTTGTTTTCAAACCTTTGGACACAATAATCATTAATAAAAAAAAGTTTGAGACTAATAGAAATATTTTTAAGTTGGAAGTTTCAGTTTCTTTAAATCATCTGCTGAAGGATAAGCTAGGTTTTAGAACTTTCAGAGTTTTGATTATATCAAAGAAATAAACAATATGGATAGAAATTTTCATTGCCAGTTAAAAAAAGAAAAACAAAACAGAACGATCCAGAGAATATATCTGAAACTACCCTCCTTCCTCTGCTTATGTTGTGCAGGCTGAAAATGTAATCTGTTTCTGGCATGTTTTCAGAATGTGATCTGATGGGTTCCACACCCACAAGGACTTAACTGTCAGAGAGCAAGCTGAGCCACTCCCTCAGATTATTTCTCACCTAGGAATGTGCATATTGCTCAGAAAAGGGACAAGCATGAATTGTTTCCCGTTGTCTTTCTGGCGATACTGGCTTCTGGGTATCCTTCTTGTTTGACCAGTACTTTTCCCCCCTCCCCTGTCCTTTACGATGGCTATATCTTCCCAACAAGGGTTTTTGAGCTCAGAATATTTAATATTACTGGATTTGTATTGCTTTTGGTTTTGTTCTGTATTTCTTGTTCTAAGAACAACAAGAAGCACTGGCATTTCAGGTTCAGTTGTCCTTGATTTCTAGCAGAGTATCTGCACACATAATGCATTTTTGTTTATTGGTGCCCAAGAGTTTTAAAGCTTAGTTACTGTGGGAAATCTTTCACAGGCCTTCATTTGGTATCTAAAATGGATTCTGGCTCCTAAAGTCTGGAGGAGAACTGGGTAGAATGAAGGTGTCTTAGAAGAACAGTAATGTGACAGCTTACCTTGAAAACAATACAGCTTAAAAGATTGCTTTCATGTGAGCAAAGAATAAGGAGTGGTTTCAGCACCTCCCTGATACCTTTTCTTAGAAAAGTGTCTTTAGACCTATCTATACTAAAAAGTGGTATCAAGTTCAGAATAATTTAACTGATCTGCACTTCCTTAAAGAACCCTGAAAACTGTAGTTTGGTTAAGATGTCAGTGATCCATAGCCAGCTTTACAAAGCTATAGCTGCCAAGTTTTCTGCATAGGTGGAAAGAGTATGAATCCCCTTTATGTCTGTAGTGTAGCTATGCCTCTATAGAGCTTGGATTCTGGGTATAATTCTGGGGTGGGCAAGGTGTGGCCCCCCAGGCTTTTTTTTTACGGCTGCTGGGGTAAAAATATTGTGTTCCAATATGCCTTCTAAGAGTCTGGGGACATTTTTGCTCAGTTTTGGGAACACCCTGGATCATTTTAGACCTCGGAAAGGCATTTTTAGAAATTGGCAGTAAACCAGAAATGACTTCTAGTTACTTCCAGTTATTCCCCATTTCTCTGGATTCTTCTTTCTCTCTGGCCAACAAATAGAGGTAAATTGCCACTCTTGGAATTGCCAGGAGTGACAATTCACTTTTAGAATAGGTTGCAAGGCCACCCTACACTATTTAAAACTTTTTTTTTCGACTTGAGACTGCTTCCGGTTTCTAGATTTGTTATCCTTTTTGGTCTTTTTTTTTTTTTGTTAGCCCATAGAATCCTTGGAGGATCCCTTGATGATAAAATTATCTGGCATACATTTTCATGTACTGGAATCATGTGTGTCTAAGTTATGAAATGTGGAGGCTAGGATTCATTACCACAGCAGGATCCAAGAACCATAACATTGTATGATATTTTATAATTTTGTATAGTTTTTCCATAAGAGGCAGAGACTGCCAAACATTAACATAAGCAGAACACAAACAACTTGGAACATTACTCTGTAATGGTTTCCTGTTATTACAGCATGCATAGGAGAAGACCAAAAGTTTCTGGGCTTGTGATGAATAATGCTAAGGAATCTGCATTTTAGGGAACATCAGAGATATCTAGAAAACCACCACTCCCATCACCTTTTATAAGCATGAAAAATCTTTATTTGTGATTCATGATTGATTGCCATTACGTCACTGGCTGCTTGGTAGTTTACATTAGTTTTCCTTTTCAAAAGTAGTCATAGCAAAACATATCATGGTGTTTAAAATGTATGCTAATTCACTTCTCATAAAAGCAACTGACAACATGTACATTTTCCTGCATACGTGTATTTGAAAATGGAAAAGGCAACATTTCTAACATATCTCTCTTCACTTGCTAACAGAAAGTGAGTTTTTGCTTCATTGATTAGTGGACTTGTGTCACAAGGAAATGTTCCAAGTATTTGGGTCATACTTACGCAGTCATGTGACATTGTAAATAACCTAAATTGTATGCAAACATTTCTGTAACAGCTCTGTCAAACTGCAGAAAGTTTCTACTGAAATTTCAGAGGAGCTGTCGCTCTTCTAATTATATATTTGGAAAGAATCAATAAATAACTCTCATAGGAAAATTTTATCATGTAGTACCAAGGACTTTTTTTCATATTGTTTCGACAGATAAATCTGAGCATGGATGTTTTAACTTTAGCTTTAAAATTATGTTTTTTAAATGTTTCTGATGGACACAACTGATAGCCAATTAGACTTGCAAGATCTGTGGTGCTCTCTTTAAAAGAAGAAAACCCAATCCTAAATCCAGTTGCCAGCCCAGAGTAGACCTAGTGAATCAGTTTGTGAAGGATAAGTCAAGTATTTTTGTATTCCCATTGATTCAGTAGATTCAGTTTAGTGGAAACTGACACTTAAATTCAGGCCCCAAAGCTTATTCTGCTGATGGCAGCATAGTGTACAAGGTACATAATTCATTTAGAGTACACACTTCCAGGTCAGTTTCTCAGACCATAGGTTTATCCTTTAATCTAAGCTTGAGCTCTACTAATGTTTAGATTCTTCTCCAGGCTTACTGAAATATAGTTGGTGAACTTTGATGTTTCACAATGTTTTTCTTTGCAGTGCCATAGCCTCTATCTTGAGAGCCTGGCTGGACCAGTGCTCTGAAGACTTCCAAGAGCCACCCCATTACTTTTGTTTGCGGAAACTCTTGGCTTATCTGACAAGGGTCATGCCAGGGTCGGACCCTGAAAGAAGGGCACAACACTTGTTGGAGCAATTTCAGAAGCAAGAAGTAATAAATGACAGTGAGTATGTCTTTTGAGCGTTGGACAATGATCCTGCAGATTCCCCGCCTGACTATGGAAACCTACTGGGTGACCTTGAGTACATCACACACCCAGCCCCAGAAAACTACATGTTAGGTTTACCTTAGAGTTGCCATAAGTTGGAAGCAGCTTAAGAGCACACAACAAGAACAAATATTGTTCCCTGGGCAGAACTTCTGCCATGGCTGGAAGGTTCAAGCAGCTGTGGAGATTCTGGGAAGAGGAATTTTTCCAAGCTCTGCTTCTGTTATTCCAGAACATTAAACAGAGTACACTTATAAAAGCACTGCACATCTTTGGATTGCTTTGATGCACCCTTATTGATTGGCCTGCAGTGCATTGTTATGCACAATTAGTGTATACTTTGAACACTGTGGTTGGTGAATCACTTCTCTGTTCCTGCTGCATAGCAGGGTCAGAATTTAAACATGTGCCACTAAGTTGTATGGCTTGCACTCGTCCCTAAAAATTAGAAATGCTGGCATTTTCTAAGAACTTGTGCTTGTTCTGGGGAATTTGGCTTGGTTGTATGCTCAATTACAAATTGCAAATCTTCAAAGTCATTTTGCAATTGCTCTCCTTCATCTGATTTTTCACTTCCAAAATAGCACTCTGATGTTATTTTCCTGTATCAGAACTGGCTGTTTTTTTTTTTTCTTTTCCTTTCTTTTTTGGACGACAACATTTGTGCCATGAAATGTCTTTCCTTAGCTGCTGTCATGACAAAGGAAGTGTCTGTGGTGTTTTTTCCTATCTGAGTTGGTGCACTGTTGACATCGAAGGACAAAAGAAAATTTACGGTACTGGGTCAAAGTGCCTCTGGAACAATTGTGAACAGTAGTGACACTGGAATGCAATGTGCAGTGTTGAGCCTGAGAAATATCCTTCCTTCCTTCCACCTCCGCCCCCTCTTCCACTTTCCTGAGGCAGAAAGTTTCCTGTTGGCACAATTAACATAGCCAGAAGGCTAATGGAACCTGTATGATGAATGTAACAATGTCAGTGACTAACTTTCACAGAAAAGCAGTAGTAAATGGATGGGAAATGATAGTAAAAGACAAAAAAAAAATAGTGTAAAGATCATTTCTTCTTTTCCCCTTAATCTCCACTTACTTTCGTTTTCCAGAAATTATGATTCAAGTTATGCTGTTAATCAGACTTGGCACCAAACAGAATCATTTATTTATTTTTAAAAGGCTGACTGCATTGCATCTAAATGGTTCTTCTCATCAGAAATTCCAGTGTCTCCAAGAGTTGCTAATTTGTGTCTAATTATGTTCTCTTCTGGATTTGGTTCCAGCAGATCAAACAAGGCAAGTCTAAATGCTGAGATCTATAATTAGACCTTCACAGGGTAAGCACTGGTTCCCACAGAACCTCCTAGGTAAAGCCTAGCACAGAAGTCTTCTGTGATTTCCTGGTAAAAATATTGTCAGACTTCTCACTTGAGCTGAGAAGTTTCCATTAAGAACAATCAATCCAGCTTTTGAGCGTACAAAAGAAGTTGATGCCAATAAAATAGGAATCCAGATACTTTGGTTGGTTGTACGAGGGATTTTTTTCATTTTATTTTTGATTTCAGTGTTCGTGTTACAAAACAAAAACTATAGGGAGTGAGAAAGAGGGAGGGTGAGAGATAATTGTATACATATAGATATGCATTGTGCATATCACTTTTTTTTCAAGTAACACTTGTTTATTTCAGGATAAACATTTTCCTGAATGTTTTAGAAAGCACTGACAGATTGGACAATCCATGTAATATGCACCAGAATGTAAAAAACAGTGAAACTAGTTTGGGGCAAGATTTTCAACATCATTTCCCTTTAATAGAACTCCCACTCCTTTGCAACACAGCTTACTGCTTCTAAAACTGGGGGGGGGGCGCAACTTTTAGAAACTGCTTGCAGTGTACGATATAGAAGATAGGTTTGTGAGTACTCATAAATATTCACATCTTTTATGAAAAAAAAGGCCATTTCCATACCTGAGACAACTCACTGGGAAATTCTTTTGTGCAAAAAATACATGTGGTTTTCGTCTGCAGAAAACTTTTGGAGTAGAACATTTGTATTTCTGAAAAATATACTACTCCTTACACCAAAAACACACTCCTTTTGCGCAGAAAATACATATAAGAAATCTATATTTGGTTTTTCTGTACAGGAATTCACATGTTCACACAAACTGTATAACTTCTACACATACTGTGTAAAAGTTACACAGCTTGTGTCTGCACACAGATTCCTGAGTAGATAAACCACATGTAGTTTTTTTGCATATATTTTCAGTGCAGAACTCCAGTGTTTTGGTATGCTGAGCAAATGAGTTTTCCCCTAAGAAGCACCAAAGTACGACTGGTGCTCAGAATTTGTGCAGAAATCCTTATATTCTTATGCTGAAGTGCATGCAGAAACAAAAGAAGTGAAGATTTACATGTCTGTATGGTGGTCTGATACTCATGGGGACAGGGATGAGACTCCTTGTAGAAGCCTATATAGCTTTTAGAAAATTAATTGCCTTAAACAATCTAGATGATGGGTCCTTTTTAGGAACTTTTCACTTATTAGTTCTCACACTTCAGAAGTGGCACCCCAGGTGATACCGATCAACCCATTCACCAATTAATCACTTTAGCTATATCCCTTCTTTCCTCAAGAGTGGAATTCTGGGTGATCAGTGTTCAGTTATGTCCAATACTAGCCTACTTGGAAATGATTACACAGTTCTGAAGTATGAGAAAAACATAGAACATAGAATTAAAAAAAAATAGGAAGAAGGTATAATAATAATTTATTTATTTGTAATATTTTAGGGATAGAAAGAGTATTAGAAGACTCAAGGGAGAAAAAATGAGAAAGGACCATCTTCAGTATCAGGAAACCCCAGTGGGCCTTTTTTTTATTTTAACTTCCCCCATCCTCAAATAGACTTGAGAACTGCTTCCATGTCCCCCAGCCCCGACTCACCCTATTACTGTCCCCCCTCACAAAGGAAGAAGGGATAGCCCAGTAGAAAGAATTGTACTGGGCTATGTTCCTATAGCCAGTGCACAATGATGACATCTACGTTATCATGAGGCAGCTATCAGTGCAAGCGGAACAAGAACAATTCTCCTTTCTTGGCTGTCTCTTTACCCCCGCCATGAGATTAGAAGGGGGGAGCCAAGGCAATCATGAAACACTATAGCCTCCCCAATCTTTGTGTTGCTCCCCTTCCCAATCTTGCACTGAGGAAGCCAAGAGAGGATTGTCGAAGGCTATTTTTTTATGTGCCACAAGTTTACTTTGACTTACGGCAACAGTATGATTGAAAGACATCCAAGATCCCTGGTCATCAACTGACCTGCTCAAGTCTTGCAAACTCAGGGCTCCTTGATTGAATCAATCCACCTGTAATGAGGATTTTCCTTTTTTCCTGTTGCCTCTCATTTTGTCAGTATTATCACCTTTTCCAGTTATTCATGTCATCCTATATCTGCTGGGAGTTAGAGTTTCCTAGAGTGTTAGCCCTTCAGGAAAATTCTATGAAAGCTGCAGCTATTAGGAATTAGCCTTCTTTTAGTAGAATTGCAGAAAAAGCTCTAGTCTCTGTGCGGCTTCCCTGAACTGTAGGCTGACTTGAAAGCAAAATAAGGCAGGCAGTTTCAGGTTCCAAACTTAAAAGATTTACTAATAAACTTTACAATTACATATGCATTGGAGAAACTAGATCCTAACTAGCTAACAGAAGCATTTGGGAAGATAGTAGCTTCATTCTTAACTTACCAACTTCTTGGTGAAGAGGCTAGCTTAGCAGAGAAAAAGTGCTAGAAGTAAGATTGCAAAAGGGAGAAAAAAAGGGAGAGGCATGGTGTTCTATGGAAGTCCAATAAGTGACTCCAGGGTGTATCCTGGATCACATGGCCTGGATACCATAGCCAATCATTTTAAATAACACAGAGTGACAGTTGAGACTTTAGGTGAGAAGCCAGAGGGCTTTTACATGCAAAAGAAAATTAACTCTATGTTAGCTAAGCTCCATTTATCCTAGAACAAGGAGAGAATGCCAGAATTTTCCAACAATATCCAAAGTATGACAGCCTTAGTTTAGTCATCTTTACTTTTTTGTTCAAGCTTGATTTGTTGATTTGTTCTTTGTTCAGGCTTGATTTGCTCTAAAACCCATTCATTTATCTTTTTAATTATCCATGGTAACTGTGGAATTCTCCCCTAGCACCACATTTCAAATGAGTTTATTCTCATCCTGTCTGCTTTCTTCTCCATCCTGTGGTTGGAAGGGAGATTGCTGAAGGATAGTCAAGGAAGGTTATTGCCCCGCTTCCACTCCTGTCTTCTGCTGCTGGGGGCTTTCTACTCCCTGCAAGATTCGTTTGAAAATTGCACAGATTTTGAAGACATCTAGCAGCGGGGAAAAGACTGATTAAAACATTTGTACTCCCCTACAGTTATGAATAATATAACAAAGCATATCACTATTATGTTTATACCTGTCCTTTTCCCCAGTGAGCTCAGTGTAATGTACAGGGTTCTTCTTCTCTCTCCTTTGTAACATTCATGTGAAAATGAGTGAGGCTGAGAGAGCGTTAGCTGGCACAGGATAACCTGCAAGTTGAATGGCTGTGCAGCCCAATATAGTATTTGAATATGAGTACACAAACTCCTGCCCCAATACTTTAACTGGGAAAAGTTTCTAAGAGGGGAAGAGAGTGGGTATGTTGAGAGACAGGTGTTTCTAGCACTGTGGAAGGGCTAGACTTTTGTCACTTTTATAATTTTTAAATAATTGTCAAAGTTACAGGGTCTATAGCACTCCTGTATACAAAAGAAGAGGAAGGGAAGAAACAAAAATAGCAACGAAATCAAAGCTATTGGCAGTGTGATGTAGTAGCCAAAGTGGACTTGACCAAGAAGATCCTACTTTATTGTTGTTGTTTTTTTATGTGTACACACACATACACATCTAAAACAGATACATAAACTGCCTTTCTTCCAAGGCTGTGTTCACCACCACCATTTTCTCATATGAAAAAGCTGAGGATGTTTAGATGAGCTTCAGCTATGAGGAAATTACTGTTTATCAGTTTCACTTACCCCACAAGGTTATTATTAGGATAAAGTAGGATAAGTTGACGTACGTTGTGCTGAGCCCTCTGGAATAAGGGTCGGATACAACTATCATGAAAAATATACATACCAGATTATCTTATAGTTAAATATCTCTGGAATATAAAATGTATGACTTAGATAGAACCAAAGGGTTGTTGAAGTTCTTTCTTTGAAAGGATTGTTGGGTGTATCAGAAAAAGTAGATTTTCCTCAAGGCAGTTTTAGTGAAACAACATGATTTTGTGGAGGGATTCCTAAGCCTTATGTCTCCATCCCTCCAAGCTCCCCAAGGGATGATCCCTCCACCTACATGAGGTGGAACTCACCATCATATTTGGTAGGAAATTCTGCTAAGCTGTCTACATGAGGTGGAACTCACCATCATATTTGGTAGGAAATTCTGCTAAGCTGTCTAGGACTTACTCTATGCAGCCTCATTTTCCCCCATTTCTGAGTTGTCATGAACTGTTTATAGTCCTGCAACTTTTCTATGCCTAAATGTGCACTGAAATGTGCACTTTTGGATTCTGGATACGTGACTCTTGAATGAGGATGCAAAATCTTATTTAATTCTCACAAACTTTTACAAGTTCCTCCCATCCACCCATCAACTCACCAACCAATAAGTGAGATTATGAGAGTTCTTGCACATGTTAGGACTTTCTCTGCAATTTTTTTTAGTGAGGAAATCCCATTGCCCTTTCTACAAAATACAAATTGTTTGCACAAAATATTGGCTCTTTTTTTTGCATAAAATGAAACATTTTGTGCATTTTTTTCTGTTTCTGATGAAAAAAGTGCCGCTCTTCTTGCTCTCATTCTAAGGGGGAAAATCTTGCATTACGTATGTGTATGTGACAGAGACAGAGAGAGAGAGAGAGAGAGAGATTTTCAGGATGACTCAGTGTGTTGAGATACGCTTTCTTACTGAGGATGGGAAAATTTGTAAATATTCTTTATATCTTTAAACTAGAACCATTCAAGGTGGCAAGGTTAGGGAATGATTGCTGTTGAGCATGAAGGAGCTACACTCCAAGCACTTTTAAGTTTTGCTCCTTCTCACTAACTTTGTCTGGGGAAATGTGGCTCCGAGAACACCAGAATTAAGAAGATAGATAAATCTTACCTGAAAGTTCTTTATTTTTAAAGTTTGATAGGAATAGTAGCAACTTCCTCTTCATGTGTCTGTGCCTGCCAAACAAAGCTAACACTTTATCTCCCTTGAGGTTATGTACAGGAAGTCCTGCTGTGGCGACAAGCCAGATTTTAAGTCGTCTGCTTTCCTGACCTCCCAGTTGTTATACATAAATTGTGTGTGTGTCCATTGGTTTCTGACTGCACGCATACTTGATAGCTTATTGGTTTTTCCATTGCCTGGTTCTTCCTCTTCCTGGACACATCTTATTTATGGAGCTGTCATTTTCAAAGATGTCTCTGTGTCTAAGCCCCAGGAATTCGACTCATATGTTTACCTGTGAACAATGCAAGGTCATAGCCTGCAGGCTATTTAGTGGGCGCATGCAAGAGAAGTTCCTGATGAATGGCATTCTAATCTTTATATCCCTAGTTCCTCATAGACCACATCTAGGAAATCCAAAGCCCATGGCCTACATGTGGCCTGAATAGTGACATCCATTTGGGAGCCCCTCCATTTTCTCCTACCGCACAGCTGAGCAGTGATCAGCTCCAGGCTAGAGAACGGAGCACTATGCCTCCACTGCTAGTACTAGTGGAGGAAGATCAGTCTTTATCAGGAATGCTGAGAGAGGGGTTTCCTCCCTGCTACTGTCAACAGTGAGGGAACAGCAAGTTCTCCAAGGACTGCTATGGGAGAGGGTAGTGTTGGTGGGACCTTTGTGTGTGTATGTGCCTTCAAGTTAGCTGTCAACATATTATGACCCCCATGAATTTCATAGTTTTCTCAAGCAAGGAATCCTCAGAGGTGGTTTCGCCATTTCCTTCCTCTGAAATGCAGCCCACAGCGCCAGGTATTCTTTGGCAGTATCCCATCCAAGTATTAACCAGCGCTGACCCTGCTTAGCTTCTAAAATCAGGCAGGGTCTGATATCTTTAGGGTATTTAGGCCCTGTTTGGAGGCTCTGCACCCTCCCCCTTCGTTCCCCTCACCACCACTGCCAATAGCTCATAGCAGTGAGGAAACAATGATCTAATACTCGCTCTCTTCTTGCACCCTCATCTCAGCATTCAGAGAGGGGAGTTTTAAGCCTGCCTGTGCCTTAAGTGTGAGACATGCCTGCAGTTTCCTGTGGATGCTGACCCACTAGGCAGCACTCCGTGTATTCCACAGGACCAGAAGTTTGGCTGCCTCTGACAGGGAGACATTTGTGGCTATCTCTCAGTGGTTGGTGTGAGACAGTGCATGATGATGATGACGGTCTTATTTGTTTATGCATCACCATTACCTCAAGATTGCGATTCACAGCAGCTTACAAGTTAAAATGATTACAATATAGTTAGAAACATACAAAAATGTTAAACTATTAATAATATTAAAACAATATTAAAACGTACACTTAAAGGGAAAAAAAGCAGTTAAAACAGTTTCATTTAAAACAACACTGTATCCTCTTAACAAACTCTTTCCTTAAAAAGTATTCCGTTCTAATGGCCTATCTGAATAAGGAAAATAAGGAAAAGTCTTCACCTGTAAACAGAAAAACAACAAGGGAGCTAGGGTTAATGTTCCAAAGCCTAGGGGCAGCTACTCCAAAGACCCTATCTCACATTTCCTGTGAAGCTGGTGGCCTCTCCTGATGATTGTTAAGTGTCTGGCCAGGCTCATGTGGTGAGATGCAGTCTGTGAGCCTAGACCTAAGCCTGAGGATGGAAGACAGCAGTCACGGTTGAGATAAAGTTTCCTATGTGTATCATTTCTGTGACCTCAGAATTTTATTCCCTCACTTTTTGGAAACCATTCTCTAGAAAAATGGACATTTCATGGGACATCATTAAGTGCAGAATCTTTTTTTACTTATAATAGGTCAGCTGTCTTGGCCATATCCTTCTTTTTTTCCCTTGCTCATTCAGTGATTGAAGACAGAAGCTTACACTTTCACTCAGTCTAGCATTCAGCACAAGGCCTCAGCTTCTGTTGGAGCTTGACGAGACTGGATCAGAAGGTATTTTATCAGTTACCACAATATTTGTTGTGTTCTGGACAGGTGGGATTGATGACACCCTTGCCATTGAGGAAAAACTGGAGACTGGTAGTTCAGAAGAGTTTTCTTCTTTCCCAGAAGACCTTGTGGCAGAACAGCTCACCTACATGGATGCTGTAAGTATAACAATATGATTCTTACTGTTACGTTGAAATGTTTGTTTTGTTTGTTAGTTAAATTTTGTGTCCTGTCTTCCTACCAAATGGTGCTCCAAATGAAAAGGATTACAAAACAAGAACAATTTGAAGATATTGTAGCATTTACAATAGCTGTAAAAGCCAGTTTACGAGACTGAAGGCTTATCCAAATAAAACTATCTTTGCCTGTTGGTAAAGGCCATTCAAGAAGTGGATGGGTGTGTTGTTATTAGTGGATCCACAGAGTCTTACTGATCATCCTTCAGGCAACTTTATGTTGATAGTTTTGATTATCAGGAATCAGGATCTCAACCCAATACTTTATTCTCTGTAGCTGTGTGTCAGCTGTGCTTTACTTGTTCTGGCTTCTGATAATGTTAACTCCTTATTTTCATGGGCTTTTTCCAGGGCCAGACCTACAGATAATTTATCTTGACCAAGGAGCAACATCTGCAACCCCTTCCTCACAATCAGTGCACTGCTTCCTTTTCTTATTAACAATTACAGTATTAGGATTGCTTTTTGTGCTTGGTAATGCCACTTCAAAGTAAAGCCATGTTTATCTAGAGCAAATGCTATCAGGCTGGAATCAAGGGAAGATTAGACATGCTTACTGCATTTCTTTGCTCTTTGGAAGGCAGTAGACCAACAAGCACCAGATCACCAAGCTCAGCTCAACATTCCTTTCAGCCTGATGCTGAGGGTGAGCACCCTGGCATGCTCACTTCTAAGGTTAGACCTGGCTTTCCTTGTCTGTAGTCTCCTCTTTCAGTCTTCTGGTCTTTTGAATCTAATGGCACATACTAGGGACATTTACTTGATTTCATTTGCCTCTTTGAACTGAAGACAAGACCAAGAATGGATTACTACTGAAGCTAATGAAATGAGTTGTTAGATTATTTCATTACTTGACTAGTTTTTTGCTCCACTGATGGTTCAATGAATATATTTTATTTAGGGCTCCTCCTGACAGGCCAAAGTCAAGATTTGTGGGAAATGTAGCTGATTTCATGGAGGACATGGTAGGGATTGAGGAAAGCCACAGCCATACCACAGCTCAAAAAGTTCAGATGAAAAGAAATGTGTATATTGGGAGTAGCATGAAAAATCTGCTGTAACCAGCAACAGACCCAACAGGCCTGGACCAAAACCCAGGTATACTTAGGGCATGACTGGAAATGCCATAACAAGATGTCACAAGACATGAAAAACTACCCCAGTATTTGTCAGAATTACTGGGCAGTCTGGAGGTGCTCTCAGTGGGCAGAACTGACACAACTGATGCAACATTTCTTTAAAGCCTCCATTTGGTGGGGTTTTCAACACAGTATTTCTTATAGCGATTGAGAATACACTTCTTGTTTTGATAAGATGTCTTATGTCTTGTTCTAGAAATTGTTTAAAAGAGTGGTACCACATCACTGTTTGGGCTGCATCTGGTCTCAGAGGGATAAGAAGGAAAACAAACATTTGGCACCCACCATCAGAGCCACCATAGCACAGTTCAATGCAGTGACCAAATGTGTCATCAGAACCATTTTGAATGGCAAAGAGTTAAAAACACAGCAGCGAGCCAAGATCATAGAGAAGTGGATCAATATTGCACACGTAAATACATACTTCTTTTCTCTCTTTTTTCTCCCTAGTCTTTCAAGCAATATATATTGTGTGCATTTATGTATGTGTGTGTTATACACAACACATACACGTATATATGTATATATATTGGGAGAAGGGTTTTAGACTCCATGTTTCAGAAGGGAAAATTAGAAAATGTGTATAAAATCTGGTGGGTGGTGGGACATGGGGGACAAGGCGGGAAGTATTTCAGTATTCCATATATTCTCTCTCCTGTAATTACTGAGCTAACTATCTACAGTAGACATTTGTATCAGTTTCATACCACTTTGAATGTCATAGCCACATCCTATGGAAAATTCCAAGTTTCCAAGTCTCCAGGTTTTTTTCTACTATCTCACTGTATTTATATGCTCTTTTGCTCCTGTGCAGCATAATCTGGCATGCATCCTAGTGGAATTTTTTTTTTCCTCAGTCAGCATCAGGAACCCAGGAGCAACATATTTAGCAGCAATGTCTGTCATAGATTTGTGGCCATTCCAGAGCCACATTGATTTGCACAGCAGATAGAAATCCTACATAGGCACAAGAGACTTTCCTTACAACATACATAAACTGGAAACCACTTGGTGTAAACATACAGTAGTTTAAAATGATTTTTGCATGGTTCATCTCTTTTACTGCTCTAAATGCTTTTTATTTAAACTAGTTATCTAGGAATTAATACCTCATCTCTTTCATGGAGGTTAACAGTAAACAAAAAAAATTAAAAGAATACCAAAAGATAGCAAATTAAAAACGAATTTGCTCCATAAAGCAGGAGTCATCCCAATGAAAGGGAGAAAGCATTTATCAAGTGCCTTCAAAAAGCCCATGAGATCAAGATGAACTTTGCCTGATACCCAAAAAACAGTAAGAAAAACACTCAAGGAAATACAATGCATTTGTCAACCAATTTTGTTTCTGGGGCAGTTCCACTCATTTACATGCTCAGAAACTTCTCTGTGATGGAGAAGAGTGCTATATAACTTGAAAGCTTCCAAGTGCAAAATCCATGTTAGTTTGTTTTTGCACAGTTGTTCTTCAGTTCTTTTTAGCATGGCTATAGCACCACTTTCACTAGCATTTTAACTAGGAAAATTGAAAGCTATAGAACTGAATCAGCAGCATTGTAGCCTCCCCATGCCCTCGCGTGCCAAATGTTAAAAGTATAGAAAACAAGACTGAAAAGTATGTTTTCAAAAGCTGGAAGCAGCAAGACAGATTTTTTTTAACGATGCTCAATATTTGTTCAGGAGGGTGTTTTTTTTAAAAAAAAAGAGCTAAGAATTTATAGCAACAGCAATATTTTGAAAACAGGAAATGATCATTCATTTATAATATTGATATTTAACCCTCTTCTGTTTCTTAATCACTCCCTTTGCAGGAATGTAGGATCCTAAAGAATTTTTCCTCTTTGAGGGCCATTGTTTCAGCACTACAGTCCAACTCCATCTATCGGCTAAAGAAGTGTTGGACCTGTGTTGCCAAGTAAGACATTTTTTCCCATTCCTTTGAATGGAAAGCATTCCCAATTTCTATGAATGGAAAGCAGTCTCAATAACAGCTGCTAGTCTTTGAAACAGAAGAAACATGCATGTGTGGTCCATGAGTCCATGAGTAAAATTTGAAAAAACAGAGTTGTGTAATGCCTTTGCTAGACCACTAAATATCATCAGAAAAGTGGGTTTGCAAATTTTCCAAAACTCTCATATTGAACTTAACAATAAATCCTGTGGGACACAAAGCTTTTTAAAAATTGTATTTCAATGGTCCAGTAAAGGGACTAGTTCATGTTACTGCACTGGGTATCCCGTATATTTTGTTCTCTAGGCAAAGGATAACATTGGGGGTATTTCTCAGCAAAAAAAATAAGATTAATTTACCCATCAGCCAGTGGTAATGGAGTGAACTGGATACCTCTCCCACCACATGGGTGGTCTTTTCTTTAAAAACTAATGGAAAGTTTCTTAAAATCCAATGTTTTTTTGGGGGGGGTTCTCTAAAACAAAGTTTGTCATGGCTCTCCTTGTGTCACAGTCTGCTGAGTTCTAAGTCCAGCAATGGGCTCATTCCAGGAAGAAAAGTTGTTCATACAATCTAATCACAAGGAGCCAAAAAAACTAGTGTCTAGTTTGTTGTGGAATGACCATAAATCTCAAATTAATTCTCTTTCCCACCTCTCTGCAGGGAAAGAATGTTGATGTTTGAAGAATTGTCAGAAATTTTCTCAGACCATGACAACTATTTGACAAGCCGAGAGCTGCTAATGAGGGTGAGAAGCAGCAGATGTGTCAGTGGTGTGCTAATACATTACTTTTTAAAACTCTGTGGGCATTGCACTCAGTGCCTTCCAGCATCTTCGTGTGTCACTGATTGTGGGATTCTACAAATGCCACAAAAGCAGATGTTAGATCTATACAATGGTGGAGGAAATCTTGGACAAGAAAACTTTTGTGTGTGATTCTGTCTGTCTGTCTGTCTGTCTGTCTGTCTGTCTGTCTGTCTGTCTGTCTGTCTGTCTCTCTCTCTCTCTCTCTCTCTCTTTAACCCTCCTTTTCTTCTCTTTGGACATTTCTGATATTGTTGTTCATTTCTGGAGTTTTCTTGGCAAAATATGTCCAGAAGGGATTTGCCTTTGCCTTGCCTTTGCAAGTTTGAGGCTGGGATAATGTGACTTGCCCAAAGTCACCCAGTGGGTTTCCGTGACTGAGAAAGGATTCAAATCCTATTCTCCAGAGTGGCAGTTCAGCACTCAAGCTACTTACCCATGCTGGCTTTCATTTCTGACATCAGATCAGGCAAATACTAGCAGTTCATAGCTGGAAAAGAAATTTTAGATTTCCATGTAAGATATTAAAGTCAGCAACCTTAAATGCAACTTTTCCCATACTCCAGACTAGATAAAATAGGCAGAAAAAGCTGTAGGCCTTCACTACACAAATGTGACAATGGAGTAAAAAGGAAGGTTTTAGAAAACTTGTATGCCGAGAAGAAGCTCCCTTGTTCAAAAGAGATGAATCCACTTAAGTCAAAATGGAAAAAAACTGCTGACATTTGGGGGGGAAATAATACATTTTGCCAACAGCAGGATCTGGAGCACATCTGGATTGGGATAACTCATCTCTTAAGGGAGTACTCTGAATATCCTATGCTCTTCAGCTGAGATAGGAGGATTAAAGATGATAACAGCAAGCAGAGACAAATATTCAGTGAACTATTTAAATGTACCATAGGAACTCACTTGAAAGTTGTGCAAAACATATCTCTCTGCAATGTCTCTATATTCATATGTGAAGAGTTATGTAGAACATCCGGCAGAGACTCTACTTTTGAAGGAGGAGATTACTTAATTTTTTAAAATGAGAAGATAGCTAAAGGAAAGTTGAAAGAGAGAGTTAGAAGGATCAGATCCCTTTAGGAACTTTAGAAGTTAGATGTTTAGAAGAACATTAAAATTTATACTATGGACTAGAAAGCAGATGAATGAAGTATCCAAGAGGATATCAGTGCTCTTAAACAGCAGTGAAAAGCTGCTGAAGATAAGGGAGCTTGTTTAAAAGTTTTTCTCAGATGAGAAGAACAGATGAAACAAGATGATAAACAAAGAATAAATCTGAGGAAAACAGTATCAATTAAAAAAAATATTTAAGTGCAGCAGGGGCAGTTCTTGGAAAAGTATCTGTTTGGGTGATTGTACCTAGAATACTTGTTCCAAAATGTCTGGCCTTGCAGGCTGCGTGATTCTAGGGGTTGTGCCTCCAAAAAGTAACTTGTTTGAGCTCTGATTGGGAACAGCAAGGGAGGTCCTGCAGTGATGGAACTATTTGGTAACAGGATGTGAAAGGAGAGCCGGGAAGTTACAGAGAAGCTAAATGAATTCTTTCCATTACTCTTAACTGTGGAAGATGCTGGAGGAAAACCCACATGTGAAGCATGGGTTTTCAGTTAGGGCGTCTGAGAGGTTGTGTCAAATTGCTGACCTCTGCAACTGTGGGTAAATGCAGTCTAGAGAACAGTGGCAATAGGTTAATCAGTTGATGCCAGAGGAAGAACAAGTGTTGTGAAATCTGACTCTCATTCATGAAGTTATTGGGAAAATGGTCTCCAGGGCCTGAATGACTGGAATGTGAAAACAAGCATTTTCATTTCCTGACTGTCTTCTTGTTAGTCAGCAAACTGAAGAGGTTAGTCATTGCATCCGAATGCAAGAGAATGAGAAAAAAATCACAGTGTTACATAATGAAGAGGAGAAATGTTTATTAATAACACATATTGTGAAATAGCGTTGGGGAAAAGATGTTTCAGAATAGGAAAAGACCATTAGTTTTCTAGAACTGCTGTCTAGATGTATTTGACTTGAAGAATTGTGATCCAGACATATTTGACTCAAAGAAGGCTGGAGGTTGGCAGCAGTCTCAAACGGGGAGTGGAGGTATTTTATAAGCAAACTGTGTTTATCGATTTTCAAACAGCCACTCTTCACAGTGCTGAGAAAGATGCGAATTTGAATCCTTTACTTTCTCTCTGGGTATCTGTGTCTATATTTAATAATGAGATTATTTTTGGCCTTGAGAAGACAATATATAGCTTGGGATTAGTATAGGAAATATTTGTTACTCAGCCCAGTGGTCTCTTGCATTACCTGCTCTTTTATTCACATTGCAGGAAGGGACATCAAAGTTCGCAAATTTGGACAGCAATGTAAAAGAAAACCAGAAAAGAACTCAGCGGCGACTTCAGCTGCAAAAAGATATGGTGAGGAGACATCTCCATTTAATCTTCTCCATCAGATAATCAGGATGTTAAGGCATTGTTACCAAAATTGGCATGATCTGCATGCCCATCACTTACATCAGTGGTTCCCAATCTCAAGTTGTCAGGTGTTTTTGAAATACAGTTCTGAAAATCTCTGACTATGGCCATGCTGGCTTGCACTCCTGGGAGTTGGCGGGGTATAGCAGTATCTGGAGATTCATCTTTGGAACCATTCTCTTATATAGCTTGCATTGCAAATTTATTCTTGTTTTTGAAATAAATTGGGATAAAAATATGCTTCTTCTCTGAATTAAAAATTCTCAAAAGTGCAAAATATGCAAAATAAGTAGTACAGTCAAATGAGGAAGAGCAAAATCATGAACATATACGGCAACTGCTGAGGAGAGTAACAGCTACATCAAAAGTTCATTATGGACAGATTATTAAACCATGCTGACTAATTCTGTCTGTTGTGGTCCAGATAGCTAATTTTTCTAACTTCTGGTTTCAGAATGTAATAACTAAATGAAAAAGGCCTCTTAATGAGGTGATGAGGTGCCCCTATAAACATCCTAGGGGAGCCCATCCCATAAAATCAGGATCATCACTGAAACAGCATCACATTGTCTCAGTGGAGGCTCCCATGTCAGAGTGGGATGCTGAACTCACTCTGGGGTTTTGTCTGAACTTTGAAGGAGCTGTCTGAAGTGCTTGTTTGGCAGGCAGGGTTTAGAACTTTGGTTAGGTCCTTTACAGTTGGGACGAAAACCCAAATCAACCATGCAACTGAAATGGTAGCTACCAGCTGCCACTGCTTTGTCTCCTGCAACATCTTATTTTCTGTGTAGGTAGTTGATGCCTGACTACACATTAAGTCACTTATGTGAAAAGTAGCCAGCTGTAAACCAGGCTATGACTGCAGGAACTTCTGAAGCTCCCTCAAGAATAGGTGGAGGAATGTGGAAGGGATTTCAGACAGAGAAGGAAGGAACTCATGCTATATAGCACAGGGGCAGCTGGTGGATCTGCTGCCATAGAAGTGTGACATTGCTTCTTGGTTTTACTGCCATTCCTTGCACATCTGGATCAGAGGTTTACCACTTGCAGTTCACCTTTGGTTCAGAGAGCAGCTGCAGGAAGAGCATCAGCAAAGTCAAAAGTAGATTCACCACTCTCTCAGCAGAAGTTACCCTAACCAGCCCTTCTCTAGCAAGAACTTTTGAAAGGGCAAGAGAGAAGTATAGAGGAAACGTTCCATAAGTGAGGCTAGGCCCCAACTATGTAGTACTTTGATCTGGCCCTAAAGCCAATGACCAACCATTGAAGATGGGCTAAAATGACTAACCTGTTTGCACTATCCTCCTGCATAGGGTGTAATGCAAGGCACTGTTCCTTACCTTGGTACTTTTTTGACTGACCTGACAATGCTCGACACAGCTCTTCAGGACTATGTGGAGGTAAGTTTTCATAACACAGTGTTACGTAACACAGCATAACAGTAACTTTCCTACTAGACATTTAGTATTATGTTTTATATTTGCATTTTCATAACAGTTACAAACCCACTCTCCCTCCCCTTACCCCCCCAAAACAAGAATGCCAGAAGAGGCAAGTAAAATTTTTATTGGGGAGTAAAATAAGATTGCTACCACATGGAGCCTAAAATAGAATTCTCTCAATGAAATTACATGCCAAAATTCCACATTTTGATTTTCAAAACCCTAATGGGGTAGGGAAGAATTTCAGTCTGTATTATTCCAAATTAAACTGCAAATCAATCTGCAAAGGGGACTAGGACATCCACCAAAGCATTATCTAAGATATTTAGCCAATGCTTTAAGATTTTGAGAAGAACAAAATTAGGGCACAGGCTAGTCAATGTTAAATATTTTAATTGCCATTTGTTTCCTTGGGAGAGGTTTAAGCATGTTCTTGCTTGCTTAATACTGAGGAGACTTAGAGACATAGAAGTCCTTAACTTTGCCTGACTAGAGGGCACCACTGAATTAAATGGAGCTTACTGCCAGGTAAGTGTGTATAAGATCACAACTTCAGCTTTAAAATACCTAAACAACATGTGCATAGATTTCAGTGATTTATCATTTAAGCTGGGAAGGACCACAAAACCTAACAAACACAGACCACTTTTAAATGCCGAAATTTCTGTGCATTCAGTGATTGCAGAGAATCACATACATCTCTTTCTACTCAATAGTAAGTCCCACTTAATTCTGTAGGACTTACTCCCACATAAGCATATATAGGATCACAGCCTGTTAGTTGGATATAGGTCTCATTGAAATCATAGGAACACATAATCTCACCAATTCCAGTTAGAATGAAATCCCACTGACCCCCAAGTCTCATCGCTTTCAAGAGCAATGAAAGTCAGCCAAGTCAATTGTCTTTTTGTTATTCTTGCAGCCTGTTTGTAAAAAAAGTGTGAGTAGAAAGAAGCAATAGATGAAGGAAGATAATGGGAGAAAGCATCTGAGAAAACAGATGTGTGAAAGTTTGGGCCCAGTTGTTAGGCACCTATCTCTTCCTTGGCTTCTGGCTGTATTTCTGAGCTTAGTCCAAAGTGCTGGTGATTTGCTAGAAAGCCATGCGTGGCTTGGCCATCATCTGCTTCTCTCTGTCCACTGCGATCATCTCCTGTGACTTTATCCAGGTGTCCCTGCTGTCTGAGACAAGGCGGATGTTGGGTGAGGGGCAAGAGGGGGATGTTTTCTGCCATGGCGCCCAGTCTTCGAACAGTTGCTTGTGAAGGCTTGTTTAGTACCTATGCTACAACCCGTTTGGAACTAGGCTTGTTATACTCCCAGGCTTTTTAAGAAAAATTAGATCTGATCTTAATGTTGCCTTTTCTTTAATTTTAATGCCTTTACTGTTCTTTGTATTGATGTTTATATAGTCAGTATTTTGTTCATTATCCACCCTGAAAATTGTGGTTGAAAATCAGTGGAGAAATCTCTTCTGTGAAGAAATAGATAAAGTCAGGGATGCAGCTTCAGAGGTTGTGGACAAACCACAGAACATGAAAGTATTAGACTGCATGTGAGTTTGGAATATGATTTTGAAAGCTCTAGAAGAGCAGAAGATTGCAGTGCACTGGGATTACTGCAGTGGGGATAACCAGACTCCATTCTTTTGGAGGTGATTGATTCTGTGTGTGAGAACCAACCTCTGCATAAGGCTCAGAGACAGTGAGCAGCTGGTGGCTCTCATGTCCATGAACTGGTGAATCCACTGTGGATTTTGTGTGTCTTTAAAGAAGATCTCCATGGTGCTGGGTCAGCCCTGTGGAAAGCTTCCTTAAAAGCCTTCATTAATACAGTGGCATAGGATATACCAGACACCACTAGGCCTCCTGGTTTTTGAGGTTCAACTTCCTGCAGCCCTAGTCAGCATGGCCAGTAGAGTTGCAGGCCAAAACATCTGGAGGACTGAAGGCTCCTGCACCCACACTACACTTGTATAATTGTGGTGGTCTGAAAAAAGAGGGCTTTGTTCAGTTGTGCCTGAAGAAATGCCCATATTTCCCATGGGATGAGGATAGGGTGGGCACTGCTCCTGATAAATGGCTACAGGTCCAGAGTTGATGCTGTGTGTCTGTCACTTCTGAGGAGAAGAGAGCATCCTACAAGTGGAGGAAGGTTAGATGCTTAGAGCTGATCCACATTTGATGACATTGTACATCACTATTGGCATAGTTAAATTGCCATAAAGTTTGAAGAGGACATGAATGTCTTCCAGTGTGAGGTGGTGATTAATTGTCATCTTTGAAAACTCAGGCTTTCCTACACATGTACAGGTTTAGATTTAGAAGTACCATTAGAAAAACCCAATTCTAAAAGATTTGCCATTTGTTACAGCACAAGGAGGTATGAGCAATTGCTTGAATGTAACCATTTTGCTATTCTTGTTAACATATTTCCCTAATTGCAATTGTACACATCACTTTTGAAATTAGTATTTTATGCTTGTTTGTTTCTTACAGGGAGGACTAATAAATTTTGAGAAGAGAAGGAGGGTAAGTTTGCTTTTTCTTTCATCATTTATTGATATTTAATGATCTACAATTCATACTCTGGATTTTTTGTATCTTGGCTTCAGGGAAGGGAGTTAATGACACAATGGGATATCTGAGAAAGGCTTCCTAGCTGGATTTGTGAAGTAGGCTGCAGGAGACATAAGCTGCAGGCAGGAAAAGATCAGGTCTTCCTAACATGAACAGGAGAACAGTTGTGTGCTTCTCTCCTCATCCTCATCTGAACTGATTGGCCATCCAGAGAAAGCTTACTGTGTATGGATGATTCATGCACTTTAAGGAAGTTTTGTGGATGACATCTAAAACATGACCATTTTTTTTCTTAGAAATTAATGTTCAGCAGAACTTGGAAGAACCTACTTGGATGTGCTGTTAGGGTAATTTGAGAGCTATAGTTTAAAGAAGTAACTTCTTCCAAGCTCTTATACTGAAGATTATAGACCACACCATAAGTTGGAAATGACTTGGAGGCACACAACAAGAAGTATAATGGTATTCTGGCCAGTGAAATATGATGGATACTTTGGTTCATTTCATTTGAAATGTCCTTTCTGTGCAGGAAAGCGTTGCCTGTCCTGGTTACTGTGCAGCAAACATGTTTCTTCACTGATAAATTTTTTTTTGTGCAACCCCGCTCCCCACATGTGTATTTCTCTATAGGATTATTTCCCAGATTATTTGGGACATTTGAAATACCATGGAGAAAGTGTACAAATATCTCCCTGCTCTATTATTCTTTCTGAAAAGATGACCCAGTTGTCAGGAAGTCCATTTTTGACCAGGAAATGAACAATTGAGAGTATTCTTTCTATCCCTAGAAAGGATAAGATGGGTGAGGTCCCTGCATCCATGCAGCAGGAGGTCAAAGACAAACAGAAGCACATAATAGATTGTCCTTATCAGGGAAACTGGTGTTTCCCTGATGAGGACAATCTATTATGTGCTTCTGTGTCTCCTGGGTGCCTGGCAGCAGAGGCATATCTGGGGTGGGGCACACAAGACACATGCCCTGGGTGCCAATACCAGGGGTGTGCAAAAAAGTTGAACCCCTCCACCCTTCTACCCAGGCCTGGTTCACTGCCTCTGCCTCTGCTCCCACCAGGGTCATTCTTGGCCTTGTGTGGCGGCGGCAGTGGCAGCGGCCACCCAGGCCTGGCCTTCCACCTGGGCTTGGCTTGCCACCCCTCCCACCAGGGTCTTCCCCCCTTGAGGGGGTTGGCGGCAGCAGCAGCAGAACTCCCAACAGGGCCTGGCCCGCCACCACCCTCTCTGGGGTCTTCTGCTGCCCAGTGGGGTGGTGGGAGCAGTGGCAGCAGCCCTTCCAACTGGGCCTGCTTTGCCTGGGGCAGCGGCAGCAGGAGAAGCAGCAGCACCTAGGGGTGCAACTTCCACACTTGCCCCAGGTGCTGTTGAAACTAGTTACATCACTGCCTGGCAAATAGAAAAGCAAACTTTGGCATCAACCCACAGCTCTGGGCCAGGAAGGGGCAGTGGAAGTGTGCATTTTGCCTCCAGCAAGTAGATAGTGTTTTGCCCTCTCCATAAGATAAACTACAATGTGCTGCACCTTCACCATCCATCTCTAGCCTGTAGCCAGTATGTGTAGATGATGCAGGAAGGTATGTTTTGTTTCTCTGCTCAGCTCAGAATTCAGCACCAAACTAAAACACCCATCTTTAGGGCTGAGAGGAATCATTCACCCTTCTATGTATCCAGTGTTAAGAGGATACTTCAGGCTCATCTTGCTCACCACAACCTGGCTGACCTCTTGCCATGCCAGGTGGGTTGATTGCAGTTGCTGAGCAGCGTATGTACCAGCACTGGCCAGCAGACCTTCCGAAACAAGGGATGCCCCTCAGATTTGTTAATTCAGTTGAAATGATAATGTTCAGTGCCTTTCAAAACCAGGCTGTAGGGAACTGTTAGTGGATCTGCAGTGCAGTGTTTAACATCTCCAGTTGCCCTACATTCATCTGCCATTCTGGTCTGGGAGGGAGTCTGTATTTGACTACATTCTCTCATTAAGATTCTCATTCTGTTATTTACTTTTCTCAGGAATTTGAAGTAATTGCTCAGATTAAGCTCTTGCAATCTTCCTGTAATAGCTATTGTATGACGTCAGACAGAAAATTCATCCAGTGGTTCAGAAAGCAGCGGCATTTAACAGAGGAGGAGAGGTGAGGTGAAGCTTTTCTATATTATCAACAGTAGGTTGTTCTGTAGCTGCAGGAAGTTGATAATTGCTCTTTTCTCCTGGCTGCAGAACCTGTTCTTAGAAGCTGCTCTGCATGGTGGTAGGGTGGTGGGCAAGCAGATATTGAATACCCCCTTTAATTCTGGGCAAGGGAAGTTTGCATGTGGAAGGTGAAGTACAGAGATGTCTTTTCTCCAAATGACATATGCTGGTATAACCCCAGGCTAGGCCAACATATGTCACCAATAAGATTCCATTCATGAATGGTCTATTCCTAAATTCCAAGTGGCTCACTCAGCTGATATCTGTTGATAACATCGCCGCATCAGTTTAGTCAACAATGTCCTGCCAGCATCAATAACAACATGTGCAGTTACTTATTTGTATGGGCTTCCTTTCCCTCTTTTATTTTCTGTGTTCCTTTGGGCTTCATCCTGCCCATTCAAGGTTTTTCTTTTCCTTTCAAGCATCTTTTCCTGTTGTTTCATGCATTCACTTAGCGTGTGACTTGCACTTGGAACTTCTGTACACCTGTTTAAATACTGTCCCTAGTAAGTTTCAGGTATTTTTAACAAATATTTTAAATGATGATCATGACTGTTGCACACATTTGCATGCGTAGTCAGTGAAGTGGAGCTTGTCTTTTCTTATGCACACATACACAGGCATGTGAATCTGGTTCATCAGTTACCTTAAACAGCGTGGTTGCTGTCCTTTGCTGTGATAGCATGAGTAGGCATTGGTATCTTTTGCCCATGGAGTTGGGATGGATAGCATAGTTATTTCTGAAGCTGGCCACAAGCCCCAATGCTGGCTGACATTCAAACTGGGCCTGAGAAAAGAATAAGCCAAAGATATATCTTGTTTTGTTTTTAGGAATTGTTTTCTATCTCTGTGTGTTGTGTCTTGGCATATGAAATACAGTAGGTCCTCAGGGATATATTTTCTGGACTTACTGCAGATAATGAATAATGTGGATAATAGCAATCACTTTATTTTTACTATATTTTTGGACTGCAAAAACTTAGTCAAAATATCCACCTCCCTCGACTCACCTGGACGACCAAACAAAAGTGGCTCTTGATGCTGCAGAAACAAGAAAAAGGGCTGCTTGCTGACAAAGGAGGATTTGACTTGCAGCCTCAGCTCTTTGCCATGGCTGATCCCACTGCCACAGATGAAGCAGCGAAGTGCTGCACTGGCAGAGGAGGAAGCAGTGGCAGCAGCTGGAGACTTGGCAGTAGAACTACCACTGCTGCCTCCCCTCCCCAGTGCACCAGCTACTCCTGTGTGCTTGTCTGCCCCAGACACAATGGCAGTCATGAACTGCTGCTTGCAGAAGATGGTTGCCTCCTGTGGACACTCATTCATTTTGCCCTTGGGGAGCTGGAGGCATTGTCGTCATTGTAGCCACATGGGTGCGGGCAACAACTTGTGGGGAGCTCCCTGGACTCCTTGCTCATTGCTGGATGTGCTCACATCCAATGACAAGGGAGCACAGGAGAGAGCAGCCCTGCCTCCACCACCACACTTTGCCATTCTTGCTGTTCACTCTCCACTGCTACTCCTTCCTTTGCCTCAGTACTTACCAGATGGACCTCTGAAGGCAGCCTCACATCTTAGTACATACTATACTACTTGTTTTGCAGGTGAGCAGGGAGACAAATTTTTTTGGACTGTGGGTAAGTGAAACCATAGAAAGTGAGCCAGTGGTTCTTTGTTGTGGTCTCTGTGCCTCTGTGCCTAAACTGGGTTTAGTGCGTCTGCACAGAGACCTCAATGGATGAAAAGAAACTAAGCCAGTGGTTATGGGGACCTACTCTATTCCAAAATCCCTATCAGTGTACTAATACCTGTGTTAGGCAAGCTAAGAGGGGATAAAATGATTGCGAGCATTTTTGATCTTGAGATTTTTTTTTTTAAATTAAGCAAAATGTGATAAATAAACAGGTTGCTGGGATGAGGCAGAAGTTTAGGTGATGTTGAAGTCATGGTCTCTGCAGGATGTCCTGAAATGGAATGCAGGCTCTGCAGACATTCAGATGAGTTTCTAGTTGGTGATGTGATGCCTTGAGATTTAATCTTAAGTAACCCCTAAGAATGTTAGGATCAACAAAAGCAAAAATTTGACTGTCCATTTTTGAAAATTCAGAATTCTTGACTATAAATATCTAGAGAATAGATAAGATGCGTCTTACAAAATTCATCTCAGGTAACTGAATAATCTTTAAAACCAGTAGTTTCTCAGTTTTTAACAATGTCCTGGCTGGTAGCCAACATTTTGCTTTAATTGAGGGATTCTGTTCAACAGTAATAATAGTGCATAAAGCCCTAATCACAAGGTGGCCTTTAATTTTACAGCTACACACTTTCCTGTGAGGTTGAAGCAGCTGTCGACACAACTACTACATCCCCAAAGCCTAGGAAGAGCATGGTGAAGCGGCTGAGTTTGTGAGTATATGATATGATGGGTAGTGGATTTGAAGGGACTGACATGACAGATACACTGAACTGCACTTTAAATAACGATAATCTAGCAGGGGAAAATTGCTTTCGTTATCAAAGAATCTCTCATGTAAATATACTTGCATAAATGCAAATTCACTTTTCTTCCTTTGAAATTTATCCCCACAGTTAGCCCTAGTCAGCATGGCGATTGTGGGAGTTAATAGTCTGAAACATCTGGAGAGCTAAGTCTCCACTTTAAGGGCACAGCTCTCCAGTCAGGGGAGGACATCCCAGATGCCATAAGATTTTTTTTTCCCAAATCTACCCCTGCAAGGCTGAAAAGAAGGGTCTGCTATCAGAGAAGAAGACAGGAGAGGTCAAAGTTTATACTGCCAATCTCAGAGAAAAATAAAAGGAGTCATGCCAAGGTTGTGGTATGTGGGACTGTGGAGGGTCAACAGCAAGGGTGGACCATAGGCTGTCTGTGGCCCCTTGAGGCTTCTTTTCTTTTTTCTTTTTGTGGTCCCTAGTTCTCCCAAGGAGTCAAAAATGTTTTTCAAAAAAATTCCCTCAATGCCTCCAAATAGCTTCTGGGAGTGTTGGGGCATTTTCACCATGTTTTGGGTCTCAAGTCATTTTATGTCAAGGAGAAGCCTTTTTAAAAAATCAGAAAGCAACCGGTGTTGTAAAAGAAGTACTGTAAAAAAAAAAAAAAAAAGGCTGCTCCTAGGCCTAATATGTTCTGAAGGACAAAAAAATGTGGTGAAAATGCCACCCCCACAAGTGCTTGAGGGCATTTGGGGACAAAAATATGTTGACTCTAAAGTCCATATGAGAGTGATTTAATGAATACTATTATTAGGCTAATTAAGTAAAAAAGCACAAAATAGCATGTAAGCTTTCAGGATTGCCAGATCTCTACAACAAGCAAGGTAATACAACTAGGGATGGAAATAGTATTTTAAAAATGTTTTTAAAATGTATTTCCAGGTTATTTTTGGGATCAGATGTAATTACAAATAGCACTCCCACCAAAGAGCAACCCAAGTCTACCCCAAGTGGGAGCTCCGGTGAAAGCATGGATTCTGTCAGCGTATCGTCCTGCGAGTCAAACCACTCTGAATCAGAGGACATCTGCATCACTCCCACTGACACTCCAGATGAGCCCCCCAAAAAGTATGTGTTTGCAGACATTGGGTAAAGGCTGTTCTTAATTTTCAGAAAGAGATATTGGGATCCAAATATAAATAAAATAGTCCCTGGGAAAATACAATTCTTCTGGTTTTTAGTAGGATGGCTAGAAGCTGACCTGTAGCTAAATCATACCCCTCTGCAGTTCCTAAAGATCAGAGGCAGCCCTGCTATTGTGCATAGTGAAGTAGCCACTTGAAGCAGGAGGACTGCATGTCATGAAAACACAGAAAAATAGTAGTTATCAGCTTTGTTGTCATTGCATTTTTACTGCACGGCTAGAGGTTAGGGGATTAGGACTTTGGTTGTTATGCACTTTGGCATGTGAGTGTATGTTCCAGTTTGCTCCCCTGCCTCACAGAGCAAAAGTCTTGGGCTAGCCCTGCTAAAGCCTAGTTCAAAAAGCCTTCCTGCAAATGAACTAGGAAAGAAATCCCAGATGGGTTGAAAAATGAGGAATGCTTTCACAATGTGGAGCTTTGCTTGCTGACACATTTGTATCTGCTGCCATCTTCTGGACAGTTGTTCTGAATGCAGGTAATAAGATTGTAATGGATGCCTGTACTTTATCATTCAGGTATTATTGATTAGATGGAATATTTATGAAATATTATTAGAAAAGCACTCTGTGGTCCCGTTACAGTTTCTATGCCTTTCACTAAAATAAGGAACATTAAATGGCTCATGCAAGATGTTCTAGTACTGGGGTCATGAACCAATGTGTCACACTTTTTTTTTGCATTTTGTTCCATGGAAACAATACTGTCTTATGGCCTGGTGAGACAGTGGTTTATTTATTTATGTGAAGTATTTCTGTATTGCCTTGCAGCCCATAGGGGCTCTCAAGGCGATGAGCAAATAAAAACAATTAAAACAATACAAAGATAAAAACATTTTTAAAACACATTAAAATACTCTTTAAAAACTCCTAAAAGCTATTTGCACTACTTAAACTCTACCCCAGGGTTGGGGAATGTTTGACCCTCCAGATGTTACTTGACTGGAACTCCCATTATTCCACCGGCAGTAGTGGCTATGGCTAATGGAAACTATAGTCCAACAATGTCTAAAGGATCACTCATTCCCTATTCCTGTACTACAGGAAGCAAGATCTGCAACAGAGTCTCAGGCTTGTATACAGGCCCCTTTCACTGCACATACCCATCATGGCTATACAAGGAGAGGCTGCTTTCCAATTAAAATGTAATTTCCAATGGCAGTCTTTACCTGTTGAGGGTGAGATATTTAATGCATGAATGTTTAGTGCATCTTAACCCCAACAGGCAGGGACTGGCACCTGCTCTTCATCTTCTGTCAACAGTCAACAGGCTGTGTTTCAGTATCAGATGTCAGCAAAACAAATATTCTGATCTTCTCAATTTGTGTTTCAATCCTTAGCTCTCAGAATCCTCTTCCTCTTGTTCCTCCATCCACTCGATGGACACCTCTTCATCAGGAGTGTCTTCCTTCGCCAATGCTTTCTCGTCCCCTCCTTCACTGGTCAGCAACCCAAGAATCCATAAGCGCTCCATCTCAGTCACCTCCATTACCTCGACACTCTCACCCCCTGTTTACAATCAACAGAGTGAAGACACTTGCATCATCCGGATCAGCGTGGAAGACAATAACGGCAACATGTATAAGAGCATAATGGTATGTAATGAGAATGGAGTTGGTGTATATACAGATTGTCATTTAAGCTGTGGAGACCCTAAAACATTTTTGGGAAGGTTTCTGGTTCAGTTTAGATCCCATGTATTGTGTGCTGAAATTCCTGGCCTCTGTAGGAAGGACTAGAAAGGACTAGTCATCTGATCAGCTGGCATTATGCAGATGCCTGCAGTTTACATTCTATGCTAAATTTAACCTATTCTCTGTGTTTACTTGTTCTGCATGAATTTGTTACATTCTCCTTTAAAATAAATGCCTAGGCTGACCATCTTGAAATGGAAGCTTCCTACAGTCCTGCAATGGAACCCGGTTTGGGCTAAAATTGTATGCACCATTACCTGGGGGTCCTTTTATAGCACTTTGATTCCACCTTAACTGCCATGGCTCCATCCTCCAGAAACCTGGGATTTGTAGTTTGGTGAGGTATTTGAGCTCTCTGGCTGAGAATTCAAAATCCATCCCCCTGCTCCCTACTGCAGTTCTCAGGCTTCCATTAGGATGGAAACATGGTAATTAAAACTGAATCATAGCACTACAATTGTTTAGTGCGAGAGGGCCCTACAAGAGAAGAGGGACAGAGTTTTACATATGAATATCCAACGGACCATGGCCTGTCTAGTCCAGCATTATGTTTATAATAATAATCACTCATACTAAACAAGACCATAGCTGATGAAAATACTTAAATAATTATAGCAAAATCTAATACACTGTATTATCCAAATGTGGAAAAATAATAACTGAATGGGTCATCTTCAACAACAACAACTTTAACCATATTATACAATATCAGTACACTGATATAGTACAAGTATCAACAGTGAACAATGACAGAGATGCAGGCCTGAATGGAGTTCCAGTTACCTCTAACAGCATATAAGCACTCATGAAAAACAGCTCCATCATGACATAATCTGGAGAAACACATAGTAAGCTCAAGTCCATATGAATACAGCAGCACACTTTCTAGAGAACTGGTAAATTCATCATGGTAACTTATTCTACTGAAGAAGCCAGTTGAAACAGCTTCACAGCATTGCTGGGAGTGGTTTTCAAGGCGCTTTGGAACCTTTGCCAGCCTAAAAATCTTCTGGAATTTTTTTTTGCCAGCATTCACAGACTATTTTCATAAGGATATAAATTTATTATAAGTAAAATTATTGTATTATTGCTAAGGTAATATACTATATACCGTCTGAATTATATGCTATAGTATTTGCATCATTTATGGTCCTATTTAGTACAAGTGCTTATGCTTGAGGCTCTTCCCTTTTGAATTTGTTGCAACAGCAATCAGCCAATTGCCCCTTGAATGGGGAAAGGAAAGTGAGAAAACAATTGGTAAATGGATCCTCCATGTACAGAAGACAGAAGCTAGGGACAAGTGCAGGGGAATGGCTAGTAACCATCTCATCCTCCATCAGTTTAATCCATTAAAGAAGCCTTTGAAGCTAGTGTTAGAAAATTTCAAGGGTTAAAGGATATCTGCACGAGACAGTCCTGAACCTACCGCTTAATCAACAGGTCTGGGGCCTACTACCTCAGTGCACGGTGGCCTATACCAGGAGTAAAGGTCATGGGAGGCAATCTGTGCTGGCTGCTCTAGTCAGGGGGAGCCACGATCATTACAGAGATAACATGAACCAAGTTTTAAAAAGGAGGAGGTGGGGAGGAGAGAAAGACTCCTGTATGAGATATTCCATATACATCTGATCTGCCTTTTAATCCAAGCAGCGTTTCTACAATTACAAGTAATATTGAAGCTGTACTACCAACAACACATGTAACATATTGGAATTTCTCCTTCTGTGACACTATAGTTAAGACATTTTGATCGGGGCTTGTGGTTAATAGAAAGTGAAGCTCTTTGCTTCGGATGCAAGATGACTAGAACAGGGCCTCTGTCTTCTCTTGGCTGCTGCGATCTCCATTTCATCAGAAATAGATGGGAAACCCACCAAACCAAGACAGGGAGACTTGGCTCTACCCCTAGCCACAGTGAGGCAACGGCCTCAAGTATCAGAATTGGGGGGGGAGGTGGCAGCAAAGTCAGGCCCCTAGCCATTCCTTCTTAGCACCCCATCCATTCCCCTCTCTGGGAGGACAGAGCTGTCTATATGGGTTACACAGTCTGTCCTGTTCCCCTAAACTAGCCTGCTCTGCCCTCTCCGCCATATGTTGGAGGAACCAGTCACATTTCTGATACAAAAGGAAGATTCATCTGCTAGTGCAGCTGGTGTCTGTACACAGATTAATGGGACAGCATCTTGTTTTTTGCTTCAAGCAGCAATATGTCTCAGGCCAGTCCTGGAAAGAGGAAGCAATAAACATAGGATGGTGCCTGTTGTTTCTCTTCCTTTTGCTGACCAGAGTTGTCTGAATTGTTCCTTTACTTCAGCACGCACACAAAGACACACACAATTTCCCCCCTACTGTTTCTTCTAAAATTTATGTGTATTTTTTTTAAGAAACTGAACAAAGTTAACATTTTATAATTCACAAAAAATTCTAGTTTAAAAAGAAGGCACATAAGAAGGCATGCCTCCTGTGCATCTGTGGGGACTCAAGAGTGAGTTTGCTTGCCTAGCATATGTCTCTTTATTGGAATAGTAAACTAAGAGGTTCAAGAGTTAGAGCTTTTAGATGAACTGATGTCCTTCACCCCCAAGCAGCAGTCAAAAATTAGATGTCTTAATTTGGGTAAAGGGTAAATGAAATAATGGTATAGGATGATACATATATATGGTATATGATGGTATATGGTACATGTGGAGAAACTGGTTCTCTCATACTTTTAAGAGAAATACTGTATATTCGTATAAAATATGTCACGACGTATATGGTAACAGAATGGATTAGGATTGAGGGAAATACAAAGTGGAAGCGTAGAGGATGAGTATTAACAGTAGTTGCGCATAAACATCTGACATGTAAAGAATTATTTTATTATATTTGGGTATTTTTTGTTTATGTGCTTGATTTGTGTTTGTGTATTTGGATTTTTTTCTTGGTTTTTTTTTCCTGTTCCTTTGTACAGTAATATCTTATTTAATAAATATATATTTAAAAATAGTATATAGGTCAGCATTGCCCAGACCCTAGAAGCAGTGACTTATTTTATTATTTTATTTTATTTGGGATTAAAAATAAAAGTGCACTGAGCTCATGCTTGCGCTCCTAGAAGAAGAACCGAGTTTCCTTCTTGCACCATAGGAAAGCTATTTAAGATTTTTTCACAGCACCTGACCTCTTATTTGCTTAGCACATCAGGATTCATGTATGGAACATGGTTTCTTGGTAGTGTCGGCTCTTTGGGGAAATCCTGATGCTTTTTTGTTGCAGGGTAATACTGTACACCAGTACTGTACAGAGGAAGTGATACTGGATAGAGCTGCCAGTATGCTTCCAGTAAGATGGTTTAGCTTTTTTAAAGCACACTTCTCCTTCTTTTATGTCATACCATTTGATGGTCATGTGTTTATGCAATGTATCCTTCCATAAATGCTGAATCAAGAGCATTAGACTGACAGAGGTGGTCATCTAACACATGGATGGAAATCATGCCTGTCCCAGTTGTTGCTGGACTGCAAGTCCCAGTAGTCGTGGTCAGCAGAGCTAGTGGCAAGAAATGCTGTGCATTAAAATCCAACAACATCTTGGAGGGCCACATGATTTACATCCTTGCTGTGAAATATAACATTATTATGGTCAGATTATTACAAAGCTTGAAAAAGAGGCTCTTGGAGCATAAGGGACTCTTGGAGTTGTAATCTGAAAAAGTAACATTTTGAAACTCTTGATTATTAACTGTCCTTGGATTATTAGCTTTGCAACAAAGTGTTCTCATTGGAGTCTGTCAGGGCTGAGCCCCAGCTTCCTTAAAAAGACTGCTGTTTTAGAACCCAGTGAATCAATACTGCATAACAAATAATGAAAACTTTCTTAGGATTTGAGTTCAGACAATAAGAAAGCCTCACTACAAAACTCTCTTTTTAGTTGACCAGCCAGGACAAGACTCCAGCAGTTATACAGAGAGCAATGTTGAAACACAACCTGGAGTCAGATCCTGTGGAGGATTATGAGCTTGTACAAGTCATCTCTGAGGATAAAGGTAAGAGAAGCAGAGGTTTTGTGTGCAGTTTAAAATACCTGGCCATTCCTCAGAAGCCAGAAGGCTGAGCTGCCGGAAAGCCTAATTTATAAGCACAGCCCCTCTTTACTTTTTAATATATTATGACTGATTTGATTGGAAGCCTCCAAGATCCAGTATTCTAGAAGGCAAATGATCATGGAATCTTACAGCTGGAAGGGACCACAAAGACCATCCAGTCCAGTCCCCTACCATACAGCTAAAGCACTCCTGAAAGATGGCCATCCAACTTTTGTTTAAAGACCTCCAAAGGAGAGTCCAGCTCCCTGCGAGTCACAATATTCCCCTGTCGAACAGCTCTTGCACTAAAGAACTTCTTCCTAGTATTTAGGTGGATTCTCATAATGTGAACACATTGGTTTGTTTTCTAGCCTCTGGAGCAGTAGAAGCATGAGGAGTTTATAATTTGGCGAGGACAGCCCTGGGCTGCACCATTCCTGCATTCCTGATGTGATGCACTGTGGAATGCCTTTGTATTATAAATTTGTAGCAATATGCAAATATCCTAAAAATGATGCTCCTGTTCACTCAGATCAAATACTTTTAGCTGTGGTGGAACATTTGTATCCAGTAGATATATCCAGTGGAGAGCTGCTGTTATGTTACTATGTAGCAGAGCTGGCAAAGTACCTATGCCTGTTATGCACAAATGCATACGGCACACTGATGCATACTCATCCCAATGCACATTGGGCATCTGGCTGGTGTCCCAATAATGCATCTTGGGTTTCTTAGCACTTCTGCTACTTAGCTAAGTGTATGTAGTTACATTAAGTAAAAAGTGATACAGGATTCTGGTGATTTCGGTGGGGGGGATTGTGTCACACCCTGAAACATAGACTAAGAATCTGGTTACCTGGTCCATTCATTTCTTCTTACTTCTTTGATTGCTGAGAACCATGAAGTCCTCTAGAGACAAGAAAAGCGAGCTGCAGGGAGTAAAAGGAAAACACAGATGAAAGCAGGAGCCGTAGCCTTCTTGTTCAGTTGGGTATCTCTCACCTTTAATGACTAGTTTTCCATAGGTAGCTGAAGTGGAACAATTCCGTAAAATGGAGACACGCTCTCTGCTTTCCTTTGTTATGAACCCTTGTTCATGAGAAGTCTGGGCTGTGAGAACCGGAGCATTAGGAATAGCCACAACCAATCTTTCTTTCCCTTTCTAGTTGTACTAAGAAACCAGAGAGCATATTGCCATTTCTCATCATTGTTTCCCTTCCTTGCAGTACTAGTCATCCCAGACAGTGCGAATGTGTTTTATGCCATGAACAGCCAGGTGAACTTTGATTTCATCCTACGGAAGAAAAACACCCTCGATGGGCAGGTGAAACTGAGAAGCCACTCTAGTTTGACTCTTCCCAGGACCAACAGGAGGGGGTGTTGGAGCAACAGAAACAGTAAAATTACACTCTGAGAGGAGTTAAACCAGCATAAAAGAAGATGCGGGTTTGAAGACAATTCTTGAGGCCATCCAGTATTATGAATTTTTTGGCAATGAATGTGTCAGTATTCAGTTTTGAGAATACAAAACTAAAGGTTTGCTATGAACAGATGTATGTTTTAGATACAGACAGCAGACAAAACAGACCTGAATGGAAAAGCAGCCAAGAAGCACTCTCTTTTTCTTCTTCCTCCACTTTTTTTTTTTTTTTTTTTTGCACAGAGTCCTGGAAGAAAAGGTCAGAACCATGCACCTAATTTTCAGTGCTTTCCCACTTGATTCAGTCATGCCACTACTAATTTGGAGTACTTCCAGTTTATTATTTTTTTCCACCAGTGGAAAAATGTGGTTGTTGTTAAGTTCTACCTGTATTTATGAAGAAGGAAGAGGAGCATTGGACAGACCCTTGGCTGAATGACAACACAGACAGATGGATGGTGTAGAGGGGCTGATGGGCTGTTCTCTCCTTGCCAGACTGCTACTTTAGGAGAAGCAGCAGAGTTTCTGAAAGCACAGAGGAGTCATATTCACCCAGTATCCCCTCAAAGACCCCCTAGTCTTTGGAACCACCCCAGGGCCCAGGGAATCCAATGTTATGTAGTATTGGTTTTCTGGTTTCTGTGATCCAAGCTGGAAACATGTGTTTCCTTTTCTAGAAAACACAATGCAAAAATTAGCCATTAGAATCCTCTTTTTCACACAAGACAATGCAAATGCACACTACTGCTCTTAATGCCACTACATTGTTTTCTTTATGCTTTGCAAAACTTTTTTTTATAGTTATATATAAACAATTCAAAATATATTTCTTTGGAGTGTGCAATTTTACTCCCTTTCAGGTGTGGAGCTGTTTACCTGTATTCAGCCATATTGGCATTATAGTAAACAATACAGTAATGTTTTATAGTCACTCTAGAAAAAAATAAAAATAAAAACATATTTACTTAGCCAGCATTTGAAAATATCATGGGTCTTTAACAACCTACACAATTTCCCTTTTCGTAAAATTCATTCATTAACTGGGTAATTTTCCTGGCACGGTACATCCTTGAAGGTATAAAGAATTTAGCTTCGTCTAGAGCTCCACCCACACTGCACACTGATTCAGTGACAAAATTTGTAATTCCTTCAGAACACACACTACACTGGTGCACAATCACAGGAGAGCATGAAAGTCATAATGGAGGCCTCTGATTGCAAGCTCATTAGCTGGTAAGCTGCTGGTGAGGGAACAAAAGCAGCAGGAAGAAGCTTAACTTAACTTAACTTAACTGCCCTTAACTGGCTGCCCCCTGCCCCTATTTGCTACTGGGGTGGGATAAGGCTCCCCTCCCACCTTTGTCATAAGTAGAAGCCTGTTCTTTCCCCACCCCCAGCAATACTTCACTGGTTGATGCCTTAACAACTTTTTCCTTTACAGCAGATCCTTGGCTCTCCAGATATTTTGAGCTACAAAAGAAAGTCATATCATTAGCCATGCTGCCTGGAGCTCCTGAGAGCCAAGGTCCAAAACACCTTCAGGGCCAAAAATTCCCCACCCATGCTTTTCAAAAATAGACAGGTGTTCCCCATCCTGCTGCAAAGGGTCCTGTCAAAGCAAAATGGACCTGCTACTATCCAAGCAGTTACTGAGAAGCACATTGTACTGTTCAGAGCTACTTAAAAGTCATGCAAGTGACTTCTCCATTTCAAATAGTTTGCCAGGTGGTGTGTGTGTGTGCGCGCACCCGTGCAGGTGCGTGTTGTGACTGCCTGACAAAATAAATTAATCCAAAGCCTTCTGGAACTCATGGCAGTGCTTTCATAGGTTTTTGGAGCTGGGTCATATTTTAAGCCATGAAACATCTCACAGTCACAACTGTGAAACATAAGTTCTACAGAACTATAGAAAAAGTAGACAGTGGCTACATAATTCAGCTTTTGTTATATCTCAGTATTCATTAGTAATTGAACAAAATCTCTAGCCATTATGGTTACACAGATGTGCCTGAAAGTGTACGTGTGGGTAGCATGTAGAACAAAATCTCTCGTCAGGGTTGCTGCCTAAATAACATCTTTTTAAAATAAAGTTCTGTATGAGGTCACAGAATTCAGACGTTTGCTTTAAACTGCTAGAGAACTTAGTTTTATTTAACGGAGTGTACTTAACCCTGATAGAAACTTGCCAGTCAGTATTTAAAAAAAATCTGAGGATGTATTTTGCACTATGTGAAACACCGTTCTGTTTCAAATGTATTCTGTTCTGGCCTGTGTTGCTTATACTCCCCATTGTGTTTTTGCCTAGAGGAGATAAAGCTTTATTCAAAACTGAGCCTTAAAAATGTCCAGAGCTGGGATGGATTTTGTGACAACAAAGGTCCGTTCTCTTGGTTTTCTGGTGAAAGCAATGCACAAATGTTGTGTTCTGTATGTGGATAAATATATGCACATACTCACACTGTATATAGCTGTAGAATCAGCTAGATTTTTATATTGTTAAGCTTGTGATGCTAGTGTCTTTTTAAACAAAGACAGGAATTTATTAACAACAGCTGTGTAAAAGAGAGTCTTATTTCTTCAAGTCCTTATGAACAGGATTTCCAGGAAGCAGGTGTTTTAACCTGGCTACTGTTAACTTCTTGTCAGCAACCCACTCTTGTAGATATTCAAGTCAGCACAAATCTAGTATCCAGAGATCTTGGGACTTTCATAATTTATTTCAGTTTTGAATGGTTCAGTCTCCTCATTCATTGTGGTCATAGACTACTTGGCAAAACAAGCAAGTAAGTTTTCAGTGGGCAATCAGCTACAGTGAGCTGTAAGTATCCACTAGGGTTTCATTCCAGGACCCCTGTGGATGCCAAAATCCATGGATGCTCAAGTCCTACATATACAACGGCATCCTTTATATAAAATGGTCAGAGTGTGCTTTGAGGAATTTATTTTCTTAAAAAATGTTTTCAAGCCATGGATGGTTGAATCCACGGATACAGAAACCATGGCTACGGAGGGCCAACCATACTTTATGTAAACTTAAGCAAACTCTGCAGGCCCAACCTCTGCCCCGCAAAACTGATGGAAATGACATTCACCTGTGCTCCAGTCTCTGGCAGAAGGAACTTCCGTTTCCCCTTGCACCTGGTTTCTAGTAAAGGATTTGGGAGGAAGGGATGAGTTACAATCATGGCAGGAGTGTCACAAATGTGAGTAAGTAGCAATCATGACTACTGAACAGTTTGTGTGCATGTGCCTTTAAGTAACCTGTTGACTTACAGTGACCCATGAATTTCAAAGAGTTTTCTTAAGCAAGGAATCCCCAGAGGTGGTTTTGCCAGTTCCAGTTTTATTCTGGAGATCTACATGAAATTTTCCCCATCTCGAAATATTCCCAGGGAGCTCCTGGCATTACATGACTTTTCATTCTCACTCCCCAAGTGAATTTAAATTGACCCAGTATTTCCCAAGAAACACAGCAATTGTTCCCAGGATCCAGATTCAACAGAGATCAAGTGAAAAAAACAGGAATGCTAACAATAAAAGAAAAATGATCCTAATGCTTAAATAGTGTAATATTGCTAAAGCATTTTAACACTTTAATTATAACTCCTGAATAATAATTAAGAAGGGTTCAGTACAAATTGGTGAAAGTCAATTTTTAAAATGTTGCCTGACTCTAAATGTGAAACGTGATCACTGGGAGATGGAAAGGCAGAAGGGAGTGGGAATAAGAAAAACCCAGGATATTTCAAGGAAATGCAAAACCATGGATATGCAGATAAAGTCAGAACAAAAAGGAATGCAAAAGCTTGATATTTTCAGGGACTTTTTCTTTCTGGACAAACCCTGTAAAGGATAAGAAAAAACACACTCAGCGTAAAAACATCAAATGCAATTGTGCTCATGTTTTGCAAAGAATGAAACTAATATTGAGGTAAGAATGCAGGCCTGCTACAACTTTCTCCAACTTGTGGCATTCTTAGGAAACAATGGAAAACACAGGTAGATATGGTGAAGCTTAGTAACATGCATCAAAGCTATCGGAGGTATTCCAGTAGAGTGGTGATAATTTAGCAGTTGAGCCTACTAGAGGGCAAAACAACTTTGTTTACAGAACAGAATGTTCTGAAGTGGATGGAAATTTTGTAGCTCTCCAGAAATTGCTAGAATACATCTCCCAGCATTCCTCATCAGTACTTAGGCTGCTTGGAGATAAGAGGCTTGTTGTTCCCTAACATCTGGAGGGCACGTTTCCCATTCCTACTGTACATAGGTAACACAAAACTCCATTCTAGAGCTTGGGATTTATCTGCAGGGGAATCTGCTATTGGTAACCCAGTATTAACTCTTACTAGCTCTGCTATACTTATATTACTTCACGGCTGCTCTAAGATTTGTGAATAGAATACCACAGAGGCAACATGAGACATGACCACACATAAGTGCAATCATACTACTGAAGTAACACAACAGGGCATAGATTACCTGCTTTTAGCATTCCCTCCAAAAATTCAACTCAGTTGTGTATTTAGGGTGATGATGGCAGATTTAAGGTGAAGGAGTGGGTATGTACCTTTTTTTCCCATTCCCTGGCAAAAAGTTCAGCCTAAGTGACTGTGTGTCTCATATTTTTTGCCTTGGTCTTTAGTCCCATTTCCTTAGTCCTTCTTCCATCTTGCCTCCTGGTTCCAGACTTGCTCCAGACTGGTAAGAGAGAAACATATGTATATATACCTTCTTAAGTTCCATTTAAAAAAATGGGATACAAACGTAACACACATAAACAAGGTGTTAATTAAGACAGCTGCTCGTTCATTCAAAGGCTGTTGCCAATTAGGCAGGGGAAAAAGACTGTATCATGGAGAACTCAGTAATATTCAGTATAGCAGGAGACAAATATTGGTAACAGGAGGGCAGAGGACTGCTCCCTTTAATAACTCCTCATCAAGTTCTTGTCTTTTTACAAACAGGCAGAACTGCTTCAGCAGCAGGACACATATTCCCAAACAAGAGTCAATGTAATTCCCAGACATTAAACATAGCTGCCTTCTCTCATTAAAGAGAGAAGCAGCAGCATGGGAATGACAAGTAGAAGGGATTCAGTGAGCAAAAGTAAGTTATAGGCAGTGAGCGATAGGCCCTAAATGAACTAACAGTGGTGCAATGGGATGCCAAGGTATTCTTATAAATGACGTGCCTAATCTTTCTCTGCCTGCACATTAAGACGGCCAGGCCTACTGCTCTTGCTTGGGTTTTCTCAAAAGTCTGGAGCTAATCCTAACTACCATCCCCTTGTATGTAAAGTATTGTTACAGATTCAAGAGTCCATCCTTCTATCAGCAACTTACGAAACAGTTTTAAAGGCTTCAGGTGCCTGCTGAAGTACAGAAGTTTGCATTCAGAAGTTTATCAGTAATGGCAGAGAGCCTTCTTGAAAAGCCATTTGCTGCCACTACACTTGTATTTGAGGCCATACTCCCAAGTTTACAAACAAGCAATGATGAGGCCCAACAGTCCTGAACAGCCTTCCAGAAATGTAGACATTTCTTGCCGGTGACATCAACACTGAAAAAAATTCCATAAAGACAAAGTCTGAAAACTATAGATGAAGATAAACTATAAAAGAAGCACATGGACCTGACTTCTCAGCTCTCCCAGTCTGGTTATTTCATCTTGGCATCTGAGGCAAGATTTAACAGCAGAGATGGATTCTCTTTAATCTTGAAAACTAAAGATAACTGTGACAAAAATCAGTTCCCAGATAGATCACACCCCACTTCATTGCCCTATCAACATTTAAAAGTCACAAATAAAGACCAAGACAACAGCTGAGTTGATTTGCACCCAATGCTATATATTATCAGGCCAGCTGATAAACAGCAACAACCCCTTCAGGGAAGAGTATAGTATCTTACAGTTATTTCATCTAAAAACAATTCTTGCGTACCACATCTACAACGCGTTAAACATACACACAAGCGTGCACACACATTCTTGCATTGCCTTTTTTTCTTCTGAAAGTTTTGCTCCAAGAGTTATCGTTTTCATCGAAGTCTGAAGTCTATACCAGTTAAACAGATTCCTACAAATAAATGACCACCTGATCTTATGGTCCATTTATGAATAAGCGGACTTAGCATGCTGGGACCTTAGCTGGTCAGCAGCATTATCACAGCTCATCTCAAGATGGACAAGCTTAATTGTAACATTGGGGGTGAAAAAGCCAAGTGTCCCTCAGTCTAGTTCAGACAATTTACATTAAATAACAAATGTATTCTTACAAAAACCACATGCATTTCTTTAAACAAAGAATGCCATTTGTCAAAATGGTCAAGAGATGCTTGCCCGGCCACACCATAAAGGACAATAAGTAGTAGGATGAGCAAACTATTTACTTTGAACTCTAAATAGTAGAAATTGAGAGGCTTCTGTGTGGTTACAGTGGCACTGTGAAATGGATTCACTAAAAGAGAACTATTCCAATTTTTCTTAAAAAGGCATCTCTATACCCAAGCCTGGAAGCTGTAGTATTTGGAATGTTAGAGGGAAATGCTTTAAGGCATGGATGGAGGAGGTGTGTGGCCCGTGAGAAGTTGCTGGACTGTAATACTCACCATCTAGAAGTTCACAGGCCTTATCATCCAACAGCATCTGGAAGAAAATGCATTCCTCAACTCTCGTGGAAAAGAAGTAACTATCACAGGGCCTCAACCAGGTAGCTGTTGTGTGAACTCAACTTGTTTCCAAAGTATGGCAACCCTAAGGCAAACCTATCAGTGTTTTTTCTGGGGCTGAGAGTATATGACAAGCCCAAGGTCACCCAGTGGGTTTCTATGGCCAGGGGAATTGAATCCTGGTGTCCAGGGTCATAGTCCAGCCACTACACCATGCTGGCTCTTCAACCAGTAATATGGTTTCTTTCTTTATATATAAGTGCTCAGCTTGCATAAGGGAACCCTGGGTTAAAATTCCTGGAGCAGAAGATAGAGGGGGCCTCTTCACGTATGCCATTATGTCATTTGATGACTTGCTGCTGAATATACACCTCAAATCCATACTTGTCCATTGCATTTGAAGAGATAACTGGAGACATACTTATGATGAGTAAGATACATGATCATACCACAACACTTGACACTGAACTGAACTGATACTGAACACCAACAATACACGATTTAGTCCTAAGCCTCTCAACCCCCAGTTTTCCACCTGTAACATGGGAATAACTGCAACCAGGCATTGTGCAGTAATAGGGAGGGTGGCACAAGGCCTTAAAAAATAAATTGTAGGCTAGGAGCTGTGATACTAATTCTTAATAATTACAGCCACTCCCTATATTGATGACTTAGAGGTAAGTCAAACTATTGGCACCACAGGTGACTCACACAATGGACAAAATGCAAATCCATTCAGGTCCCTCGACAGTCATAGACACAGGACAAATTCTGAGAGCAAGCCTTTGGAAACAAAGAAAAACTCTCTTTCTTCTTGCAACTTTTCTCACGCACACACCCAGAGCAGAAACCACCCATGTTACACAGCAATAGACCATGAAAATAACCCAAAGGGCCTGTACCTCTCCTATATATTAATCTTTATAAATACTGTTATTCTACATGAGGAACTGTAGAAAGACGTCACTTGAGGGATATCTGTTTTTTGTTTTGTTTTTTTGAGTATAGCATCACTGCCCTATGGAGTCCTCCAGCAGCTCAACGTAAGTTTCTATGGTACAAAACTATAAGCCAAAACCATGGCCTACTTCAGTACAGTATTTTGTAGACTTCTGACAGCCTGACTCAGTCAGGTTCAACAACTCCCCTTACAAAACAAGAGGTGACTTTTTAGTTACAGTCAGCCAGCTGGAACCAAATGTGCTTGCCAGTCAAGACAGCATACATCTCTCTGGAAGATTCTAGGCCAAGAAAGGATGGAGTGTGAGGCAAGTCCTGCTGTGCCAGTTTTAACCAGGTCTCTTGGGCACGTGAACATTCATAGCTCATCCCTGGAGGATGAGGCATCAAGAGAGGGTTCAGGTGGCAAAGCATTCTTGTTCTGAGCATCTGTGTGGATCTGGCCCTGCTGGCGGGTTTTTCGAGAGAGTTTTCTGTCCCAGTCCGTGGCCACAGTTTCATTGTCCCAGATTGTAGAGGTCTCCGTGTCACTGAGGTATCCTGGCTGCCCGGTGTAGTGAGTGGGATAGACTAGCAGGGGTTCTGCAGAGAAAGCTTTTAAGTCTCTGTGTTCATAGTACTCCATGTACTTGGCACTAAAGAGAAGACAGGAAAGCATCAGCGATGTGGCTACAGACAAGAACAAGAAAGCTTTAGCAATACGGTTTAAAACCATGCAGGCTGGAAAAAAATCTGGTATTTCATAAGAGGTAGGTGGGGAAACTTTGGCCTTCAGAAGAGTCAAACTACAACACCCACAACCCCTTGCCACTGCCCTTGCTAGCTAGACCTTTTGGGAGATGAAGTCTGAAAAATCCAAAGTGCCAAACTTTCCCTACCCCTATTTAGGACAGGCATAAAGACTAAGGGACATTTTCTACTGTCTATACATAGAACATATTAATGTTCCAGGGCATTATAGTGATAGTTAATGTGATAAAAGTGACATGCAGAACCAACAAGAGAAAGCTAAGTGTCAGGCTGAAGCACCACAATGCACAGGTACCAGGTGAGAACTTGCCATGAATTGGGGCACAGCCAATTTCCCCTGATGTCATTGGCCTCATTTATTATTTAGTTATTCATAATTAAGCAACCATTATGAGGATCAAGGCTGCGGACAAATTAAACAGACTCAGTAGATGAGCCATCACTCATATACTACTGCCTTCTGTCTAGTTTACCTGTTCCTCTCTGTATCACATTTCTAGGTCTTGTTGTCAAAACTTTTCAGTGTGTTTCAGCTAACATCAAATCCTTTGTGACTTAACACCTCACTCCCACTGGGAGTAATCCCACGTGGTAGGGGGCATCACTCCTCCTTACTTTACATTCATTTCTTTGTTTCTCTCTTTTTGACAGACAACTCTTGTTCCCACTTACCAGGACACTACTAAAGACTAGCCACAGCAGAAGCCTCTGAGGGGACTATCAAGTACATAATCTGGATTACCTAATAAATTCTCTACAAGGAGTGGTATTAAGCCCCCATCAGCATCTGGTCAGAATCCCAGGCTTCAATTTACAAGAAGAGGCAACAATTTACGATCACAGCATACATACACTCTTCCTGCCATGCTGTATGATACCATGATACCATCCTGACTTACAACCCAATGCACACAAAAGAAGTAACGCAAACACATAACTTACACTGGGTGCTTGTTGTACATGACTGGCAGGAATTCATCTACCGGCAACATTTTGCCAAAAGGCTGAGCCTCAATCAGCTTCTGAGCCCCTTGAAAGGAGATAGCATAGCCCAGCGTCCAATAGGAATAGTCAGCTTCCACAAGGTTCATGACATTGGGAACAGCCTTTTCAGGGCGTTCCACCTGCATCCTCTTCCGACCAATGTATCTAGAAAACAAACAATAGAAGACAGGGAGCGCCACATGAATGACATTCAACCTACATATGTGTCACAGTGAATATATTGTCTGTAAACACTTAAATGCAGAAGCACCTTCATGTCATCTAAGCATGCATGAATCTCAGTCAGTGCCTGGACAGGAGACCACTGACAGCTCCAGGCATGGTGCCCTGAGCTTTCTGAATCGAAGAGCAATATCTAAAGAATGACTGAGAAGGCGTGCACAGTTAATGCAGGTACATACAGAGAAGGAGTGGATGGGCAGGTCATATCCTGCTATTAAAAAGAAATGGCAACTAAACTCAAAACCAAGAAAAACTGTCTTAAACTTTCTAGAAGCTCTGCATCACTAGGCAAAGTTTAAAGAGGGTACAAGGCAGTTGTTCCCAAATCGTGCATCACAAGAAATAAATCCTCCTACGAGGTACAAAGGTGGTACGATAACAGGCTGGTTGATGCATCTCTGTATGACTCAGCTACTCTGGCCTTGTCACTGTCTAGTCATCCTTCACTAGTGACATGTAACTGGCTACACACTACAGGTAAACTCTTTCAAGTGCAAACTCAAAATTTTTCTCCAATGTATGTTCTGGAAAAAGGCATGCTTCAGGTTTTGAGGACCTGAGAAACACTAGTTTCCTTCTTTTTATACTAAAACAGAATAATAGGGTGTCTCTCTGAAGAATCTCAGAAGGAAGGGTTCCACTATTATACATCTATGTTGGCGATGGAAAGAATATATTCTAATATATTTGTAAGATGGTTGCAATGGTTCCTGAGTTTCAGGAAACAGTGATGAGGAGAATCTTCACAGTATGGGATTTATTTTGCAGAAAATTCATATGTGGTATTTTGCACAGAAATTATTATTATCTGCAGGGGAAATAATAATCAGAAATATTTTTACTGCACAGAATATGCTGTTTCCTGAACAGGAAATGCTGCTTTCTCTGCAAAAAAAAAAAAAAAAAATGTGTGCAAATCTTGTGCAGAATAAGTCTCACACTGCAGATAGTCTTCAAAAACAGAGTTGCTGCAAAATTTCTTGCAGCAAGAAGAAAACTGCTCAGATTCCTTTCTGTTTCCTTCCAAGAAAAAACTAGCCAAGAATCATATCGCTATCATATGCTGTTTGTAAAATCTCTGTATCTTTCAGTTATGCCATCACCACCCTAGGTCAGCCAAACTGCCTCAACTGGTATAATCTGGTCTCAATTGGCATCAATTATCTGACAGCAATTTTCTTTCAGCTCAAGCAACTCCAGCAGCAGTTCTCTGAGTATTTAAAGCCTTTCAGGTGTGTCAGATGAGAAAAGAGGATTTCCAACTCCATGAACCTGGAAACTCTTACAGTTCACCGCAGTCTCTCCTTTTCCCAGTGAAAAATTAAAATAACCCAAAGAAGTTTATTAAACATAGAACAATCCACTAGATTAAAGGAACAAAGTGTTACAATTAACTCAGAGAGATAATGGATAATGCTGTTTTCTAGTTCAGCAAGCTACACAGCAACATCAGTCAAATTCTGACATGTCAGTTCAGTTGAAGATGGGAACATTAATGCAAGAAGATGATGTACAAAAGCCTGGATCCAAGATAAGCTAGATCAGAGCCCGTGTTTTCATCCTCAATCATGTTCCTCTCCCATTCCTACCAATCCCCATATTTCACACCCATCAACCCCAACATGGCTCTCTGGAGCCACTGTTCTGTTAGGCTAAATGCAATGGCTAGGCAAAGCACCAGCTTCACTGTGCAGTTTTAGTCGAATGCAGATGACCACACAGAGACTGACTTAAGCTAGCTACTGGTTTCTTGGATTGGAATCCCAGGCAGTTGCAGCTCCTCCCTCAAGAAACAAGGAAGAATCTGATACAGTTGTAAAAGGAGACACAGTTTCCGGAAAGGATGAAAATTCTGAGAAACTCCCAGATTCACCAAATAATGCATAAAAACTCTGGGATACTTATACTGATGCACTGAAAAACAAAAACTTTGCATCAAGGCCTTGATTTCATCCCATTCCCAATGCTGGCGGTAGAATTCAATTACTATGTTTTGTTCTTGTTCTTATCACTGGCACAGGAATGCAAGCTAAGATATGTAGCTTTCTCAAGATGCTTTGTTCTTTGGCTGACCACATTTAGAGCCAAACAGAAGACATTTTTGCTGCGTGTGAGAGAACCATGTCAATGACATGGCTCTCTAGGGAGCTATTCTCCATTATACTAAGAACTAGGTGAATACTCTCTTATTTCAATACTAGAGCTACAAACTCCTGTGGCTAGTGAACAGACTATTACTACTACTGAAGAGAGACCTTCAGTGGGTGAGATTAGCTGGACCGTACTTACATGAGCTCCCAGTCAAGCTGGGCTCTCTCAATATCATCCATCAATTTTGTGAGCTTCTTTTTAAACTGATGCTCAAAGCGGACATCATCTTCAATGACCAAGGTCTTCTCCATCTGCCTGTTTACTACCTTTAAAAAACAGTTTGAAAAAAAATGTCACTGGAATTTACTTTTGTCTAGAATGGTTTTGCCCGCTGCAGGACAACCAGGTTAACAACAACAGCAGTGATTCCTTCCGGATATGTTGGTCCACACTTTGGGGGTACTTCACCCTTCCACACTTTGGTTCCTTCCAGATGTGTTGGACTACAATCCCCAAATGCCAAACATACATACATACATATGCTGGTAAGGGATGATGGGAGGTTTTGGACTATATCTGTAAAGTGCCAGTTTGGGGAGGCAGGACTTCCTCCACACTGCAATCCATTTACGTAATTGAAAGAATTTTTAAAAATTGGCTTAATGAATATTTGAGTCTCAGTAAATTGCCAGCATATAATTCCATTCAACAGACAAGACATTGTAGTTTTCACGTTGGGCAACAATTACTTGCTTTGCTGAACAGTCAGAATATATGATGTGAGGGACTTTTACCAGAATGCCTCTTAAAAATATGGTATATATCTTCAGTTTATCTGATATGAATGGAGAAGATCATATCATATCCAAATAAAAACAACACATTTGGCTGTAAGCATTGTTAGCAGCTTAACAGGTGATATAAAATATGAGTTGTTTCTATCTTCTTCTGTGGATTATATAGTTTTCATAGTGCAAAGGGAGTAGCCTGTTTTAGAAGTATATCCTGTTTGTCACAAATTTGTTGAATAGCTTATTATCATTAATTGATTAAATGTTTTTTCTTAGTAACAAGTTAACGTCATCAATTAACACATTTTGGTCATTTAAAAAAATTAAAGTGTTGTAAAGAATGTCTCTGGACACCAGAATTTTAAAATATAAAAAAGAAGTTTGCATCTTGCTTTAGCTGTACTGCTCTCACCCATAAACAATTTTAATCCAAAGTTATAAAACTAGGCTGTACTCCTACAGAGTATCTTTCCTTCCGGATAAAAATAAAAACAAGCAGACATATACACAACCTCCTTCCAAATATAGTAGTGACTAAGAAAACATCCAATCTCCCCTCTGGTCAGCACTCTTGAGGAATATGGATCGCGATAACCAGGAAGCATGTCTATATTGAGAGCTTTCAGCTGGCTTGTATTCAGTGCCCTGCAAAACAAAACAAACCCAAGAGGTATATCACCTAAACACAGATACAAAGTAACAGCTCAGTTTCCTTGGCCAAGTCTATGTGTTTCATAAGCCCAGTTCATACGTACAGCAGAAAAAGGAAATACAACGGATGGCACCATATTAGACTGCAGGAGTGACATCTTGTTTTTCCTTGTTCTCTTACATTAAACATTTACTTGCAAAGAGAAATGGAGCAAGAACGATGAAGGGATGGATATACATTTTCTTCCTCAGGTACTAGTCTTCAGTTTATGGGCCTTTTTCATGGATAAGCATTCCAAATTATCAACCTTTTACCATCTGTAGGGAGAGCCAGCATGGGACAGTAGTGTGGGCACTGGACTATGATTCTGGAAACCAGGGTTTGAATCCTCACTCAGCCTTGAAAACTCATTGGGTGACCTTGGGCAGGTCACACACAGCCTCAGAGGAAAGCAAAGGCAACCCTCCCTCCTACCCCCGAAAAAATCTTGTCAAGAAAACCCTGCAAATCATTCCTTCCTTTCAAGTCCAGGAGCTATTAACTACATACATCTGTGGGTAACACAATCATGGATTAAGGGGGAGAGAGGGAGAATATCTCTGCATATCACCAGTGTGTATCTGTGACTTATCCATGAGGCAAATGGAGAGACCTGTTACCAATATTCTTTTTAAAACAATCACCCCTTGTGCAATTACAGATAACATGAAAATACTCAACTCCCTTGATATTTCTATTTAACAGCAGCATTTTTATTAAGAGAAGTGGAACCTGAAAAGAAAAGATACAGGATCTACCACTGAAAATCTCCAGCGAAATAAAAGAAACTCCACTAGGGCTGGAGAGTGCTCCACTTTTCTAGTAGATCGTTCCCAACTCCAAATATCAGAGTTCATTAGCTCTGTAGATGAAAACTGATGGAAAAAAACCAGGAGAAGATTTTGTATAAATCAGTATTTCCTGAAGCCCTGTGAATTGACACCTTGTTTGTGCAGTTTGCCCCAACAAAAAAGTTTAAAAAATGCATCAGTGTAAGAATTATCACCCTCAAGATAAGACTACTGTTTGTGTTATATGTATGAGTCATTTCCCTTACTGTGCTTGCTGATTGGAAAGATGGGCACCTGCAACTGTGTTTCACTCCTCTTCTGAGAGGAGGCATGTCTGATGCATCTTTGCACCAAGAGTGATTGAACGCTCTGATCTTGACCAGCACAGAAATGCAGGAAAATCATCCACATTCAGCAAGGGCTGGTAGGAAGGCAGCAAAACGAGAACAACATTGGAGGCTGATCAACTAGGGCAAGTGGGGTACTGCCCAGTTGAGCCCACACTCAGCCAATCAACTCTAGCTACAAACAAGACTGGTTATGAGTTGACATTTTCTGTTCACTGCCTCCTAAGTGCAGACAAAGATCTTCTATGAGGGTTGGGAGGGGACAGACTCCCTCCTTGTGCTCCCCTCCCACTGCTTCAAGAGGTGGAGTTGTGTAGTGCTTTGAGTGTTCCACAAGGGCTCTGGGAGACCAGGGTTTGAATCTTGACTCAACAACAGAAATCTAATGAGTGAGTTTCTTAGCCTGAGAGGAAGGCAATGGCAATCCTCTTCTGAAGAAATCTTGTCAGAAAAACCCTGTGATAGGGTCACCGTAAGTCAGAAAAGACTTGAAGGCACACAACAACAGATTGTTATTTGCCTCAAGTGCCAACCTTAAGGAGCAAGCAAATAATCTACATAGTGCACTTTGGGTCATGCCTAGTGCATCCAGTACCTTATCTGGTCATTCTGATCAGTTCTGCTTTCCTCACTCAGCCACACCGAAGGAAGGAATGACCCCAGGCAGGAGCAAGATCTGCTAACTACCCGCCCCTTGACAGCTGTATAATGTGAGTTAGCTTTTTTTTTTTCCGCCCCCCCCCAAGAACTTTTGGGGGCAAATTCTTCATCCAAGGAATGGCATGCATAACAGGTAGACTGGGATGAATTTATAGGATGATAGAAGTTCTGCACCTTTTCTCCTAACACAGAACTGACTGTGCTGTGATACCCTTTTTGCCTTGCTGTTGCTCACAATATCTTTTTCTAAGCTGAGGGGCAAACTCCTTGTTCAAGGAGAATTCAGTTATAGCAGTATGCAGCTTCTTCTGAACCAAGGTAAGACACTACCTCCTGGTTTAGTTAACTGGAAAGTATTGGTTAAATGTATCTAAAAAACCTGCCACAGTAGAGATGGGGTATCAAGTCAGATGTAGTCAGTGGTGCTTCCAACTCTGCCCCACAGCCCCAGTGAGCACCAGCGATTACTGAGAATAACTGGACCATGCAGAGGTACAACAGAAAGCCTTCTCTATGGTTAACTACTTTGAGCTCAGAGAACCCTTTTGTTTCTCACATATACTGGCTGTTCACAGTCAAACAGCTGAAACATTTCACTGAGGTTAGGATGGCATGCCCAAGCTCTGCACCAGAAAAATACAAGTAGCCATACTTTTTAAAGAAAAGACAGGAAAAAGAGGCATAAATAGGAAGAAATCAGGAAAAAAAATTGCACCAACTCACTTTCCATCCACAGCTTCCACTAACTTGACTGCAATTTCCTGCTCATAGAGAGTCTGCAGCATTCGATCCCGCCTGTCTTTCCGACGCTTCAGATTTATCATGAAAATCTAAAGAGAAAGAAACCATAATGTCTAGTCCAGGTCTAAACAGGGCACAGGAGGTATTTGGAGGAGGTGGCAGTGTTGCTCTTGTTCTGTTGTGTTTTAAAAACTGATCTATACAATAAAACATAATCACCCACTGATTCAGGTAGGGGAACACCTGGCCATTCAGCCTCTAAGTGGAGTTTGAAGGGTCAAAGGTGCTGAGACATCCCCCCCAACACACACACACACACACACACACACACACACACACACACACACACAGGTGAAAGGAACAATACATAACCATTCACAGATGCAGACAAACACATGTACATGCCTTATACAGATTCACACGCATGGTTCCTTTACTTCAGTATTACCTTACAATGGTTGGAAGCAGCTCTCTATGGGCCTTTTCTCTTAGCCCTTCCTGGAGATGCCAGGGATTGAACCTGCATCTTTTAGAGTGAATACCATGTACATTAGCACTGAGGTATGGATTTTCCTGTGTGTGTGTGTGTGTGTGTGTGTGTGTGTGTGTGGGAGAGAGGGGGAGGGGAAGGGAAGGGAAGAGGAAAGAAAGAGAAAGCATGTGCATTTAGACTGATAGAAGAGACCCAGATGTTGTTCTTGTTCTTTCCAATTTTATATTGGGTTAATATAAATCAGCTTGGAGAGCTGAACATACCAGGAGCCGACATAAAATATTCTGAGATAAACAAAATGTATATGGATCTCTAAAAAAGAATCAGAAAGAACAGGAACAAGTCTTTTTCTAGTCTTTTTGATCAGCCTGGATGCACCCAGAGATTGCATATGTGTGTTATCTTGTTCTTGTTCTTGTTTCTGCAATATGAAGTCACTGGCAGATATCTAGCCTGAACTCTAGGTACATTCCATGATTTAAAAAACCAGAGAATGGAAAAATTCTGCCACCTCACCCAAGTGAGTTTCTCACAAATATAGACCACAGAGCCCAAAGCATCAATGAGCACAATTGTGTAGTGTTGGTCAAAGACAAGGAAAACAAGTGCAGCCTTGACATACAGGGAGAAGAAACTAGCAAACAGAAACCCAGGTTAGGCTCCAGCACTTTCCTCAAACTTGATACAAATAAATAAGGTAGCAAACAGAATGCGGCAGCCACAAAGGAAAAGCACATTCTAAAAATAAAAGTCAGACAGACAGGATAGACTCCAAATGCAGAGTGCCTGCCACACAACCATGCACTGTCCCTGCATTTAATTACACAAAGTGGCCAAACTAATAATCTAACTGCTTAAAGGGAAGAATGAGCAGCCACAGCCTAGTGCTGTTAGTGCCATCCCCAGGAGAGTCCTTTCACAACTGCATGACAGGCATTTCAGTCATCCTATGCAGAGAACTGTTTATTCAAAGAACAATGAACAAAAGATCATTGTGAGCAACTTTGCTGCATACTTATTTTCCTATGTGTCAGCACTTCTCAAAGTGTAGGACAGTCCCCACAAGCAGCAAGGGCAGGAAGGCCCCAAGAGGGAGAAGTTAAGAAAATATGCTTCTTCATTTTATTGTGCTATTTGTGCCACTTCTGCAAATGAGGAGGAGAAAAGAACTGTAAAGTATCCAGAAACCCTATCTCCTTTCAGTAGAAATCTTGCTTAGTTCCCATGCTGGCTTCTAAGATTTCACCAGGCTTCATCCACATAGTATGGATTCAGACACGATGACACACATGGGATTGTTCTCCCCCTGCCCCCTAGGAAATATCTGGTGACACTAAACACGAGATGTGGCATCATCAGATTGTGACTTTCCCTATTGCATGCAGAAAACTAACTTGCCTCATTCCAGCCACGCTTTCAAGCCTGATTTCTTAACTACAGGGACTGGAAATTTTAGTGTTTTTAGAAATGCAGAACCTAATTACAAATCAGTATTCATAAGCAGGAACAGACTATGTCAGCCCGCCCTCATGTTCATCAATTCTTCTCTACAAATCTCCCCACTGTCCCCACATGCTGCTTTTCCACGGTGCACTTGTTCCTAAATCCAGAACCCAGCCCAGTAGTTGGGCAAATAATACAAAACTGCTGGTGCTACATTGGTAGAGAAGAACTGCTAGATAAGAAAAGGAGTAATACCACCCACCCCACTGACATTTCTCCCAAATGCTCTCCCATCCCCCTACTATTTGCATATATAGGGGAGGAGAAGCCCCATCTTTCCTATGGAAGACCTGCTTCCTATATTCAGTATTACAACTGTTTCTGCTCTAGAAAGAAAAGGCATCCAGCTCCTTACATTTGTATTTGCTGAGGGCTCACAGGCCACCTAATATCACAGATGACTGCTGGTCCCAGACCACAGTTTAAAGAATCATGGCTTTTATGGAAAACAGTCATTAAGCTGCATTGTGCTAAAAAAAACCCCCAAAGAGAATTAAAATGAAAACATATAAAAATCTTAAGTATCTATGCTGACGCATTAGGAAACAATGCAAAATCCACAATACAGGAACTAAGAAAAAAATCAGAAATGACTGAGTAATGACTAATAAACACACATAAACACAACACACACATGCAGTAGCTTGAAGCTCAGACCATCCATGACATTTTGCTAACCATTTAGGTTAAGTCTTTGATTTCTAAAAGCAGCTAGCTTATGCTCTTATTGGATTTTGCCCTCCCTATTCTCTCTCTCACAATGCCAACATGCTAAAGCAGACACCTTCCCATTACCTCATCAAATCCCATTTTGTCTGGGTGGTTTGGAGGAACCGTGACATATTCTGAAGGTTCAATCGGAGGACGGTTAACTGGAAGAGAGCAGAAAGAGCCATCAGACTGTGTTAATAAGAGAAATCCTTGAAGTTGCTCAGTTGGGAGCTTCACAGGCTTGTACTAAGTTCTCCATTATGCAGAGCAGCTTCCTGACAGGTTGGTCTGTATTCATGTTACTGAGACGCCATTTCCACTGCGGCTGAGGCTTGCTCCCCTACCTAACTGTGAATAGGGTAGCAGCCATAGTATGCTACAGCTTGTTTGTTGTATGCATTCAAGGGAAGAAAGCTTACCAATAATAGATAACAAAGCTTTGTTGCACTTAAGCCCTCCACTTCAGTGACTGCAATCTCTGGTTGCAAAACTGAACTTCTGAACAGACCTTCTTGCTGGGTAGATTTCTAAAGATCAGTGTTCATATTCTTAAAAATGACTGGAAGCAATTTGACTGTGATGAATACATATACTAATCTGGAAGGGTCCTTCATCTGGTGTTAATAAGATATTTGGTGCTAACAAGAAGAGCTACCCTGGTTAAGACTAGGATTACAACCCTCCCACACCCATTTGGCCTGGGTCATGGCCTGATTTAAATTTGAGAAACAACTATTTGACTGATATTTGAAATAGTTACTTTAGTTTAATTCCATCTGATCTCAAGGCAAGGCATGCTTCCAATTTCTTAATCAGAAACACAATGGGGTTCAATGTCCTCAAGGTGATCAATCCCACTTCTCAAGCTTAGCCAGGTAAAGGTTTACAACAGAGGAGGACAGAGCTTGCAGTTATCACAGATTTCAGGCTTCAAGCCTGGGCGTGGCAACAAGCATGGATGATAACACCCAAGTGGCACCAGGAAGTATGAAAATGTGGATATTCTTTATGACAGCCTCCATCTCAACGGACATCTGAATGAGTGACAGAGAACCTGGAAGAATTTGCTGTTTAATCACTTGTTAGCATTAAAGAGACTCTCTTCTAACTAGCCTGTGCAAATGTACTTCAAAACTCTGGTTTCAAACTCCTGTCAATTTCCTTTGGTATTCACCATGGTTAGTGATGATGCAGACCTAGTGCTATGCCATGGTTGAAGGAAGAGAAGAAGGAAAGCTTTGTAAAGCAGAGGAGGAAGAAGCAACACGTGCAGTTCTTAACTCAGTATCGTCTGTGACTGGACACAACTCAGATTAGTTGGTACAACTTTGAGCAACTGATTCACTTTTTGATTTATGGTCAAGCTCAAAGTGGTACAAAAATTATTTTATTTAAAAATCCATCTAAAAGGAAATATCAATAAAAATACAAATGTTAAAAAGCACACAAATTAACAGTATTGAAACTATTACATAATTTGAAACCTAACTCAGAAAGTTACTTCTTTGGCCCATGGCCCTGCTGGATGGGGGATTTTGGGAGCTGTCATCCTAAAAGTAACTTTTCATTCCAAACTCTGATTTGAATCATAACATTTTGATCACTATCTTATGATCATCACATCACTTCTTGGAGCTTAACCTCGTAACTTTCATAACAGAGGCTTATCTGTCGGCCAGGCGGTAATACACACAAGAGAAGTACCTGAAGCATCCTAATCTAAAATGGCTGGAAACAAAACTGTTACAAGGTGTTATTCAGTGCTATGATGTGTGATGCCAAACACTGTACTTACTCATTATCTCAATGAGCACATGAACAATATTGTCAATATCATCCTCCAGGGTCTGCTGAGCTTTCAAGGGCACAGGGAGGTAGCCGTAATGCTCTCTGTTGCAGATGTACATCTGAATGTCTGGAAATATTGAGAAAAGGGAAGGCATGTGAGGTGCCCTCTTCTAATGAAGCAAAGACAGTTGTCATGGCAATCCTCTTTCACTTCTTTCAGACTCCAAATTTGGATTGGTCCTGGAGGCAGAGCTCCAACCTACCTCAAACTAATCCTTCCTAATCAGTACAACACAAGATGCAGTGTGTCCCATCCTATTTAGTTGATTGTCAGGGCTGAGGGCCATGGAGGGGGAAGAAGGCAGGAAAGTAAGGATCAAAATCTACTGTTCAGCATGACACCTAAGCTACTACTTGGCACTGAATGAGTTAACAGAACACAGCTCACCATCTAGCTCAGAAATGGCAAAAGTGTGGCTCTCTAGGTGTTCTTGGACTAGAACTGCCCACAGTATCCCCGCCACTACCTAGGACTGATCCAAACTCCAGTCCAAAAAACAAGTATTCTCCTTCCATGCTCTCTATAAAAACTATGAGTCAAAAAAATACCCAGGGATGGAAGGTTTCGTATTTGATGGTAAGAAGTTAAAAAGGAGGGGAGAGGAAGACTAACAGCAAGTATCAATACAGTAATTATCCTGTTAATAACAACAACAACAATAACAACTCAGATAATTGTTCTATTTCCAGCCTTTCTCCCAAAGTTGGAAAGCAAGGTAGCTCACAAGATACTAAGAACTCATTAAACACACTGAAATTATTAAATTACACAATAATTTAAAGCATCCATTAAAACACTTTAAAGCACCACTTTAAAATACCACATTGACAGAAATGTTAGAACACTTGAAGTCCAACACACCAACATTTGAGGGCCATAAATCACAATTTTTGGTTCTAGAAAGCCACAGTGTCCTGTCAGGGGCACCATTCTGAAGTTGTGACATTTCATCTCTTTTCGCCACTGTTTAATGAGACACTAAGACTGTTAGGGAGTGCTTCCCCTGCAACACTTTAGAATGTCTTAATGTGTCCCCAAAAAGTGGTTTTTCTTCATAGGCAGGGCTGGATAATCAATAGTTCCATTTCTACAATTGCTCCACACCCTTCAATTGGCAAGGGTCACAGTGCTGAAATGAAAAGGTGTAGCTTGCTCCCTTTTCTTTCCCAGTCTCTTCCAAAATCTCCCCATGTTTTCTGTTATCATCCATATTCTGTGTGTTACTAGGAGGTGCATCAGGTGATGCGATCAGGATGCTGGCAGGCAGCCAAAGACTCCGACTGCCCCTGGAGTGACATCATACCTAAGATCTGTGCTTTGACTGGATGACATAAACAGCCCAGCATCAGTACCTTTGCTTTGATTGGATTGGACAGAACAGCTGACAGACTAGCCAAGGTCACTCAGTGGACTTTCATGGCTCAGAAGGGATTTGAATCCTCATTTCCAGAGTCACAGTCCAACACTCAAACCACTTACACCACAATGGCTCAAGAGAAACATCTAGGCTATGCTAAAATACATACATATCCCATTCTGACAGTAATGGAGGCCCATTATGGTTGCTTATAGCTATGTAACAATGCAGTTATATTTAACAATGATCAAGGATGTTAAGCCCTTGGATGCCTGTTTAGAGACGTATAATTCTACAACAGAAGAGATGATATTTCCTAATGGATAAGGGGCTAAGCCATATTCTTTCAGCTGGTAATGTTCCTCTGTGTATTAACTATTAAGAAGTCTCCTAATGAGTCAGAGAGAGGGAGGTTCAGTCCTTAAGAAAGGGCAACATCTGACTTGTAAACCCACTATGGTGTAGTGGTTTGAGCATTATACTACAATCCTGGAAATCAGGGTTCAATTATCTCTTAGTTCATCCATGGAAACCCACTGGGTGAGCTTGGGCATGTCACACACTTTCAAGTGTGACAGAAAAATCCAGTGACAGGTGCACCTTAAGGAAACAACTTGAAGGTACACAACAACAACAACAACATCTGACTTGGCATGTATGATGCCTTACGAGCAACGCAATGTAATGTGATGAAAGCAAAGTGCCCAGACATTATTAGCTCTTTGTTTCTCCCAAAATGGACTGTATATATTTGTATAACTAGGACTGCATACAATAAATATCATAAAAAATTACCAAAGAGCCTGCTTGTTTTCCCATATAAATGTCCTGGGATTGAAATACTTAGGAATGCTTAACTGAAGTGTTGATATTAATTGTTCCTGTCTGATTTTTATTACTGTGACAAATTGGATGGTTGGGTGATAGCCTAGAAGGTGATAACAGGATCCCAGACAGAATCCAGATCAACTGTCAAATGGAAAAAGACCCTCAACTCCTCAGTCAAAAGAGACAGAGGCGGAGAACCACACTGTTTCAATTATACCCTGGCTACCTACCTGCCTGACGACTTGAGAAGGCAAAGACAATAATATCGTCAAAAGTCCAGGTATAGTCCTGATGTGGGGGATAAAACATCAGTTTATCTGATGCCTCTTTTCTCAGGTCTATGAGGAATGTGGAGTGAACCATTGGGACTGGAAAGCAACCAGTCCTCTTCCATTCCCTGATCAAGGTATAATCTGGTGTTCTCTTGTAATAGCCCTGCAAAAAAAGAGAATACACAGTTTATCTCAAATAAGATACACTTTCTGGATAAAGGTGTAGTTTATTAATGTCTTTTTATTACTTTTATCGACATTGTTATTAACACTTTAAAGATTACTATTTAAATACGGCAACGACTTTTTAGAACAATACGAAACAAACATATGAACAGCAGCTAAGAGCCAACAAATAAAACCATAGTGGAACAAGACTTATATAAGACTTCAAGAGGACTAAAGCCATCACTACAACATCTTCAGCATGATGAAGACACATCAAACTGTAGTATCCAGAATTTGGGGGAGGGGGAGGCACAGGGTTTTGAGAGTTTTCAAAAAAGAAGAGCCTGATTGTGAAAAAAATAAGTGTGTACTGAAATGGAATTAATCTAGAGATGAATTTCTCTGCTAAGACTATTGATCATACTTATTTCATCCAACATTGTATTGATAATTCTAGTGGGGACTTCCATTGCTTACCTATTTAAATTCTAGCAGCTATAAGCAGCACAGGGATAAGTTTCTGTGTTTCAAATTTCTTTCTCTCCATAAAGATAAGACAATAAAAGCAATGAATCCTTAATATGAACAGACAAGCATGTCATTTCAGTTTTTATTTATTATTTAATTCCTTCAGATGAAACAGAGTACCTTTTCCTCCAACTCTTCTCCAAAGAAGAGGAGAAATGTTGTATTAATGTATTCGATTTGTGGTGCCATGCAATGCCATCTATGAACTATTTTCACGGTGGCCTCTTCAAGTGGAACAGATAAGATATATACAAATACTTTCCAACCGCTATACGCAATTTTTACACCAGGTCTGTTTCCCAAGCTTCCTTGATTTCTGCTATAGCTGACCTTCAGTAACAAGTCATAAATTACGGAAACTTGTCCCCTAGTGAGACTTTGTGAGTGCTAATCCAATTGCTCAAAGAGTGTCAGCAATCTTGTGTCCTCTCCCCATATTTTTACCACCTGCTGTATTTGCAACCAAGAGTGGAATCTCCTGAGAACCATCTAAGGTATTTTGCATGGAGATAAATCTTCCTCATGAAAAAAGAACTCTGATATGATACAATCTCTAATTATTCCATTTACCTTATGAACAATCAGCTGCCCTTTTCTTGAACTTAGAATGATCTGAAATAGGAATAACTGAGAAGACAACTCAGGCAATTTCTGAAACAAACAATAGAAAACCCAGAATCCACGGTCCATGATCTGAAGGGATGCTTGATCTCTGAAAAATCGTGTACTGTAAGAAATGGGGCACTGTTGGCTTCTGAACTAAATACAGTCCATGGAGGTTCCTTATGTGTCTTGCAAGCTTCTTCTCCTGATCTCCGACCTGTGATCCAACACAACTTAAACTCTGAATCCACTGTATGAAACTGAACTGCAATTTGCAATCAGGAAAACTATTTCATGCTACTGAGCTGAAGTTAACAAATAGGAAAGCTGTTGTACTGGAGACTTCCTCCTGATCAGAACTGAGTTGGGCTGTATATACCTGGTGGCAAAATGTCCAAACTGGTAAGAATTGCACCTGGCTCAACCCACTTTGTATTCACCTACTCTGCCTTTGGTCCCCAGCCCCCTCATCTTTTCTGCTGCAAAGAGGCTCCTTCAAGTCTCTTCTCAAGTTAGAATTTGGTGCCTGGCCTGAAAAAAAGGCTCATTCCTGCGACCCTGCTACCAGAAACATTTCATCTATTATGTCCCTTATGCAACTATATATTGCTTTTCAAATATAAACAACTAAATTAAAGTTTCCAAATATATTAAAATTAGAATTATTAGTTAAATATTCATACTACAAGCCACAAAGAAATAAAGGTCAGCTAATAAGAAAAAGGACTTTTTAAAAAGCCAGACAAACCCAGCAGCTCAAGACTGATACATACCTGTAACAATTTTTTCCCAAAAGGTCTTGAAAAAATATTAAGAGTCAGCATTAGATAAAGATCACTGGGTTGTAATTGTTGCTGTTGTATGCCTTCAAGTTGTTTCAGATGTATGGCAGCCCTAAGGAGAAGCTATCATGGGGTTTCCTGGGGCTGAGTGTGTGTGATGTACCTATGGTTACCCAATGGGTTTCCATGGATGACTGGAGAACTGAACCCTGCTCTCCCTGCAGTGCAAACCACACCACTACTTCACTGGGTAACAGGCACCAAAGGTGAGGATCCACAATAAAGGCAGCCCTTATTTCCAAGCACCTTCAACCCAGGAAGACGACATTAAGGACTCCTGATGAGAAACCTGGGCAGATTTGTGCTGGAGCTGGTGGCCCTTGAGGCATCCTAGTCCTAAACCATTAGGTCTTTAAAGATTAAGAGCAGCACTTGGAATGAGGCCAGGAAACAAAGTAGGAGCCAATATTTTCAAGTCTGGAGAAATGTGTTCCATACCTTTAGTTACCACCCTAGAGATAATATTTTACTGTTGTTTTTATTTGGTTCAAATCAACCTCCAATTCATGGCAACCTTTGTTTCCTTGGTAAGATTTATTCAGTGGAGGTTTCCCACTAACTTTCTCTGAGACTAAGAGTGTGTGACTTGCCCAAGGTCACCAAGTAGGTTCCTGTGGCTGAGCAGGGATCTGAACCCTAGTACAACACTCAAACCACAATATCACACTGTAGCATTCCCTATACTACTTGTGATTTCCATTTTTAAAATACTACTTGTAATTTCCAAATTATATTCAAAAAGGCAGACCTGAACACAGGGTTATTTGTAGTCGTTCAAACAGAGTGTTCAGGGAGCGTAAAGACTGGTCAGTCTCAGTCTCCCACTCCCTCCTTGAAAGGACACAGCTGGTGCACAAAATTAAGAGCTAGGGAAAGATACACTGTGCCAGCAGAAGCCATTTGGGCCTCCCCAGAGATTTTCCCTGGTCTAAGAGCACTCCAGACTGCAAATCTTATCCTCAGCAGAACTCCACCCAAAACAGGCAGAATACTATACCTTAGATGAAGCACTATCTTCACAGAACTCAACACAACAAAAAGAACCAAGGAACCAGCTAAACATGGACTGTATTCACATTACACTTGTTAAGATCAGGACAGTCGGTCTGCTGTTGGACTGGGTCAGAGTGCCAGACAGGACGCTGAGAGATCTAGGCCCTCCTCTCTACTGAGGTACTAAAGCCAGTCATTTTTTTTCTCGTGCACCTCACAGTGTTGCTGTGAAGCTAAAGTGAGGAGGAAATGAGCTATGTTCACCACCTGGAGCTCACTGGAGGAAATACAGAATATAAATCTGTCTAATAAATAAAATAAAATAGTATAGAATTACCTGGTGCTGAAATCTATATACCTTCAATTTATCTAACTTCACAGCAAGGTTCCTTTTAAAACCGGCTGAAAAGTTGTCAGAAGTATAAGCTGAGCAGATGCGGAAGCAAGAACATTTTCAGTGGTAGTATCAGAGTGACACCAAATCAGCCACCCAGTAACCTGTTCCAAACAGATATCTCTTAGCCAGCTCATTTCTGGATTCTGCTCACACTCAAGATTACACAACATAGTTCATTTGCAAAAAAACACCTGTCTTGGCTTCCCCAAGCAGCTACATGACACAGATGCTAATAGCTTAGAGAAGACAATAGCCTTATTGTAAACCGTGAGAGTGAACAAAACAATGGAGAGGGTATTTGTGTGTCATTGGCTTATCAGAACTGAATCAGATGTCCCTTCATCAAGGACGGAATAAATCCCGGTATTTGAGGTAAAGGGAACCTGAAATACTGTTTTTTAAAACCAAAAAGGAATACCACAAATTGTATCTTTAAATATCTTTTACAGCGCCCTGGGAACTTGCCCTGGACTGAGACCTGAATCACAGCATAAATTCATGTCCATTAAACACTATGCCATCCTGGGCAATCCTACTAGCCTTTGACTGTTTCTTTTCTTCACAACTAATGTTAGCACTTTCAGTGACGGAAACAATTACCTAAGTGTCCACCCTGAAAAAAACAGCTTTCCAGAGCATTCAGCCAAGACGTAAGAACAGCATGACACAGACAGAAGATCATTCCAAGCCCTGAGTCACTGAAGAAACAGAGTTGGAGTGGCATCTTCTTATGAAGAGGAAGGGTGCCAACAATCTTTGTTGTTCTAGTTTTGTTTCCTACTAGCTATATGCAAGTGAGTTGCTGGGAGCTGCTATCACTTGTCATAAACTCAGAAATGTCTGCAGGCAAAATTAATGAGCAGACCTCAAGGAAACCAGCAAGTAGGATGAGGTTGTGACAATGCTGCTTCAGCTGCAAGTTGATCTCAGCCTATGCAGCAGCAGTTAATTCCCACAAGAGGAAAGTCGTCAAAAGCAGCGTGAAATCAGTGGACTGGAAATGCAATATAAAAACTGGAGCAGCAGCAGAGAGTGAAAAATTGCTTTCTTCCAACTGAGCAAGGAAGTCTGCAGGATATAACCCCCTACAGATTTCCCTTCATGGGCTATGTTTCCCACCAAAATATGGATAAGCAGATTCATGGCGGTATAAGATATGCTGTAATAGCAGTAGAACCATATTTAGAGTCAGCATGATGTAGTGGTTTGAGTGTTTGGACTATGGACCCTAGAGACCAGGGTTTGGTTCTCCATTCAGCCATGGAAACCCATTGTGTGAGCTTGGATAAGTCACATTTTCGAAGCCTCAGAAGAAGGCAAAGGTAAACCCTGCCGAACAAATTTCGCCAAGAAAACCCTGTGATAAGCAATCCTTAGAGCTGCCATAAATTGGAAATTACTTGATGGTACACAACAACAACAACAACAGCAGCAGCAGCTGCAGCAGCAGCAGCAGGAGCAACAACAATGGCTATATGGCTTCCTTCACAAGGCCATTACTAGATCTGCCATATAGAAAAATTCTAATTGCTGATCCTCATAAAGATAATATACTAGTAGAGGCAAAATCTTGGATCCTCTAATAGAGTTTTGGAAAAATCTCTGAAAGATATTTCTGATTCTTTTTTCTTAATAATTTTTATTAGTTTTACATATAGTACCTGTATAATATAGAAATCTAACTATACATATAATTTAAAATATAAAATAAGGATATTTATGACTGTTAAAGCTTTCCTGAGATCAGCAGCAGAGGACACAGAATGCATAGGACACATTTTGTTATGTATACATTCATTCTTTGTCCTGCTTGCCTTTCCTACTATTATCAAAGGTTACCCTCCAGAATTCTGGGAGGCAAGGAGCTGCCTGCATTTATTTATCCACATATGAAGCATTATATACATAGTTTGGGCTCTCTCAGTAAGTAATCACTTGCCTGAGGGGTCATTCCACACCAGAAGTTAGAGTACATATTGCGAGATTCAAGCATTGGTGCTACAATAGTCTTGTTCTCAGCTATCATCAGATTCAGCACATCTGGGTTGGTCAGAAAATTATCAGCATCTATAAACTAGAAAGAGGGGATTAAAAAAAAACAGACTTTAGAACAGTGATATCTAGATATCTACCATAAACAAGACTGAATCAAGAGGGTTACACATCTTCTGCTCTTGCGATGTAGGAGCAAAATAAATGGAGATTTCCATCACAAACCCACCAACATTGAGCTAACCAAAATTTACACTGTACCAAAGCCAAGAACAAACATTGGTAGATTTTGTATCTACTCATTGGCACACACTAAAAAGCAATGTTACATACTAGGATGTTTACCACTGAAATGGAAACATCTGAATATTTTTACAGTGGGCCCGGAAAGGCAGTTCGAACTGGTCCATTACTGGTGCACAGCTTTAACTCGATCTACATCCAATCCTGTTCCTTGGCTTTTCTGCTGCGGCCTATTTACTTATTTGATTTATATCTTGCTTTGCTCCCCAATGCTGGGACTCAAGGCAGCTCATAACAAAATTGATTTGAAGTATACAAATAATTATACAACCATTCTAATACTAAAACACAAATGGGTTAAAAGCAATTAAAAGTACAGCAATTAAAAAGTGCAGCATCAGAAGCCCGTTCTTTAGCAAACATTGATAGTACACATTCCAGAATTAGGAGAGCATGGCCAGAATGTGTACTAGATGGGAGTTAGAAAATATCAAAAAGATGCATGCATATTCAACAATATCAACATCCATACAGTTATCTGGGGAAACTTGGAAATTATTGTTGTACTACAGTTCCCAGAACCCTCCAGCCTCAACAGCTACTAGAGAAACTCAGAATTGCGGCCTAAGCTTTGCATTTAGAGGAAGGAGACAAATACACTACAAGATGGCAATATTTTCTGCTTCCAAGTTCCTTCTTTACCAACCCAAACACAGAAAAATGCTCTGAAATCTTTATTGAGTAAAATTAAGAACAGCAAGAAGGCCCGGACTTCCAGAAGTATAGATCTATTTTTACCATAATATAGTCAGACCATTTTTCCCTTGCAGTTCTCAAAGCAGCCTGCCTCAGCTTCATCACATGGGCAAACCTGGAATTTGGCCAATGTTTCGGCCCAATCTCCTCAGGGTAAGACCTGCAAACAGAAAAGAAATTAAAAATACTACCACTGTGCCACGGTGCACACTGTAGTTCTGGCAGGATTGCTTAATATTATTTACTTTCTGACTTTAGTATTTTAATTTTAAAAGGGAGGGGGAGGGAAGAAGAAGCAAATACAGCTTAGTCACCTCAAGTGCCCCAAAAAGGTAAGAGTAGAGAATGTGAAGGAAGGTTCTGAGCAAAGAAAAACACACTGAAATTTATTCCTGGGGTGTTTACCCAGGACATAGTGGAACACACAGCATCACTCCATTTCCCGGCCAACACGTGTGCTGGGCATTACAGGGAACAGTGTTCATAATTAAAAAACCCCTCTAAAGTCTAGACCTCTAGACTTGCATAACACAGCATTCACACAAATCAGCTTGCTTACAGAATTCACCCACACAGAGACAATACGCATCTAGCTTAAGTGGCTTTTAAAGGGATTAGGAAGTCTAGCAGAGGGGACTGAATTTTTTGTTTTGTTTTTAGCAAGGATAGCTTTAAAAGGGGAAACCTCCATGTACAGAAACAGTATATCTCCAAGTATCTGATCCCACTACAAGGAATGGGTTTGTCAGGACTTTCACACCGAGGCATCTGGCTGCTTGAAGCTGGAATCAGAATCCTAGGCATGATGCCTCCAAGTCTAATCCACTAAAGCAACTGCTCCATTGGATATTAGCAATGTTTCCTCTCACAGGTTATGATGCAATATAACTGCTCAGCTATATGGGAGATTCAAAAAACTGCCTGACATATGCAGCTCATAGCACTACAGTAAAACTAGTGATAAGAGACAAGTTCACATCTCACTCAGCCATGAAGCACACTGAGTGACTTTGGGCCATCATTATATCACATCTTTTTTGCTGACTGGAGAATTCTGGATGTTATCTGAAAATGTAACTTTTCCAAGCTGTCTTGCACAGCTTTTAGAAGGGGAACATGGAAATGGGGCACTTACACCACCTTGAGATCCCTGGATGAAGAGCAGACTAAAGGTATAATAAAATAACTTCCTGCTGCCTATGGAAGAATTCTGTGGCCGTAAAGTTGCGTCCTAACTTTCAGGCCCTTTCCTTGCTACTAAGAACAGGAAAAGCAGTGAGACTTTTAAAAGTGGAAAAAACAAAACAAAACAGGTGGGCATCTTGCATACCATTTATGTGGTAAACAAATGTGACTTATCTCTGAATAAATATATATAGGATTGCACTGACTGTCAATTGTACGCTTATCCTACTGCAACTGCTACCTACTGATTACAAAATCTCTTTTAAAAACATTACCATTGCCACACCTATTCCTGTTAAATAAGGATTTCCCTTTCCTGGGTGATCAGGTTTTTTTTATTTTTTAGGAGAAAAAAAAAAGACTAGTGTAGCAAACCTCACATGCCTCAATGCAATCCTACCCAATTTCATCAGCTTGGTTTGGCATTTTGAAAGAACACTCTGTCCTGTGGTACCTCCAGTGTATGACATGGAAATCAATCCTCACAAACTTTTCACTTGTTTTAGTAATTTCATCTCTGGATTTCAAGAAGGAGCTGTGCTGGATCATTCCATGGAAACTTATCATGGGGCTACCATTTTGGGAGACAGCCCTGGATTAAGTGTCATGCCTAGTTCTGCCTGCGAAGGGACTTACAGAATAATGTATGGAGAGGACGGCCCTGCAATACCCCTTATTGCACATCCCTGAGGGACAGAGCAACTGGAGGGAATCGTTCCATGTCAGACCCTCCTCTTTGGCAAAATAAGCCGGGCAGGACTAAGAAAGGAAACCCCCACATGTTCACTGAGTAATGAGGCCTGCTGAGTGTTCTGCTCTCAAACTGCTGGTGGAACGTGGTTCAAGTGCCCAACACATCTACTTTTGTTCCACTCTTTTTACCAGGAAAAACCTCCAATAATCCAGCGCTTACTGGGGCTCCTCCATTGGCCTCCACTCCACGTAGTGATACAGCTTTTGCACATTCTTCAGCCACTCTCTCAGGATGCCTGTTGTGTTGTCAATGTTGTGGTCAGTAGCAACCCTAAAGAGAATATATAGAACAATTACTCACATTCACCATCTTTAAATCAAAGATAATCTAGAAAAAGTGGGTGTTTACTGGCAACAGTCACTTTGCCAGTGTTTTGGAGGTCCCTCTTCAAATGTAGAGTCATTCCTTTCCACCAGCATCTTTACAAGATGCTAAATCAAAAATTGGCTTTATGTTTAGTAGATCTATTCATTTTTATAAGCTTGAACACTCCTACAAATTATGAGGCAGAATACTACAGAAGGCAACTAAACTTTAGATGAAGTGAATACAAACATATTGTTTTTATACCATCATATACACACTTTTATCTTGCTTACTGTCTATCATTCCATATATCACACAACAAATTATTACAACAAACAGTGCTTCAGCCATTGATCATGGGGAGTTTCCCACACATTTGGGCTTCTTTCACAAGCCCTGTCCAGACATTTTTTAAAGCATACCTACTCTACATGCAAAGAAGGGACCGTGCTAACCCCTAACCTTCTAAAATCATGTCTCTGAAGAGGGGAGCCTACTGTATCCATGGAGGCTCCCAAAATGGGGAACAACATAGAAAAGTTCATGGGCGGGCACCTCTGTAAATACAAAATGCTCACCTGTTCAAACACATTGATTTTGTGTGAAGAATGCAACAATGGTGGTGATGGAGCTCAGACATTCCCCTTGAGTGAATATGCATACCAAACAACCGAACAAAAGCTACAGTGTGGCAGTAAAGGCACATGGCTGCTCTTTTAATAGGAGTAGAATGTGACATTGTACATAAAAAGGTGTTTGACCAACATTTTTATACTATACCTAATGAACAACGGAGAAGGGCAACGAGAACATTATTTAAGGACTTCAACAAAAGACAGCAAGCTAAAATCTGAGGTATTCTTAATTCAGTACATTCTTATTATACAGAAGTCTGAATAAAGATCATTTTTATTTCCTGCTCCAAAGACACTGAGACATAAATTCTTCCTCACTGATGCAGTTAAGCACTCTGCAAAAAAAAGAAAAAAAAAGGCACAACCTTTTGAAGCTGTGAAGGTTCCCTTTTGCCACACTAGATATGGATTCTGCTGGAGGAGGACAGATTTCCTGTGGCAACCTGGGACATGCATCTATGTGTCAAAAGGCAGGCTCTATTTTACTAGCATAACACGCTTTTAACTTACATGGCCAGGTTAGTAAGTCCTTAAAGCCAAAAGCTGTAGACCTGAGACTTGTTTCTAATGATAAGTAGAATTCCTACACTGGAGGGAACAACAAAAAAGCTTAGCCAGGAGTGAAAGTATAAATGAGTCAATTCAAGTCTTTTATACTGTCACTCAGCTCTATTCTTTAGATATTAATTTGCAAACAAAGGGTTTTCTATGTTGTCTTACTTCACTGTATGGGAAACCACTCATATAAATGCATGAATGTCTGCTGAGACAATGGAATTGCCCCCCAGCCCCCTTCCCACCCTGTTAAACAGCCAAATAAAGGAGAAAAATGTCCTTACTTGACCGAGCGAGAGACATAATGAAAGCAAACAGCTTATGAGAGCCTTTTCCATTGAACTGGTTTCCCAGAATGAACACAAGGCCTGCACAAATAGCGTCTTTGCAGATGGGCAGGCAGGATGTGCAAGGGGTCATTTCTGACACTATGTAAAAAGCTCAGAATGGATGACAAGAACGTCCCTGTTGTGCATTTCCACTGCAGGTGGTATGCAGACAGCAAGGCTGGGTAGATAACCCCCCTGGGGCAGAGAGGCAAAAAAAGCTGTACTTTGGAGGCTTGAAAAAAATTAACTGATCTGAAAGCAGCATTCTCAGGAAGCTGAATCTTCTTATTTAGTTTTTTACAACTGTTTTACACTGCTATTCACATTAACAATTCCCGGTGGTATACAAGAATTATAAACATATTAAAATTAAGCACACAGTATATAATTAGGATAAAAATAATACAAGATTCTACAACACATGCAATGGTTGAGAACAAACTTAAGGCCATACTGGGCTGTCCATTTGTTGTTGCCATTAACTGTCATCAAGCTGACTTCAACTTATGGCAACCCTATCATTCACAGGCTTGCTCAGATCCTGCATTCACTGTCATGGCTTCCTTGACTGAGTCTATCCACTGGTAATACGGTCTTACTCTTTTCCTCCTGCCTTCTACTTCACCAGCTGTTGTTGTTGTTGTTGTTGTTGTTGTTGTTGTTGTGTGTCTTCAAGTCATTTCCAACTTATGGAAACTCTAATGTGAACCTATCACAGGGTTTTCTGGGGCTGAGAGTGTATTTAATGCACCAAGGTCACCCAGTAGGTTTCCATGGCTGAACAGGGAATTGAACCCTCGTTTCCAGGATCGTAGTCCAAAATTCAAACCACTACACACACTACTGCCAAATGCTGAGGTGACTGGTGTGATGATTTCTCTGCCAACTATGCTCTTCCTGTCCTCTAACCTGTTTCATGGAAAATATCAGCATAGCCCCCTCACTGCTGGAGAAGGTGCCCCGGAGCCTTTGTGTTTATGGTTGTCATCTTGCCAGAGCCTAGAAAACTCACTTTCTGGACTATAACACTCAGAATCCTCTAGCCAGCATGGTCGATAACCATATAGATATAGGATTAGGAAAACTATAATTCAAAGATAATTTTACCTTGCTCTGCATTTTGCTGTTCCCCAGTAAAACCAAAACCTTGACAGAATCATCAGCTTCATGCACTAGAAAATCCACCCCCACAGCATTCAGAAATTCCTCGATTCCACAAGCCTCTGAGGCCAAACTGCCATAAGAGGTTCCCCTACCGCTGGAGGGGAAATCTTAAGATCTTAACATGACAACAGGGGTCACCCAAACTGCCCTCTCCCCATTTGGCATGTCACTCTCACCCTCTGTAGCCCTTTACTCATTATTGAGGAGGAACTGGCACATGTTGAGCCAGCACTGCCCCAAGCTGTTAATATCTTGATGTTTCTACTATTTCCAAGGGATGCAGTCTTCTAGCAGGATCTATTAGGTTAGGACATCAAGAGAAATACTGAGGTCTGCTATACAAGCCTGCAAAGAATTTGAGGCAAGACAGCAGGCCCAAAAGTATATAGCATTTTCAGAAAAACGAATACACACACACACACACACACACACACACACACACACAAATCAGGAACTGTGGAAGAGTTCCAAGGGACCAGATTGTCTTATGTGGCAATCTCAAATTTTTTTTTGCCATTGTTGAAATGTGTGTGCAGATACTAATGTTCCACACAAAATGCACATTTTCTCCCTCCCTGTCAAGATTTTCTATGTCCACAAGCAACTGTCTTACCCCTCATTTTCACCAGCAGCTTCCTTAACAAAATATGCCCAAGTTGCAGGGGCAAATTTTCAAAAGAGACTCTCCTGCTTGTTTTGACTGGTGATTTAAAGTCAGGCATCTAGTCAAAAGACTGCGCTACAGAAACTTGCTGCCAGAAGCAGAACACTCTAGTCTGGCAAACATGGGCACAAAGTAGCTGATTGTAACCACTGTGTATTCTGCACAATATGTAGACCAAGATCTGTTTACATCAGTCTTTCTAAACCTTTTTACCCTGCAGGAACCCTTGCAATAATTTTCAGATCTTAGGGGACCCCTGCATAAAAATTTGTATACCTACTGCTCAGTTTTTTTTTACTTTACTTTAATTTTATTTCATTTCTGAAATTACAATCTCTCACAGAATGCTTAGCAAACTCCCACAGAACCCAAGGTTTTCAGGGAACCCTGGTTGGGAAACCCTCGTCTACATAACTTTTAGTAAACCAGCCAGAATATTTAGTTAAAGAAAATCCAAATAGTGTTTTCTTCTTTTATACCCCTATTTTGAGCATCTCTTTACTGTATTTGCTGTTTATTTACTTGAACAATCTATTTTGCTAGTTTTCATCCTCGTAGGAAAACTACCAGCAGTCCTACCAAAAAGGAACACTTTGTGCTTGCAGGTTTTCCACTTTAAGTGCCACACTGTGGTCCATGAGGGAGAGAATTCGTCCCCCAACGCCCAAGCGAAGCAGTGGCGGGGGGCGGCCTTTGCCGCCCTCTCGCGAGAAGGGGCCGCCGGGGGAGGGGGCGGGGCGCGGTGGCGTTTTAGGGCCGCCCCGCCTCCTCCCTCAGCCTCTTTGTCCAGCAGGGGACGACCCACCCTCCCGCCCTATGGTTTCAGTGTAAGATAGCTGGTCGCTTCGGGGCCGGGTAGGAATTTTTCCTGTTAAAGGGTTTTTTCGCCTACCCTACACTGCGCCGAGGGATTGGGTAATTGGCTGTACAGGGTGGTATCACATTTGGTTAAATAGGAATTCTCAGACATATTGAGCTCCTCAGGCCAGTGGGGGGGGTCAATGGTGTCGGTGAGTACCTATGGCACCATTTGGTGTAGGATAAACGCTATCCTTGAGGAGGGCTCAGGACTGGCCCTCACTGGCGTGAGCCCGGGGGGTGGCAGTTCAGGGCTCACCTCCCAGACAGGGGCCGGCCAAGGTCTTAACGCAGCTTCAGCGGTTGGCTTTGGGGCCCGGTATCTCGCTATACGGACTATGGAAGATGGTCGGGAGCTGACTCTTGCCATAGTTCACACAGGCCTTGACCCCCCGTCTTAGGTCAGAAGTTCAAGTTCAAGTTCACCTCATAATTATGTTAATTAGACATATTAATAAATTGCCCTAGTTGAACCCAAGCCCTGTGTGTGGTCTCTTCATTTCGCGGGTTGGGCGGCAAAACATACCAAAACAGAAACAGTAATGTATCATTTCTTTCTCCAGATCTCCACCTGCATCTTAACAGTCAACCCATCGTTAACGTAGCCTGGGCAGAATGCCGTGAGGAATAAATGTCGCCTTGCTTACATCAAATTATTCTGGGTGAAAGACCACATGTAAAACCAAAAAAATAAGAAAAAAATCCACTTTATGCTGAGTCTGGTAAGGTCCATCCGGTCTGGTACTGTCAACTCTAACTGCCAATAGCTTTCATATGCTGTAATGTTTTTATTCTGCAGCTGATTTTATTCTTGTTTTTTCTATTTTTGTCTCTATCCCTAGTTATTTTAATTTGTGTATATTCACTATCCACAGAACTAAGCAGTCTAAAATGCAATAAATGGAGTGGGAGGCTCCAATTAATTTTAGAGTCATTCCCTTGGAAAAGGTGGTTCTCCAAAAGAGTTGCTGTTAAAATTCAAGCAAAGACAATTGAGCACTCTTGCCAAAACATGGTGCCCCTTTCAAATACATGCCCAATAGTGCAGAATCCACTTCATGGTGATGTGTTCAGACCATGTAACTATGCATACGAAAACAATGCAATCATGTCAGCCAAGCTAAAGGGAATGGTCTCTCTCACAGAATCAGTACCACGACTCATGAATGCAGCCTCAACCATGTGAGATGCATTTTATACCTAACCGCCCCCCGGTAGTGTCTCAAAGCCCTCAAAGGCCCTTCCCCAAACTGCAAATCCTAAGATTCCATAGGATGTTGAAATAATAGCACTATAACTGTGTAGTGCAGAAATGGCCAAGGACATCTGTAATAGACTGCTCATATTATTATTAATATAAATTCCTTTTGGCAAGGTTGGGGAAAAAAGAGGCAACCTCCTCCCCAAGTTCAAAACACCAGCAAGAGAACCAAACAGTTCTAATATAAACCAAGCAATGTCCTTTTTGCTTCCCTGTAACCAATGCTTAAAAACAAGTCGAGTCATTTCTTCCTTCTTATTCATCAGGGCATGCAATTTCTGCTAAGAGTAAGGGCCTACTTAAGAAAAAGAAAGAAAACAAGTGGAACTTTTTTTTTGTTTCAAGCCAAAGATCTTGACTAGAATATAAAATCTTTATTCCATTATAAAACATTAATGCACCTCAGACAGATGTTGTAACAGACTGCAACACCTTTTCCCAAGAGTGATGAGAAACCCAAACAAAAGTATTCTAATTGGGCTGTGTTGCTGGATAAAAGTCTGTTTTCCTGCTACCATTGTGCCAGGTCTCCTAGTCCTAGTCCTACCAAACAAGAGGCACACTGTAGGTATTCCTCTTTTCCACCACTGCTATTTTGGGGGCATTAGTGGTCATTCTGAGACCATTTGGGGAAAGACACTGGTTCCTGGTTTCTTCAACCCCTACATACATTTTCAATTTTCCAAGGGAAAAGGTAGAAACTTTGAGGAATGTAAGGAAAAGCTCTGATTAAAGATATTTTCCTTAGGGACGATATAAATGTTTCTAAAGACAAGGTTTTATTCAAAATGCCAGGAACTGTATAGTATTAAGATTTGCATGTATGACAATTTATAGAATTTGAGAACAATACAGTCCTCCCTCCGCATTTGTGGGTTTGATCTTCACAAATTTGATTATTCATGATACACGTGCTTGCCTCCCCTCTCCCATTTTCCTCCTCCCATCCCTTGCACTCCTCACCCGAGGCTTGCAAGTCTTGTGTTCAAAATGGAGGTTTTTTTCCCATTTGGGTGAGTAAAGCCTCCTCCTTCTGCTGAAGGCACGTCCTCTCTGCCATGTGGTTGCACATTCTGCTGTGTACTGGCTGCTGATTGGTCAAGTGCTCTCTTCTCAAGATGGCTGCCAGAAGTAATTAGAACTCCAAAACTCCCCTCTTCTCTGTCTGAGAGGAAAGTATGGATAAGCCTTTTAGGTTGTCTTTTTTTCTCCCCCACTCCCCACAATGCCGGAGCAAGGGGCAAAAGAATGGGAGGTGGGAAGCTCCAGAGGGGAACTGGAGGGGGATCACAGGAGGCAGTTAACTGCAGTTTTTCCATTTTCGCAAAGGTTCTGTGTTCCTAACCCTCGTGAATGTGGAGGAGCTACTGTAATTCCTGGACAAACAGCATGCATGTACAACAATCAAGATGCATTTTGTATTTTTCAGTGTTCCTTTCTATTTAAAGTAATATAGCAGGGACACGGCTAGAGACCTTTTTCTGGTGCTTTTATTGCTTCCTTTGCAGAACAATTTTTTTTTAAAAAAAAAGCCAGGATATTAAAATGGGCATTTCCCATTTCTCACTATTTTAATACTCCTAGTGCGACATGGTGCATTCCACTGTGCCACTAAATTCTGCTATGTGTGTAGTATATCCATCTTATATGACAGAATGTACACATATACTCTTTAGCTTAACTTCAAAGGAATGATTTTGAAAATAGATTAGCACTAAAAACACTGGATTGTTTAATTTTGGATTAGCCAGTCTGCCTCTTCCATAAAAACAGAAAATACTTCTAACAGAGAATGATATATTCATCATATAATTTATAATTTATAAATAGTGAAATGCTTATTTGTTAAAAAAATTATGTACACTATTATCTGGTAAATTAACAAAAGAGCTCTACTCTTATTTAGTTTAAAAAGACGAAATGTTCTATCTACAACAGTATTTATCAGAGGAGATTGAGGGAAAATGCTTGAAATTAAAAAAGGACTACGTTTTACGATTGCACTCCTGAAGACTGGCATGTTGCTATTTGCCCTCATGGCAGGTGTACTGGACTCTTCTGAAAGTGCACCTCATAAAACACATACAAGAGGGAGTAACAGTCTACATCACACATTTTCCAGTTAAGCAAGTCAGGCCTCAGGTGTGTGCAGTGTCCATGAGCAACTTCCAAAATAACATCCTGAAGCAGATTTTCAGTAAAACACCTACTGTGTCAAAAATGCATTTAAAATATTTATACCTCACTCTTCAACTGTAGTCCCCCAGGATAGCTGAGCAATTAACAGGTGCTCATTTGTGAAAGTATCCACTGATAGGCAGTCAGATATTTTGATCAATGCATGGATAATAGCAATGAGCATCTTGTTGTTGCTGTGTGCCTTCAAGTCATTTCTGACCTTACAGTGAACTCATCATGGGGTTTTCTTGGCATGATTTGTTCTGAGGGGGTTTGCCTTTGCCTTCCTCTGAAACTGAAAGAGTGTAACTTTCCCAAGATCACCCAGCGGGTTTCTATGGCCAAGCAGGGATTTGAACCCTGCTTCCAGAGTCATAATCCAGTGCTCAAACCACCACACCATGCTGGGTTTCCAATGAGCTACCAGTAACCAAAGGAAATGCACAATGAAAAGCCTGAGAAGCCTATCCAACCTGTCGAGTTGTCCATTCTTATGTTACACATTATTATCAGACACTTCCACCGCAAATATAATGTTCTTAAATACTGTACTGAGACATTAAAGACAAGGCAGTCCTTGTCTGCAGCTTCATCACTACAGAAGGAAAGAGGAAGGGAAGCGAAGTGATCATTTGCTGGCCAGTGGGTGAGGCCAAGATGGACTTCTCTTTCTCATGAGTTTCTTTGGAGGCAGGGAGTGCAGTCTCCATAAGTCCCCTGGTCTCCTGATGAGTGGCAGAGACTAGAATGTGCAGTCTGCTATGTGCAACATTTTCATTTTATGTGAACTAATTCAAATTCAGAGAAATTGTACAACTTTTTAAAGCATACCTCTCTTTACGGAGGATGCATATTCCTGTATCTAAAATTTTGAATTACAAAGACCTGAAAGATCTTTCTGAATAACCCTACCCTAGTACCTAATGTTGTTGTTTGCCTTTGTTCATGTTTTCAAACAAATTTTCTGCTTAAGCAGCCTGTTTCCTGAGCTGGATATGCGACACACATAGTAGAACTGAGTGGCACACTAGACTGTACCTTGTGAGTACTGAAGTGGTAGGGAAATGGGAAAATACCATTTGTAATATTTCACCACTTGCCCTTCTGCAAAGAAAATAATAAAACATCGGATAACAAGGCCCTAGTCATGTCCCTGCTACATTAATTTGCACATAAGGCAACATTCAAAAATGCAAACTTCCACCTGTAATCCCAAGCAGTACAATGCATCACAACATTTCCACCTCACTCCTGCCACAATCTTCCCATATAAAGATTCATTATTTCTCCTAGCGTGTTCCTCACAATTACATCTGTCACTGACCACTATAATAGGAAGTGGCAGCAGGAAGTGACTGACAACAAATCACATTGTATAACCCCATTAAATCCACATGAAGTCAGAAACTCTTTACCCTCCGCTTCTGAAACAGTGTCAGTTTTACAGTGAGCTTTCACAGACCAGGACTCTTTCTTTTTACCAAGTACAACTGAACACCACATTCTGAAATCAGCCATTTGAGGCACAACTGAGGACAGGGCTCATCTGATTTAAATCAAACTGATATAAATAGTTTCCCTGAAGGATTCAGTTTTAATTGTTGAAATCATAGTTTAAGCCAGTAGTGACGAAAAAAATCTACCTAATCACCATTTTTAGTAGTACATTTAGTAAATGAGCCTCTCTGAGGGTTAAGGTTACTTTCCATTTCCATATATTGCTAGTTATATCCTGTGAATATGTATCTTTGACCTAGGCTTTTTTTAAAAAAAAATATATCAATAGCTTTCAAATAAATCTTTAACTCTGATTTAATTTTTTAAATCTAATTTAAATAAAAAAAGCTGGTTCAAATTTTTAATCACTGTTTTTTATCAATCTTGTTTGAGCATCAGTGCTCTATAAGAGCTTTTTGCCCTACTTCATGACTAGCAAAATGAAACAGACTATTATGCAACTGAATAAATCTGCATGATTTTGGAAGATACTGAATAAATGATACTGCATGATACTGCATGATAATGGATCAACAGAAAATGAGGTTACCTTGATTTACAAATGAAATGTATTTGGTATACGTATACCTAACGGTACAAGTGGTTAGACCTCAGAGACATCGCATCAGGGATTTAGCAGGGAAGACTACTAACCAATTCAGTCAGTTGTCTGATGTCAAATATATATTCCTGTGGTGCAATTTATTGGAAAATTACCTACAGAACAGACAAGGCACAGTAAGTTCTCCTACCAATCTGCATTCCTAAACATGACTCTGCATTTTCCTCTCATGAAAGATATTGCTGTTTGGTGAATGAAATGGTTGAGAGCAATCGGGAGGAGTACACAGTGGTTGAAAGCACAGATAGGACTTGGAGGACAAGCAGGAAATTTGTGAATAATTTATTGTTTCTGAGAAGAAACAAAATGATGTAACTGTAAAACACAGGATTTAAAGGAGTTTTTCTAACTGAGGAGCTTGATGTTGTTGTAGCAACAGGCTGCCTCTGAAAAACAAAAAACTTTTCAGGAAGAATATTGGTGCTTTCATAAGGGAAAATGTACCAAGAAGCGCAAACAGTAATCGGTAAATAAGGTATGGAAGATATTACACACTCTATAAATTAAAAGCAACCTGCTAAATTGGGAATGTGGGAATGGGCCACAGCCCCAATTTAAACTGGTTTCAAATGATAACATCCCATCCCCAGGAATTTTGTTTCTTTAAGAAGATCTCAAACAGAATTCTCAGCAATGACACCTGCAGGCTTGCACTGAGTGAACTAATACAAAAACCAGGTACTGGTTTCAACAGAACTTTTTTTCTCCCAAGGAGTAGATGTGAGAGCTATTTATAGAAAATAACAGAGAACCAAAAAGTGTGTTTTATACACAGGATCTGGAACTGGAAATCCAGTGCAACATCAAGGTCCATCCCTTTAGCATGGTTTAAGCAGCATTAACACTGCAGAATTTCAATACTAGGCCCTTTTGCAAGATCATTGTATGTTACTCTCCCAGCCTCTCAGCCAGATCAACACCTGAAGATTCAACAACAGTGGAATGCACTGAGATTACTTGCACTATCAATCTGCCAAAGTTTGAAGGGATAAATTACATGAAATGGCTAAAACTTAGAGAATTCACTGCATCCTGTTTCTAGGAGAAGATACTTATACCCTATATAAAATAAATTTTTAACACTCGGTACACCAAAAAGATAGATAACAGAACTATGTACCAGTCGAGAAATACAAATCATGAGAATTGTAAAATGGGTGTATGTATGTATGTGTGTGTGTGTGTGTGTGTGTGTGTGTGTGTGTATATATGTATTTGTATTTCTCAAATGGTACATAGTTCTGCTATCTATCTTCTTGGTGTACCTAGTGTTAAAAATTTATTTTACATAGGGTATATGTATCTTCTATATATATGAGGCATTAAAGAAAAGAACAGCAACCCAGACTAAACCTAAGCTAATCTTACCCATTATGATCATGCTTTCTGCTTACAGGGACAGTGAAAAAGAAACAACGCAATTTCACACAAATGGAAAAATTGCTTGTGTATTTGCAACACAAATAAGAAAATGAGGAAAATAATTGCATTTTCTTCTTACAGTGGCATGTAGACACAAAAACTACTGCCATCAAAACAAAGAATGTAAAGAAAGAAATACTGGAGAGCAGTTGTTGAAAGAAATAGGTGGACATTTGGGACTTCTTCTTTTTTTAAAATAGCTGCAATGTGCAGAGATCTGGTTGCACAGGTTCTGATGTGCCTCTCTAGATTAGAAAGAAGACAGGTTATCAAACAAAAGAGCACTATCACTTGCCATAACGGATCCAAACTCATCTCTTTCTGGTTCATATGTTAAGCAGGTGCAGCGAAGTGCGCTACACCTCTTTCCATAAGGAAGCAGTTTTTTCCCCACATGCGGTGGGCTTGCAAGAAAGCAAAGAGCTATTGGTCTAAGATTTATACATTAATTAAAAATAATTTAGATTTTACAATGTCAGTGAATTACTGATAAAGAACTGGATAGTAAATATAGACCAGTTCTTTGATACATGATAGCAGCTACAAGGATGCTAGCTGCCCAAACATGGGCACTCTTGCCTAAGTTGCAAAACTGAGGTGGATTTTAAAAACCAGACCAATTGAAATTTTTTTTAAAATCTGGAAATCATTCCTGGATTTTTTTGATCATTAAGAAATCTAAAAATGTACAATCTGAGGTTTTGACTATTACAGAGGCCCCTCTACTTTTGTGAGAGTTTGGGGTGCAGAAAAAAGAAAAACCACAAATAACTCCCCCCCCACGATCCCCCTCTCATTCCCTTCTGGGGCTCCCCCTTCCCATTTCCTTGCATTCTGAGCGCAGGGGCCAGAGGAAAGGGAATGAGAGAAGGAAAAAGGCTTGTGTGAGCCTTGCCTCCCCCAATTCCCTTGCCTGCTGCCTTGGCATGAGTGTTCAGGGCCTGGGCCAGAGGCGAGGGAATGGGATGGGGGAGCTCTGGAGGGGAGGAGTAGGGCTCACGTGAGCCTTCTCCTCCCATTCCCTTCCCTTTTCTCTGGGCACCTGCATTCCTTCTCCTCACCCAGCAAAATGCAAGGGAATGGGAGAAAGAGAATGGGGGAGATACACATGTGCCTCACAAATAATCAAATTTGTGAAGGTAAAAACCCACAAATGTGGAGGGAGGAGTGCAGTAATTCTCGTAAGCTCAGCATATGTAGTTCTGTAATCGTAGAATAAGATATGGGACATTAATCTCTTTTTAATTTTCATTACAGTTTGTATGTTGGGGGCTTGGAGTTCCTTTGTGTTTTAGTTAGTGTAGTCTTTTAGTAATGCGTTTTGTTATCATGCCTTGCTTGTAGTTTAGTTTAATTTAGTTTAGTTCTAATTTTAGTAATACCTGTGTATTTTTATGTATAATATGTTTCCTTTTCTTTTGCTCCCTTTTTTATTTTTTTACTCTGTAGACGTGAATTAGTCTATCTGTATCTTTGAACTGAAATTAATTGATATTAAATCATGAAACAATAGTCTCAGGTTATCGGAAAAAAGACTGCTATTGTCTACTGAAATGGTTCCAAACTCCTCTCTTTCTGGGTCATTATGTTAAGCAGTGCAGTGAAAGTAAGCTACACCTGTTATGAAGAAATCTGAGTTTCTGTAACGTTTTTCCCATCAACCCCAGCTGCCTTTTCCTTTAGAACACCAATCATATGCTGAACAAATTCCTTTGTTTCTTGATTAAAGTGTACTGTTGCAACTAAAAATATTGTAATCTATGGAAATGAAATGAATGAAAGTGATACAAGCATAACAGAGTTAAACACAAAGTTCGCAACTATCACAATCAAGTGGCAAACAAATGCAGCACAGTCCATCTTGAAATCACTGTCCCATGTAGGCCTCATGCTGGAGTTAAGAGCCTCAGAGGAAATGAAGACCCGATGGGGTTATTAAACCAACCAGATTCACATCCAAGCCAGATGTTTTTCAACAGAGGAAACCAAAGGGCTATGTAGGAAAAGAGTGAAGGAGATTAGCTTGTCAGCTCTGGTTCCATGACTAGCCATAGGCTGCTTCTGAAACTTCAGTTTACTATCTTCAAAACAGGAGGAATTAAGTAAGTGTAGAAAGCCAGAACGTCAGCATATGATACTTGCGTATTACTGATCTGTAATCATCTTCTAAAATTATACCAAGATGGGAGAAGATAGTTATAGTATATACTAGATATTTTAAAGGTGTGTATCAGGGCAAATGTCTCAGGAGTAGTACAAGTCTGTTTAGTTTGTCTTTAACATTTTAAAAACACTGGTAATCAGGTACATCAGTGGAACAGAAAAAGTCTAGAGAAGAGAGTGCTGAGGAGCAACTAACACAAAGTGGTGGTTTTTACTGAAAGATCACTGCCTTCTCACAGGAAGATGCAGGGTTGTGTACAAAGGATGAACGGCAGTGGTATCCCAGCTTCCCCATAAATATGATTGCATGTTTTAGGCCGTCAAGACCATATTTCACACAAATACCGGGCTATTTGTAACAGTCTAAGTTCACTAAACTAGAAAATATGGGCTAAACTCAATTGAAGTCCCAGTCAGAGCAGACCTATTTAACCACTGGAACTTACTTGAGTAATTCATTAGATCTACATTAATTGGGACAAACAACTGGACTTAGCCCATTATACTGATATTCAGTATTGTGTCCACTGGAAAACGTCCACAGATGTTACATCGAAATGCCATTTGCAGCAGAAGTCCGCATTTGTGATGCTTCCAAGTTTACTCCAGAACAATAAAATGTAGCACACACATAAAAAAAGCCAAGACTTTCTACAATATACTTTCTACAATATACTGACAATATAAGTTGATCTCATGGATAAGTTGAGAACAGGTTTGGGGCCTAAAATTAGGGAATTTGCCATGACCCATGGATCAGTCAACCCCCCACAGGCAGCACAGGCTACCCAAAGGTCCCTAGAAATCTATCCAGTCCTCTGAGGAGCTCAAGCTGCTATGGGGAGAAAGGAATCTAGAGCTTACCAAAATGCTTGTGTAAATGCTGAGAGAGCAGATCATCACAAACTCCTCCTGGCTTGAGGGATGCAGAAACTGGCTGCCCAGCTCCAGGGAGAAACAAAAAAGCCCTAGAGCCCTAAAGCTCCTCAAGCCAGGAGCAGTTTGCAATTATCCCCATCCCCAACCTCCTTCCCCTAAGCAGCATGTTCTCCCTGGAGGCCCGGACGGTTTTTCAGGGACCTCCTGAAACCCCTTTCTGCCAAGTTCAACTCTTACGAAGCAACAGCAACTCATGTATAAGTCAACCCAAGTATATATATATATGTGTGTGTGTATATACATATAATTTTTAATTTAGTTACAACACTACATATTTACCCAATTAGAAACCAAAGAAATGAAAGAGAAATACAAAAAGCATACTATCAAATACATACCTTATCTAAACAAAGTTAACAGAAGATACACTTAAAACAAATACACTTACTACTACACATTATAAATAAAAAAGAGCTTTCCAACTCTTCCAGCATTTTATAAATCCCACATACAGTAAAAACTTCTGTAGTTCACATATTGAATGAAAAGCTATTTTCATAACTATTTTTCAACCCAGATTTTTAAACTTAATTTTTGACTAAAATTTGACTTATAGTCGAGTATTTAGGGTACCTTTCCAGGTTAACTGGAAGCAGAAAACTGAGTGTAGTCCTCTAGTAGACGACTGCCAATGGTCTACCTAAGACCCAAAGATTGCCAGAGTTGCTGCCAATAAGGATGTACAAAATGGCTCATCCAGAAACATGAACTGTTCATGTTCTTAAGCAATAGTATCTATCCAAGACATATCAGAACAAGATGGCTAAAGACTGCCCTAAAATGTTTTTGACTGGAAACTGTTTTCTGACCCTTTCCAACCCTGCCAGCATTTACACAAGTATTTTGGTAAGCTCTGGGTTCCTTTCTGGCATCTATAGTTAGTTCAGATTTATTTTTCAAGAGCTAGAAAAATTAGTCTTTCAAAGCGGAAGAATAAAAAACGTATAAAGGATTAAGTGTACCGTTCACACAGCTCAAAGATGCCTGGTCAAACACAAAGCAGGATTAGATACTGATCTATATCCATTGTTAACAGCTTTATTTATAAAATGCTCTGGAGTGGAATGTTTGGGGCTTAGTTATTTCTATATTTAGGGCTCTATTTATTTTCTGATAGATGAGACTTATACCGTCCTTTTAACACCACAATACCTAATTGTGCTGATACACCAACAAGACAAGGACATGTGTTAAACATTAACATTTTAACCAAGCCTACAGGAAGTTAAAAGGAAATGTGGATCAGTAAATTCTCAGAGATGAGCAAATCCTACAGTGCAAATGAGCAGCATGTGACTTGCCAGGTAACGTTGGATTGCTGCTTCCATCATCTTTCACTACTGGCTGTCCTGACTAGGTTTGATGGGAGCAGTAAAACCATCTGAAGGATTATATTCTGCACCCATGTGCTAAAGGAATAAAAAATGGGATTATTAGAGCATCCACAGAATTTCATATTTTTACCTTAAACTGGAGTTGGGTATGCCATCAAATGAGAGCTAGTATGGTGCAGTGGGGCTGGATTAGGACCCTGGAGAACAGGGCTGAAATCTCTGCTCCGCCATGGAAACCCATGGAGTGACCCTGGGCAAGTCACACTCTGTCAGTCTCAGAGGAAGGCAGTGACAAAATCCCCTCTGAACAAATCTTGCCAAGAAAACCCCATGATAGGGTCACCTTAGGGTCACTGTAAGTCAGAAATGACTTGAAGGCACACAACAACAAATGTCACTAAATATTTACAAACATAGGCATATCAAAAGCTAGCTGAATAGCAATGTTATTTAATCAGACTGAAAACTGATAACATTCAAGATGTATTTGTTAGCTTTAATCCCCTTTCACACTCTTGCAGCAGTTTATTACTGATGACCTGACGTTTCAGATTCGGCATAAAAATAGCACGCTGGTTGGACTTTCTACATTACAACATCTAATTAAATCTTGCAAGCCTAGCAGAAAGTCTTACTTGTAAGGACTAGGAACTGGGAAGGGCAAGGGAGAAGTACACAGACAAATGAGATGATTATAGAGCATGTGCTGTTGGCTGAGCATCTTCCTCACATTCCCTCTTTCAGACTCAGACAAATACCTCCACCCCTTCAGTCAAGGTATTTAAAAGATGGATAATACCAACATTATAGGGGATCCTTGGATCAGTAAAAGAATAGCGAGGAGCAGGCATTGCACGGGTAAAAAAAAAAGACAATACAGAAAACTTTAGAGCAATGATTCAAGCCAGCAGCTGGTTTGATGTGAGATCCCCCTTGAAGAGAGGAAGGTAAGGTAAGTGATGAGCAGAGCGAAGTGGAGAATTGCGCAGAGACAAATTAGATGGTTACAGAGAAGGTGCAGCTGGCCAAGCCCTTGATCTTTCTTCTTCACACATGTAGTAGAGCAGGCAACTTTGCAGACTCCTAACCCCCAAGCATCATGTCTACACATCAAGATTAATTTCTACCTTAACACTGCTCTCTCACACTTTTAAAAATGCTTTTAGTCACTTTTTGTAGACAAGTATGCATGTTTTGCACTCTTTCTGCCTAAGAGGACAGCAATGGTAAACCTCCTCTGAGTGAATCTTTCGAAGAACACCCTAGAATAGGGGTTTCATACATTGGAATCAATTTGAAGAACACAACAACTAAAGATCAATATCTAATGACATTTCATGGATCTATTTACAGTGAAGGCAAGATCTACAAGAAACAGATTCCATGGATTCAGTCCCAACAAATGTTTAGTTAGGGAATATCCATTCACCCTAAAGTGAATGGATTCCCTCTGTTGGCTTCTCTTGGGAGCACTAGCCTTGAATAAGCAGATTAGATCACCTTATGAAAAAAGATGCTTATTACAGGAACTCCATCTGCAAACAGATAAATTTGGGATCCTGTGGCCAGCTACATGACTAAGAAAGAGTTCTGGAAAGTGAGAGAGGCAGTGAAGTCTTCCTGAAACTGACCTGTTCAAGTAGGAACGACAGGTTAGCCAAGACAAAGGGGATACCTAAGGCAACCCTAGGTGTCCACCTCTACAACTATTACTGGTACTCCCTAGCACACAGTCCTTTGTGCAGATGGGGTTGCACACCATTTCCAACACTCTCTTATTCTCCTAGCTACATGTTTTCAAGGGCAGTAGAGGCAGGAGTACCATGTTTTGCGAAGCAGCCTTAGCCTCAAACGAGCCAGTTTCATGTACTTCTGAGAAATTATAAGTGACTTGCATTTCTGCATTACTATCAAGAGCCAGGCAAGGGCTGCACTGTTAGACTTGGACTAGAGACACATCAGTTTGAAAACGTGCTTAGATCAAGCTCAGTGGTTGAATTTAGGCTAGGTGCTGATAAGCGACAATATAAGGACAAGCCATGGGCTGGCAAACAGAAGCACTCCGTGGGCTGTTACACATTTGAGCTGTGCAACTATACGTGCCATTACATCTGTACTGACATTTTTGCTAATCATAGCTAGCTGACATCATTGCTTTGAAAACTTCGCTTTGATTATAATTTCACTATAGCATCAACTATTATTAGGAAGCACAATGATGCAGATAGCTGACCTAACTCTATCCCGAAAGGGGGTTGGGAAAAGGTTTTGCTAACAACAGCCCTGTGAGGCAGCAGCCTATGCTAAAGAGGTTCCTGCATTTATAATATGATGTAAAAGATGACAAGAACTTATAATTGGGACCTGTAACAAAATGGTGCAATGTGAAGTTCAATGTCCTCTTCCAGAAGACTGTATTTTATCCTCTTTCCCACCTAATTTTCCAGTTATCCAGCCTCATCAATCAGTATTTCATGGCTACCCAGCATGCTCAACCCTTGATGTATTTAGCTTAGGGGATTTTCCAACACCATAGTTCCCTCCTCAATTCCAATACTTCTGCAAACTTTGAGGTTTTGCAAAGCTTGTTAATATCTTTCTGTTTGTGCATGGTACCAAATTTGCCTACATAAGGATCTGTGGAGAATGAATTCCCTGTCAGTTGTACTCATGACTGATTCAAGTGTTTTAGTCCCTGTCCATGGTCATAAGACATGTTTGTGGTAACCTATTTGGCACAACTGTCCATCAGTGCTTAAAAAGGGAGTAACTTCATCTTGGATGTTAACCATGCTAGTGAGAGACCATGCTGGTGAAGTGCCAGCCAAAAACACACTGGATTCTCTTGAATGTCAATTCTTGTTAATATCTTTTTCTTCCTTTATTTAAGATGGTTTGCCTTAAGCAATTCTATTATCTCAAAATGGCAAGTAGTATATGTAACATTTTTAGAGGGCAAAAGATAAGAACCTACTGTACATTCAATGCAAGCATACCTTTCCTCTTTATAGTCAGAGGTCAGGAAAACTACAGCACATGCTGGTTGCAGGACCAACCTGAAGACAGTAACTGACTGGCTAACAACTGTTAAATCACCAAGAAACTTCCCCCAGGTTTCAGTTGTAAAAGCAGTTCTGCAGCCAAGGACCAGCAGGGGTAGCACTGTTATTCACAAGTAAACAAATGAACCCATAAATGTAATGTGGCATTTAAATGCGTGTGTGTGTGTGTGTGTGTGTGTGTGTGTGTGTGTGTGTGTACACACAGGAAATGTGAGCAATCTACCAAATGCACACAGGCATGTCTAAGATGCAACTCATTTGATTTTCTGGTGAATTCATTCTCAATGATGACGTCTTGCCATTTAGTGTTGGTGTTTCTAAGTTCTCCCCATTTTTATGTGCCTGATGGCAGACCAACTGCACCCTGCCTATGGATCTCAGTTCTATTACGATATCTCTCTTTTGCTATGAAAACTGCTCTAGCTTGGTTAGGCCTGTTTGCAGAATCAAGCCACACTTACATTCTGACTGTACATCTAATAAATACCTTCATGCAGAGATGAGTAACCTTTGGCCCTACTGCTGCTTTGGACTTTAACTCCCACACTTTTAATTGGCCACGCTGGCTATGTCTGATGGGAACTGTGGGCCAAAACATCTGGACAGAAGTTATTTGGCTCTGTCCCAATTTCTCACTATGGGGCTTCTTGCTTACAGGTAAGCACAGATCCATAATAGGAAAATTCCCATCAGAAGAAAACAACATTGACAAAACAAAACACTCCTTGCCCTGTCCAAGGAGCTGTCATTCAAGACACAGGTATGTGAAGACAAATTCTGGCAACAACTTTGTTTTGCATGAACAGCCCTAAGTTGGAGACTGCCAAGCAGACAGAGATGATCTCACTGGCCTAAAACAACAACCTACTAGGAAGGTCATTCCATTTTACTGGCATAGCAACCAGTAAACCAGTAACCAGTTCCAAAAAGGAAGCCCCATGTCCCTTTCTGTCTTACTTTCTAACCAAGATAATACCCAGATAATTCTCATCAAATTCATGAAAAATGATTGCAAGGGTAGAGAAAGTGCTCAAGACAGCAAATACTTCTATATACTCAAAACATCATTGCTTTGAAAACTTTCAGATTTCAGATTTCTTCAGATTTTATCCTCTAAGAAGAGTAATTCAATGGTTGTCCGTTCCAGGGATAAGAAGGAAACTTTTTAAAAGCACATTAGGATTACTACCCATTTTTGAGCTACAAAAAAATGATCTTAGCCAGATTGTTCCAGTAACCCAATACTATTTATAATGGACACAATTTTTTAAGCTGTCCAAAAGAGTTTCCTGCTCAAGTCTCATGCAGCCCATTACGAGAGTATTCATAAACAGAACAGCAAAGGCAGACTTCTGCAAAGGATCAAACAACTCCAAAGAAATTTCTGCTGCTATACTTTGCACTACTGATTCCCAAAATGTATAATTAAAGGATCATACAAGCATGAATCAAATCTACACAAGACAGCTCATCACTGAGATTCTGGACAATAACCACTTTGGTCTGCAAGTCTAATGAATGAGTGTGGATTTAAATCTGGATTTTCCATATCTAAATAAGCATTCCACTGGGGATCCAAGGTGTCCACAAAACTACTGGCTATCTATCTTATTGGAAAGATTTCTGCCCAACCAATGATGGGCAACAGGTTTCTTTCCAGATGCTGCTGGACTGTAATTCCCATCATCCCTCATCATTGGCTATGCTAGTTAGGGCTGATAGGAGAGGCAGTCCAAAAAATTTGTGAGGGTGGGTATTAATTCCCTACCTCTCTATGGTAATCTGTGCTTGTCTTGTACTTGCCACTAGAGATCAACCCAAGTGGTAAGATTATTCCTCTGTTCTTTTAGCCAGTAATTCTCAATCTTTGGACATTTTGAACTTTGTCTCACAGAAGTCTCAGGCACTATGGCCAATGCTCAGGAATTCTGGGGGCTGAATTTCAAAACATCCAGAGGACCAAATATGCTATCATGAACAGGTGCACCAAAGAAAAGTGCCAATGGAATGAACACCAAAATCAGTTGAGCAGCCTAGTAAGATGATCTACATCTGATGGAGAGATAACTGAAACAAATCAGGACCTCTCAGCTCCTAGGCTACTATACAGTACACAGATAACAGTGGCCTACCTTGCAGGGCTGTTTTAAGGATGAAATCGCATTGAAATCTGAGCACTAGGGAAAAGTGTTATTATAAATGTATGTAGGTGAACATGAACAGAAAGTCTGGAAGAAAACAATTAGGTCAAGAGTCTGATCACTAATATAAAATACTATGTAATTTATTTCCTTACCCCTGCAATATAACTGAGGGGTTATTTGCTTCAGATACAGTTAGCCAATAGGTTTCCTTCTATACTCATATGTATATGTGTGCGTGCACATGCGTACCTGAATTCATTCCTAGGGAACAACAGAGACCTCTTTTCAGCCTCTGCTAGACTCATAGTTTGTCCCGTCAAGTCCAATTTATTCCTTCACAGTTCATGGAATCCCTCCACACGTCCACTGCTAGCATTACCTCCAGGAGGCTGTTGGAGTTTACCTTTTCCAGGAGTTCAGTAGTGAATAATTCATGTACTCAAATTAGCAGAGGAAAAGTGGGTGGGGAAGGTATGCAGACTGAAATTATCCACTATTGATATTTGGAGGAAAACTACACACTGTTTAAATCCTTTTAACAATTAAATATTCAAATTTTCTAATTTATGAACACTGCCCCCTCTCTCTCAGATAGAGCTAGATGTCTGGCAAGTCTAAACACCCTAAAGGTGCCAGATCCCTTCTGACCTTGGAAGCTAAGCAGGGTCAGCTCTTGTTAGTACTTGGATGAGAGATGACCAATGAATGTCAGGTGCTGTAAGCTCTATTTCAGAGGAAGGACGTAAGAGAACTACCTCAAAGTATTCCTTGCCTAAGAAAACTATGAAATTCATAGTGTCACCATAAGTCGACTGTGACTTAAAGGCACATACATATATAGCTGTTTGAGAGAAACTTGACTACAACCATTCTTTCACTCACTGCTATGTCCCTGCAAATCCCTCTCCCAGCCAATTTTCCGCCGATGGAATACAGAAACACATGTCTAAAACAAAGGTAAAGGAACTCTAATACTCCAATGTTTGGGACTTCAGCTCCCAGAATCCTGGCACATTGGCAATTCTAGCTGAGACTTCTGGAAACTGAAGTTCAAACATCAGGATGGAGACTTCCCCACCACAATCTAGAACTTCAGGTGGGAGAAAAAGCAGCTGGGAAGAGTTAAAAGTGCAGTCATTACTTTAAGAACGCAAAGACACACAAAGATGAAAACATATACACTGCTTTGCAACTACTGAGTGAGGACCCAGATTCCCAGACCAGTCCTTCTGTCCAGTGGGTCATTTTGGTCTCATTGAACAACACAAAAGTATCCATTTCTCAACCTGTCTTCCAGACGGTTTTCTGTTTTGTAAGCAGCTACTGTGCAAACAGAGTCCACAGGAGCTTTGATCTTCTGTACAAACAGAGATCATCCGCCAGCTGTGGCACTGTACAGACATTTTAAGTTTTGGATATGGAAAGCTATTATTTTGTCATAGTACATTAAATTAAGAACAGATTACAACCATGTGCAACTTTCACTTGCAGAAATACCACAGGGTGGATGGGCAAGGAGACAGAGTCCAAAACACTGCTTTCTGCTGAGAGGAAAAAAAACAAACAAAAAACCACTATTTGGCTTACCACTGCAATTTTTTAAAGCAGGTGTCATCTTCTGTTATTAGATACTTATTTTGTGGCTGATGTCCAAGTTTGGATTTTTTTTTTTACTACAACTCTCAGAATCCCCATTCAGCACACTCTGAGTAGTTATGGTACAAAAAAAGTAACTTTCCAAGCTTTGCACTTTTAATCCAGAAGAGATTGTGCCTTCTGTAGGTGGAAGCAGTTAGTGCCTGCTTTTTGAATATCTGTGTCTACAGCAGCCCCTCAATTTTCACGAGGGTTTGGGGTACAGAACCCTTGCAAAAGTTAAAACCTGCAAATAACTCCCCCCTGCCCAAGTAAGCACTCCCCCCAATCCACTTGCATTTTGCCCAGACAGCCAGGCAATAGATAAGCAAATGGACAGCAGTTGCTCACACCTGCCCCTCTCGTTTACTTGCATTTTGCCTGGGCACACTACCTGAGAATACATGTGTTGTCCATCATACACAATACTGAACAGAATCTAGAACTGAGACAGATATTTCAGCCTCTTCTTCCTGACTTACTTCTTCTGAAATAGGGAAATATCCACACTCTACCCTGTCCAAATTCCTCAGTTACATTATCACTGGCCTGATCTACCCCTTGTGCAGACAAACCTTGTGTTACTACATTCTAAGTTTGCCCCAACAGGTATAAATCTATTAAATTTCAACTGTTCTTACCAATCTATTGTTTTGTATCTGTAACTGCAACCCTCTCTCAATCTCTCTCCCTCCACTCCATATATATTCAAAAATATGCTTGTACAGTTAGAGAGCTAATAAATAAATATGAATAGGAAAACAAAAGCTTAAGTCACTCACCTACTGCATCTAGATTAAAAGAACATTTGTATCATTATATTGGATATGTTTGTGCTTTCAAGGCTCCTGTTGACTTATAGTGACCCCATGAATTTCACAGGTTTTTCTTAGGCGAGGAATACTCAGAGGTGGTTTTGTCAGTATATTACATTATTGTTATTATTAATTTACTTTATACCTTGTTGTTTGAGAACCAGCATGGTGTAGTGGTTGGAGCGTTGGACCAGACTCTGGAAGACCAGGGTTTGAATCCTTGCTTGGTCATGGAAAGCCACTGGGTAACCTTGGGCAAATCCCACTCCCTCAAACTCAGAAGAAGGCAATGGCAAACGCTCTCTGAAGAAATCTTGCCAAGAAACCCTGTAACAGGTACACCTTAGTGCCACCATAAATTGTAAATGACTTGAAGGCACCCAACAGTAACAAATCCTGATGTTTGTAGACTTGCTGGTTTCAACCTTCACTCCTCTAGATGTTGGGGACTTCAGTTCCCAGAATTCTCAGTTGAGGTTGCGGCAGTCACCAACCTGGCCAGTACTTCCAGGAACTAAGGTCCAAACTGCTGGAGGAGCAAAAGTTGACAATCACAGTTATATAATAGGTGCAGCAGGCCCTAGCACTGAGATGCAAGAATGGAGACCGCGGCTCCATTAAACTGTCAATGGGACTTGCAATACACAGTTGGGATTAGAAGTATAAATGTAATAATACGATTGTGGACCTGCTGTATTTGCAAGTTCATGATTTGCAAATTTAACTCTATAGGAAATTATAAGTACAAAAATAATCTTAAAATTAAATTACTTGACATCCAGTGCAGAAGCAGTCCCAGAGCAACAGAGGAGCAGTAACAAGGCCCAGGCACGAGGAGTACATTCCTAGGACTGGCAAAACAGTCATCTCATTTGCTCCCTAGAGGCAGGGCATCAAGATCTCTCACCTCAACAACCACAAGGCAGCCAGCGGCTTCCACAGGAACGTGGCTCCACAACCACCACTGTCATGTCCCTACCAAAGCTTCCTGCCACCTTACAACTGTTGGCAGTGAGGGCAGTGTTGGTCCTGCTTGCTCATTTGCAAACAGAGATACATCAATCACTGCTTCCACACCCCTATGGAAGCTGCTGGCTGTCCTGCAATTGTTGATAATGGCTGTACAGATCCTGCTCACTTGTTCGGAGAGAGAGCAGGATCAGCACTGCTGCTATCAACCATCACAGAGCAAGGAGGAGCTTCCATGGGGACATGGCAGTAGGGACTGGCATCTCTCTGTTGTGGTCACAGCTTATCACCACCTCTGCTGCTGCCCTACAGTATTTTTTCACAGGGACTAGCAAATACATGATTTTTAATATTCATGAGGGGTCTTGAAACCAATCCCTCACAAATATGGTGGGCTCACTATATTGCTTTCTTAAACACGGGGAAATTGCTCTTTTGCAAGGAAATAAAGGTGACAAAATATTTTTTCCTCTGATGCCCTGCCTGAATTCATTTCATCACCAATACAGTTCATTAGGAACCTTGTATGTTTTGGCCATGTCTGTTTTCATGCTAGTCAACAAACAGTGTCCAAGCTTGGTCTGGGCTGACAGCCAGAAGAGGCTGATAACAAACACAGGTCAGAAACTCAGCAGTAACTTTAGTGGTCAGTTTACTGAAGAAAGGAAACAGCTTTGCAAATGCAAAGCAGTAAGGGTCCCAACAATGTCCATAAATCAGAGGCAGGCAAAAACAAACACAAGTCAAAGGCAGAAACACCAGCAAGGGCAGTGAAGAGAGGCATGCATGGGAGAAATGGTCAGTTGGTTGCTGAGAAAGGCTAGAGGGGAAAGGCTCAGTTCTTACGGGCTCCAGGGTCAGGGCAGCTGGTGCCTGATTAATTGATGCTTGGGAGTGACACAGGAGACCCTTCTGGTATTCACACTGGGCTAAGGAAGGAACAGCTAGCTCATTCTCTGTGTCACAGTGAGCAGGGGTCCCTGCTGGGGCTGACACTTCTGTCCCTGTGGCGGGTGGTGTTACTGTCTGCTCTGCAGGTTGTGCTGCAGCAGTCTCTGTATCAGGGCTCAGAACAGGTTCTGCTGCCTCAGACTCCGAGTCTGAGTCTAGATCCTGGAAGCCCATGACAAACAGAGAATTTCCTCTTGTAACTCAACTTCCCAGTAGGTATGGTGTGATGGGAGGTGTAGTAGGTTCTCAGTGAACATCTCACAAGCTTGCCTTTAGAGCAACAGCAAGGAGGAAGTTACCTCAGAACCCTCCTGACTTCTCCTCTGCCACCATTTACTGTTATTGTAAGAAACCAACGTGTCAGCCTAAAAGGTGGTCAGAATAGGGTATGATGATGGAGGTATCCCAGGGAGTGAATCAACCAAATGAATACACAGCTAACACTTGCATTTAATTACCACGACTAATTCCCATGAACAGACATATTAGTCAAAATTTATGGGTAGTCTGAAAAGAATCTTAAAAGAGACCAAGCTGAGCAGCCACAATCTTTGATCAATGACCTTTCATGATTTAAGTTGCTCCTTTCAATACTTTTTAACCTGCAAGAACTATATGCAACTCTGTCTGTTCTACCTTTGAAAAAAGTCTCCAACATCTCTGTATTTTGCCACTTAAAAAGTGGGGTTCTCAAACATGGAGGACTGCAAATAATTAGAGTGATTTTGTTTTAAATCACATAGCTTCAGCTGGGCAACTTCAGGGGAATGGATGCAAATTTTGCTCCATGATGAGCTGCAACTCTGCATTTTAGACTAAAAAAACAAACTGGACTCACGTCAAAAGGACATTCAGCTGACGGCATACTCACCTTGGCAAGGGAAGTTCAAAGCTGCACAATGCATATGATAGAAACATGGAATGTGAGATGTACATACAGCGGAAGCTAGCAATTGTAAAACAAGAAATGGAACGTATAAATATTGCAGTACTCAGTGCAATAAAACAAAATGAAAGGAATGGGCCATTTTCAACCAGGTATTTACATAGCGTTTTACTCTGGACATGGCAATCTAACTTGAAATGAGATGGGTGACCCTGGGAAAGTCGCACTTTCTCAGCTGCAGAGACAGGAGGAGGCTGGCAGAAAAAAAATGATAGGTTCACTTTAGGGTTGCCATTAAGCCAGAAATGACTTGAAGGCGTGCAACAACAACAGCAAAAATGTCTCCTCTTTCCCCAGTGGCAGTGAGGCAAGATGTAGCAGTCAGGGGATATAAGGCAAAGCCTGACCAAATCATATCTGTAAGACTTCATGAAAAATCTATTAATAAAACCATAACCCCAGTTGATGCTTCCACCACACAGGCAGAAGAAGAAAAAATCAAAAGATTCTACCTGGGTATCCTGAAGGAAATTGATCCAAAACAAGACACGTTGGTAACCATAGGCAATGGGAATGTGAAAGTAGAAAACATGGCAGAACTCCCATCACTCCAATACTGTTGAAGAATTTGACCTAGCATTTAAAAAAAGAAAAGAAGAAGAAGCAAGAGAGTGACATATTCTTCAGGCAACCAATCAGATGATCACATACATGACTATCACCGGAAGACGTAAACAGAAATCAAATAAGACTACATAATTGGAACTAGAAGGTGGGGAAGTTCCATTCTCTCTGCAAAAACAAGACCAAAAACAGATTGTAACAAAGACCACAAACTGCTAATATCAAACATTAGAGTAACAATAAAGAACACTAAACTAACTATAGAACCAAAATACAATCTAAAGAATATCCCTGTAGAATGTAATAACCATGCAAAGAACAGATTTACACTATTAGGCCTAACTGACCAGGAACCAGAAAAACTCTGGCCAAGACCAGGGACATTAACAGAGAAGAGGACAAAAAGACATTGTAGTCAAAAGAAAGAAAAGCCTTGTTGGATAACAAATGGAACTCTTGCTTAAAGACACGCAAAAAAAAAAAAAAAGTTAATCAAAACAGGCTCAGAACCTAGAAGCAACTGTTCAGTGACTTGTGCATAGGGACAAAGGGAAGCGTTGTAATAATGAATGCAAAGAAACAGAAGATGACAAAAAAGATGGAAGAAGATCTTCCATAAGATCTGATAAATCAAAGAAAATTTAAAGCAAGAGTACAGATGCTATATGACCAACATGGAAACACATTACATGATCATGACAAAATGGGATTAAGATAACAAAAAACTATACAAAAGAGATGAAAAAATGGCAGATTTTTAAAAGAAAATTTTGACTATGAATCCACAATTTGAGAAAGTAAGTGTCAGTTGCGCTTAGAACACTGGAGAGCTATAAATCACCAGGAACAGATGTGTACCAAAAGAGTTGTTTCAAGTTAAAGAGATAGAATCCATCCAAATCCAAACAAAAATCAATCAACAAATATGGAAAACAAAACAACAGCCCAACAAGAAACCGAACACCAGGGATTGTAGTAACTTTCATACTATTGCACTGATCTCTCATGCAAGCAAAGCAATGCTCAAGATTTTTACCACATACTAAGTAAGAAATGCCAATATCCAAGTTGAGTTCAGAAAAGAAAAAGGTACTACAGATCATATTACCAACATATATAACTTAAAAGTAGATGATGAGCATATCTAAGTAGATTAGGTTCTCCCACAACCTGGCTCAGTCGTTAATCAAAATGAAGACCGTAGTCAAGAAATCAAATGAAGGGTGAGACCCGGAAGGACAGCTATGCTAGAACTAGATAAAATCCTCAAATGCAATGATATATCATCAAATACCAAAGCAGAATCATTCATGCTATAGTACTTCCATTTTCTATGTATGGTTGTGAAAGCTGGATACTGAAGAGAAGTAAAAGGAAGAAGATCAGCTAATTTGAAATGTGGTCCTGGAGGAGAGTTCTGTGGATACCACAGGCCCTAAAAAGACAAATGATTGGGTCTGAGGGTAAATCAAACCTGAACTCTCCCTAGAAGGAAAAATGACTAAACCGTGGCTTTTATATTTTGGACAAACCATGAGGTTATATGACTCTTTAGAAAAAAACATTAATGTTTGGTAAAGTAGAAGGCAGCAGGAAAAGAGGAAGACCACATTCCAGATGCATTGACTATATCAAGGAAACCACAGGCCTGGTCTTGCAAGACTTGAGCAGGGCTGATGACGACAGCGTGTCCTGGAGGCCTCTCATTCTGGGAGTTATAATCAAAGCTACAATATGACTTGACAGCAAATAACAATTTTCCACTTCAGCTATTCAAACAATTTTTGGCCAGTTTTCATAGTTTGGGGAAGGTGTTAGAAGGAAGACAGCATAGTTTTGCCTGCACTTTGAATCAATTTAAAACAATTTCACCCTCAAATTTTAAAACAGCAGTGGTCTAGGGGGAACCAAAGGGGCACTGAGGTTCTATGTGGCCCACAGACTGTATTTACCAACCCCAACAGGCAGACCTTGGAACCACTACTGGGAAAATTACCTGCTACCAGATGGTCTTTAGTGGTTCTGTATTTTCCACACATTTATTCAAATTACAGAACATAATACTCTTATAAGAGACACTAATGGTCTAAAATGTAGTTGTGCAATTAAAGAATGCCTTCTTGGTCATTTTTTTAGATGCTCAGAATCGTTGAAGACAGATAACTTTTCCTTTTAAACAGTAAATAAAAGAAAAAGAAACATGTTCCATGTTTTATTAGCAAGAAATGTACATTTATTGAGGGGACTGGCAACGTAAAACAAGACTGAATTTCTTCCTGAATGCCATTCTCTGAAGCCTCCTAAGATTAATGAGCTTCTTCCATTCTGAGACAGACTATTCAAAAGAATCAGTATCTTCCAAGCACATAAATGTTCTTTGTTTAAATTTCATCAACCAGCTTCATTTGCCGTGACCATGTTTAAATTTATTAAACTGAAAATTATCCCTCCCTCTTTGTATTCATCCATAAATCAAACTCCTAACCAATGACAGCATAACATTATTAAATTATGTCTGAAGTTCTAAAAAAATTAAAAGATTTACAAAGGCGTAAAAGGCAAATGTGTGCTTCGCTTTGGACAAATCCCAAACCCAGAACCAAATTGGGCTGATTTAGAGATGTCCAAATTGAAGTAAGGTTCCTCTGAAGTGGCCTCAGTCCAAATGTTTATACTCCTTAAGATTTGTTGGCAATATGGATTTATAATTTATCCCTCAGGAGGCTCCTAAGGATCTACTGGATCTGTGAAATTTCATCCAGCTTTGACAAGCAGAATGACAGTTTATAGCCAACTGCTTATTTCCTATGAAGTCAACAGGATCTGCAAAAATTTCAGTTTCCCAAAAGGAATCAAACTGTGCAGCTTCCAAATCGGTCAAAGCCAAATCAAGCTCTTTTTTTGCATTATTGAATAGTTCAAACTGAATCTTGTGTCTGTGTAGATACCCACCAAGTATTAATGCCACAAATGTTACTCATTCACACTCACACTTTTTTGCAAGACAAGAAAGTGGAAGTGGCACCTCTTAGAGGGCTCAATTCATTCTAAAAGGCAGCATTGTCAATCCCACAGCTATGGATTTGTGCACATTTGAAAATTTTTACTGAATATACTTGCTAAAATAAACAACTTGCACTTGTTATCAACTCTACTTTCTTTTCTTGCAGTGGTCTGCAATTGAGCATACAATTTTTTAAAAACAAATACCTGTCATACATACTATTAGAAATAGCTTACAGCTATTCAGAAATCAACATAGTAGTTACTTCGTAGATACACTAGAATCAGACCATTGATCCATTCAGATCAGTAATGTATACGCTACACTGACTGTAGAGGGGCTATTTAGGATTTCAGGTAGGATTTTTCCATCCCCAGGTGCAGCAATTGAACCTGAAGCTTCTGCATCCAGAAATTAAGAGCTACAAATTTCAGCAAGACAGTAACTGGGGTAAGAGAAAAGGTAGATAGAGAGCAGTAAAAAGAGCTGATCAGATAGATTACTGGCTTACAAATAGGGTAAACTTCACTTTTCCACATGATAGAAACAGCATTAATGTGTGCTTCTACTAGACAACAGCCTTCTTGATATACGCTTGTGAATGAATTCAGCCAAGCAATCATTCAGATACATCCCTGAAAAAGAGTATAAATCATACGTCTCAACCTTGGAAAGATATCCTAAAGCCTTATAAAATTTATTGTTCTTAATACTTTACTGTAGGGTTCCCAGCTGGCCAGACTTTTAATGATCTGACCAGAATTTTATCTTACTGAGCAGTGACCAGAACTGGAAGGTGCAGGGGTGAGAGGGAGGGGGAGAGCAATGGACAGTGATTTCTCTTAGGGGAAACAGGCTTTCTATGACATCATATGGTGAGGATGCCTGCATTGTTAACGTGGCACTCGGGAATGTGTTGTGAATGTGACAAAATGCCTGCTCAGTTTGACACTGCAGAAAGGCTTCCATGTCGCCATACGCAGAATTTGGAAGTAATGAGTTATATGTTATGCAGTTACCTGTAACAACTTGCTCCCTCCACCACCCCTTTTAACACCTTCGTAAGCTATGTAACTTTGTGGGAATGAAGCTTCTTTATTTGTCACTGGAATAACATTAAGTTTCAAAGTTACCTGTAGTGGGATTTTTAGAGAGTATTTCAACAGGATCACTTCAAATCTCATTCTTTTGACAACCCTAAAACTTTTGGACCCCATCCCCAAATGTAACCAAAAATATAACAGATAGTAACAAGTGATGCAAAGAGCTACTTTTAAAACTTATTATGAGTACATCAATGGAATACCTTTAAAATACTACAATGAGCAAAAGCAACAGACTAGTTTCAAAAAATGATTTTCTAAGCCCTGCCATATGCAGGGTATGTACAGAGTACACAGCTTTCCCAGCTGCCATACAGATTTGTTTGTTGTTTTGTTTTGTATTCTCCCAGAGTTGTACTGGTCAGCTAAATTAGGCGGCTCAGGTTATAGCACATGTGTCAAACACAAGGCCCGCGCCAGGCCATTTAATGTGGCCATCGCACTTCTCCTGCAGCTATGGCACTTCTCCTGCAGCTATGGCACCCGTCTGGTGAGCCCGACTCCCACACTGCAGGCCCCCAGCTGCCAGTATTCTGAAGAGGGGCCCAGCAGCCAGTACTCACTATTTACTTCTACTTCTGACTACTCCTTTGTCTAAGTCTCACTGTCAGAGTATTGTGGCAGGGTCCCTCTTCAGAATACCAGCAGCTGGGGCCCTGCAATGCGAGGGTTGGGCTCACCAGGTACAGAGAGGGGCAGGGGGGCAGAAGAACCACAGGGGAGGGGGAGCAGAAAGAGGCATGGGGGCAACAAAAAGATGCAGAGAGAGAGTCTGGGGGGCTGACAGAGGCATAGAGAGGGTCTCAACTGGGACCAAAAAGTTAAACGAAGTTAATGTAATAAACAGTGCTTGGTAATATTTGTCTGATGATTAAAAAAACCTTTCTGTTTTCAAAACTCATTTTTCAATAAGTTGTACAACAGTTGTATACTTGAATATCTGCTTGCCATTATTTTTCCTAGACTTCTAGTTTCAGAGCCAGTTATCACTAAAACCAGTAATAATCAAATGCAGAGGCAATTATTTAATATGATAAAAGAGTAGATACATTTATATAGTCTTACAGATACAACCGGCCCTTTGAGGGCAACCATAATGCTGATACAGCCCAAGATGAAACTGAGTTTGACACCCCTGGGTTACAGCACGCATTCTGTCCCTTTAGTTGAGTAATCACCTGCTGTCATGCTTGGAGTGTACTGCAGCATCCATGGGGCCACAAACACGAGGGCAAGCAGGATGCAGCTCAGGTCAACAATTCTAACTCTCCAGATGTTTGTGACTTCAGTCCCCAGAATTCCTGACCACTGACATGGTTGGCTGGAGCTGACGTTCAAAACATCTGGAGGACCAAAGTTTGAGAAGTACTGGTCTAATGCATCTTGACTAGGGTTGTGGAAGAATCTCACTTACATCAATATGGTCATCTCATCAAAACAAAACTGTACTGTGAACATTTGGCAAACCCCTTGAGAGAGCTCAATTCCAGTGTAAGCCGGAGGGGTGGTGGACAACATGACAGGCTGATTGATCAAAAAGACACAAACAACTTATCTAATGTTATTGTTGGCTAGTCCACACTATAAGGCAACAGTCAGTGTATTTTTCCAATATTGTGAATCTTAGATTTCACAAAAAAAATCTGCTAAGTTTTCTGGAAGATAACCACATCACTAACTCTTCTCCCTTTGCAAAAAAGCCCAGAAGCTCATGCTGATGGGAAAAAGTATGTAGTTTTCCCACTTACCATATGAGGTCAAATAAAATCCCTCAATCCCGAGAATCTCTTGATAGGCAAGGAAACATTCTTCGATATGATAAAGAAAGACAGCTTTGCATACGTTCCTGGGCGCTTTGCCCTCTATATTTCCTTGAAAAACATTTCCAGGTGCAGAAATGCAGATGTTCAGGGGTATCCTTCCTCAGAATTCAGAAGCATTAAAAGTAAAGACAACAAATTCATTAAACTACCTAGCGGTTCAAGAAGAGCTGCCGCTGTTTAATGACAGAGTACATGCATAAGTTGTAGGTTCAGTCCGTGGAATCATTAAACAAGTCTGAGAAAGGACATCACTAGTCTGAGTCAACAATGTTTGCTGACAGGGACCGTGGTTTGACTCAGTATAATGAGAGAGCTCCCTACGTTCCACTTTATCAAAGCTGAAAGTTTGCACATAATGTACTGAGGGAGACACCTGCTTTTAAAGACTTCTGCTCCAAAGTGTACATAAATACACTTTGGCCAAAAGTCTAAGGGCTGCTGAGATATTGTGTGGAGGTGTTGTTTTGTATTTTTGTACTGTCTTTAGGATTACCAATCAAAAGGCAGTGCATAACTCTTCAAAATACATGATTTCCAAATAAGAGCTCTGTTCCTAATGCCATCTGTTCCTAGCAGAGAGTTCCTCATAACACCCAGGAACTTTAGATCTGGCCACTAAAATAGCCAAGTTATTTATTTGAGGTTCAGAACAAAGGATGTGTAGCCAAAATGTGTACAATCAAGAAGGTCCAAAATTTTGTGGTACTAGCTACGTCAATTTTATCACACCACATATTTCCACTGAAGCAACAGTTATTTTTAAAAAAACCAGCTCCAACTGTTGCATAATATTCATCTTGCCTTTTTCTTGAAAGTGACTCTACAAGCTTAAAAATCTCACATTTGGTCTCCTGCACCTTCCACCACCCCAATTTCCATTCACAAATTGGTGTACCAAGCTGCAACAACCTTTCCAAAACTGAAATAATAAACAGAGCATCTGAAATAAAAAAACTTACTTGGAAAGCACTACTGAATTTTCAAAAATGGAAGGCACCTACGGTCGGCTCAAGATATTTTCCTGCCCCCACCCTATGCAAACCAGACATTTTTCCTCATCAGCCCTGCCCATTCATAGAACACTACGGGAGGTCTGAATGATCTCTACATAGGCAAATAGCCTTCTATTTAAACAGGCCTTCAACCTTTAGCTGGCTGGGTAGGTGATGAATTTGTTTTTAATTTTTTAAATACATGTTTCAATTAGATTGGTTGCTTAATGCTTTTTACACTTCATTACATTTTTGTTTAGTTCTTCTGTTTTAACTTACATTGTAAGCTGCTTTGGCTGTCATATTAGGAGAAAGGTGGGTTATTAAATAATGAATGGATATCTTTACCATGCAACCACCCTGTTATCTTCTACCATTTCTTCTATCTGTGTGCTTTCCATCACCACCCCAAAACCATTTAAGGGGAAAGACCTGTATTAAGGGGAAATAGACAGAAAATGTTTTGATCTCATTTCATTGGTTGATTTGCGAGAGAGAGAGAGAGAGATATATATATATATATATTTTGTGTGTGTGCTTTCCCTCAGCAAGCTCAAGCTGGTCCGCATGGCTTTCTTCCTCCTTACTTTATCCTCACAACCATCTTGTGGGGTAGGTCAGGCTGAGAAAGTTGCATGTTTGGAACCACCCTTGATCTATGTACACTGGGGGGGCAGGATTCAGCACAGAACAGGGTAAGCACTGAATTCAGAACATAGCATTAAACAACAATTATTTTAAGAAAGATAGCAGCGTTTGTTTGGAAACCATGCAAATGTCTTCTTCAGACAAACCATTCCTTACCTGCCCCCACCAATGAATGCTTCAATCGGCAGAGGGCTAATTTTTATTTCTACCACATGTGCCCTGTCCTCCCGAAAACATGGTTTACAGATTATGTAGTTATCTCCTGCGCTGAGGCATTTGGAGATGGTTATACAGTGAGCGCCTTCACACAGAGGTGGGGATGGGCATGGGAGAAATGGCTGCTGTTATAGTCTGCCACAACCAGCAGGATGTAGTGGTTTGGTTGTTGGACCAGGACTCTGGGAGACAAGGTTTGAATCCCCACTCATCCCACCTGGGCAAGTCATATTCTCTCAGATTCAGAGAACGGCAAAGGCAAACCCCCTCTGAACAAGTCTTGCCAAGGACACATCGTGATAGGGTCGTCATAAGACTGAAACAACTTGAAGGCACACAACAACAGTCTGCCGCAAAGAACCCAACAGAACCATCTTCTTGGCTAATGGTGGAGCAATAGTCAAAAATAGAGACTTTAGGGAAATCCCCTTTTTTGAAGTCAAACTCCTAGCCTAATTACCTAGACTGCATGAGCCAAGATGGCAGCAGGGGTTCTGGAAGCCGTAGTTGAATAAAGTAGCCCAAGCTCTATCTCCCACTCCTGACAGAGATGGCAAACTTGTAGGTGACTGCCAAAAACACTGCCTTCCAGCAAAACTCTCCCCAAGCACCCGGGAAATGTTCAGGCAAAAAAAGGGGGCAGCCATATATTGCTATCAGGGACAGCAGAGGCTCAACCTGTGTGGAGGTACCTTCAAATCACCTGTCAACTTATGGTGACCCCATAAATTGTATAGGGTTTTCTTAGGCAGGGAATACTCAGGGGTGGTTTTGCCAGTTCCTTCCACTGAAATACCGCTCACAGCACCTGGTATTCTCTGTGGTCTCTCACACACGTTCTAACCAGGGATGGCCCCTACTTAGCTTCCAAGATGAGAGGGGATCTGGTGCCTTTAAGATATCTAGGTCTATATCCCTATCCTTAGGTTGTCCTCTCTGGTGCAACTGCCCTCAGTGCAGGTCGCCAAATGTCTCAAACGCAAATGTCTCGCTCAAAAGCCACCCGCACGGCCTTCCCACATACCTCTGGTAAAAGACTTCCCTGAAGGTAGGCAGCCATGACGTAAAAGTAAACCCGCGGCTGGCCCACAAGGCTTCCCCTCGCTTACAAAACGGGGTTGGGGGAGGCGGAGAGCCCGCCTTCGGGCACACATGCAAAGGGTGCCAGGCCGACACTCCGGGGCCATTTCTGCACTAGAGTGTTATAGCGCTATTACTCCACTTTCAACACCCTACGGAGTCCTGGGGTTTGCAGTTTAGGCCCCTCCCTAAACTGCAAACCCCAGGATTCCGTAGGGTGTTGAAAGTGGAATAATAGCGCTATAACAGTCTAACGCGGAAACGGCCCTCGTCCTTCCATCAGCCACAACCGCCCCGTCCTGCCGCGCTTCTTGCCAGCCCATCACCTTCTCACTCCTCAGAAGCCTCCACCGCGGTCAATGCGGTTTGCTTCCCCTTACTCTAGACGGCAGCTCCGCACTGCTTCTTCGTAACCGCCGCGCCCACCCTTCGTGCGTCTTTTTCGCCTTCTTCCCCGACGCCCTGCAACCCCTCTTAGATTTCAGACGGCCGACGTTAGACGAGGGGGGGCATTGGGTATTAACAGGTGATAAAGCTCTCCCCATACGGAGAAAGTTATACACCTTCATTCACCAGCGGGTTTCTGCAGGTCGTGCTGTGGCCAAAAAAGCACAGGAGCCGAGCGGGTCGGGTATTCCTCTGGACAGCTGGCAACCCTTCCTCGGAACCCTTTCCCTCCACCCACCCACCCACCCACCCACCCACACACACCGTGGAACCACTTCTGCTCCTTCTCCTCCACTTTCCCAACTACCATGAGCTTTTGTGGCGGCTTGCGCCCCCCCGCTTCTTCGTTCCGCCAGGCTTCCAAGCCTGCCCCCCATTATCTCCCTTGGAACCCTGTCCCTCTCTCCGGCGGCGCCCTCGGCTTCCCCACTCACCAGACGGCAGTTCGGTGCTTCGGGTAGCGCAGTCTCTCCAGGCAGCCGAGGAAATGGGGCAAGGAGCGGGCAGTGTTCCTGGCCAGGAGGGCTAAGAAGACGGTGGGCTTCTGCAGGGCGGATTCCGGCAGCGGGGGAACCCCGGGGCTCGGGACGAGGAGCTCCTCCTGCTCGTGCGGCGGGTGCCGCCGGGCGCCTTCCTCCGGGGGCGAGGTGCAGCTGCCCCTCTTCGGCCAGCAGGCGAAGGAGAGGTGGAGGAGCAGGAGGAGCACCCGCCGCCGCCGCCGCCGCTGCCGGCTCAAGGTGGCGGGAGAGGCGGAGGCGGTGGCGGCGGCGGCGGCACAGAGGAGGAGTACAGCCATGTTTCGGCGGCGGCGGCGGGTCAACTTTTTGCTGTGTGAGGAGAGGGAAAGAAGCAGCTCCCTGGGGCGCCCGCGGACGCCGGCAGCGGCCCAGAAAAAGGAGGGAAAAGGCTGAGAGGGAAAACTCCAGCCGTACCTGAGGAACGGGCTGAGAGGGGAGGGGAGACGGCGGGCGCCCCCCTCGCAGGCACCCGGTGGCAGAAACGCTCTCTCTCTCTCTCTCTCTCTTTTCTCTTTTAATTTGCTCAAAGAGGAGGAGGAGGAGGAGGAGTTTCTTCTTTGCCAAAGGCGGATTGGTGGCCGCGAACCTGCTGCCACGGGACCTCCGCCTTTCAACTCGCAAGGCAAATAAAAACAAACAAAGCGTGCTTTCTCTTTCCGAGTGTCTCCTCCCCGCTTCCCCTTTAAGTCTCATAAACAATCCGAGCATAAATTGCACCTTCGCAAAAAAAATAAAAATCCTACCTAGTCGTCATCACAGCAAGAAGGGAAAATAAGCAAGAAAGTACCAGCCTGGGCATATAAGCTATTTTGCAAGAGCTGGGGAGGGTTTTTTTTTATTCCTATAACCATGGCGGATCACAAGTCGGACATCGAAGCAGAGTCTGTGTGAAAAAGAAGCACTATCATATCGGAGAGGGTGTTAAACTCAGTTTTCTTACGGGCTTAAAATCGCTTCCGACTTAATGGCGAGCCCAGGGCGAACCCGGTATGACGAAGTTTTCTTGGGAATTTTTGTTCAGAGGGGGTTTGCCGTTGCAGTCTGTGGCTTAAGACGCTTCCGCACGAGACTGTTAGAGCGCTATGATTCCACTTGCAACATCCTATGGAATCCTGGGGTTTGCCGTTTCGGGAGGGCTGCAAACCCCAAGATTCCATAGGATGTTGCAAGTGGAATCATAGCGCTATAACAGCCTAGTGCGGAAATGGCCTTAGTGGGGATTCGAACCCTGGCCTCCTGAGTCCTAGTCTAACCCTCAAACCACTATAGGAGGGTGGATCTCACATGTATGGGGCATATTAAAAACGGTATTTGACTCAGGCACCGTCTACCTGCGGTTGATCAGATTTCCTCCCCGTACAGATTTTCCTTTAACATCCTGCACACAGCCCCAGATATGTTGGATTATAAATCCCATCACCCCGCATGTGGGACATGGATCATGGAGTTTGCAGTCCTCCTTATGTGCGTGCTTGGGGAAGGGTGATCTAAAAAGACAGGAATGGCTGCTAGTTCATGCACATAAGTATTTACACGGAGCCTCTCTTTTCCTTGAAACTTCTCCTCAGAACCTTTTCTATGAGTACTTTGACCTAACAAATTAAACAACTAAACAAGTACAATATGGTTTGCACTGAGCTGTTCCCATTTTGTTTCGCTTTGCTTTCTTCCTTTCCTCCTCCCAGCACCTTTCTGGCTAAGGACCTGGGGCCCATTCACACTACACTATTATAGTGCTATAATCCACTTTAATTCTGGAATGCACATTCTCAGCCAGAGAGCCCCTCTTAAGTGCTTCTGACCAAACTACAAACTCCAGGACTCCATAGGATGGAACCAAGGCAGTTAAAGTGGAATCACAGAGGTATAATCAGGTGGTGTGAAACAGGCCTTGGTCAAGGGAACTTGATCCATTTAGGATCCATTTAAGCTACAATCTTGTGCCTGCTTTACTGGGCACAGGGCCAATGAGCTCAACAGGGTTTACTTCTGAGTAATATAATAGTTACACATGTAAGGTTTTTAATTAATGTTAGGATACAGCATTTCCTGTACATACATAATAGCGTATCTCACTATTTAACTCAGCGAGGTCTAGGATTGGGCTACAGGTCACCTTGTCATCCTCAAAGCTTACACTATTGTTAGACAGAGCACAGTGGCAGCCTCAGGCAGAAGATGCTGGGAGCAGAGGTAGCAGGCCCACCCATACTTATTATCTTGAACCTCTTGGACTTCAAATACCTTCCCCTCTCTTGGAGGATAAAGTCGTGTATGAGCCTGCCTGCCTTCCTCACTCCTTTGCTGCCCTCAGGTATGATTGGCGATGCTATCCTGTTACCATTCTTCAAGTAAGCTTCAAATCTTTGTCCAGTTTGCTTTGTTTTTATGTAGAATGAAGTGGTAGGTGCCATTTTATCCTTTGCCCAAGCCAACAAAATATCTAAGGCAAAGATTAGGGAAGTAATTCTTTGCTAATTTCATTCTTAAAGGAAGAAGCAGCTGCCAAATTGGGACAGCTGAGGGTATGAGTCTGCGCAAAACAACTATGTGCAAATTTTGGATAAAGTAAATTGTCAACTACAGCATTTTCTGCTGTTTCTGCTTTTATGCAGGAAACAGCATTTTCTGCATAGAAAAAAAATACTTCTGTGCAGAAATACTGTTTTTTTGTGCAGATTTTTTTTTTTCAAATTTTGCATAGAATAAGTCCTGAACTGCAAAGATTCCAATCAGTCTGGGACTCTCCTCGTCAGACAGATGAGCAACACTCAAGAAATGCTTTTTTTACTATTTTCCAAACATTTGGAAAGAAGAGGCCAGCACAGCTCCATCATGCCTAGGCCTAGAAGCAGAAGAAAGGCCCTCCTTCCATCCCAGATCCCACTGCCCTGGCTTTGGAGAGAAAGAAGAAGAGGCAGTATCTGCTAGACTTAATCCCCTCCCCTACTGCCATTCCTTTTTGTGTGTCTTGTCTTATTTAGATTGTAAGCCTGAGGGCAGGTAACTGTCAAATTAACAATTTGTAAGCCATTCTGAGGTCCTTTGAGGCTGAATTTATTTACTGCAAATAAATAAAATTTCCATCCCTAATGAAAAATGACCATCTTCCCAGCCTACTCCTTATTGGAAGATAAGCAATCCACCAGCTAGGCCATGAACAGTCCAATCTTCTGCATGTTTGCTCAGACCACTCAAACAAATCCCATTGACAGTAAGAACAGTTTGGACATAGAGTCAATCACTTAGAGATGTGATGGGGTCTGTTTTTGACATCTTCAAAAAGCAGCTGGACAGAAACCTGCTGGCAATGCTTTTGCCGGAGATCCTGGACCAAGCAAGGAGTTGGTCTCATTGGCCCTTAAGGTCCCTTCTGATTCTATGATTCTATCTATGATTCTATGACTGACATCCAAGAAAGTGCACAATGGATTGTAGCTCTAGCATGCCATAAGGATAATTCAGGATATTACCAGAATACACCTGGACTTCAAATTTGTTGCTGTGTGCCTTCAAGTCATTTCTGACTTACAGCAACCCTAAGGAGAACCTATCACAGGGTTTTCTGAGGCTGAGAGTATGCTTCAAATACCTCTGGATAAATCAACCAAGGAAACTAAAAATTGCAGTAGAAAGGAAACCTTCCCTGCTCATTGTTCTCTAGAATCATTAGATAAACTGATACATCAGATAGAAAACAACTCCTAAAATGATGATATGACACCTCAACCAAAATGTAAAGAAAAACAAGTCCTGGTGATATTGTCATATTAGAGTTTAGGAAAGTTACATCTTGGCCCATACCTGCCAGAATCTCCCAACCAGCTATCAGGATGCTGGAAGGTAGTCAAAAAAATTACTTTTCCAAGCTGAGCAAAACTTGCCTCTAAGTAAATATAAAATTGTGGTACCCTCAGTATAGCATGCAGAAATTTGGATCTCTATATGAATACAAATGTAACAGGCCTTACAATGAGAAATAAATTTAAATATATGTAGGATAGTTTTTCACAAAACGGAGCATAAGTTTACCACAGCGGTACCATGCCATTCTTCTTCTCACATTATGTTTTCAATTAAAATTCCTCAGAAACCCAAAAGGAGCCTGTCCAGCACTGCCAATTTAGGGGATTATATTTTGGAGGCACTTAATAAGATCACACTTCTAGAGCGCTGTTCATGCAATATAAAATTGAAACATAAAATGTTAGTTATTTCCATTTTCTATTACAAGAAAGAAGCTGTAGAAGCATGATTTTATTAAGTGTCTCCTAAAAACACTCAGCGTTCAAGACTGTACAACTAATAAAGCTGCCGGCTGCAATGGCAAGTTTGAACAGATGTTATTTATTTATTATACTCTTTCTCTACTTGAGCTCAGGATGACTTCCAAATTGTTCTTGGGCAGCCTGTCATCATCTAGTGATACTCAGGGCCATTTAGCTTCAGCAGTAGAGAGCTCCTGCAGCAGAACAGTGGAAAAACAGACTTGTGACACAAGTCCTGAACTAGATGTCTCCGGTTCAGATAATTCCTTTGTTATTAAATTCAGTAGGTGATCTCTGGAACGGCAGTACAGTGGTAAATGTTGAAGTTCAGGCACTTCCCATTGCTACACTCCAAGGATAATCTAAAAAAATGATGGTGGCTATGTTGACCAGAATTGCTCTGTGTTGTGTTACACATGTGCATAGGTATAGGTGTGCGTGCGCACGCATGCGCGTGCACACACACACAAATATATAATTGCTGGGAAATCCCTCCCTTATCACTTCCAGCTACCATGCAGCTCACAGCCAGTCTCAAAGGGAGCCTGAGATATGGCCAATGATATTAATGTCCCTGATAGTTCAAATATCTTGTTGCTTTGACTTAGCAAACCCTGGGTGCTAGTGGCTTTCCTGCAACCCTGTGCAGTAAAAGGAGTACAGTAGAGTCTTGGTTATCCGACCTTCATTCATCCGACATTCGTCGCGGCTGAAAAGGTCATAGAATTATATAGAGTTGGAAAAGACCACAAGGGCCATCCAGTCCAACCCTCTGTCATGCAGGAAAACACAATCAAAAGTCAAATTAGCCTGTCTAATGGTAGGCTGACAGTCTTGTTAGACACTGTTGTTATGTGCCTTCAAGTCAACTCTGACTTCTGGAAACCCTATTATGGGGTTTTCTTGGCAAAATTTGTTCAGAAGGATTTGTCATTGCCTTCCTCTAAGGCTGAGAGGGAGGCAGTTGCCCAAGGTCACCCACTGAGTTTCCATGGCTGAGAGGGGATCTGGTCTCTTAGGCCATTTCCGCACTAGACTGTTAATAGCGCTATGATTCCACTTGCAACATCCTTTGGAATCCTGGGGTTTGCAGTTTTGGGAGGGGCCACGTGGCCCCTCCCGAAACTGCAAACCCCAGGATTCCATAGGATGTTGCAAGTGGAATCATAGCGCTATTAACAGTCTAGTGCGGAAATGGCCTTAGTGTCCTAGTCTGATACTCCAAACAACTGCACCACATTGTGTCTCTTTCTTAAACACAAAGCAGGTAAAGCATCAGTAAAGGCAAAACATTTAGTAAATATCTAGTTTTGTGAATATCTGAGACACCAGCTTCTCACAATGATAAGATTGCTTACAAAGGCAGTGACCCTTCTTTGAGAAAACTTCCGACTAACGTAACTTTTTCAAAGTATGCATTTGGCAAATGTAGATGGGAAAATACAGGATTAAAAAAAAACCTACTGCAAACCCTGTCTATAAAAACTGCATAAAGATAAAGTTTTTAAAATAAGCTCTTGTCAGTAATTTATTAGATTTTACTCAGGCACAGAAGCTTGTGTTGTTTTTCAGGACAGCATTATATAGCAAATGGAAATGATGGATTCTTAGTTGTTTTTTCAATATTTCAGTATTTCTAAACCTACCCCAATATATCTAAAAAGTATACATAGATTATATGCAGACCCGTTTTCTCTTTTTCAGTGGTGCTTAAGTAGACTCTTAAGTGAGAGTACAAGCTATGGGAATAGGTGTGGAGTAAATTGAATTGAATATAATACGTCTGCACACTCACTTTCCCAACAAAATGTATAATACCAGCTTAGAAATTTTATTATACAAAATAGTATACAAATAATATCTTAAAAACATAATAAAATATAATATGCAAGGGTGATGAAATTATTTTGACACCCAAGACAGAAAATTCCAAAAGCTCTTCTCCTAGTAAAAATATAATGATGATACATTAAATAATTGAAAATTTACTGCCCTTTCATACAACTTAAAACCAGTTGCCGCTACCATTTATCTGCATTTTTTTTCCTTTTTCAATTGCAGTCTGGTGTTCTTTGGCATGGAGACACCCTCATCAGAATCATCAGCCCTATGTTCAGGGCAGTGGGTGATACCTGAGGGAGAGGGAAAGAAAGAAGGGAAAGTAGTTGGGGATTTGTTCCATTGCCATGCTTTTGCTAGAAGAGGGGACATTCAAGCCCAGGGGCAATATTACCATATCTGAGTAAAGGGGTGGATGAGGTTTCAGAGATATGGGTGCTCCAGCAAATGTTTCTAGAGTCTGTGAGGAGGGCTGCCCTTAGTATGGGGGAGGATGAGGAGGTGTTGGAGGGTGTGGAGGGGAAGATGGTTTGAAGAAATCCTCCTCCAAAGTTGAGATTGCTGCAATGTTTGCAATTTGGGGGTGCCACTTACATTTGTAGTTTGCTAAATTTTGAGGCTGCTTCTGCCCAAATCAACCAATAGTTCATGTCTGCTCTTCAGAAGCTTTCTAGAGAAAAGTGCAAGGCTCCTAATTTCTCACAATCAAATGACTCATGGCTGGGCCACTGTCTTTCATGAGATCAAAAAGTCAGGAGTGACTATATTACAAAGTACAACCAAACATCTTTTCTCTAGTTCCTTCCTCCCTGACAATGATTTCCAGTTTTCAAGGACACATTGTAGGGGCCACTTTCCTGAAGAAACTTGCTTTTCCCTGAACCTATTTGGTCTAGCCTAACTAGCATTACAAAGGGACGAAACCTTTCACACAGGAGTTGTCTTCCCTGGGTCTGAGTCAAACCCTCTAGGGCAGTGGTTCTCAACCTGTGGGTCCCCAGATATTTTTGGACTTCAGCTCCCAGAAGCCCTGAGCATTGACCATAGTGGCTGGGGCTTCTGGGAGCTGAAGTCCACAAACATCTGGGGACCCACAGGTTGAGAACCACTGCTCTAGGGGTTGATTGCTTCAGGTTCCCTGGGTCAAATCCCTTCCCTTGCTTTCTACCTGGGCTCAACGTAGTGTTGACCTGGTAGGGGCAGTTGCAGACAATGGCCTCTTACACACAGTCCCTATTCACAGCTACTGAATGCACTCCCAAGTGGCAAGCTTCTCATCCCAAGACAGGGAACACACGCACACAATCGAAGAAGAGAGAAAAGGAAAGCAAAGGAAAAGAAATACTCCTAAGAAAAGGAACTCAGGAGGAATCAAAAGGTACCTTGCTCTGTGTTGGACTCGTCTGTTATCGGCCCCACTGATTTGCTTCCCTTCTGAGAATGTCCTGGCAGGTGAACTCCACTGGTGCCTGGGTTTCTGTCCCTGGAGAGGCAATCCAATGAGGTCCAAGCTGGGCAGGTCCTCCTGGAGGGTTCGCAAAATTGTCACAAGAGTGAAATTTGTTACCCAGCCGAGGGTCCACATCAACAGGGCAACATGAGCAAAGAGTTAAAAAAAAAAAAAAGCAAAGTTTATTTCCGCAGCAGAAACAGGTCAACACCTTGTGAAAGTCCAAAGAGAAACGAAACACATTTCCCAGTGCCCACTTTACATAGACTAAACAGGTGGGTTTCCTCATGTAATTATTCAGAAAACAACACTTAGATCAAAGCACATCTCTCTGTCTGGCATCTATCAAAATTTCTAAACTGTCCCAATCTGTTTATCATTTTCAGATAGTATGTGATAATTCAACAGGAACTTAGGTATTTGCTTACTTCAGAGAGTCTGTTACTTTAAACAATAAATGTGACTAACAGTTGCCAATCAAAGAGGAAGCTCCCTTTTCTCATCTGCATATTAAAACACAGGATGGAGCCCAAATTTGTAATCCAGCCTACATGACCCTCTTGCTTCTAGGAAATGGGCATCTCAGGCCTTTTGAGTTCAGATTGGGAAAAGTAAATTTCTAGATTTGAGTGAGGGTTTCATTATTACTGTTTTTATCACAAGCATCATCCCGTTCTTTCTTTAAGGAATGGACCCTAAGGCAGTTTATCCAAAAAGAGTTCTAAGTAAGTTGATTCCACAGTTGCCAAAGCTGGAGTATCTAAACTGGGCTGTGTTTGCAGTTTATTCGCGTGGGTGAGGAGGTATGCCTTATTATGACACAACTCAAATCTGGAAGATTAACTGGTGAAAATGACAATTGTACCCTTTTGAGTGGTAAGCAGCATGGTGAAACCCCCCATAGAAGTTTCCTAAATCTATTACTGATTTTCTGAAAATACATCTGAGAGATATGCAGTGAGATACCATGGGTAACATAAACGGTGATGAGCTTAGATGGCCAAATTTCTCCTGATTTAAGTTCATGCCATTCACAGTAACACCTAACAGTAGGTATCACAGTATGGACTAAAATGCTGTTACAAGTGGTAAGGTCACCAAAACAGTATCCCAAGACTTGAAAAAATCAAAGCCTTAAATGAAAAACCTAACTTTAAAAGCTCCAAACATTAGGTAAGGACAGAGCTTGGGGAAAACTTTTTTTTAACTTCAATTCCCATAAACCTCCAACGACTTGTAGCTCAAACTTTGCATAAGGAAGAATGTTGGGGCAGACTGGAGGTTGCTGTCCATTCTCTGTATCCTCCATTACATTTCCCAGGTGCATAATAAAAATAGTTCCCCTTCCAACCTCATTTTAACCCGTTTTGATCAGAAAATGTTCAAAGGGAGGCTGGCTATTTCATATTTTTGCTGTTCCGATTTATATTTACACACGCCTTGATGAATTTCTAACGGCAAGGATGTGGTCCTCGATATTTGCGAGTGTCATCATCCTGACATGTGAAGAAAGATGACCCGGGCCATTTCCGCACTAGCTTGTTATAGTGCGATTATTCCACTTTCAACATCCTATGGAACCCTGGGGTTTAGGGAGGGGCCTTTGAGGATTCCATAGGATGTTGAAAGCGGAATAATCGCACTATAACAAGCTAGTGCGGAAATAGCCCCAGCCCCAGTATTTGCAGACTTGAAAGGGGAACCTTAGAGTTCGCTCGCATGTTCCATAGAGGGCCTGCAATGTTGAGGCACGGCCGGAGCGAAGCTGAGTAACTCCAAAATCGGGCATGGAAGCTGCGGCGAGTAGCTCCGGGCATGGCGGAACGGGAGACGACGTTTCCTCGGCGCGGGGTTCGGGTTCACCTGGGCAGGCGGAGGAAGAAGCCGCGAAGGCGTTTGGAGGGAGCTGGCTGGCCAGTCATCCTACGGTCAGTGATATGGACCGGAGAAAAGGGCTTCTTGCTTCTTCGCGGGACGACAGCCAGTTTAGCCTGATCCGTTGCTATTAGGGCGATCATGTGGGGCAATCAGCACCCATTTGCCAAAACTTACATTTTTGCAAAAATGGGTCTCACCATGCGCTTTTCAGAAGTTGGGGGGGCAGCCGCGTTAGTGTTTTGCAGCAGAAGCACAGTCTTTTGAGGCGAAGACTTAGCGCACATCCCAACGAAAGGTACTGCAGTTTATGTGTTGATGCCTCTTCCACCAACATTAACCGCCGCTGCAGGTTTTTCTTGCTCGTATACCAGGGCCAGCGGCGATTTTGCCTCTTTAGAAGCAGGGTGAGCCTGGAGACATAGGTCTCCCTGCAAATATTGTTTCTCAACATCCAAGAAAGGCTCTGCAATATAAAAGCATAAACTGCCCTGCAAGAGATATCATGGAAGGCAGTGCAGGTATATAAAGAACAGCAGAATTCTGCTAGCAGGCTGCAGTTGTAAATAGACACATGAGGAGAATGGAAGTGATACAACCAGAAGTGTCTCTGACTATGTGTACTGAGTGTATCTGATGTTTTCCAACCTCCAGGAAGAAAAATGGAAAGGCCGCCCTTCTCCATGCATTTTTGTTAAAACAAATTTGCAGAGATGTAAACTGGAAGGAGAGGTCCCTGACCATTCCTGTGGTAATTGGTGCTGGACCATTCTGTGCCACTTTAAATTAAGGTTTCCTGAGCTATCATACTGAATGTGTGTATATAATGAGAAGAAGGAGTAAATGCCACTAGTAACTGATCATGTGTTAAGGGCTATGTGTCTGATCCAGGGGCAACAAACAAATGTCGAAGGTTGCATAACATTCTGTAGCCTTCTGTAGCCACATGTCACAGGCTCATCACTATATGATAGCGACTGTCAGAAACTGGACTCCAAGTGTTTTTGGACTGCAACCTCCACGAGTCTTTGTCATTGGCTATGCTGGCTGGGGACGATGGGAGTTGCAGTCCAGCAACCATCTGGAGCGGCACACCTTTCTCATCTGTGGTTGATCCTGTGCCTATGACCTTCCCTCAGGGGTGGGGCTCACACAGCCTTCCAGATGGCGCTGAGCTGCAAGTCTCAGTAGCCTTAGCCAGATAGTCAGTGGTGAGGCCTATTGAGAGCTGCAGTCCAACCACATCTGGAAGGCTGCATTATTTCCACTCCATCATACCTGACTGCAATACCAGAATTATGAAATTCAGAAAAGTAGAAAAGAATTTGGGGGGGCTATTGAGGTAAACTGAGGGTGTCATAGTTTGGACATATAATGAGACAGCATGGCTTGTTGGAAAAGATAATGCTGGTAAAAGTGGGAGGGTGTAGGGAAAGAAGACAACTACACTACAAGTGGATAAACTCAAGGAAGCTACGACCCTGTGTTTGCAAGACCTGAGCACGGCTGTTGATGACTGGAGGCCTCTTGAAGTCCTTCATTCATAAGGTTGCCATTAGTCAAAGCTGATTTGAAAGCAAATAATAACAAAGCTTTCATTCTGTCACAAGCCAGGGGTTTTAACTATTTTGCGGAATCAGGTAGTCTGCCACTAGGCCTATTAACATCTGCTCAAGGGCGGGCCGGGTGAAACAGTCTTATGGCAGAATCTAATAACAAGGGCCAAACTAGCACCCAGTGTTGGAAATGAAATGAAATGAAAATAGTAGTAATAGCATGTGATCAAGTGGTCAGGAGCAAGACAGGCCTTAGAAAGCAGATTCAGTACCAAATTAAGAAGGTGGATTTGAAGTGATAGCCATATACAGGCAAGGACCTTCTTTGAGGAAAATATTGCAACCGGCAGAAAATAACATAAACTAGTCTAACAGTAGATGCTAATCTTAGGTAGGATCTTCAAATTAAAAGAACATAAGCATACAGAAAGTGCAGAATTCTACACATCAAGCAGGTGCACATCACACCTACACATCTAATCAGTTGTCTCACCACATGAATTCAGGCAGAACAAATAGCTAGGAACATGAGTAACGGGTGAGCTTGTGTTGCTTTTGATCTTAAAAAACTGCATCCAGTCAGATAATCTGCGAGATGGTCTAAAAGCTGTTAGAAATAATGAACTGCATAGATCTCAAGCTGTTGAAGTACAACCCTCAGTGCTGGCTGGGGCTGCTGGGAGTTGCAGCTGGGCCCCATCATTTCTACATGTGCTTTGAAGGCTAAACTGCATTCATGAATCAGGTTTCCATGGCACCTTTGTTGATTATGCTCAACCTCTGTATGACTTCTTGCAAACTGAGTTTCTGAGCTGTATAGCTAATGGCAAGAATGCATTATGTATATATTTATGTATATTTAACATACATTATTTATTTAGAGCATTTATCCCATGATCTTTAGCCAGAAAGGCTTCCAGATCAGTAGAGGTAGCACAGGCCCTGCCATCAGGTTTACAGCCTAAAAATTAACCAACTTGTAAGGGAAGGGTGGACAACCTGTGGCCTTCAAGATCTTGTTGAACAGCATCTCCTATCGTCCCTAACTATTGGATATAGAGCTGGCAGGAATTGTGGTCCAACATCTGGAAGGCTTCACTGTCCTCACTCTGCATTATGGACATGAAATGATTAGACAGAGTCATAAAGGAAAGGCCTACAACTCATGATAGTTATTTATTACCATAGGATCAGAGGCAGCATGCCCTCTTGATATTAGTCACTGGTGAACAATCCTGGGAAAACACTGTTGCCATACTGTCCTGTTTTTGGACTTTGTAAGGCATGTGGAAAGAGATAAACCAGATATATCTGGTTGGGAACAGGTTGCTACTAGACTAGATGGGCCTTGGTGGGATCTAGTAAAGACTTCTTGCATTCTTAAATAATATGGATTAACTGATCTTGCCTGTGTCTCCTTATATTTGGTCGAAAATTTCTCTTATGAACCCCTTCTGACTTTAATGGGTCTTTGGATATGAAAACCATCAGAACACAGAGGCTGTAAAGCATCAGAAAGCTCCGTGTTCCATTTGGATACTTGTTAAGAGTTTTAAAGGCATAACTCCTAGTAAATAGTTGTCATTTGAGAGTGGGAATGTACAAGTTTTAAAGAACTCTCAAGAACAGTTCTTTGTCTGAGGTTGGGTCAGTGATTGCATATTTTTGTCAGGGTGTAAAAGTTCATGATCTGATGTGATTTTTTGCTGTAATAACCCTCTTAGGAGTTTGGCATGTTGAAAGAGAGCTTATTTTTCTGGTTGTGTAACACAAATAATCAGCTCTCTGGGAAAGTATTAAAATCATTCAGTCCTATAAAATGGTAACTTTACAACAGCAACCGTTAACTTTCTGACTTTCAGTTCTTAATATACAGAAAACATCAAGCTCTGTAAATTGGTTGTAGCATTACACTGTGCCAAGAGCAGGAGGAATTTGCCACATGCTCTTAGCAGAACAGATACCTGACAAAGGTGGGAAGCATATGGCCAGCATCAACTCTAGCCAATGGTGAGGGATGATAGGAGTTACAGTCCAATAACATCTGGAGGATATTAGCTGCACAGTTTCAGTATCATGTGTAACATTCTCTGGGCCTTAAATTACGAACTTCACTGGATCTTAACTGAGCAACTCACCCTAAACTGTGTTGTTGTTGCTGTTGTTGTTGTTGTTGTTATTACTGTGTGCCTTCAAGTAATTTCTGACTTACGGTGACTCTAAGGAGAATGTATCATGGGTTTTTCTGGACCTGAGAGTGTATGATGCACTCAAGCTCAATCAGTGGGTTTTCATGGCTGAGCAGGGAATCAAACCCTGGTCTTTGGGTTCTGTAGTCAAGCACTCAGACCACTCTCACCTAAAATGTGTGTTTGAGTCTAAAGAAAATAGAGTTCTGCAGCATTGTCTTCTGCACTCAGCAAATAAAGGGAAGCCTCTGAATTAACTAGGCCTACAAAAAAACGCACTTCTGCTTTACCTTTCCTAATTTCTACCTGCTTTACTTCTGACTTTAGGAGATGCCGTTGCTCTAGGTAAGGAGTGTCAATGGCATGGCCCTCCAGATGTTGTCCAGCATGCTTTTCCCCTGGCTGTGCTGACTAAGCCTGATGGGAGCTGCAATTCAACAGCATCTAGAGGGCCACATGGTGCCTACTTCTACTCTAGCTCAAGTACCTAGTTCCAATAATGGTCCATCAAAGCTTGGAAACATAATTTTTCTGCAGTGGACATTAGAATCTTTGGAGTAAATCATTCCAGTACAGAGATAGCTACCCACCACCCCTTCCTGTGTCTGGACAAAAACCACAAGTAAAATGATCCTTGCCTAGAAAGCTTAGGACAGAACTTGCTTTATGAACAAGCAGTGTTGGTAAGACATTTGCATCTCTTCTGCACTCCAAAGTACATTTGGAGGACAGTTTTATTGGCATTTTTAAAAATATGTTCCCTGAGTCTTTTAACAGACTTTAAATAATAAATCCTTTAACAGGCCTTCCTCCTGCCACTCTTTTCTTGAAAGAAACTGTGTGTGTCATGCTTTTGGAGGAGGTCTGCCCAAAGTCCCTGAAGCTGATGGGAAAACATTTCCAAAAACATTATGGATACAATTCAGGATCTGGGGTGTGGGAGTTGCATACCATATAACTTCTCTTGAGTAGTTTTTACATTCTTCACTTACTTTTGTGTATTTCAGTTCACAAGGATGATGTCGCTGGATGTGGCTGACAGCAGTGGGGTGTATGCTGCCTTCTTAGTTTACTTAGACCTCTTAGAAGGTAAGTTGGTGGAGCTACCCTCAAAATACATGATGTGAATTTTTTTTTTAAAGAACGAGAACAAAAAAAACCAGTAAAAGGCAGGAAACCTATGGCCTTCTGAATGCTACTGGACTATGGCCCCTATTAGCCATGCTGGTAGAGGTTGAGGGATTTTGAGTGATGAACTTCTAGGATTTGCAGCATCTCCACCTGTGTGCTAAGGCATGGTTCCTGATTTAAACAAGTGCCAAAAATGTCCTTCATGTGGTATAAAAAGCCCGCGGACATGTGCAGGCATGCCATGAATATACATAAGCATTGTTATGGATTGGTGTTCCACATGCTCCCCACCTCTAAACCCACCTAACTTCCACGCACTAGATGTTGCATTGCAGATGCACATTAAACCCAGCACGTATATAGAATCTGCCTCTTCCATCATGCACCAGGCCAGGCAGCAGCATATGTATGCTCTGTGTGGTTAAAATCAAGTCTATGTAGGATTCTCACTAGCTTCTTTAGAACGGAGGGGGAAAGGTATGGCCCCCACAAATGCTGATAGACTGCAGTTCCCATCATCTGCATAATAACTGTTGAGAGATGATGAAAATTGCAGTCTAACAACAATTGGAGGAACATGTATACCCCAACAGCATGTAGCTATTGCCTAACGCTTAAATCTCTCATGCATGGTTTGAGAAAGTATGTTAGTTATGCTATGATAACTAACTTTAGGCTATGACAAAACTAACTTCAGATGAGATTAACACTATTTTCATATGTATGTATAAGTTTTGTCTCAAGAACAACCTACATACACATGCTCACCTGTCACCACTAGCGTGGTGTACTAGATAAAATATTAGAGTAGAACAAAGGAGAATCTGCCTTTCTTCCCTAAACACTTATCAAATTCACTGAGTGGCCTTGGATACGCCAGTCCATCTCTCCAGCTATGGTAACGTGCTTCAGAAGGTTGTTGTGAGATTAAAGTGTGATAATACCACGTTCTGTTAGAAAAAAGAGAAATATAAATGTGATTAATATCCATATCCTCAACCCATCCAACTAGAAGGGCCTGAGGGAAAAGACATAACAATTTGAGGTGGGGGGAAGGATGTTTTCCCCCAGGTTTTTCTGAAAGCAGAAAAAATGTAAAAAAATGTATTTTGAATTTTTTTTAAGAATGTTGAATAAAATAGTTAAGATAGATGTTTATATCTATATATTTTCCCCTTCAGCAGACATACTATTTCTAAAAAACTATGTACCAGGTAGAATTTTATGTAAGACCATGTACAATTATCTGAGATCATTGTAATTTCTGGTCTTGGTTTCCTTTCCTCAGTTTTTTTAATGAGAATTCATAGTTTATGTCTGCTTTGCACCATAGAAGAATAAATGAAACAAAGTAACTGTCTTTGTTTTATTAATGTTGAAAGTCTTCTATTTTTATAGAGTTTTTAAAGTGCCTGCTTCTCATAAATTTGCAAAAGGAAATAAGTTCTTTATTGTTTGTGTGTTCCATACACTTCAGGATCTTGTAGCTCCATTTGTAACAATAAGATTTTAAAAAGCAAATTCAGTTTGTGATTATTTTTGAATAAACTATACCTTTAATATATCAAACATTTATACTAAACCAAGTTATACATAATAGATTTTATGTTCCTAAGGTAACAAAGTGAGTGTCAATTTGTAAACAGTGTTAATAACTTCAAAGAAAATTAAAAAAAAAGACCAAAATGTTTTTTTCCCCCCATGGTTTCAAAATTTCCAGAAATTTTACATCTCTGTGTGCAACACAGTGAGAACTAAAATGTGAGTAGCACTGTGAAGGCTTTTCTTTTTTGTTTGTTCATTCTTTGTTATTGTCTCCGATATACCTGTCAGTCAGAAACTGGCGTGAAGTGTCCTGCTTTGGCCTGGGAGAATTCCAGCTTGTGTGCCTTCGTGGGCAAGAGAAAGAAGCTGAGGATTTACAAATAGTAGTGCCAACTCCTGCCCACATATCCTTCAGCCATGAGAGGTGAGCCACTATCCGTGGAGGTGGTTTTTTTTGTTTGTTTTTTTAAGTTTATAGGCAAAGAAATGGGGTATGGGGGAATGGGAGTGCTCACAGCTATTCTGTATGCTGCACTTTGGGTTTCTAGTTCCTGTTGAAAGGCAAGATCTTGCCATTGGGAATCATTTAGAAACTTTGTCTGGTTCAGAATATGGCAGCCGTGTTATTACTTAGGACTTGCTGGAAGCAATACGCAACCTGAGTCTTAAAGTTGGTTTATGAATGCAGCACTAAGTGCTGATATTAGCTATAAAACCCTAAATGCCCTTGACTTGGAGTATCTGAAGGACTCTCTTATCTCATGTGAATTTGTCTTTCTATTAAGAACCTTGCTGGAGATGTACTTTCAGATAGCTCTTCGTTTGGATATTTGGTTGGTCACACCCAAGGAGAGAGCTGTTACTTGGGTGGCACCTCATTTGCAAATTGCCCCTCGAAATATATTTCTTTGGCACCATCTGTTGTTGTCTTTTCTGAAGGACATTAAAACAGCTCTATTTGTTTGGCATCTCAAACTCAGCTGAACAAATTCTGGAGATTATTGTGTTTTTCAATTTTTTTTCTTTTGCATTGTATTATAGTCTATGATTTTAGGATATCACATTGTAGTTGTTTTATCTCTTTTTGTAAGCCACCTTAGAGGACTACTGAGGTGAAAAAACAATATATAAACATATTTCATCAATAAGAAACCAGAGGGCTTTCTGTCTGAGATTTCTAATAGTCACAAGTAGGGATGGGTTAAGAATTTGACCAGGGGCTCTTGACTATACCCATGTGTCAATATTAAAGAGCAAGTCCAGGCCAGGTGGACCTGCTGAGCAGATCCTTACTGATTAGGGTAGCATTCTACCTATCCAGCCTCTGATAAAACTTCTCGTCCTCTTGAGAGACTGCCTTTGTACATCCAGGTGAACTCAGCTGGTCTGTGTTAGGTTTTCTCGATGACGTGGAAAGGATACAGATCCTGACTCCGTTGAAGCATGCTTTTATTATGTCGTGATGGCGTATGGTGTAGGTACAACTCTGTTAAAGTTTTCATTCATGCAGTGTTTCCATAAATCCAAGCTGTGGTGATGCTGTTGCTCACTCTTTGGCATCAGAGTGAAAGAGAGCAGCTCTTGGATGGCAACATGTGAATGAATTACATTGATTGAAAGTCCACTCGGTGACCAGCCTTTCCAATAGGGCAAATATGCAGAGTGTAACTTCTCTCCAGCCGGCTCTTTTCTGTTTTTGGTTCCTGACTGCCAAGTGACTCCACTTAAGATTGTGTGCCTAATTCTGCTGTGGAACTGCAGCAGGACCTTTGCATAACATGTGTGCAGTATCATATATATGTGAACTCATTTGCTGTGTTTTGCTCCTCGTGTAGGCAAAAAGGAACCCATCATCCACAAGAAAGTGCTTTCTGGTATTCTTCTAGGCATTTAGGTCTAAGGAATATGGAAGCCAGCCTACCGTCCAGCAACTGGCTTTGAAAGTTCACATGATCAGAGCATTCCTTCATTTGTATCCGTCTGCTTAGTTTACATGCTTTGTACTTTTCCTGAAGTGTTTATTTCTTTCGCATTCTCCCCACATTTATAACTCCCCATGGTTGAGAATTAGCACAAATTCTTGTTAGACATGCCATCCCTAACCTAGCGCCTTCAAGATATGTTGGGCAGGAGATCCTGTCATTCTCAGGGTCGTGCTGGCTAGCTTGAGGAAACTGTAGTGCCAACACATCTGGAGAGTAGCAGGTTTGGCAAGGCTTGACTACAGAGTGCAGAATGAAAGATAGTAGAAATAATTCAGGGAATACTCATAGGGAAAACAACAACAGGAAATCAAGAAAGTTTTAGCATTCTAGAAGCTACCACAGGAAGACTTTTTCACAAACATCCCAAGGCTGGAAATTTCCAGGCCAGAACTATTAATAGGAGGTTTTACGTTAGGGGTTTCTAGTTCAAATTCCAGCTTCTGTACTGAAAAGTGGAATGAATGTTCATAACTGCTGCAAATGGCTTTCCTGAATGAATAACGTACTATTAATGTCAAATACATTTTTTTCTGAGCAGAGAAAAGCTGCAATAACACTGACATCTTTTTCTGGCACAGTCTATATCATATTAGCTCATTTCTCTGGCTGCCCAGTAGCCATTAGCAAAGAGCTTTGGAACACTCATAGTAATAAAGCAAGGATTTCAAACAGAGTTTAGCACTGACTCTCAGCAAAGGCAGTCTTAAACCTTGCTTATGTCACTGTTTGGAGGCAAAAGCAGAAGTTTTACCTTGCATGTTTTTATTTCCTCATAAAGTAGAAAAAATTCTAGAGTGCTCCATAGATGTAGTAGCAGTGGTACTGCTGGAAATGGTGATGATGACAAGGATAATTCTTAGACCATCTTTTCAGTTAGGCTTGTGCTATAGTTATAGCGTACCTCTGCTGGTGCAGGACTTTCAGGGAGAAATCCAGGGCCCCACTCAACAGAAGGAACCCTCATATGTAGCAGTACTGACTTTCCCTGTTTCAGAGCAGGTTGAGTAATACCCATTTCTACATAAGATTATTAACTCTGTAACTTTATGGAATTCAGGGGAGGGGGTGTAGCAGTAGAGTGTCTGCTTTGCATTCAGAAGGTCCTAAGTTTGATCCCCAGCATCTCCAACTTGGGCTGGAAAAGCCCCTATCTGAAACCTTTGGAAAGCTGCTGCCAGTCACTGTCCACAGTACTGGGCTATATGGATCAACGGTCTGACTTATTATAAGGCAGCTTCTTGTGCCTACCTATTGGCTTAGGTTTTTAGAAATTCAGAATAAATGTTGGAAACTGTGAGTCACCAGAGATTGTCTTGGTCTTCATCTGCCTCTCTCTCCACTGGTATTTCCGTGTTTTACCCCACAATGCTTTTGAAGTTGAAAAGTTTCTTGGACAGCCTGCTCTATTTTATCAATTTGATGCATAGCCTATCAATATCCTCATTCACAGCAGATGTGCTATACAATGCCTGCAGTGTAATCATGGGTGGAGGGATGCACAGTCAGATCCTCTTCTGTCTCCCTTTCACAGATGACCTTTGTAGACAAGGAGCTCATCAGGAATTCTGTACTTTGCTCTAACAATGATGCCTTGAGGCTTCGGAAGTGTCTGCTTCCTTAATTCCAGAGATGCATTCCCTTATAGGGTATTCTCTAAATTATATTCAGGACTGAGTGGATACGTGGCAACTAACTGGCATGCTTGTAGTGCAGATAAAATATCCACTGTATCTTTGGCACCAGCTCAATACATTTTTTGAATTGGTTTCAATTAAGAAAACTAACCTATGGCTATGTATATGCTTTCCTAGCTCCTGTTTGGTACCTCTTGGAGTGTTTTTCCTCTTTCTTCTTGCTTTGCACATAGTGTACAACTATCTTGGAATGCAGAAGGAGTTGGCTTTTTGAATGGAATATTCATGACTGTGTAGAGGCAGAAGTTGGCTTATGTGACTGGCAAATCTAATCCTGTTCACCTTGCAGAAGTTGGGTGAAAAGGAAGAAGGTAAAAGATAGGGGAATCTGAGGCACCCCCTACTTCTTGGTTTCATTGGCCAGAATTGCTGTCAGTGCATCTGGCTGAGGAGGAGGAAGAGCTGCAGCTAAAATCTTGATGATTTAGGGCCACAAACCCCCAGAAGAACAAGTAAAGCAGCTTCTGCCCCTTTTCACTGGAGCCATTTTGCCCTGTTGTCTTTGGAGGACTGGTATGGGAAAGCTCAACACCCTCTTCCACTGTGTGCTTGGAAAGTGCTCTCAGCAGCTTTAGCTGTTTCTATCCCATCATGTGGGAATGACAGGAAAGAACAGCAGTGATGTCAGTGAACCTCCATTTTGTCACCTACACAAGATCTTGGCTGCCATGAGGAATTCTATGCAAGCTCTGTACTTCTTCATGCTTGCTTGCATTTGACTCTGGAATTCAGCAGGAACAAGTTTCAACATCCCTCAGTGCTTAGAGAAAAAGAGGAGAGAATATTTTGATCTCTGTTGACCCTAGTTTGATAGCAGCACACCAGCTGCCCTTTGACTTAGCAAACTCAGCTGCCTCTGCTATCAGGTAGGTCCCACTGTGGAATATTCTTTGGCAGTTGTAATAGGAATAAAATAGTCTAGATTTAGCTGCTTTGTAGCTGTTCTTTTCATGCTTTTAAAGGATTCTACTTTTAGGAAGAGGTAGTCTCTTGTATCTGGCTATCTGGAGTATTAGTAGTGCCCTAGGAGGAGATAACAGAAAGAAGGGAAATAAAGAGAAATAAAGATATAGAGCAGCCTGTTTTAAACATTTTGCCCTGGGGGAGCCCTTGAGATAGTTTTCAGATCTCAGGGAACCCTTGCATAAAAATTATTGTATCTACAGCATAAGAAAAAAATATTTTTTTTCCCAATCATGGTTTCTTCCAGAATTCCTAGTGGCCTCTTCTCGATCCCTAAGGGTCGGGGAGCCCTGGTTGAGATACCTTGTGTAAAGGATATTCCCTTGCTCCATGCTGTGATGCAATAAATCTTCCAGTGTTCTTCAAGAAGGGAGAAAGCAAGATGAATGTAAAATATTTTAATTATAAAGAAATAAACATCTTGTAACTGTAATAAAATCCCTAAATGTTATTGTATCATTCCAGGGATGGCACCTATTTATTTTGACTATTGTTTCCATGATTTATGGGTGGTTTATGTTTGATGGCCCAGCGTGGTAGTTTGTTTTATCTACCACTGGGGCAAAGAATTAGCTGTTTATTTTTATTTTTTTACATTTTTCTTAAATGTTTTTGCTGGGTCTGTATCATAATAAGAGGCCACTTCACGTTCCTAGAAATGATTTACTTCATATATGTCTAATATTTCAAATTCACTCCTGCTTTTTCACCTTAAAAAGGAGGCTTTGCTATCCAAAATTGATTGGCACACTGTTTTATATTGTTCCCTGGAATATGGACTCCCATACTTGTCATTAATATTTTTGCTGGTGAAATAATGCCACCTTCTTTGTCAGATCTTGCTACCTGAAGATGTGCAGCAAATGATGACCCCCTCTCCCAAAATGAAGGTGCTAGTACATTTGTTTATTTCGGAACCTAATGCAGAAACATGCTGTTTGAAATGTCCTACATGAAACATGAAACAGCTCCCTATTATGCCCAAGAGTGGGACCAGATGAGTGAGTCTTCATGGTGAATAGTAGAGCTCAAACTGCTTGATAACTAGATAACTTCCTTTTATTATAGGTTGCTTGGACAGTATGTACTGGACTCAATTCTTTTTTAGTCCTGACAAAGGTAGACCCATTTACCTATGTGTTCACTCACTATTCAATCATTAAGTCAGTGGGTCTACTCTAGTTTGATGTCAGTATTCCTCAACCATGATAAAGTTTGAATTGCCATGTGATGTTCCATCCCTCCACCCTAACATAATCCAAATTTTGTGAACATTTAAAGTTTTCACTTTTTACATCATTTGGGATCAGTTCTGCCCTTACTGGAAAAATGGATAAAAAGAAAGATGGAAAATCATGATTATGAATTTCTTATGTTTACAGCAAAATGCAGTTTAAGTTTTTAGTGATTCTGTATCTCCAGATGCTTTGAACAAAACCAGTTCTTTCAGGGGTTTTTTTTTTTAAAAATACACAGACTTGATTGTTGCTAACTTGGTATGCCTGTAGTATTGGCTTCATGTGAAATACAGAGAAAAAGGGCAAGACATTTAATTCTTTTTTTAAAAAAGTAATTCTATTAAGAGTATTCAAAATTCAATAAAAAGGAAAAGCAAGGGAAAGAGGAAAAGAAGAAGGAAAAAAGTAAGATATAGGAAGAAATTCGAAACAAAAGAAAGCATGGCTTCCAACTTTTTTTGGCAGTTATAAATGTATATAATATAATCCACCTCTCTCTGTGAAACTACATTGATCACTTTCTTTCTTTCTTTCAGAATGAGGCAGATCATGAAGAGAGCATGGGCTTTGGAGGGTAACACTGATTCACCACTGTCCATTATGCTGGCTGTAGTTGAAACGGACTCCACAATAGTCTACTATAAACTAACAGATGGTTTCGTAACACCAGACCCTCCTAGTAACACTGAAGACACAGGCAGTAAAGAGTGGAGGAAGAAAAAAGAAAGAAATTTCTGTGAGGGTAGGGAGATGAACAAATCATGTCTGCTTCAGATCTAAATGAGTCTGGAATTAAAATGTGCACTTGAGAGTTAGAACATCTGTTTGAAAATCCTCACTAAGGCTTGAGAATTGGCAGGATATTGAGGTGCATATCTTGTAATAAACGGGAACATCAAAGATGTCATGGACCAAGTCAAGAATTTATCCTCTCCTCATCAGTAAGTTCACATTTTCAGGCTTTGCTTTAAAAGGCAGACTTTTGGAATGAAATGAAATTCTGGTGTTTGTTCTTTGCTCAGTAATTGTCCCATAGGCACCTAAGAGTACTTAATTTTATGAAGCGCTGGCTTTGTCTAGCAAATTCCTCTGTGCATGTTACCATAAAGTATTCACAGCACCTGGTAAATTAAATTGCTTGACTGCAGGCTTCATGTGGAGTAAAGCAATGTTCAGTCGAGTTTGCAATAGTTCGCTCTCAGACAAAGGAAGACAAGCCCCACCCACCCCTTTAGTCCTGATGAGCTGCAGCTGGAAGAAGATGACTTCACCAAGAACAGCTGCCACTGCCAAAGCTCCAAAAGCCATGGCCTCAACTAGTCCGCAGAAGGCGAATTTGACAAGTTTAACAATAAAGACTTTCTATATGGTAGATTTAAATGTCAGAGGATTTCACAAGATGGCAGCGATTACACACAATCCTGTCTAAAGCTTTGCTTTGCCAGATGTTTGGGACTTCAGCTTAAGGAAGCCAGCATGGCTAATGATAAAGGATTCTGGGAGATGAAGTCCAACAAATCTAGAGATCCAAAGCTGGAGAACTAATTTGTTCATGCATTATTGCTCTTGAGGGGGTAGGATGGCAGTGGTTTGCTTAAGATGACTCCCTCAGTTAATGTCATTTACAGGATAACTCCAGTCCCAGAAAACAGAATTAGAAGTTTGCAAAGCTTTATTCAAGAACAGTGGAATAACAGTTGCACATTCTAGCCAAGCTATTGGAATTACAAATTTGCAGGTATAAGGCCCCTGTGTGCCAGCTAACTAAAACAACTCCTGTTCTCAGACTTGCTTCCCACCCACCAGAATCCTGATCTTGTGTTGCCTTTATTCTCCTTTATATTAAGGTTTGTTACAACAACACACCATCATTCCCAAAACACTTGTTTCTCATTCAGTTTCCATCATCTCTTTCCAGACCCTTTTTTCATGGCATCAAACAGCAAAACGCTACAAGTATCACATGGCATCAAACAGCAAATAACCAGTTATGGTAGTGCATGGTATTATAGGGTGTTATATGAAGGCAGACCTCAAAATACAACATGACAGTTTATGGCTAAAGTGAGCTTTGGAACAAATGCTTCCAGGTTCAGATGCTTTAGATGCTCAAATTGAAGTTATAACCAGATATAGATGCAAATATCATTCAGTAGCCCCTTCAAAACTTGGAAAACTGCTTTCTGTAGGAGAAATAAAGAGCAAAGAAGTACTAGGGCTGAGAGGGAGATGATCTTTTTTCAAGCTGTTTCTAGCTTCAGATGTGTTTCTGTGAGCAGGCCCCCCCCCGACCAATTTCAAATGTCTCAACATATTATTTTGACCTTAAGCACCATCATCTCGCCAAAGGACATCACCCGTTTCTAGAAACTACTGCTGGCTGTACCAAATAGTTGCTACATATGTAGATGAGTGGTGCATTGGGGGTCAGCAACACACAAGCTTCATCCATCCCACCTACCTGTTTTTGCTGTCAGTAACACCTGCTGGATTTGCGGTTGTGTGGCTGGCATCCACCCTCCCACACAGTTTCAGACACACAGAGGAAGGGGCTTATTTTAAAAGAAATGTGCTTACAGACCTGTGATTCTTTAAAAACAAGGTGCACGCTTTAAAACAAGGCAAATATGGTAGCAACAGCAGGGAATGGCTCTGTTAGGTTGGGAAGACTGAATGCCACCCTGTTGCTCGGACATTACTCGCCCTTCTCTGAGTGATGGCTAGAGGGCCACTGTGATGTCATCAACTTATATTTAGAAATGTTTAATTTGTTGGTTGTATACTAAAATGTAAAGGAAAGGAACTGTTGAGAGGGGGAGAGGGTGGAATTTTGGAGTGAATGACAGTTGGGAGTTTAGTTAGACAAGGGTTTTTGGAGTTAGGCTAGAGTTCAGTGAGAGAAGGGGATTTGGGGTGGTTGGTCTGAACTTGAGAGGAGTGTGACTGTGTGTGTGGTGTTTTAAATGTAATAAATAATCTGCTGTACTCTGTTTAACTTCTGTAAATAAAGATTTGTTTTTGTTTATTATTACCCTACTTTCTCCTTGAAAGGACTCAAATACTTTTGGCCTCTGGAGATGCTGTCTGTCTGAGAGCTTGGATTCAAATAAAGCGTCTCTGGTGGCAGCATTGACTATAGAGGGGTGGGGTCTGTTGAGGACAGAAATTGCATAAATCCTTATATGTACTTTGAAGGCATTTAGACAATACCTGTAGTTGGTGTCATGTAGGTGAGACAGGAAGAAGTCTTTACAATGGAGCAGAGAGGAGGATGTGGGAAAATCCTCATTCTTGGTTATCCCAGTGAGCACTGTGGAAATGTTACCCCAGAGATCCTCCAGCAGTGCCAGCGTCTGCCTAGAAAAGTGTAGAATTATAGCTCAAAGGAGGCCTCAATTACAGTGTTGCAGAACCGAGATAGAGACCCACGGATTAAGGAAAATTGTTTATTTGTCTCAGTGGGATCATTCCCAAAAGTCTGAGCCCCGCCCCTTCATATTCACAGCAATTTATACATTTCCAGTGCAAATCGTCACATGTTCAAGAAAGAAAGCAGATCTTGTTGTACATAAGGTCCCACCAGTATATACAAATGTTGCAAATCTTCTGTAGCGCAGCCAAGGGCTAGCGTGTCAAGCCATACCGATAACATTCCATCATACAAAGTTTCATTGTCTTTCCTTCTAACACAAAGGGACTTCAATTGCAGAGGAAATTAACTGCTTTTTCCCTCACACCCAGAGGTCATCTAGCCTGACCCACATTAATAGCTCAAAGGAGAGGGGGGTAGCCACAGGATCTTTTCATTTGTGTATATCAGTACTAACTTGGAGACACCAGTTGAGAGTCAAATGAATGTTTTTATTGGGGGAATTCATAGACATATGCAAACAATCAAGCAGTCTCACAAACCATATAAGGTTAGCAAAGGTAAGGGAGAAGAATGTTGGATAGTGAGAGACTTTGAGGTGAAGTTATAATTACCATCCCAGAAGCAGAAAAAAGAAGTGAGATGGCTCAAACGAGAGTTTGAGGGTACCATGGGGCATGAGAATCGGGGAGCCAATGGACAAAGTAACATACCTAGGTGTGTCCAAGGTACTAAGAATTGTACCTTGGAGTCAGGGTTTAAGTACCCTGTTTCCTGCACTGAAGAGGAATGTGTTAATTGCTCTCTGGCAGAGCAAACAAAAGGGGGCTAAAATGGACTAATAGTCTTGTCTCCAGGTGACAAAGCATTGATGGGAGCTGTGATAATCTCTTAATGTCTGGGCAGGTGGGGGAACAAAGGAGAGTTTCCGAAGGAAGAGGTTACAGGTTGATGACCATTGGTTGCTCCATTGAGGCAGTTTTGTTTGCTGTTGTACTTGAAGGTTGGGTTGTTGAGGAGGTTATCACAAGCCCATCAGTGCCGAGGCTTTCCAACTAATCCATTTGAACCTACGACCTAGCCATGCTGAGATCATCTATCTTAACACGTGGATTCCAACTAGAGACCCTGTTCACAGACTTTTCAGCCATTTTTATATTAGAAATGACACTGCTAATTAAATTATATTTCTCGCCAATTAGGCTGCGCCATGGAGGGCAGGGTGTACAGCATGGTAACAGGAGTCTTCACTTTTGGTTGATTAAAAGGGAGCCCCACATTTAGCCACAGTGGTGAAATTTCCTAAGAAGAACCCTCACAATTGGTGGCAGTAGTGGGATTGCGTGAGTGGAAGACCTCACAGTTGGTGGGATAAAGGTTGGAAAACTCCCATAGCTACTACCATTAGTTCTATTCATAAAGTAATGACAAAGGGCTCTTTGACCCATCTACTCCTCTGCCATAAACGTAATGAAGGCTATGATACAGCTTTCCTTTTATGGTTTTACCCATATACATGAAGAAATAAGCAAACAACTCTCACTCCTCGTTTCCTCTCTTGGAACAGGAGACAGGAACTCTTCCAGCTTTCTCATATGACTTTGTCTTCCCAGTCCTGTAAGCGTGAGATACATAATGGGCAAATTCCCACAGAGCCTCTGCTATTGTCATTGACACTGCGATAAGGCAGTTTTTGAGATAAAGTAGTAAATTGCATGGTAAAATAATGGCATTTGATTTTATTATAATCTTACTTGTCAATTTACTGTAAACTATTAATAAATCTTTGCAATGGAACAGTTATACGCTAGATAGATGGGTGGAAGCAAGGAAGGAAGCAAGGAAGGAAAGAAGGATCTGTCCTATTCAGAGCTTGGAAAGTCTTGGACTACAGCTCCCCATATTTCCCCAGCTAACATGGCTAGAAGATTCTGGTAGTTGTAGTTCAAAAAAGTAACTTTTCCAAGCTCTGATCATTAGCACTAGAGTCTAGCAGTCCATCTCTGTCTTCAGCTATTCTCACAATGTGCTCACTATTCATTGTGTATTTTCTCAGATCATGGTCAGATCATTATTTTTAATAGTTCAGGCAACTATTTCAAGTGGCATTTCAAGTGGTGTCTCGAACCAGGTTTCTCCAGTTCTCAGATCAGCTGTGTCAGTCCATTTCTACATTATTACTCTAGATGACAGGAAGCAGAGAGTCAGAGTCTCCATTTTACCACCTGATGATGGCAATTTTGGATTTTCGAACGCAGCTCTTAATTTTTTTGCTATTCATTTGCATGTTCTGTCTTTGAGACAGCCTGTGCAAAATGTGTGTGGTGGGGACCAGAGGGGAAGAAACAGGAATTCATTAAAAATTCTTATGTGGTTGTAGACCACACAGGCATATTTTCAACCACAAAGACCACTTATGAGTTCAGAAGCAGGTGATGATCCAAAAGATGACTCTGAGCTGAGGGAGTTCAGCTGTATGAATTAATACTTAATATATCCAGCTAGAATACAAGAAGATATCATTCAGGGGTAAGCAAGCTGCAGTGGGTATTTGGCAGAGTCATTTTGTCTCAGTCATTTGAGAATACTGTATTGAGAATCCAGTTCTAAAAGTTTTTCAACCTTGTCATTGTGGAGAAAATATTAAAATATATAAACCTTAGTTATATGTTCCCTGATCTAATTACCCTATAGGCACCAGATCACATCTGTTCTTAGAAGCTAAGCAGGGTCATCCCTGGTTAGTACTTGAACGGGAGACTACCAGTGAATACCAGGTACCGTAGGCTATGTTTCAGAGGACGGAACTGACAAAGCCACCTCTGAGTATTCCTTATCTAAGGAAACCTTATGAAATTCATGGGGTTGCTGTAAATCACGAGGTAATTTAAAGGCGCACACACACACACACACACACACACAAACCCTGAAGGCAAACATGTGGTTTGCACTGGTAGAAATGTACTATTGTTGCACTGCAGTTTGAATTTGCTATGTAAAGTGCAAAATAGTATCACAAAAGTTTCACAAATCTCATAAAGAAATATAAATTGAGACATCCTAAAATTGTGGACCTAAATTCTATGTTGTAAAATACTGACCTTTTTCTGCTTCTCGTTTAAGTGCTATTGAACTGCTATTGTCAAGATAATTTAAGATGCAGTCCTAAACCCACTTTTTAGGAATAAGCCCTAGAAATCAGTGGGACTTACTTTGTAGGTGACACATACGGGGTTGTGCTTTTAATGTGAATTTTTCAGTGCCTGTTTTATGGTTGGAGAGGAGATTCAGGTCTGTGTAAATTATTGCATGTAAAAACAAGGAACAGGTGAGAAGAGAAGCTTTGCTTAATTTATTTAGGATACGATGGCATCTTATACTTCCTGTATCAATACATTATATTATAGTATGAATACATGGCAAGAATTCATGATTGCAGTTATGAATCTAGAGTTAGGCATTTGTGGATGGCTGGTATTCACTATTCCTATATATTTGGTAGAGTAGGGAAGGCATAGGCCATTTCCGCACTAGACTGTTATAGTGCTGTTATTCCACTTTCAACATCCTATGGAATCCTGGGGTTTGTAGTTTAGGAACTCAAGGAAATGGCCATAGAGATTGTGAAAGTCCCTCAGTCCTAACTTACTAGGCAGCAGCCACTCCAAGCAACAGAGATCTGTCCTCTTGTTGATTAGGATATAGCAGACTGATGTTTCCACTTCATTTGCACGAGTGATCTCCATCGCAAGGAGAAATTGTGACAGGGATCCGGCTTCTGAGTGATGCACCAGAGATTGCTTGCAAGCCGAAGGTGGAAACATCAGTCTGTTCTGTCCCAAATTGACAAGAGAATGGACCTTTAATGCTCATAGAAGCTGCTGCCCATTGCCAGGATGGGTGTGGGGTGGGCCTGGAGACACTACTCAGCTATGCAACTAAGGTAGTTACATGACTAAGTAAGTGACCTAGAATCATGGCCTACAATATTATAATCATGATCAGTAGAGCTATACTTTTTCAAACTAAGGTCAAATGGTTTACCACCACTCCTAGTGCTTCTTATATAAAGTAAATCCTGTTTATACTTTATAGAGCTGAATGTTGTCTGTGTGTGAGACAGAGCTTTTGCTACCTTATACAGTATAGCAAATGGTATCCCTCAAGGCAAATCAAGAGCCCTGTTGGTGCAGTAGTTAAATGCAGGTACTGCAGCCGCAATGTTGTGAGTTCGATCCTTCAGGGCTCCAGGTTGACTCAGCCTTCCATCCTTCCGTAGGCTGGTAAAATGAATATGCAGCTTGTTGAGGACAGTTAGCTAAAAACATTGTAAACTGCTTAGGAAGTGCTTTGCACTGATAAGTGGTATAGAAATGTAACTGCTGTTGCTAACTGCTTTTACTCTGACACTTGGGGCAGAAAATCCAGAAGTACCAATCTCCAATTCCCTTGAAATAAATATGCAATAAGAATAAATTAAACAACTAACCATTTGTTGCCTGTTCATAAATCCCTAAATCTGTTGCCATTCTGCCCAAAGGTAGGGCCAGCTCTACTTGTTTCTAACTGGATGAATTTATTTATTCTTCTGGATAAGCTGCTGAAGCCAATATGCATGAAAAAGCATCTCTCTTCACATTGATTCTGACCACAATCCCTGTTTTTCCTGGATTCTGCCATTAAGTCCATAAAATAAAATTCACACTCTACTTGGCTCCAGAGCAGTAGCTGAGCTATCCAGATATACACTGCTAAACCTCAGTGTGAGTATGTGCAGGGGAGCAGAACAGCTTAAAAGTGTGATCTTGCATGCAAGTATTCAGAGGTCACCTCCACGGAATTCAGTGGAACTTTCAGGTTTGTGTAGAAAGGACTGCAGGCTAAACTCTATTTTCAAAAAATGATGACTGTAGCACAGTGTTAAGCCTCCCTGGATTTATATGTGCAATGTGTACCAGGGCTTACAGAGCAATTTGCCTTGCTTTTTGGCCTGGAGTGGGAATGGTGTGGTCCTCCAGATGATTTTGGACTGCAACTCCCAGGAGCTTTAGCCAGCATAGCCATGGAGAAGAAAGCTGAGGGCTGCAACCCAACCATAGCTGAGGGGCCCCATGATTCCCATCTCTTTTTAGGTCAACTCCTGAATTTTGTGGTTAGTTTTTTTTAAGACATCCTTTACCTTAATATTGATTTTCTTTTACCTCTGTGGTTTGTCAGATGTGAAGAAACAGGTTAATTAGGGTGATTCCACCTCAGACCCTGAGTTGTCATTTGCACTTATTCTTCATTTGTTGTCCGTGTGTTAAATGCTTGTCTGGCAAAATAGGTATTGCTAATAGCTGAAGTAACCATATCAGAAATCTGGATTTCATTTATCACAGTGAGCCTTTCGCAGCTGCTTTGCATGTTGCATTGGCTTCATTGAAGGTTATGCAACTGAAATAGTAATATTGTACTATCAGTTTGTCTGCTGTAAGGTTGCCCCCAAATCTTCCCTTTCCATATATAAAGGACAGTGGGTTGGTTTATTTGTTAGTTATATTTATATTCTACTTTCTCGTAAGCGGATGTGTGTAACTCTCCTCTTCTTCCTCACTTTATTCTCACAGCAACTCTGTGAAGTTGTTCAGGCTGAGAAATAGTGACCAGTTCAAGGTCACCCAGTGAGTTTCCAGGCTCAATGGGGTCTTGAATCTAAGGCCATTTCTGCACTAGACTGTTAAGAGAGATGTGAAGAGAGATACTTTTTCATGCATAGTGGCTTCAGCAGCCCTCCCTAAACTGCAAACCCCAGGATTCCATAGGATGTTGAAAGTGGAATAATAGCACTATAATAGTCTCATGCGGAAATGGCCTAAGTGTTGCTGGCCAACAATCTACCATATTGTGAAATACAAATCATCCCCCTGGGTGACATTAGAGATCTGCCTATGCCTAGGGTTTGTGAAAACCTTTTAATAACCTTTCATGTTTCCAAAGAGCCACAGGTTCAAAGGACAAGTTGCCAAGCAAAGAGGGTTCTCTGTGACACTGAAGGCAGAGGGGCTTCTTTAAAAAGCTACACAAGAGTACCTGCAGGAGTGCCTCAGGTCCTCAGAGTGTCCCATTCTGTCTAGATCAGTGTTGCTCAACCACTTTTTAACTCATGTTTCCTTTTGATAACCTGGAAAAATAGAACACCCTCCTGAAGTCTGCTGTCCCCAAGAATTTTGTTTGAAATTTGATGCACTGCAACTTAAAACAAATCAAAGCATTTGTAAATGGGGCAGGTCTTAAGTTTTTCCCTCCCAAATTAATTACAGTGTAACTCAGATGTAAAGAAAGAAAAAGAAGAGATAATAGATGTATCATTACGAAAATAATTACAGGTAAATTGGTTTTTTCCATCTGTTTTCCAAATTTAAAAAAAATATAATGGTAAATATGCTTTTTCTAACTACACACACCTCTCTGAAATCCTGATACTGCCCACCCTTGTTCAATGGGCAGGGATAAATCACAAGTTGAAAATCAGTGCTTTAGATTCTCTCAGCTTTATGCAGCCAGGCCTAGGAAGCCAGCAAATGCTTTCAGCAAAGTCAAATCACAGACTGTTTGATGTTTCCTTCTGGATTAATCAGCTGTGCAATTCTTAATTATTTGTGCAGTGCTTCATTTGTGTCCGTGATCACCTAATTGCTGTAATTCACTGTCCTGCAGATCAGTCATTTAATCCATCAACTGCTCTCTCCATTTTGATGCGTACCCTGTCTTATTTGCCTTATTGAGGTGTATGCTTAACTCAAGATATATATTTATTTTATTAAGGCTGGATCTACATTTGCAGCAAAATTAAGCATTAAGCATCCACAAGACAAACAAGACATTGTATCCTTTTAAGATTATAGATCTGAGGTCATATTTTTGAATGCTGCCTTCATTTCCCAGTCCAGAAGGCAGAAAACTAGCACAGAAGACAGTGGACAGGACTAGAACCTTAGTTTTTAATGTGCTGTGCTCTACTTTACCACTCACGTTACTGTTTTCATAGATTAGGCTTCATTCTTAACTTCACTGTCTGTGTCCACCACCGTGTTTTTATTTCTACCCACCTTCACATTTACTTGCTCATCCACTTTTTGTCCCAGAGACATTCCTCTTGACTTACTTGCCTCTTTTCAGTTTTCTATCTGCATGTCTCTTCTTTTTCTCTCAAGCTCATATTCATGCATCTCTTGAGAGAGCAGATATATAGAAGCAATTCATGCAATGTGCCATTACTTAATTAGCAATGGGCTGAAGCTATTCATGAGGTACCAAGCATTTCAAAGCAAGGTTATCCCACTACCTGGGAACATTACTGTCAGCGCCACCATAGTAGCATCTCAGAGGGAGGAGCTGCAGCCTTGTTTTCTTCTTGCTTCAGCTCCATCAATGAGGATAGACAGACTATGGTATTGCAACTATCAACTCAAAGATCAGATGAATGAAAGGGTCAATAGCATTCAGCCTTGTGCTCAGAAAGAGACCGAGATGTTTGGTGGCCTGAAGCAAACAACAGGTTGGCACCCCCCCCCATTCCATGTTCTATAGCATCCTCTGCAATTCACGAAGGCAGCGAGACTCCTTAAAGAATAGAGAAGACCACATACCACACATTGCTGTTTTCCTTATAGGTACCCGCCTGGGTACCTACATCATGGTGCCTAATGGTATGGCCAAGCTAGCCAGTTCTGTACAACTGCTGACATAAAGGGGCAAGAAGGGCTGTGCAGGTTCAGACCAAGACTTCGCTTAGCCAGCATGTTGCTTTTTATAGTGGTGAAGTAGGGTTTGAAAATGATAGCCTTCTTTTACTGTTGCTAGCCTACCAGCTCTAATGTGGTGGCTATCTTAGGCCAGGAGTCAGTTTCTCCCAGTGAACAGAAGCCTCGAAGGAGGATAAGCAGACGCAACCACACCAGGAGCTAATCAGGTTGGACTGAGAGCCAGTAGGCTCCAGCCTTCTTGAAACAAAGCTTGTGTTTGCTAGCTCTTGCCTTCGTATGTGCTACAGATTTGCTGCCTGCCTTCTCTAACCTTTGGACCATCTAACCTTGCTGCCCACTGGATTTCTGCCCTTTGGACTGACGCTGGACTTCACTTCTGCTTCACCCTGGCCAGGCAAGCTTTATTGGGCTGCTAAGGTGTAGTGTTTGCCTGCTGAATATTTTGGCACTCCATTGTCTGACAAGGGACAGCTGGCACCTACAACAGTGGTGTATCGCCTACTTAATTTTAACTACCATAACACATAGCCTGGATTTTTAGTTTTAAGTCAGAGTGGAGAATGTATAGCCTTCCAGATGTTGGGTTCTGACTCAGAACAGCCTCAGTCAAGAACAGTCAGTGGTCAGAGACAATGGGAGTTGTAGTCCAAGAATAATCAGACAGCCATCAGTTGGATTTTTATCTTTCAATTTTCAATCTATTTTAGAGATTCAATTAGTTTTATATCCTATAGAGGAAACTAGGCTTGAGGGTGAGAATCCTACATTTTTACCAAGGTGCTGAGTTTCGCTTTTTGATCCTGAGTGTGTTAGGGGAGAAAGAAGATTGCCACTGGCCATGATGGTTGGGGGATTCTGGCACTTTGGGTCAAAAAGTAATTCTTCTAAGTTGTGCCACCTGGCAGAGAAAGATGACAGAAGAGGTGAGTTGAAAATTGTGTAAGCAATTCAAGCTTATACTCAAGACACAAGAGTTTGATGGGAAGTAGAGAGACTTCCTCAAGTTGTTATATTTTCCTTTGCTCGCTCTATGCTGAGCTGCCTTCTGAGATAGATAGATACTCCTAGAGTTTCTTGATGTCATTTTCTTGCTTCTTCTCAAATATCTTTTGATTGTCTGAGGAAGAGAAGACATATTGGCTTTGTTATGACAGCAGGGAACTAAAATTTCTCCCACTTTCTTGCCTAGATAAGCTAGAACTAAATCTCTCTTGGCCTTCCATCTCTTTCTTTCTCTTCATGGAGATCATCTTTCTTTCTTTAAACAAGAAGCAGACTGTGTGTGCTTATATTCCAGGGAAAGCAACCTCATTCCGAGTCTGATATTCAGAAAAGGCTTAATGTGAATCTATGTTGTTGTTGTGTACCTTCAAGTCATTGGTACACCCAAGGTCATCCATTGGGTTTCCATGGCTGAGCAGGCAATCAAACCCTGGTCTCCAGGGTCATAGTTCAATATTCAGACCACTACATCAAGCTGGCAGCTATGCACACAGTGAAAAGCCATAGTTTGCTAACAGTGAGGCTGACATCTGGTTGGTTAGTCACAACTACAGTAGATCTATTCAAGTAATTGCTGAATGCAAATCAACACACAGGTAAATCCCATTTATTTAATGAGTCTATTCCAGTCAGGACTAACAATAGGGCTTAGCCCAATGGGCTTTGGAAAGCTAAAAAAGGTGGTGGCCAAAAGAGGCAGAGAGGTGTAGCCACAACCACTAAGGTTCTGGCTCCACCCATCACTGGCATCAGCCTCAGCCCAATCAGTGGCATGCAGTCACTGAAGCAATATGGTCCTTGGCAAAAAAAAAAAAAGGTTGTTCTTCCCCTAGCTAAACCTAGATATCTTCTGGATCTGCTGCTGCACATTGTACATTTTATGCAGGAAAGACGAGAAAGATGTAACCTGTGTCAGGACTCAGGCCTGACATTCTTTTTCAGCACCAGGGCTTCATTTGGAAGATACAAACAAAGGATGCAGAAAGTGCCCCTAAGGAGTTATTTCAAAGTTTATTTCTCTTGCCATTGGCTCCCTGACATCAAAGGAAGCCTTCCCCAACGAAAAACATTGCTTCTGAGTGACTAGAGTCTCAGTCTAGCAGGTTTTTCCTACAGAAGAAAAAGACAATCTTCCGTACACCCACCAGAGGGAGCTTTTACATAAGAGCTGAGAGTCATGGCAGTTCCAATTTTTTTTTCCAAAAAACCAAAACTAAACATGGAGTTTTCCACTCTGTTTGCAAGAATAGTACAGAACTAGAATAAATGGACCAGTGCATCTAATTAACTATGTATTGTTAATGATCACTAGTCTTGGTTACAAATAACAAGTGTGATGATATATAATTACTTCCATTTCCATTTACTTCCTTTTCCAACAGTCTAATAACATGAGTGGGATCCAAAGAGGACATTCTGCTGACAGAACTGGGTTATTCTTCTGCTGACCCCTTGAAAACCTGCTCCAGCACAAAATATACAGAGAACAGGGAAGAAAAGAAAGTGGTTTCACGCTAGCAGGCATCCCCTAGTGCAACCTTGGATTTCAGCCAGTGCTTTCTGATGTAATTTTGTTAGAAAATTACAAGACAGCTTTGTCTCCGATAAAATCATGACAGTACTGCATAGTAGCATGACACACAGAACATTTCCTAAGACATTTGAAGATAGTAACATATGGTACTGTATGAGATAGGGATTTACTTACAGTGTAGCCCTTCCTTTTAACCCACAATAATCTCTGACCTAACCAGGTTTTACAGATCTTGTAAGCATGACCAGCACTGTTTGATCAGTAAAAATAATGGGTTAAAATGATGCACACTTGACAAGCAACGATCTTCAACTTTTTGAAAACCCTACAAAAAAACAAAGGGTCCCGTGGGTATTAAAAAAATGCAAAACCCATGTTAGACTAATACTTATTATGCCAACAAAAAGGCACAAAAATATTTGCTGTATCAAAACCTTGCCTACATTTTTGTGCCCTTTTCAATGGGCCTAATAAAGGTAATTTCCTAAAATTGCTTTTCAAAACAACCCTACAATCCCTTTCTAACTTTCCTAACAATCCTGATTGTAGTATTAAACAACTGTAGGCCTCTGAGTTGAGTTAGACCTCCTAGAGCAGAGCTTTCCAAACTTTCCATGCTGGTGACACGCTATTTTCGACATGCGTCATTTCACAACACAGTAATTCAGCTTTATTAGCAAACCAGAGGTACCCAGAGATGTATCTAAGGTGGGGAAAGGTTTCCCTCTCCACCTCGATCCTGACCTGCTGCTGTTGCTCTTTCCAGAGAAAGGCCCCAGTGAGAGCGACGGCAGCAGGCCGGGTTCGGGGAGGTCTTTCTCGGCTGGGGAGGTGACACACCAGCATACTACAGGTGACACACTGATGTGTCATGACACAACATTTGGAAAGCCCTGTCCTAGAGAAAGCCAGATGGTTCCCCAATTACTGGAAATAAAGGTAGTGTGGGGATAGTTGAATCAGTGGCAAAAATTTGCTGCACCAAGAATATCTTGAGCTAATTTGTGGCTATTCAGTCTCACTACGTTCTCAAAGACTCCATGAAGGAAAGCCACTTACTCCCTAGTGAGCTCTGTGGGCTTCATTTTCACCCACAAATCTTATTCTTTAGGGATAAGTGAACTCTTCTGAGTTTGATCTGGAGTGGGAGTCATACTGGCAATTATAAACCAAAGCAGAAAAGGTCCTACTATTTCTTAGAAAAGAGAACTCTCCTTGAGTTTTCTGAGCTGGGTCAGGCTTGCCACTCTGCCACCAGACTTGTGGCTACCTGTCTTCCTCTCTCCCATCTCTTCTACTATTATGACAGCTAAGGTGGCTGAGGGGTGGGAGATTGGGGTCTCTTGTACACTCCCACTCATTCTCTTCACTTCCCTCTTGCTCCCATCCCTCCCACTTTCCCTACAATGTTAGGGAATTTGATTTGTCATTGTCAGGTACCCAAGGAAAAACATGTTTCCAAAACTTTAAGCAACCCAGAGAGGTAGAAAGAGGGTGCCTCATCTAGTGCAAGGGCAGCAGCCAGGTTGTTAAATTGTCCAGTTCAGTTTAAAATTCAAGCTGGAAAATAACTTCCCTTTCAGAATTTAGGGACAGGAAAGGGTATTGCTATCCTTGTTTTTCCTTGTTATATTGGTCTCCTTGTTTTTAGGATGAGTGTTATAAGTTGTAAAGATTCAAACTGTGAGCCAAGGAGTTATGAAGCTAGAGAAACACCTGGACTGATGGGGCTCTTAGGAAAGGGATAAATTTGTCTCCTTTAATGTGCTGGATAATATCAATATAATTGCTTCTCTTCCATCTAAAAACAATTCCAGGCCTATACAACATTAATTCTGTGTCCTTGTGCAATTTAAAAAAAAAGGAAGTGAAAAATTTATAGAACAAACTGCACTATCTTTAGTTAGTTACCTGGACCGAAGAATAAGCTTTAATGATATACTATCTCACTTTACCCAAAGCCTACTGAATTGGCAGACCTTCCAGAACTGGTTTATTTGGAATTTTCCAAAAGGGCAGAACCTATAACACTACTTTTCACAAAAATGTTGACATGATTATCTAGGGACTTGCACTGTTTCTGTGCTTTATCATGATGCACATAGTCATAATATGGATCACTTCTCTTATGCTAGAGCTCAGGGTGGCCTTACTCAGCCATGATAGTCACTGTGCACCCCCGTGCAATGCCAGCCACTCTATTCTAGTCTAAACAATCTCATAGCGGTATTGAGAAAGCAACTTTAGCTGCTTTGATGCATTGAAGGAAAGGTGAGCTATTAATATAACTAATGAATACATGTATAAATATAATTCCTCTTTATAGTTGTTCGCTTCCATCAAGTTGACCTCAACTTCCATCAAGTTGACCTTGGTGACCCTATGGATGAAAGATCTCCAAACCACTCTATCATTAGCCACCTTGCTCGCGTCTTGCAGATTCAGGTACATGTCTTCTTTGACCGAGTCTATTCATTCATCTGAATAATACAGTCTTCCTCTTTTTCTATTGCCTTTTACCTTACCAAGCACTATTGTCTTTTCTAGTGAGTCATGTCTTCTTGTGATATGGCCAAAGCTTGACAGCCTCAGTTTATTCATCTTGGCTTCTAGGGAGCGTACAGGCTTGATTAACCCTACACCCCTTTTGACGGAAAAGTAATGACACATTGTTAAGAAATGAAAAGTTCACATAGCCACACAGCCAGGGTGTAGCAAGAACTCTGCCCCTCTCATAAAATTTTCCTTCAATCCCCGTATGTCTAGTGCTGCAGAGAGTGAGACACTGAAGATGATTCACACCTAGAATTCGTATATTTGCTGTGTTCTCATTCCCTTTGTTACTTTGCCTGCTACTTTTCTTTGAGTGTCTAAACTATATTTCTAAAAGCTTAAATGAAGTTTTAAGTTATTGCAATGCTAGACATTTGGGGACTGAAGGAAAATTTCAATGGAGGGCAGAATTATCATTTAAGGAGGTAATGCCCCCATTCCACCACCCGGCTACACCCCTGCACTATTAAATTTTCTCTGCCATTCAGCTTCTATGCGATCAATCATACAGTAAATCGCTTTACCTTGGGAAAACCTTGTGGAGGGGGGCTGCTCTTAGCTGCTTTATCAATATTTCACCAAGTATACTACTATGGATTTGCTTTGAAATGTTAACCTCTCAGCAGCGGAGCTTGGAGTATGTGGAAGAGGGGCGGGAGGGGCATGGCCTCAGTGCGTGGGGCATTGCCAGAGCATGCAGGGGCATGGCTAATTGTTACCTCACTGATAAACCCTGTCCCGGGGTCTACAATTTTGATATTAAAATATGATTTAACGTGCCCGAGAGGTCACCCGGATGGACACATAGGCAGCAACGGTCAAACGATCGAAAACCAGGTCAGGCCAGTAAAATCCCCTGTCACGTGGCCCCAGGAGACCTCAAGCTGTGAAAGCCCACAGTAAACAAAAGGTCCTCAGCCACTGAGGAGCCAGCTTGAGGAGATTAGCGTCTTTTCCCAGGTTGAGCACCGGTAGCAATAAAATCCTATCAGGCAAGGACTATCTACATAAATTCACACCACAACCCAATGCAACTGAAGATCCTGAAACTTTGGCAAAACCTTGTGATCTCATCATGCAAAAGGCATTGCCATTGTGGAGCTTCTTTTCTGTTGCAACACCCATTGTTCTCCCCAGGAAAGGATTAGCCCTCCAGGTACCTTTTCCCATACAAATAGTCCCAGTTTTTGAGCAGTTCTTTGGATCACTCCCAGTCATCCCAGCAGACCGTTTTCCTGTCCGTTGAATAATCCCCTCAGCCCTCTCCCTGCTGAGCTCCACTACTCTGTTGTTTTTCCCAGACCAAGGACTTCAGGAAAAGGTGCAGTATTACCCCAGCTACAACTGCTTCAACATTCCCCTATCCAGTTTCCTCTCTTTTGCTTCTTAATAGATCTTGAGTGGGTGTGTTTGTGGTTGTGTTGGTGCGTGAGACTTTCATTCAGTAAAATTATTTTGTTGGACATCCTTGTTTGGTTTTTGGCTTGGCCTGACCCCATAAAAACTGGGTAAAAAGACCCCACTAGGTTACCCTGCCTCTCGCATTGCTATTGCTTGTGCTCTGGCTAGTTTCCATTTCCTATCATATGGAGCACACTGAGGTGTCCCCCAAGAGACCCCAGAAATCAGGGTAACGTACAAGCCTGGGTGTCCCCAAAACATTGCCGCCCCAGGGAGAAGCGCCCCTCATTCCTACACCACTGTAACCCCTTCCACTTTACCTGCTGACATTAATGACTAAGTGATCAAAGGTATTCCAAACTCTTTCAAACCTCAAAATTACTGGAAGTTTAAAGTTCTACTGAATTCAGTACTTTGTTACAACAGCTATGAATATTCAGCTTTCATTCAGTTTGAGAGAGTACTTGAACATTTTTCAAAGCCATAGATTGTGGTCAATATAAGTGTTTCAAAAAGTATTATACTGTGTTTAAACTTCCAGTATTTCCCAATATTGAATTCATTATGAGGCAAAATGAGGGGGAAACCTGTTTCAATAAATAAAGAGACTTGCAGCTGTGTTCTCAAAATGCATGTAGTATTCATGAAATGGCTGGCAGAGTTTTGAGCTACATGCAGAGTTCTGAGCCACAGGTACATGATTCTCACAGCAGTAGTTCCCCCCCCCTAATCTGGCTTCCCTTTTCATCTGTTGAGGCAAAATCCTTCACCTTTCCTCCAGCTTACTAAACGCTTTGCTGAAAATACAAAAATATTTTTGTTAATGGCCAGGATCCCACTGGTGACATACACTGGCATAACCCTTTGTTACAGTGGTATATGTGACCTGAGAGACATGGTGCAGGGAGGTACCCACTGCTTCCTTCCATATCACTCCCTCGTGCAGTGCAGTTTGATGGCGTCCGGGTGTAAGCAATGGCCAATTGATGGCTGAGGGGAAGGTGACACGCCTAGGTACTATCCAGCTATGGTTAGGTAGGTGGAGAAAAGGGACAATTGTTGCTTTCCTGTACCTCTAGTGTAATGTGTACAGCATAACACTGGAGGTCCAGGAGGGTGGCAGCACTTCATTTTCACTGGGTGCCCAACTGCAGCTGGATGGTGATCAAGTACCTCCTGGACCACTTAGCCAGTAGCTGGAGATGCAATCTGGGGCCATCAAGCTGTGTTGCACAGCCAGGGAAACCCAGCATAGTCATGGAGAGGAACGTTGTTGTTGTTGTTGTTGTTGTTGTTGTTGTTGTTGTTGTTGTTGTTGTTGTTGTTTTGCGCCTTCAAGTTGTTTCTGGCTTCTGGTGACCCTAAGGAGAACCTATCACAGGGTTTTCTGGGGCTGGCAGTCTGTGATGTGCCCTAGGTCACCGAGTGGGTTTCCGTGGCTGAGCTGGGAATTGGTCTCCAGGATTGTAGCTCAATGCTCAGATCACTACACCACACTGTCTCTCTATCCGTTGCCAATGATTACTGTTTGTCTCAGCCAACATTTCCTCTATATGTACATATAAAGTTATCAGTCACTTTCCCAGTTATACTCTTGCTTGCCTCCTTAATCAAGAGCGTACAATGTTTTTGTCCCCAAGGCAACAGGTGATGTGGGGGTGGGGGTGTTGTTGAATGTTTATGCATCCATATGGTACAATGGCTACCTCAGTATTGTACCTTTGTCTGGCAGTGTTGCAGGAGCAAACACTTTCTTGGACAGATCCTCTATTTGGAATGTCCTCTCTATTATACAGGAGACAGCATTCTAGATACCTTCTCAAGACTCACTTACTTGCTCTGTCTTTTTCTTTGGTCATTTCCGCCCTACCCTGTTGTAGTGCTATTATTCTACTTTCAACATCCTATGGAATCCCGGGGTTTGCAGTTTAGGGAAAGGCATTTAGAAGTCAAAGAGCTCTTTGTCCTCAGTAAATTACAAACCTCAGAATTCCACAGGATGCTGAAAGTGGAATAATAACACTATAATAGTGTAGTGCAGAAATGGCCTAGGTCTTCATAGCTGTAGTTTAATAGTCAAACCACTACACCATGCTGGCTCTTGAAGACATAATACACTGGATTTAAATAAACTGGATTTAAAATGAGGGGGGAGGAGTGTTGTAGATCCTTAAAACTAACAGATTTACTTAAGCGTGAACTTTTGTGGATTACTGTCTACCTCCTCAAAGTATAATGTGTTGTATTCTTTCTGTGTTAATAAAGTATAATTGAGTATTCAGGTCTCAGGTATAAAGATCTAAATGTAAGACAATGGAATTATAATTCAATAAAGCTCATGCTAAAATAAATCTATTAGTCTTAAAGTGTCTTCAGTCATCCTTCCTCCGCTGCCTTTTAATATGGAATGAGATAACATAGCTGTCTTTGAAAACTGATACATTGGATATGTTTTTGATGCTCAACCATGCAAGAAAGAGACCAGACCCAAAGTTGGGTTAACTAAGGGCCACTTTATTTTGACTTGTATTATTTAAATTGCATTAACCTGAAAGATACAAGAGTGGGGGAGCACCATGATACAAGTCCAGCTGATGCCAGGGTCACAACGTGACAACCTGCTCAGCCTGCCCATGGGTGATAACACCTCAGCCCCAGGGGCAATCCAAATTGCTTTGGTTGCTCCCCAGTCCAGCATCTTGGAAGGAAACCCAGGGACTCCCAACCAAGCTGCAGGGCTCTAAAAGTGAGAATCTTAGGCTCTTTCCACACAAGGCTGGTGAATCGGTTTGTGCCATTTCTTACCGGATTTTCTGGGCTCAAAACAAGGTGGACTTTCCCTCATTTTCCTCTGCACAGCTACTGTGTATGTTCCATTCTGATTCGGAGGAGTGCGAGTTTATGAATCCACACTGCCTCCACTGTGGCCACTCCCGCTACTCCCCTCACCCCACCCCGTTGGCTGTGATTGGCCCTTTTTTTTTTTGCACAGTTTAATATGCCATTGCGTAGGTGCGTAAGTCCATACTACCCCCTGGCCCCTCCCATGAGCCCTCCCTGACCACCAGTTTGCATTGGCGCGAATGTACGTGTCTGCACCACTGTGAAAGTACGAATTGGATCGATCTGGAAAATTGGAAAACCGATTTCTTCCGGTTTTCAAATAGCGTGCTTGACCACCACATGGGGGCGCATTTAGTCAGAATTACATGCGGAATGAAGGTAAATAAACCAAACCTAGTCCGCTCCAAGGTGCAGAAGACTTCCGTGGCAAGACGCATTGGCCTGCCTTAATAACCACGTGCGGAAAGGGCCTTATTCCCAGGTTAACCTCAACAGTAGCTTTCTTCACTGAACCCCCTGGGACGCAGGGCCCTAAAAAGGTGGTTCCAGAGCCCTACCCTACACCAAATGGGTGCCAGTAGGTGATCACCGACGTTTTATTATCCCCCATTATCTGCCAAAGGGCAACCTATTTAACAACAACACCCAGAGCCAATTTTCCCAATTCCATCAAATACACTATGGGATAGGCAAAAAAAAAAAAACCCTGAGAAAAAGGAGAAAAAATTTCTATCTGGCCTCAAAGTGACCAGATTAACTCACATTGCATTGAGGACAGGAAGGTGGGTCAAAGTCAAGCACTGAATGACACGCATAGGAGGCGAACTGCTTCACTGTCTCCTCTGCCCCATCATATGTCTTGATTTGGCGCTTAGCACCAATCAAAAATAACATGCTGATCTCACTCCATGGAGACCATCAAAAGTTTACCTTCCCCTGCAGTGCTGTTCGTCATGCGAGACCAAGTAAGTATTTGAAGAAGTTATTCCTCTTGACCATTGCAACTTAGCATTGTGGAACACTATGTAGAGCAGAACATCCCTAGCTGAGTCTTTGCCGTCATCACTACACAAGATCCTTTCATCTAATTCACATATTCCATCCTTCTCAGCGGTATGCCTACAACTGATACAGGTAAACAAGCAGAACAGACACAGTAGTTTTCTCATTCACCCTTCTTTACCTGGTCTCTTCTTCTTAATCTTTCTTCTTGTAAACTTTATGAATGTTTACATGGTCCATTGAAAGTAGGCAGGCAGATACACACACACAGGCTAATTCTGGAGGCGGCAAAATAAAACAATCCCTCTCTGATACCATAAATGATAATGCTAGGTTTCATAATATTATTGAATAGCCTCTGTGAGGATGTTGCATTTCCCTGCTATCAGTGGAGCTTTAGGGGCCAAGGGCCCATTGGACTTTATTCATGAGACAGTCCTAAATCATTTTACAACCTAATCCACAGAAGGTCTAGGTATATTAAAATAATCATCTTGTGGAATTGACAGTGGTGAGCTGAGTACGATTTTTTAAATTGATTAAAAGAAAAGAAATGGGATGCCATCAACTTTGCAGCCCACCCACCTTCCAAGTTGCTCAACCTTTTTTTATGTGGCTGCTTGAAACACGTTTGTGCCATGCCAACCTGATGCCAGATGCCAGCCTGAAATCTCTATTCTCAGAGGGCTAAGATGGTGCAAGATTCCCACGCACAGCCTAAACCTCCCTGGTATGTGATGGTCACATGTGATGTCAAGTGGTACTTCAGGTTTATACCATCCAAATGTTGTCATTCCTCAAAGAATCCTCATTCTTCAAGAGATTTGATTAATTTCTGTATATGCCCCACATTGTGCTATGAAATGGATTTTGGGTTTGTATCTGAAATGGGGTCCATTCTACATGAGTAGGGAAGGATCAAACTTCCCCTAGCCAGTTTTAAAAAGTAAAACTGTCCCTCCCTCCCACCCTCCCTTCCTCCCTTCCTTCCTTCCTTCCTTAGCTCCAGTTAGAGGACTTGGAGGCAAATTAGGATTTTAAAAACTTATGTGGTAGATAGCCTTCCGGTCGCATGGTGGGTGCAAGCGGCAGCTCGGAAAGAAGCTGCGCAATGGCGCAGCTCCGAGCAGCCACCCGCTGGATTCCAGCTGCTTTTTTTGTACCACCAGAAGCGGCTAAACACCCCTCTGGTAAGAGGGGTGTGGCAGAGGTCTGAAGGGGACCCCTGTAACTGGTGGCTGGCTCTACCCAGCTGGGGGAGCCGAAAACACCATGGGGGGTCAAAGGACCATGACGGAGCCAGTGGAATCATCGCTTGAGTGGCACAAGTGCTACCGTCGACTTTGAACCAAGAAACTTATTTGAAATAACAAGTAAGAAAACATGTACCTGCTCTGGTCTTTGCTTTTGAAATTCACATCTGGAACAGGCATGCAGCAGGGCGCAGGAGCGTAGGAATGGAAGGACCCAGAGGGACGTGAGTGTGTCATGGCCAAAAGTTCTTTTAAGGAGTGGCTGATTTAAAAGGAATGGCTAAGAGGCTTTTCTGTTTTTCTGTGGACGGTGGAGAGTTCGTCTTAAAGGGGCAGCTACTTTAAAAGAAATGGCTAAGAGGCTTTTTTGCTTTTCTGCTGATGGTTGAGTGTTTGTCTGAAAGGGGCGGCTGTTTTTAAAGAAATGGCTTAGACTTAGAGGCTGGTACATTAAAGGGCTGGTGTCGGGCTAAAGAGAGCTCCTTATTTCTACAAATTATTTTGGTTGATCTGAGAGGACTGTTGTTTTGGCTTCTTGACTCTGGATTTCTGATCTGGAAGAATACTCTGGGCAGTGGGTATCTAGCAGTGCTTTTTTCTTTTTTGGCTTCTGTTGTTCAGGACTGTTTCCTAACTTTCTTTTTTTTTTCCTGAGTTTGGACTGGTGAGACTGGTGAACCTGTGCTGGAACGTCATTCAAGCAAATATCCTCACCCTTAGGGACGGAACTACTTGGACTTTAAGCGTTTATGAGAGTACAGTAATTTACAGAAATGAAACTCCAGGTAGTGAAGTTCCAGATGAGAGGGGAGGATGAGAGGTGGAGTGGCACAGGGTCTTGAATTAGACAAAGTGGTAATACTTTAACAATGTCAATTAAGCTTACATTTGATAGGTATGTGGTCATTAATATAACATTGTGATATTTTTAAAAGGGGGGGGGGATGGTGAATAGGGTATAAGCATAGAAGTGGGAAACAAGACATTTTTAAAATAATGGAGCTTAGAGCAGGAGATGGATTTGATGTGTTCCCATTGTTGGAGATTTGTTTGCCAATTTTTTTCCTGAGTCTGGATTGTTGAGACTGCTGAGCCTGTTCTGGAAGGTCACCTAAGCAAAACATCTTCACTCCCTGGGACAAAGCAGCTTGGAATTTAAGCGGCAATGATAATACAGAGATTCTTAGGAAATGAATGTCTGGGCAGTAAAGTTCTAGATGAGAGGGGGGAATGGGAGATGATATGGTGCACAGGGCTCTGAATTAGATAAAATGGCTATGTACTTTGGCAATATCAATTAAGCTTGCGTTTTTAATGGATATATTTTCATTAATACAGACATTATGATAAAGGGTGGATGGGTGAATAGGACACAGCAGGAGGTGGGAAACAAGACATTTTCAATATAATGAGATCCAGGGCAAGAAGAGGAATGACTGTAACAGTAGCAATAGCTCAGACTGCCAGATATACATTGATAGACGTGTTTTAAAAATTTTAAGAGTTCATTTTATAAATGTTGGAGGACTTAATTTAAGAAAAGATAGCAGAATTTAAAAGAAACAACTAGAGAAATGAGAATAAATTGAAATTTGTTGAGTAGAGAAAAGCAGAATGGCCAATAATGGGTGATAGCTGGGACCTGTCAAGGGAAAAGGACTGTATTTTGATTGTGGAAATGGGGAGGGGGAAAGCATGTTCCAGTGTTTGAGATGAACATTTATGTATTGTGATACATAAATGTAAGAAGTGGAGTGTGTTTCGAGAAGCGAAGATCAGAGCAGAGTGGAAGATCAGAAACATTTCATGTAAAACTACAGGTTAAAGAAAGTTTTTTTTAATCTGTGAAAATTTAATAAAATTATTAAAAAAACTTATGTGGTGGATAAACATGAATTAGATTTCCCTCTCTTTTGCTTCTTTCTCTCTCTCTAACACATGCACACACACACACACCTTGTGCTTATGAATAAAGGAGAAACAGTCTCAAAACTGGACAGTACACATTGACTATACCTTCCAGCTGAACCCTGAGACTATCTGTCAGAGCCAAACCTGAGTTGAGTCAGAAGGCCTGTGAATAGAATCTTTGATTATTATAATTTTAAGGTGTTAGCAGCAACTACAGGACTGTTCCATTTGAATCAGGATGTCAGTAGCGGGGGGTCCCCATTTCCTCTCTCATACTACTGATAGCTTGTTTGTTTGTTTCCAAGGTTCAAATCTCTGTTCAGCCACAGGAACCCACTGAGTGACCTCAGACAAGTCACTCTCTCGGGTTCAGAAGAAGTCAATGGCAAATATCCTCTGAGGAAATCTTGTAAAGAAAATCCCTTAGAAGGGTTGCCTTAGGGTCACCATGACTCTCAAACAACTTGAAGGCACACAACAACAATAGCAACAACAGCAAGAATTGCCACCTTAATGAGTGTCCTGTATACCCGTTGGGGTCAGACCTCTTCAGACCACTACTCTCTAGTATAGTTGTTTGTGAAATTATAATATTTCTAGCTTAACGCATCTTGAAGAATCCAGGTTGTAAACAGTGGGTTATGGCACATATTTTAACATGCTTGTGGCCAATCTGAATCTCGTGTATATTCGTTTTATTTTCATAATTTGGTGAGAAAGAAAGAAAGAAAGAAAGAAAGAATAGTTGAAAACTATTGAAAACTAACTGAACAGCACCGTTTTTAGTTAGAACCCGCATCCCAGAGGGATGCTATAAGACTGAAGTAAATTTAATGAAAAGATCAAAAACAGGTGTTTGTATGAGGTGATTCAGCTTTTGCGTTGCTCGGTACCATCTGTTGGAAAGGGAGAGCATCCTTTCAAACAGTATCCAGTGGCAGTTATAGAATTCCCAGATTCAGGACACAGAAATCCAGAGGATATTGCTGGATCTAAGAATGGTTTGTTGTTAACTGCTGTCAAGTCAATTTTGACTTACGGCGATGCTATGAATGAGAGATCTCCAAATTACCCTGTTATCAACAGTCCTGGTCAGGTCTTGCAAACTCAGGGATGTGGTTTCCTGGATTGCATCTAGCCTTCTGTAATGTGGTATCATCCTCTATATTAAGGCTGTATGAGATCAAGGTGAATTAGCTACCAATCTGTGGTATTCTTTGATTGTCAAGTGGTAGTTGGGAGATGATGGGTAGAAATCAACCACAAAAGGTGCATAACTACCCTTTTTTTTTACTTCCTCGTTTTTCCAGAAGAGACATTCTTTAGTGAATATAGAAACCTGATGGATATTGCACTCAGTAATAAGAGATAGATTTCCTCTCTGAAGCAGGTGATGTTTTAGTTCCTGGATTCTTTGTTAGTAAATAGTTTCATTGTTGCAAATACATTTAATCCTGAATGCCAAATTATATATGATTATATATGGCTTTGTAAAGCTATGTTTGGGATGGCAAAAGTTCCAGTTCAAATACATGTGAGCATTTCATATATACATGAGAGACAAAGGATGAAAAATAAAGCAAATTAAGATGTGCTTAGATGGGAAGATGCGGCAACATGCTGGTTTCAGCAGACGTGGGGGATATTTTCTAAAAATAATTCACAATGCAATCTCCAAAGGCTTGCACACCATCTGGAGACATTTAGAAAAGAAGCAACCAGCTAACAGAGGAGGTACTGAAGAATCCAACATCAAAGAAAATGACATTTACAGTACTGCAAGGATGAGAGGCTCACACAGATATTGAGCTCTTTTTTAAAAATGTAATTAACCCAAGTAGCCTAATTGCTGAGGTATGCAGGTGAGGATTTTGTTCATGTTGTATGCAGGATGAACGAATATAACCATGTGCATTTTCTAAGCTAGTGAAGCATTTTCACACTCATCATTTCAAGCACATATTTATCCTCAGTCAAGTAAGGAAGAAAGTACCCTTGAGTTCAGCTGAATTTACTTCAGAATATGCATTAATAAGCTCAAACTGTGCATCTTTTCTGCTGAAGACAAGAGGGCTAAAAATGTATAACCTCCATGCAGGAAGGAGCTGCATGCACATAGGATTTAAGTTTGCCATAGTTCATAGCTGCCATAGTTCATGGCTGGAACTTATCAAAACTAAAGTAAAAAAAACCTGGAAGGCCCTGTCCTGGCTAAATACAGAATTGTAGGCTAAATCATTAGTGGAGTAGACCCACTGAGTTAATGAAAACTTGGTAAATTAACCCCTACTTCCATTGTTTCCATTGAAAGATTCTATGAATAACTTTCATTCTGCATCAGTGGGTTTTCTAAGTAAGCATGCACCAGTTGTGCTGAAGAGCGTGTAACTCTTGTGAAAATTAAAGCTGGGCAAAGTGTAGCCTTGCAGCATATCCACACATATCTGGCCCCTCTCCCATTTTTTGGTATTTGGGCAGTACATGCAGACCTGGGAAGTTCCCAAGGGCAGAAATCATGTCCCAAGACAGTCCAAAGTTGCCTAATACTCTTTTAAATACTCTTACGAATCTTGAATGAAGATTTCATCCAGGTAGACAGTTGGCCACATTGGCTGGGGAACTCTGGGAGTTGTAGTTCAAACAATAACTTTTCCAAGCTGTGGGTATATTCAGAACATTGTTCTCTGACAGCCCACAAGAACATATTTTCTTCCTCTTCGCAGAGGCTGTGTATACAGGAACAGAATATAATTTTGGCAAGGTCTGATAGACGGGAAGATTAAAGGAGTTAAGACTTGTCTCCATGGAGTTATAAAAAGCTTAGTGATACACACTGGAATTGCAGATTTTTAAAAACATTATGCAAATGCTAATCTAAAGAAGATGTCCCAAACTTTCAAAGATAACACATGAGGGTAGCTTCAAAGCTCAATATTAGGATTAAAATACTGTGAATGAAATGCTTTGAAAAGAATGTGCTCAAGTACAGTGTACAATCGCAATTCCTTTTTGAACATCAAAAGGGAAAGAAACAGCCACCTGTTATCACCGTGAACTGGCCTGGCTTCGGAAGATATTAGATATCATTTTGATATCATAATTCGGTCTCATTTTGCCACTCTCGGCCAAGTGTTTGTGAGGCCCCCGAACAAGCACAGAACTAGGCATGGCCCTTAATTGCTGAACATTCCTTTCTCCACCTAGGCAAGCCAGACTCAGCCAGATCTTGCTTTAGGAGACCTCCCTAGACAAACACCCCATTAAAGATGCATGCTAATACAAAGAGCCCCCTGCCCTGAGCAGGTAACTTGACGAGCTAGAAGCTTAACCACCAAGCGCGCTGCATCTGCATACTGACCATTCCATTGTCGATTCACACTTAATTCAATCATGCTAAATTCTGACCTTTCGGAGACATTGTCTCGCGCCCAAACCTCATTGTTCTCTCCCAAGTACAGACTAGCCCATGGTCATATTTTCCCTATAAAAACCCCTGGTTCCGAGAGCTTCCTCGGATCGCTCTGAACTTCCATCCAGCCTTGCTGCTGCTTTGTCCGCCGAGCTTTCCCCTCAGTCTGCGTCCAAGACTGCATGATTACAGACCTCCACTGTGATCCACCCCGGGCTTCGGACAGGTGCAGTATCACCCAATGCAACAATCCCTCCAACTCCTCTATACTGCTAACACCTTTATTTTCTATAGTTACTTGTGTGAGTGCATTGCATACACTGTTCGCCTGTATTTAATAAAATCACAGTTAATTTCCTATTTTGGTGTGCTTCTTGACTTAGCCTGACCCTATATACATTGGGTTGCAAGATCCTGCAAAGTTACCCTGCCTCTTGGTAGCTTAAGTGAGTGCTCCAGCTAATTTTCCCCAAAATTGTGCGTTGTTGTTTGGTTATTTAGGAGTCCCTCCTGGGACCCCCAGTAAACAGGGTAACACATCTACCCTACACTTGAGTAAATATGGAATTGACAACTCCTTGAAAAAAAATACCTGAAAGCAACATGCAACAATTGTTGTTATGTGTCTTCAAATTTACTTCTGCTTATGGTGTGTCATAGAATTTTATTGGCAAGAATTATCCAGGGGAGGCTTGCCATTGTCTTTCTCTTAGGCTGAAAAAATGTGACTTGTCTAAAATCACGCTCTGAGAATTGAACTACAACTCTGGAGACCAGAGTTCAATTCCCCACTTGGCTGCGGAAACCTACTGGATGACCTTGGGCATATCACACCTTCTCAGCTCCAGAAAAACCTGTAATAGGTTTGCCTGAGGGTCACCATAAGTTGGAAATGACTTGAAGGCACACAGCAATAGCTAGAAACTACAGAGTATTATATTTTTAAGCTTGCTGTAGCTATATCGAGAAATGTGGGGGCTAAATGGTTTAAATTAATAAAGTTTTTGCCAGTGTGCAACATAGATAGATACTGATTGATCTTGAGTTGTCCAAGATGCCACATCAGTCAGTTTTGCTTCACTACTTTCAGTGTTTGAACATAATGAACCTCTCTGGAATTTATGCTAGCAGAGTTCTGGTACAAGGGCTGGTACAATGTAAGATCATAGCAAAAAAGAAGAATAATTACTCTGGGTATTCATAGTAAGGTAGTGGGGCAGAATTTCTTAATGTTATTATCTCAGGAGTCCATCCAAGGATGAGGAAGGAGATTAATGCAGTAATTAAAATAAACTTGTTTATTTTACTGCACTACACTGCAGTGGGGTAATTTTGTAACTCTATAAAAGTGAGACCCCACAAGATTGCTCTCTTCTCAGACATATGGAACAAAGAAGGAAGAAATTACCTCAAAGCACAGGAGGTAAGAAAAAGGCTTACCATAAGTGTAACAGTCTATGTATATACACAATAAATACAAAAGCAGGGAGCACCAGAGACTCTTTGCCCATTGCACTCTCCTCCAATTATTTAATATATGGGTATTGACTTTTACTTCCAACAGATTTTCTGTCTTTTGCATTTGTTAAAATCTTTGTTATATTTGCACAACAAGAATTTTAACTGCAAAAAGATAGAGGAAGAACGAGTTCAGAAATCCTGCCCTGTTCAAATTTATTTGGAGTTCTACTTCCATACAAAACAGGCAGCGGCAGTTCCCTTTTTCTTTTTTTTAAAGCCTTTAAAAAGATGAGCAGGTTTTGTCCACCCTCCTTTTACTCTTCAGCCTTTCATCCAAAAGTATTCCTTGGCAAAATTTCTGCTGTGCCTGAGAGAAAGGAAGGAAAACTCGTTCACTTCTTCCCTACCTTTCTTTCTTCAAATTACTGCTTTGCTAACATGCCATCTGAAATAGCATATCGCCTAATATCTGGTGTGATGTTGTATTTAAAAGTGTTCTTTCAGGCCCTCATCAATCTTCTTGACAGCTTCTTTGTACCGAAAAATAAATTATTTAAGGCACAGACAGTCAAAATTAAGCATCCTCCTCATCAATTTATTTCAATGGGAGGATAAAATGTATCCATTCTCTAATATTAAAATTGGTTTCACTTAGAAGTACTTAACTCTAGCTGTGATCATGTCTCCCGTGCAACTGGATCCATTCCATGTTGCCCTGCTGTGAACTCTTTGTTCACAGCAAGCTTTCTTCAGTGAGACCAACTGTCAAGAAAAGTGTGCAAAAATTTCAGCTGTGGAAGTTAAGATCATAGGCCAGTGTTCTGTATCGGCTAACCTCTGTCTGGCCCCCCGAAATCTGACTACTTAGTCATGATTGTGACGTTACTGCTATGACCACAACCTCTCCCTACAACCTACTTTACTCGTCCTCAGTTGCATGGGGTAAAGGAAGTCTGTTCCATTGGTGATCAGAGGACAGATGAACAAAATTTCCATCAGGTCTGTGGTGAGGTTGGGCCAGGAGAATTTCTTTAGGTAAGTATACTTAACTAAGTAGCTGATTCAGAATATTGGCCACACATTTTTGGGGGGGGGGGTAGGGTCATGATGTACTACTTTAATAGGGGACTAGAGTTTACCTTGGCTTGTAACACTGTGTTATACTTTTTGCTTATTGAATATAAGCTTACACTTCAATCTTTCTACTGTGATTTTATTATTTGGGAAATGTATTTAAATTTCATTGATCAATGATGATGCAAGTGATTTAAAATGCTTTAACTGCTTGATGGCCTTGTTATAGTAGATGAGAGTAGGAAACCCGCAGTTGTTCAAATGTCGTCAGACTCCATCTCCCTCAGTACCAGCCAGCATAGCCATAGTCGGGAATGCTAGATGTCTAAGAACATCTTGACAGCCAAAGGCTGTGCACTTTCAAAGGAACTCTTTGAGGTGCTTAAACCTATTCCTAAATATGCTCAGCACCTTGGATAGCTCCTTAATGCTAGTGAAAATCTGAAACAAATTTTTCCCATTGACATAGCCAATACTGCAACTTTCCTGCTGACATAGCCAGTACTGCAACATTGCCCAGACTAAGGCATATATACCAAAGGCATTCTGTCTAATGCACTTGTGATAGGTATATATATTCACGTACCCTTTAAAAAAAATTATTAGATTTGTTTGCACAGTATGCTTTTAACCTCTGTTTTGTGGACCACCCAGAGAGCTTTGGCTATTGGTAGTACAGAAATTTAATAAGTAAATAAATACACCCTGTCCCTAAAAATTATTTTTGATTGACCAACACTCTTATATTTCCAGTGAACATCCTATGTCCAGTATCCAAAAGGATTGCTCTGCTCATGAATCTGCTTCCACCAGAAGAACTGGGAGGGGGAATGAACCCCTGACCCCAGCATGTGCCCTCAAAAACAGCTCTAGAGGGCTGGGACACTCTCCAAGACAGCTTTTCAATGGGCTTGATGGACTGAAGGGAGGGAAGGAAACTCTCATCATTGCTAGTGAAAAGCAATTCTCCATAATGACAGAAAGACAAGGCATTTAACAGAAACGGGAGTGGATACTTATGTGAAGACTATAGATTTTTTTTCTCCATTTGTTTCTTATCACTTGCTTGGTATATCACTGGCTTTCTTCAAGAAATGATGCCCTTGTTCCTCACAGCTATTCAGGAAGATTGTATTCTTGTTTGCTGCTTGCTCAGTGGGTTAACCTGATCAAAAACAAACAAAATTCCTCAGTGGAATTCACATTTCTTTGTCTTGCTCTCCTCAACTTCCTCTCTGGAACAAGCATTTTAGTGTTAGTGGGACCAATCTGTCTCTGCAACTATATTTAGTTTGTTTTTCTGGGAACAACAATCATGTCTGAATTCCTAAGTGGCATTTCATGCTAATGAGATAGAGCTAAATCCAGCATTTAGCAACACAAAATGCAGAAAGGCACATAAGATAACGCAGTTTCAGGACCATCTGGGTGTTTCATAAAATTATGCTCGTCCACGTAAATGAGTTATTAGTTCTGATTTATAGAAAACAAATAATAGTAACAAGGGTGAGCCAAAACACTTTGCCTCTTGAAGAAAAAATCAAGATGTCATTCCTTCTCATTTCTCCTGCAGAAGCCAAGTGGATTGGCAACTGAATCATTGTTTAACACTGATGATCTAACGGAATTCTCCAACACATTGAAAGCAACAGACTAGCTTAGGGGATACAAGGCAGGACAGCTCTACCCTTCAACATGGAGGAACAGGTGGAGGTTGCTGCAGTGTCTCACTGCACTCCAGTGCCTTTCACCTAAGGCATTGGCTCAACCTGCCTAATGGAAGAGATGGTTCTGAATATTAGATGCCTTCGTCTGGGCAGTGGAACAGTTGTGTCCAGTGGCTCCTGTGTCAGTTGGGCAGTGAATCTGTTCTGAGTTTGAAAGAGCTGTCCATGGTGCTGAAACTATTTAAGAATAATGTTAAGCACCTTGGATAGCTCTTGTAAAGCCCAGATTAAAATCTGGTGTGGATTCACCACCCTACTGACACTGGAGCCACTAGCAGCCATTGCAAGGGTACTGATCTTTACCTGAGCCAAATGGGAAGGCAAACTTGAAAATAGAGCCAGAAGAACTTCTTAGAAAGGTTGAAAAAGAAGGATTGTGTGAGATTGTATGAAAGAGAGCAGAGAATTGAGGGTGGGGGAAAGGAGGTAGCAAAGAAGTTGAGACAAAGCCAATAATGGAAAAAGTCAATTGAACAATTTGCAGTTTTGGGACATACAACTTGGACTGGCACCAGCTGCAAAGAAGCAAACTAAGTGAAAAATGGGAGCTGCTTTTCAGTGGCAGTTTGAAGAAGTTCTAAGCTACAACCAGAGGAATGATTTTTGGAGGGTCCCTATTATATTTGCTTAAGACAGGCTGAGGGTATGATTTTCCACAGTCAGGTAGAAGTTGGGTTTGTCATATTAGCTCCATGCAGTTGATAATATAGCACAATATTTAGCCATCACTGCAGAGCCTTACCCCCCCGCCCTATGGCAGCAACTAAATTAAGAGGTTGCTATCTTATCAGCCACAGCACTCCTACCCAAACCATATGAATATGTATAATATATCAGGCACTTGTGCTAAATAATTTTAAATAAATAAATAAATGGCAAACACCAGCAACTGGAAAGTAATGTGTATTCACACTGCACAAGAGTAGCAGTTTTATACCATTTTAACTGCCAAGACTCCATCCTGTAGAGGCCTGTGCTTTGTACAATGGCCCCTCAACTTCTGTGAGAGTCCAGGTACAGAATCCTCATGAAAGTGGAAAAACTGCAAATAACTCCCCGCACACAATCCTATTCCCATTCCCATTCCCTTCAATCACCCCCCCCCACAATCCCTTGTGTTTCCTTCTGCCTTACACAACCCAGTTGGTGAACTGTTCTCTGTCAAGGAGTATCTTCCCGGGCTGGTTTAAGCACGCTGTTTTACATCTTCTTTTAAAGAAACCTTCTCTGGATCCTTCACTTTCAGCTAACTATCGGTCTTTGCCTGTTCTCCCATTTCTTTCTAAAATTTTGGAGAAAGCTGCCCTTTCCGAGTTGATGCCATACCTGACTGTAAATAATTTTTTTTTACCCATTTCAGTCAGAGTTCCGTACAGGTCATTCCACTAAAACGGCCTTGAATCATGTAATGAACAAGATTCTAGTGGCAAAGGCGCAGCAATTAACTTCTGTGTTGATCCTATTGGACCTTTCTACAGCCTTTGACACTTTGAATCATCAGATCTTACTATTATGGCTGGCATCACTAGGAATAACAGGGAACTCTCTATCCTGGTTTAAATCCTTCTTGTGTGATCATTTCTTTTCTGTTTCATTTCAGAGACTCACATCAAAAGCTTTTCCTGTAATGGTAGGGGTGCCACAAGGATCAGTCTTGGGCTCTCTTCTTTTTTTTTATTGTATACACTCCTTTTTGGATTCCTTATTTCTGAACTGGGTTTTCAGTATCATATTTATGCAGATGACAGTCAGATTTTCCAGAGTTTCAAATCAAGTGATGCCACTGTGTGGAAGTCAGTGACAGACTGTCTGTCGCATGCTTTTTCATGGATGACTGTTCACTGTCTTAAGCTGAACGTGGACAAAATAGAGGTCTTGATCACCCAGCAGCCCCTCTCTCATGTCCCCCACTGGATTTACATGGTTGCACAGTGGCTCCTGTCTCAGAGTCCTGCTGAATGACCACCCATCTCTATGCCCCTTTATCGGGGCTACAGCAAAGGCATGCAACTTCCACATTTTGAACATTCACAGGATCCGGAGGTTCCTGACTGTAAAGACTGACTGCTCATCTGCTTGTCCGGGCCTTGGTTATCTCACACCTGGTTTACTGGCAGGTTTGCCTTCCTGCTCCCTTCTTCCTCTGGTTTTAATTCAGAACGATGCTGTCTGGGTTGTTTTAAATCTGCCAAAATATTCACCTGTTTCTTCTCCCCATAGATCCCTTCACTGGCTACCAGTTCAGGCCAGGGCCTGTTTCAAACTTTTAGTGCTGGTATTTAAAGCTTTGCGCTTTAACCTCCCTCAGTACCTTGCAGCTCACCTTGTTTGGTGTGTTCCATCCAGGAATCTGAGATCTGCAGACAAAGGATTATTGTCTGTTCCACCAATGCGTACAGCTCTGTCAAGGCTGCGAGCCTTTCAAGATCTGGCTCGGCATTAGTGGAATGGTCTTCCTTTGAACCTCCGTCTGGAGGAGGATCTCACCTGGTTTCGTAAACAGTTGAAGATCTTCCTCTTTGATTCTCCATCTTAAGTCACTGAGATGTGTTTAAGGTGCTGAGATGGGTAGCAACTGGTGGGGTGTTGGGTATTCTATGCCATGTATTGTGCTTTTTTGTTTTAATGTCTTTGTCCCTGTGTATATATGTCATTGTTCCACCTTTTGGTGTAAAGGGTGTTATAAATAAATGTTGTTGTCGTCATCATCGTCGTCGTCATCATCATCATCGTCATCACCATTTTGTCCTGGTGTGTGAGCCTTCCTTCTTTGTGCCAGGGTCAAAGGAAAGGGAATGTGAGGGCGGTGTTCTGGATGGGAGAAGGAAGGCACATGTGTGCCTCCCCCCATTCCCATGCCCTTTGCCTTGGTGTGTGTTCCCAGCACCAGGGCCAAAGACAAAGGAATGGGAGGGGGAGCTCTGGAGAAGAGAAGGAAGGCGCACAAGTGGCTACCTCCCCATTCCCTTGCCTTTTGCCTTTGTGCCTGTGTGTCCTGCTCTACACCCGGCAAAACACAAGGGAATGGATGGAAGAGAAGCGGGGAAGGCACACGAGAGCCTCACAAATAATCATATTTGAGAAGGTCTAACCCACGAATGTGGAGAGAGGACTGTAGTTTGATGACGTCATAAAATTGCATATTAGAGAGCTTTAGCCCATTCCCCTGAAGCGCTGCAGCTTTCTGGCATCAAATTCTAAGCACTGCAGATTTCTGGTAGCAAATTCTGACCAAACAATCACTGGGTTCCTCTGGAGAGAGCCATGGCAGTTAGAGTGGTATAAAAATGCTATAATTGTGTAGTTTAGATACCTTTTAATGGAAGAGCAGGGTTCCAGACAAATGTCACTCCTTGGGAAGTATTGGGAAGCAGGACAGGTGGTTGCATGGCATAGGACGAGGGAAGTACAAGTGGCATCAATGGGGTAAATATGAAAGCAAGCAATGGGGAGATGTTTAAACTTTCCCTGTCCCTTTGTCTTCTTCCCAATCAAGGCCCTATCTGCTTACCGGGGGTTTAAAAGAGAAGCTCAGTTGTTCTTTCTATATATTATCATGTTGTGTGGTTTGACTTAGTGTTAAAAGTTTTTTTAAAGTTATTTGTCTACTCACAATGTTGCTCATCAAACTTACAAAAAAAGTAAAAAATATTAGAAACAGGAAAACATGGGCTAATGATATATCCTCCTACTGCCCTGTTTTGGTAGGGATGCTGAAGTAAATCCTCTGTTGTCTCACTCACTCGTTTGCTTTTGAAATGTCTTGGTTTCACTCTCCTCGTCCCACTTTCCCCCTTCACCCTCAGCTTACTTCCATCACTGCAAACTGAATTTGAAGTGCAAAAATAGTCTGTACTCTTATCAATTTACAGGGAGGAAGGGTAGGATAAGAACACAGAGTTCATTCAGTAGATCTAAGAGAAATCTTTAATTTTGTGCATTTTGATTTTAAAATAATACACTATATAATATTATATTTATTATTAACCATGCCCTGTGCATGCGCGCACACACACACACACACACAGATCATTGTATTTATTAATTCAGACCCTTTCTCTTTCAGGCTTTCGTTAAACTCAGAACATAAATTCCAGTGTTTCTCTGTTTAAAGTAGCAGTTTTGTGTATTATCCCCATTTTTATTTGCCTGGCCACACCCTTTTGACCATGTTCTTATATTGCTTGGCCATATATGTCCCATTTTTCACCCATAAAACATTGAAGAGCATGTGATAGAACACAGAGGGGGAAGGATTCACACTGTAGGATGAATGGAAGCAAGAGCTGCAAGTTAAAATTTTTAACAGGAAAGTTTAATCTAGTCCCCAAGTTCTTTTTCTAAATAGTTTGAGTTGTTTCTCTTTAATATTTTTGAAAGGAGAAGCCATGATAGTAGCGGAATAAAGAAAGTTAGGGCAAAGAATTACAAGACATTCTGTCATCAGTTGCAATGATTTTAAGACAAAAATATCTTAAATAAAAAAAAAATGTGTATAGCAATGATGAGGAACCTTTTTCAATCTCAAAGACCAAATTCAGCATCAGATAAGTTCTGGTGGTCATACTCAAGTGGCAGACAAAAGGCAAATTGAGACCAAAACCCCCAACATATTTTAGTCTTAAGAAAGGCAGTTCAAACTTTTAGATTGGGAATAAAATGCCAAGCCTGCAAAGTCACAAAATGAAGGTATCATGGAGAAGGGAGTACGGGCAGCTGGAGAACCATAGAGGGAACACTGGGATCCTCGGAGGTCTGGATTTGGCCCCAAATTCTGAGGCTTCCTACCCTTCAGACTTGGAATGGAATTACAGTAGTCAATGCCTTTTTGGTGGCTGTGGTGGCGGTTAGAGATTATAATATATTTTTTCTTTACCTGTGGATGCATCCTACAGTTGCTGTACTTAGGCTACCATAGCCTTTAAATGCTCCTTTCAGGTCAGCTCTCAGAAGACAAAAATAGGTTTATAAATAGTTCTGTTTGAAAAGAGCAGTGCACACTAAAACAAAAACTCCTGGTAGCAAAGAAAAAGCAGCTTATCTAAGCTTATACCTTGAGCATATACATACAATCTCGCTCTCTCCGTTCTTCACTCTCTCTTTCTCTTGCTCGCTCTCTCTCAAGTGCAGAGAGAGAGAGAGAGAACAAAGGAAAGCCTCATTCCGTTGGACCAAACTGCTCCAGAGAAATATCAAACTGGACTGTTCCATCACAGGTCCCTTAAAATGTACTCAAGATACCACAGTGGGCTTTTTATGCCTTTGCAAGTAGCAATATGTGTCTTATCATTTCTAATTTTTATGAGAGTTTATATTATACATGTTGTATATTTTTATGATCAGTGTTTGAATAAGCTGTTAAATGTGTTCTTTATTACTGCCTTCCTGATTGAATTTTTAATTTTCACTAGGCTTTTTCATCAAGACTGTGATAAAAAACCCCTATTTTTTAAAATGTGGGGGCACACACTTTGCATCTATTGACTACAATGGGATGCTACACTGGAACAGAACATTCACATATATGGCAGGCACACTGTAATATATTATAGCAGAAAACACATGTGATACTAAGAGAACAAGAAGATTCCTGTTGTTATCCTGTTTTAAAATTTTCCTCAGATCACCTTCTTTCCTAGTAAAAGCATCTCTATCAAAGGCTGTTCTATATAGATAAGACCAGTTCTCCAAGGACATATGGCTTTAATTAGAGTGACATGCTTCTAGTTTTTATTCACTCCACTTACACAGTAGTAGCTTTACAATATTCTTATCACTTCATGTTGGTACCCATCCAACTGGAAAAGATGCTAAAGAGCTTTATTTTCCACAAGGTTGGGTTAGGTTTAGATTTTTAAACAAGATGGTCAGCCATCACCAAAGACACTTTCCGTAGAATACATGAATGGACATGCTGGCCATTTTTAAATGACAAAAAAATATTTAAAAGATACTTTAGTTATAGGATTCTTTCTTGCTCCTCAGACAAGCAGGATCCTGAAATGGTTTACATATTGTTAGTTTCTAACAGAGACTGACTGCAGGCCTGTAGTGTTAAGAAGCATAGCACAAAAGAAGGAAAGGAGTGGGATGAAAGAGGAAACATCAGGTAGTCTTTCAGTAAGGCTGGGGAAATGCCCCTGCGTGTATCACATCCTTCTCTGCTGCAATTGTCAGAATGGTTGTTGGTGACCATAAAGGCAGGAGTCTTCAGGCAATTGCTTTTTCAGTAAGGCTGGTGGGATGGAGCCTACTTTACCTTGTCATCTCACTCAGCTACAAATGCAATCAAAACTACCACTTCAGCTAGGGCCATTTCCGCACTAGCCTGTTATAGTGCGATGACTCCACTTTCAACATCCTCTGGAATCCTGGGGTTTGCAGTTTCGGGAGGGGCCGGTTGCAAACCCCAGGATTCCAGAGGATGTTGAAAGTGGAATCACCACGCTATAATAGGCTAGTGCGGAAATGGCCTAGGATGAAGAAGGTGACATAATAACATTGGAAATTAGAGTTCTTTCACACATCCAAAGTCTGAAGAAATAAATATTTTCACTTGCTGCCTGGGAGGCATCCCAGGGTAAAGTATTCTGTAATTACAATATCACTATAAACAATTAAAAATGTTATTCTACAGTGGCACTAAGATCCTCTACAAAGAGAAAGAGAGGGGGAAGAACTTAATTATTGTCCACATTCCTTCATAAAGACTATCCCAACATTCTTGAGTTCATCTTAGGGACACAGTGCATTAATAAAAGATTTTCTCTTCATGAGCCTATCTAGATCAATACTATGACCCACAAAATCTCTTTTGCAGTGCAACACTGGGACTTCTGTGTGCCCTCAAGGTGTGTTCTCACCACATACTGGAACACTTTTTGTTTCGGCAGGTCATCTTTCTCTCAGAACAGTAACTATGACAACAGATGTAGTCAAAGGGAAAGTTTTTCCTAAAATCCAAGTAAGTCAGGAAAATCATAGTTGCTTAGAACTTACTTGACTAAGAATTCATCCAGACTAGCAACTAGTAATGATGCGATCAGCTACATGTAATGCCACTTTGGGCTACTTCTTCCCATTTCTGCATCTACGCACCTTTTTAAAAAATACTAAAATGCATGATCTCTTTTTCTTTATTAATTATTACGATGAATGAGATCACCTCCTCATGCCCCCCACCACAAAAAAAGAGCCTTCTGACACTTTAAACTGAACACGGAATCCTGATTATGTCCCTACCACATTTTTTCTGTTTATACCCTCTTTCTCTTCCCTAATACATCCAGAGCAGTTTTGGAAAGCAGTGGAGAGAGACAAGGAAGGGGGTCTTCCCCCATTCCCTTTTCCTCTCTCCTCCACCCAAGCAGACACCTGTGGGCACTCTCTCTGCTCTCCCCCACACACAGAATGCACTATAAATTGATCTTATACATAGCAGAAAAGGAGTAAAAGGAAGAAAAAGAACAGTATTGGCAAACCAGCTGGTAGGAACAAAAAGATTCAGGAAAGGAGACAGAAAAGCCTGAAATTTTCTGGAATTACCAATGCATCATCTGCAATCATGGAAACAGAAGCAGTAATAACAGGAGTAAAAACCATGATATCAGATATATTTGTCCATTCTGGATGGGCTCTCATACTCTCACATAGACCATTTCTGCACTAGAATGTTATAGCGCTATTATTCCACTTTCAACGTCCTGTGGAAGCCTGGGGTTTGCAGTTTAGGGAGGGCTGGCCGGCCCCTCCCTAAACTGCAAACCCCAGGATTCCATAGAACATTGAAAGTGGAATAATAGCGCTGTAACAGTCTAGCGCGGAAATGGCCGTAATTTCTAATTGCATGGTAGAACTGGATAATAGAAAAGATCCATATCCTTTGAATGAAAGATGTGGAAGAAAGAACCCCCTGCCACTCTCTTGTATTGTTGCCCACATGTAAACGTATATTGTCCTCTGTATGCAACCAATTATGTTGGAATCAAAAACCAAACCAAACAAAACAAAAATGTAATGTTGAAGTGGAAGCTTAAAGATCATTTATACCAGACACTTATTTATTTATTCTGTATCTATCCAGCCAGCCATTATCCTTTTGCCTATCTAGACATACAGCCCACAAATTATACAGTGATGTTGTGTTAGAGTACTTGTATATAATTCTCTACTTGTTTAAAGAACTATATACAAACAGTCTATCACAACATCATTGTGTAATTTGTGGGCTGAAATCCTAATACACAGTTACATAAGAATAAATTTCCCTGAACTCAGTGGGGCTTATTATGTATAGGTATGTACAAGACTACGCCATTAAGCTGTATCTACATTCCTGAGAATTGTTATTTGCCGTCATGTTGACTTTGACTTACAGCAACCTTATGAATGGTAGACCTCCAAGAACCCAGTCATTAAGTCTTGCAAACTCAGGGCCCTAGCTTCCTTGACTGAATCAATCCACCTGTAGTGGGTAGAGATGTGTTTGGGGTCATGAAAGTTCAGATAGGATTATGCAGAAAACCCCAACGCAGATGGGTTTATGCTAATCCCTTCACTGCTTCAGGCTCTTGGCCTATTTGAATACAATGAAAGACAAACTGTCCAGATTGGAAAGCAATCAGAGACCTATGGAAATCATCCCTATGCACCCTTCCTGACTTAATATTAAGAGATTGTCATGAGTCACAATGTTTTGTCTCTCCGGAGTTAAGCAGTCAGCCCATTCTGGGCTTTTCTTCAGTCCCATGGGAAAGTCATTATGGTTTTGTCAATGTAACCCTTCAGGGTGTGAAATAGGGTATAAAAACCCTAGTTCTGACCCCAATCAATTGTAGTACATAGAATATAGTGTGCTCCAGACTGCTGTCCTTCCATGCTGAGTCTCTCTGCTGTGATCTTTTTTTCAGGACTGGTAACTATCACCCCTTCCACCCAACCTCTCTCTATCCAATCTTTCTTGCCTCACTTTCTGATAGACTTGTATGGTTCTTAAGAGTGTCTGGTTTCTCGTTATATTTGTCAATTCAAGTAAAACACTTTAACTCAGTTTAAGTCCTCTCTACAAGTAGTACTGGTATATGTAGTATAGGTACTGGTATATGTAGGTGAAAAGATCCTGCCATTACCCTCCTCTTGCAGAGCTCCTTTACGCTATAATTTCCCCAAATTCTGAGGAGATGCTAGCAATGTGGGTGTACCCCAACATCATCTACCCCTTAAGGTAACATCCCCTTGTGTCCATATGTTGACTTGGAACAAAAAATAAATGTATTATACATTTCCTTTTCCATTGGCAACAGCAAAGCTCTTCTTTTTGGAAAATGGTCATGTCTCTATCCTGTGCAAGGTTTCAGAGTACTTCGTAGGCAGAATACAGTAAGTTTTCTAGAGGGAATAGATTGTCAGACAGAGCCTATTTGCAGCAGAGCAGTCGAGCTGATTAAGGAGCAAGACACCATGGCTTAAAGGAAAACAAACTAAAGTTTTATTAAAGAAACTCCATACTAAGATAGGAAAATTACTGGGGGCTATATAATCTTACTGCATTCTCAGGGGGACCTGGGAAGGAGGAGGAGGGGTCTTGAGAAGAGGCAGAGAAATTTCTAAGAGTATCAATTTATGCCATAGAACAGTGGTTCTCAACCTGTGGGTCCCCAGATGTTTTTGGACTTCAGCTCCCAGAAGCCCTGAGCACTGACCATAGTGGCTGGGGCTTCTGGGAGCTGAAGTCCACAAACATCTGGGGACCCACAGGTTGAGAACCACTGCCATAGAGGGATCAGGACAGGTAGAGCCAAGAAGGAGGGCATTTCAGGTCACCCTAACTAACTCTATTACTGTTGTCCCACTGCAAGGCATTCTGGTTTCTTCAGTGCTAAGCATTGTTGCACTTCTACCATAGAAGACCACTGAGGCTTTATTTCTGAGTGTCATTCCCTCCAACTCAAGATAAAGCAGTCCTAATCGGGATCCTGTTGACATGCTCTGCTTGTTATAATGCTTACATTTATCTCCAGATCTGACAGTAAAGAGGCTTTCTTAAAGACTCACTGTATTCTGTTTATGAATTCACTTGGGGCCTATCACCACAATATGTACTTTGGACATTCTTAAACAGAAAGTTCTCTCTCCATAGGAGAATTTCCAAAAATCAAACTACCCAAAATGGTACAATCTGGAATTCTACCACCTCAGTGCACCAGGTGATCCACACATTTGAACAGGGAAAGAAATGGTGACAAAAGAAGCAGCAGGGCATGTATTTAGCTCTGCCCCCCATCCAAAGTCTTGTGTTTCTCCTGCTTCTCCTGCTTCTGTTGCTGAGCCCAGCAGGATGGCTGATGTACAGAGCTTAGAACCCTGATTATGCACATTTCTAATCTGTGTGAGACCTTCCATGAGAACAGGAGCCATCCAAGTTCAGAGAGTGGGAGTTGTTGCTGCTGTTTGCCTTCAAGTAATTTCTGACTTATAGAGACAGGGTTCTCTTGGCAAGATTTGTTCAGAACAGTTTGCCCTTGCCTTCCCTTGAGGCTGAGAGAATGTGGCTTGCCCAACATCATCAGGTAGATTTTCACAGCCAAATGAAGATTTGAATCCTGGTTTCCCAGTGTCCGAGCTCAACATTCAAAGCACTACATCATGCTGCTTCATGGGGCTGTTGCCCTTTTATCATAGTTTGCCGATTCATTCGAGTAATGTGTGAACAGCAGGCATTCCAGCTACTTACGTGTGAACTAAAAATAGAAAGGGGCAGTGGTACACTGGTCCCAGGTCTATGCTCCTTCTGTCACCAACTTTCCCATGCTGAGCAAGGAGGTCAAGAGAGGGATTTATTCATTTTTGTTTAATTAAAATCCTCTGTCCAGTAAAATCCAGAACCCTGATAAATCAGGGTACCCCATCACGTGGAGGTTTATAAACACATCCAAGCAGATGCCATAGAAGCCGCCTCTAAGCCTTCCCCTTCAGTATGGGAAGACTGAGGGTTTAGTGAGGAGCAACAAGGACATAGAAGGGCTTGGCCACTTTCTTATAAATTTTGAGCCCTTGTATGAATGGACTGAACATTTGCCTAGGCTGAGGGCTCATCTCTAGGGGAATGGACATTGGCTCTGAAGTCCTGTTTTGTTTTTGTTTTTCTCTTGTTCTTCTGCATTTGTTATATAGTGCACAATCAGCATTATCCTCTCATCCTTCGGGGATGAGAGATCACCAAAATGGTTTTCTTCCTGCCTGTGTTTCATTCTTACTACCTCTGCCCTATATAAATAATTATATTTCTGTCATAACAATCACCATGGGCAGTGAAGACATAGAGATAGTTAGAAATTTTCTATACCTGGTCTCAGTCATTCATCAAAATGGAGACTGCAGTCAAGAAATCAGAAGAAAATTAGGACTTGGAAGGACAGCTATGAAGGAAGTAAACAAGATCCTCTAGTGCAAAGATACATCTTTGAACATCAAAGTCAGGATTGTCCATGCCACCACATTTCCGATTTCTACGTAAGGATGTGAAAGCTGGACAGTGAAAAAAAAAATAAAGAGGAGAATCATCTCATTTGAAACGTGGTATTGGAGGAAAGTTATTTTGATACCAAAGACTGCTAAAAAGACAAATAAATGAGTCTCAGAGGAAATCAAGCCTGAACTCTCAGTAGAAGCCAAGATGACTAGAGGCTCCCACTCACTGGACACATCATGAGATGACATGACTCATTAAAAAAAGTTGATAATGCCCTATAAAGTGGAAGTCATTAGGAAAAGATGAAGGCCACATTACAGGTAGATTGATTCAGTCAAGGAAACTGTAGCCCTGAGTTTGCAAGACCTCTGCAGTGAGATGTCAGAATGCTTGCTGCTTACCTTATCTAGAAAGGCTCCATGAGAACAGTTGGAGTAGCTCCAACTAAGGTGCAGGGATGCTGAGTCCCTCCCCAGATACTCTTGCTCTGTTAATATCTTGGAAACAGGCACAACAGCAGGGCAGTTGGTGACCTCAATTCTTAGAGAGCTCTCATTCATAGAGTTGTTATTAGTTGAAATTGACTTGATGACAAATAATAACAACAACATAACATCATCACCAGTAAAGGTCCAAGTGCCATCTTTGACATATCCTTTGTTGGAGTTATTCCATGAAGACTGTGTATCATGTGATGGAAAAGTTCTTAAAGTTTTATCATGTCAGTCTGCAGATTGCAGGACCAATGGACACTGCCAACTCCCATACTAAAAATAATGCTCCATCTACCTATAAAAAACTCAAAGCCTGGCTGAAGACTTAGCCTTCTCCATTTGTAAAGATCCTTTTTTTCTCTCTCTCTTACTAAGGTAGCATTCAAACATGCAGCTTCCATTGGCAGTGTGAAATAGTACACTCCAAGAACTCTTTGACCATGTGGTCTACTGTTTTTGTAAACTAGCCCTAAGCCTTTTATTGTAATACATGCTTTGTATACAAAGCACTCAGTTTATTATTTATTCTTTGCCAAAGCCAAGGTCTAGGTTGCTGTGCTCTTGGGAGAGAGTCTAGACCATTCACGCAATAAAATGCCATGTACAGCTGCAGTGGTAGGTACAAAAAATAATTGGAACAACTGTCGCCTAAAGCCAAGCCATGCACAGACACTTAATTGTCAGCGTGGCTGGCATGAGATGGATACAAGACTGGATAGGTCTGGGAAGCAGGAAAAGCTGCAACCAGGAATATATCCAAATGTGAATGAGACAAATGTGTTCAGAGGTGTTAGTGGTGTCTCATTTCAAGATGAGAGGAGAGGGAATTAGATGCTGCTGAAAGCCTGGCGCATGTCTCCGAATATTACTGTTTTAATGTAAGTTGAAATATTCCCCTGGAAGAGCAATAAACCTATGGAATAACTTGGCAAATGAAAAGCCATTGAAGCGAGTAGTGTAAGTGATGGAATTTAAAAGACAGCTAGGCCTTTTTATGGTGAGGCGAAGGGAAATGAATTGACAAAGCAGGGAGTAGGGGTTGAATATAAAGGGCAAGTAGCCTTTTTCCTTCCAGGCACACTCCTTGTTGAGTCTTCATTCTATTTTTTTCCCCAGTCTTATTATGTAAACAATTTTGTAGTTGTTTGCAAAAATCAAAGAAATAAAGGATACTAAATGGAGGATCAAGCTACTGGATCCTAAAGTTGTATCAGGACAAAATTCACATTTGAAGGTGATTAAGTAGGCACAACTAATCTGTGTTTTGCTCTGCATTGAGGGGGTCAATATAAGGGCTTTGCCCCCTCCAAATAAGAGTTCTACTCCCCCATGAAATTTTTCTCTAGTCCCTAAATATCTAGCATTGTAATAACTTAAAACTTCAGTCAAGCATTTAGAAATACAGTTTTGGCATCCAAAGAAAAGACGAAGGCAAAGTTTTAGACCTGAACAATTTTCATTGTCTCCCCCTCCACACTGCCAGAAATTTGGAGAGTGAAAGGGAAAAAAAATCATTTGGTGAGGCAGAATTCTTATTTAGAAGGGCACTATCTTCATTTTGGCCATTTCTGCACTACACTTTTATAGCATGATTATTGCACTTTCAACATCCTCTGGAATCCTGGGGTTTGCAGTTTCGTGAGGGGCCGGCCAGCCCTCCCGATACTGCAAACACCAGGATTCCAGAGGATGTTGAAAGTGGAATCATTGCGCTATAACGGGCTAGTGTGGAAATGGCCTTTGTCTCCCCCGACCCAGCCACATGCCTACTCTTACATCTCTTTGATAACCTTGGAACTGAAATCACCATATTAGCATTTCCTTCCCCCTAAGCAATGTATGGGGAAAAGTTAATATTATGCATCCTTCCCACTGTTTTTTTCCAACCACATGTTAGTGGGAAAACCCAGGTCCGCATGTTTCATAATGATATACAGGTTGGGCTATGGGTTCCCTCATGATAACAAATGAGTTTCTATTTGTTTACCGCTGAGTAGCCAATGGCTATACGGTGATTCATGATGACCTCTGTGATATTTAGAGGGGAGTTACATGCCCCCAAAAAGAAACACCTAGCAGCCCTGATTGTCTGGAGACCTCTAATTAAAAAAAAATCTACTGACTTTACCCCAAGTGAGCTTTTAGAACTGAATCTTTTAGAACTCCAACTGTGCTAATATAATAATATTTTCAAATAAATCTACATTGCTTTTTATCCCACCCTACCTTTGTCTAATGTGACATCCTATCATATGGCAGAGATCTGACTTTTGAGTTAGACCATGAAGACATTCAGTTCATTATTTCCTCCCATCTCCTGAAATTATTTCATGGACATACTGTCAACATGTTCTGTGCCCCTCTCCTTTCGCTTTGGTTATAGGCCTGTTCTCCAGAAATGCACTTTTACTGTGGAGGACCCTATGCTAGGCATGCAAACCATGTGACACAACCAAAATCTTACTTTGTAAACTTTGGGTCAAGTTAAGAAAATGCAAGAGGTTTTTCCTTCTTGCCTAAGCTCTCAGCCCTGGAAAACCTGGAAACAAATTTGGACTGGGTGACTTCTTGTACCATCATTAGCATCAGGAGCAAAGCAACCATGTGAGCTAATGGTGATCATCTAGGTGGTAGCTCAACATCTTGGGCTGTCTTCCACTCCAAATAGCCATCAGCTAATCTCAAACATATTTGAAGGCACAGCTCTAAGTTACTAGCTGGAGCTTTGTAACTGACCTAGGATCAGGATTTCTGTTTCTTCTCCAGAATTTTAGCAAAGAGACTGCTCCATTTGAATTATCTGCCCCCTGCAGTCTACAGGAGTTGCTGGAGTCATGGGACCCAGAAAATGTTGAACATCTCAGTGACTGACCCCCCTCCCAGGTTCTGAAACTCCCTTCTCAGGGAGCTTACACTTGCAGCCTTCCTATCATCTGTCCGAAGACTTCATTGGCCAGGGTGGTTGCTTCAGATGTAAACTAGAACCCAGCAACATCTGTTTTCCAAGCCCCAACTTACATCTTACTGTTTCCCATATGGGTTTCTGCAACATAATTCTGTTTAAGAAATCTCCACATAGGCTTCTGAAACATAATTCTGTTTAAGAAATCTCACTGTGTCTGCTCTTTGCTCTCATCTAAACTGCTCCTTCCTATCTGATACTTGTCATTCAAATTGTAATTCCCCGTCATATTCTTCTTTTCACTGTTTCCCTCTTCTCACAAAGCTTTTTAAGTTTGTGGTACTTACTTTTAACAGGCTCCAAGATTGATGCCTCTGTCTTTTCCTTCTGCTCTTTTTTTACATGTTCTGTAAAAGAATTTAACCCAGCGAGGTCTCCTGTCTTCATTAAATTTTAGATTATTATTCCGCTTTTGTGCCTTCTTGGCTGCCCCAATATTTTTCCTGGAAAAGACGGATGGGTCACTGAGACTGGTGACACATATTAGAGGACTGCATATAGTACGTACTTTCAATCAGTACCCTTTGTCTTTAATGAGAGACCTGTCATTGCAGTTAGCAACAGGTCTGATTTTCACCAGCCTGGATTTGAGGGACATATACTACTGAGTACGCGTACTGGAGTGAAAGCCTGTATTCAACACTCTCTTGGTAGGCATTTGACTATTTAGTAATCCCTTTTGGGCTTAGCAGAGCCCCCAGAGTTTTCATGCAGTTATCAATGAAGTGTTTCATGAACATTTGTACAAAGAGGTTCTGGTATATCTGGATGATGTACTGATTCATAGTAAAATGTATGAAGAGCATGGTGAGGAAAGTGTTGAAAAATTTGTTAGACCATCATTTATATGTTAAACTGTCAAAATGTGAACTTCATACTGTCAAAATGGAATATTTGTGGTATCAGATCTCAAAACAAAGAACAGAGATGGACCCCACAAAGGTAAAGGGGGTACTGGGTTTGGAGCCCACTAAGATCCTTAGACAGTTGCAAAGCTTTCAGCAATTCCTACTGGCAGTTCATTTCCAATTTTGCCCAGGTGGTGTTGCCCTGACAGACTTGTTGAAAACTAAGACCAAGAAGGAAGAAAGCAAAGCAAAGAAAAACTGAGCTCCAAGTTCAATTGCAGCCCAGAATGTCACAAAGCCTTTGAGAAGTTTAAGAGACTACTCAGTACTGAAGCCATTTTGAAGCAGCCAGATCCCATGGACCTTTTCATAGTGGTGTTGGAAAGAGTACGTGACATCCTTCTGCCCCATCATGACACTGACTGTGCAATCAAACTGGAGGTGGGGGCTAAGGCCATTTCCACAAGGGGGTAAATCCCCGCGCTGGGATGACCGCACACGGAGGTCGCCCACACCGCCGCGTGCGCTAGAGCGGGTAAAAAAGGGGAGGTTCCACACCTCCAACCGCCCGCGCACGGCTGCGGGGTGGCGCTGCGAGTTTTATAAAAACCACCTTTCCAAGTGGTTTTTTTAAAACTTGCCCGCGCTACTCTGTTGCAGTGCCTGGTGAGGAACCGCATGGACGCGCTAGCACGTCCCTGCAGAGCTGCCCAGGGGTGGGCTTCTGGCTGGCGTGCTGCCCTGATTGGCAGAGCGCTGCCGGAAGCCGCTGGCCGCCATTTTGGGCGCTGCCGGGTGCTGCTGAGCGCCGCAGACGCCGCCAAACATGTGGAGCAGTGAAATCGCGCTGCTCCCCGCGGGGACGGAGCCTCCCGCTTCCAGGTAAGCTCTGTCCCCGCGTGCTCTGCCCCGTTTCCCCCGTGTTCCCCCTCCCGTGTGAAAAGGGCCTAAGTTGCCTAAACCAAATTGTATTCTATGTCTCCCAAAGAAATGGAAATGCTGAGAGAATTTATTGATAACAATTTATAGCAGGGTTTCATTCAGCCAGTCATAACATCAGCTTTGGACTATGCCAAGAACACCTGCAAAAGGTACACCGATCAAAAAAGAGATCAGAATTGGAATTTTAAGCCACAGGACATGGTGTACTTATCCACAAAATTGTATAATACCACCAGCCTTCTAAAAAGTTGGGATCTAAATGCACAGGGCCATCCCACATTGTATGCTTAGTGAATCATGTGACCGCTGAATTAGAGTTGCCCAAATCTTATAGACAAATCCATCCTGTGTTTCAGTTCAGCCTTCACAAATTGGCAGCTGAGTATGGCACCCTGCTTGACCACTTTATCCCCACCAATCATGGTGGTCCGGGACCAGCATTTTGAAATTTTGGGTTTATGGTGACCCAAGGGGCAGCTACAGTATTTTGTTAGCTGGAAACACCTGTTGGCCAGTGAACGTGAATGGATGGATGCTCAACATCCCCCACTTGGGTTCACAAGTTTCATGACATGTACCCAAATAAGCCAGGATAAAGATCCATGTTTTAGGAGGAGACAGTTTTGGAAGGGCAGAATGTCACATCAGTTTTGCTTTCCCTGCCATGTATTGTGCGCACAAATTTATAATGCTACTGCTTATAAGACACTGTAAATTCTATAGGTCTTTTAGTTCTGGCCATTGCCAGAATGTGCTGTTGTTACTTTACTGTTCCTGAAAAAAGGGTTTTACAAACTATTAAGCCTAATTTCTGGGCACTTATTTAGTGCAACTCTTCACAACTGGAGCAAGACTTTGCCCAGTCTCCAGTTTTCCTTCTCTCTATCATTTCCAAGCTCCTGTTTTGGGGTGGCAAATGTGTTTTTCCTCATCTGTTTGCCTCATGCAAAGTGGAGCAGAAGACGAATTTTAAAAATTGTGAAACATAATTTGAGTCACCCAAGACTTTTACTGATTAAGGCAAAGGACATGATGTGCTTCCTCTCATTTCATATCATTTAACTTAATTTATACCCTGCCTTTCTCCCAAGATGGGACCCAAGGCAGCTTACAAAAAGCTGAATAGATTGATACTTCAGTTTTACCTCCACAGTCATTACAGAAGGCCCTTTTCCACCACTACACTTGAGGGAAGTAGGCTAGTTTTAGAGGTCCAGGACAGGTCCAGGACACACAGACACAGAGCTCTACCCTCTAACATCTTATGCTGCTCCCTGGTGCTCTGCAATCACTGGCTGCCTGAGGCACCTGCTTCACTTTTTGTAATGACTGGTCTGGTCCTGCAGTCCAGGGAGCTATGCTCTCTCTCCTTTCCTATTTCAGCTGTCTGTGTACCATTATACTTCAGACAATAAAGTGCCTGGGGCAGCAGAGCATAGAGAGGTAATGTGGAGAATAATTCAAAAGTTCAGCTCTCCTTATGACTATGGAGGTTTTACTTGATGTAGGCTAGCTAGCTGGGACTTTGTCAGGACACCAAGAGTTGACATCTTACCTCCAGTTCCCTTAGTAAGGTAGTTCCACAGAAAACCAGGCAGAATAAACTCTGTGGGCCAATGGTACCTCTGGGCAACTGAACCAGTTTCAATACCTTCAGTTGACCTCTTTCCTGCCCAAGTCAATCAAGAGTCACTAGTGATTGGTCCATATATAGCCCACATATCTCAGTCAGTTCCTGAAGCTGACTGTCAAGGTCAGAGACCTGGGCAGCAAGCCAGCCCAGAGAAGAGAGTGGGAGAGCCAGCAAAGTCCAGCTGGGAGGAGAAAGGAAGCACTTTTACTTAAGTTCAATTACCATAGCACCAAGCGAAGCTGTAATCAGAGTTCCAAAGCCAAGGGCCAAGGGTCCAGAGATCAATTCAAGGTATCAGGAAGCGGGTGCTGGGAGCAAGGTACAGGCAAGAGGAGAACTTGTAAGAAGTTTGCTACAAGCAAAGGGAAGCTTCCAGGCAGGCAGTTATATAGCCGCAGGCACAGGTGTGTCCGGTCACCGCTTCTTAAACTTAGCCAAGGAAACCTCCCGTTGCACAGCCCTCTTGAGTCTCTGCCTTGATTGGGGGCTTATTGAACCAGGCTCCAGAGCCTCTTCAGAATTGGATTCCTGTTGCTCTAAAGGAGCAGGCAGAGGAATGTCCATGCCTGCTTGGTCCATGGCAGCAGGGGGAGCACTTTAGCTGCAGGACTCATCTCCAGCCAGAGCAACAGGGACCCACAGCTACTGCTGCTCATCATCTCCACCCTGAGGAGCAACAGCAGGGGCCACATCAGCAGCAGCTCTGACAGGGGCTTCAGTTATCACACTGTCCTGAAATTGGATCCTCAGTTGTGGGTGATCTCTGAGACTGCCTGAACTGAGACACCAATGTGCTACTTAACGTTACACTGTTATAGTGCTGTTATTCCACTTTCCACATCCTGTGGAATCCTGGAGTTTGCAGCTTAGGAAGGGGCATTTAGAATTTTCAGCCAGAGAGCTCTTTGGCCTCAGTAAACTACAAACCTCAGAACTCCAAAGGATTTTGAAAATGGAGTAATAGCACTATAATAGTGTAGTGCGGAAAGGCCCTTAATGTCACCATTCTCTGCTTTATACATGAACAAGGCAGATGTAACTCTTTTTTTAAAGTGTCTGTTCCTATCTCTTCCAATTTTACCTTTAGATGCACCTTGTCATCCCGGTTTTTCTTGTTTGACCCTTCTTTTACTATTTTCTCCATTTTCTTCCCAATATGTCCTGTCTTTAATCAGATTATAAGTCTACATTCAGGAGCTATCTTTAAAAAAAACAACAAAAAAAAACAACCCTTGTTTGCATGGTGCTGGTGGTTTTGGGCACTTCATACATAATAAGCAATAACCTTGTGATTATTTCTCCAAGGTGTTTACCAGTGGACTGGCTCAGCAGATTGAGTGCTATTGCTTTAAAGAGAGTTAAATAAGCTAATGTACTAGCTTAGGTATGCAGACCAAAGAAACAAATCCCTTTCATTAAAAAACAAAGTTAACAATATTTGAATAATGTTATAAATACTAGGAAACAAAAGAAAACATAGGTACCTAATATTCTGAAAGTACCCTGATTTTATGCAATTTAATTATGAATCTATTGAAAAGCCGAATTTTGCACCTTGTTGAAAGTCATCTATATGCACACACACACAGCCGCACAGCAAACTCTCTCCCCACACACTTTTAGTAAAATGGTTCCCCAGCCAAAACACCAATATTTTGCCTAGCCTTGCTTTTCACTTGACACCATTTTCCTTAACACATTCAATATTTCCAATTAGCTATTCTGCTCACTTCTTAAATAATCCTTAACAGTGTATGAACTACATCTACGGTTCAGTACTTTCCCTTCTGCTAATCAAATCCTGTTCATTTCCAAGGATTAAATCCTGCAATTATTTGTGCAAACTGTATAAGAAAATCAGACTGGCGCCGTATCCCCAGGCACTCTCTTATTTGGATTTTTCATGACTGATATCTGCTTCGTTTGCCATGATCATGCTTCCCCTGGATATTATCAGTATCTCACACACACCCTCTCGCAGATTCTGCATTAATTTACGCGCAGAGGAAACCATCTCCCATGTTCCTTTCATTAAATTCAATCATTCTCTTTGTCTTGATTCAATTTCCTCTTTGCAATAGAATGTTTGTAGTGGGTCCCCCTTCCTACCCACCCATTCCCTGTTAACCACATTACAACAGTAAAAGAAAGTCTTATCTAGGGGCAGATTGACAATTTAACATTCTAGTCATTTTCCCGATTCAAAGAATTGAGGCTTCATCATCCATTTAGCACAGTGAGCACTTCAGAAAGGAGATATAAAATCCTTGCCTTTGATTCTACCACTATTCTTTATCTAAGTAAAACACTTCCAGGGTTGCCATTTTGTTTGTAATTATATCTCCTGAACGCTTTAAAAGAACTTCCTTGTGTGAGTATATACGGGGCAATGGATGATTTATTTGCTGCACGTCCATATGAGAATCAATGGGCCCATTATACCAGAATGGCACACTCTCTCTTCAGATGATAATTAAAGCTCTGGGAAGGAAAGCTGCATGAGGCACATGGAAGCCAGGACTTCTCAATGAAAGGTTTGTGTTGGCAGAACTGTCTAGGGTTTGTGCCACTGATAGGCCTATTGGGAAATCTGCTGTCATTTTGTTCTGAAGAGTTTGCCAGGTTCTTTCTGCCTAGTGGGGCAAATCTCCCCTTCCCTCAGATGCGCACATACACACACACACACACACACGCGCGTGCGCGCGCGCGCACACACAGATAGTTGTTTAATTTGTAGAGAGTTCAGTTTTTCTGTAATGATCAAGCCAAGATAACCAAACCAGAGGCTTTTCTTTAAGTAATTTTCACAACTATTTGTTTCTTCTTTTTTGTTGCATTTTCCTTCATCTAATCAGGTTATTCAGCAGGATGGCACTGAGCAGTCCAATGACAGTGATATTAATCGAAGCGAATGCCTATTCATATGAAAATCTATTCCAGAAAGAGAGAGAGCGAGAGAGAGAGAGAGAGCGAGCAATGGTTGTAATCTCCAGCAGTCCTCTAAGTAAAAATGGAGCCCAAATATTGTGACAATTTTAATATGGGATTTTTCTCAGTGGAGATTGATCAGGATAAAAACACACTTTAAAATACACGTTGGACAATTAAGTTAGCCTTCTATAAATTACCAATCAAAGCATCAGTGGCCTGTTCAAGTTATGCTCACTACTCACTCTTGTGGCTATTAGAGTTGCTCCAATAATTTTTAGTTTTACATTTGAGTCCCCTCAGGGAGCAAAGTGGGATAAAAATAAATATGATGATGATGATGGTGGTGGTGGTGATGATGATACATGCATGTTGAAGGCTTCTGTCTTCTTGCAAACCCTCCCAGTGTATGTCAGCTTACCAGCTGTGTTATGGATCAAGCTAATTTATATCTTGAGATTATCTCATGATTTTATTTTACCTTTTGTATTGTATGCTTAATTATTAATGTACATACACCTGCTTTGAAATCTTCAAGTGTTAGTAGTTTATAAATACCATAGACCTATGGAGTTTTCTAGTTAGGAACATACTAATTTTGCCTCTTTTGCTGAGTCTTTATATCAGATTTTGCTATTGCAAAACCCTGTCCCTTCTAAGACTCCTAAGGCTGAGTGCCCCTTACTTGGCAATCTCTGAAATTATCCTTATTAATAGTATTCCTCTGGATCACATAAGGCAAGTTTGGATATGTGTAATCCATATGTTTCTCTGAATTCCAGTCAGCAGAACTTTGGTTTTCTGCCTTATCTGGCAGATGCTTGCTTAACTGGCATTATGTGGTAATTTCTGTAAGAATTTTGCTGGTCTCTTCTGTCTTGCTGGTATTTTTATGTGTTTTGATCCTGTTCTATGGCATTCCTTTCTGTTTATATCTATTCCAGGGTCACCAAAAAGTGTTTCTTATGCATCCAGTAGGTTTGGCTGAACTGCATTTTACCTTGGCACTGTTTGCCAGTTTCCTGATATAACAGGTGTATTGACATTAACTGTAGGGCTTTCATCTCAGACCTTCTTTGAAGTGTTTATAGACTAAGTTGTATCTGCCTTTGGTTTTAGTTCCAGAGTGAATTATAAACAATTTCTGACATCTCTTTTAATGTTATTGCCATTTGGTTATCTACTCTTCTAGCTTCTCAACCGTAATACAACAAGAATGTTCAGGTGACTTTTTATATAAAAACTTCCACTGATTAGAAAGAGGTGAGTTAGAAGTCTTTCTTTGGTTCACCCATCAATGACAATATGGGAAATATGCAACAATCCCTGCATGGTCTTATAGTAGAACATAGCCACTGCCTGACACTGGAATGCTCTGCATTTCTGTGTCCAAGCCAAAGACAAACAATAGTAAAGATCAAAAGTATGAAAAATCATGGCTGCAGGACACAAGTATAACCAAACAACCATTACAAATGGAAAGGGAGATACTAGATTGTTCTTGTTGTGTGCCTTCAAGTCATTTCTGACTTATGGTAAGCCTAAGGTGAACTTATCATGGGGTTTTCTTACCAGTAGCTATTTTGCTGGCATGAACACTTTTAGCATCATGTCTGCTTTGGCCTGTAGTGACCCAACTGTGAAGATGGGCTCCTAAGGTACCCTTCTCCCCTTCTGCATTCCAGATATTTGGAGTGCAATCCCCATACACCCGAGATAGCAGACTAATAGCCACGCTGTCTGGAAGTGATGGTAAATGCAGTCTATCAGAACTGGAGAACACAAGGTTGAAGATGGCTCTTCTTTATCATTGGCAGATGACATGCTCAATGTGGAAATACATATATATTATTAAATGTGATATAATATGTTATCACATTTTGACTTCTCATTCCAGTGCCCTATGAACCAGCTATACAATTTTGATAAGAGTAGGTGCAGCACAAAACAGAATTTCTATAAATCATGCATTCTAATTCTATAAATAATTTATCTCTTCTGGTGTGAATTATTACCTGAAAATGTATTTTCCCCCTAAAGAACAATTTTTCTGAATTGTACTGACACACAATTTTGCAAAAATCACGGCTTATGTATACAATATATTTCTATTTCATTTATTACGGAGAGAGTTCACAATAGGAATAATTCATAAATGTTATGAATGAGTGGAGGACCCTAGCTGTATATAGGTATATCTCTTTTTCAAAACAAGTTGTACAGATCCTGTCAGCTTTTGGAAGCTAAACAGGGATCAGCCCTGATTAGCGCTTAGATGGCAGACCACCGACAAATTCCAGGTAGAGTGGTCTATATTTGAGAGGAAGGAACTGGCAAAAGCACCTTTGAGTATTCTTTGCCTAAGAAAACCTATGAAATTCATGGAGTCACCATAAGTCAACAGGTAACTTGAAGGTACGCAAACATGCACACACACACGCAGAGGCGTGCGCGCGCACACACACAAGGAAATGCCTTATTTTTCCTGAACTGATTGGTTATCAGTGGTGATAGCAACCATGAAAATTTAGGATTTTCCTTCCAGCTCTATGTGTGATCTTTATGAATGTTATGAATTTGGCCACATCACCCGCCACATGACCAGTTCGAAACACTTGGCTGGATTTCAATCTCGGGCTTGCACAATAAATTTAAAAATGTATTATGCGTAGCCTGAGTAGTTTATATTCTACACCTCTGCTTCAGGTCCCAGCTAGGGGATCAATGAAGTTCGAAATGTAGTAAAGTCAGCTAGCATTTTGTTTTTAATGGCAGTTATGTCCAGAAGGATTACTGTTGATTGCCAGTACTAGGAAAGGGGCAATTGTGCAAGTAGGAAGAAATAGATCTCCTTCTCAGTTATTTATTTCAAGTCATGGCCCAAGGAACTGCAGCAATAGAACGCGGGCTGCATTTAGGCCCAACCGTTCATCTTGAAAGAAAGTGCTCAATAAAAGGGGAGATGTGGAGCAGCGTTCCCTGGCATTGTGCCCTCCAGATGTGTTGGGCTACCATTCCCAGAATCACTGTGACTGATGGTGACTTTTAGTTCCACACATCTGGAGGGCATCATGTTGGGGAAGACTGATGCAAAATGTTCAGAAAGATTTCTTCCTATATAATGAAAGAACAGTGGAAATTCTAGAATGGGTAAGCCATTTCCTCATGGGAGATGGTTTGAGACAGTTGATGGGACATGCCCTCATTAGGAATCCCAACTGACCAGGATATCATAGCTTCATCATTTTCTTGTCCTCTGATCTAACTACCAGACTTATTTTGCAATGGGAGTTGGAGTGAAGCTGGAACACCTGGAATGAAAGTCAGCAGCTTTGTTTCTGAAGCACTGCTTGGTATGTGCATATGCATAGATATGTGCTAATTAGCTAGTAATCTCAGCTCAGTCCCAGCTCATCATTTCACATGCAGATGCTAGAAAGACTTCAGAGTCCACCTTGGTGCTTTTTTATTGGCCCCATCCATCCCATAATCTCTGTGGAGCAGAAACAGAAAGAGCAGATGAGAGGGAGAGACTAGTGCTCACTGTGGCAGCTGTGGAATGTTAGGTCCAGAGCTTGAGTAGAGTTTTTTTTACTACAACTCCCAGCATCCCCTTAGCCATTGGCTGCTAAGGAGCCAGGTAGGTGAGGTAAAAGTGGTCAAAAGATGATTGATAGGCATTGGTTAGGCAGACAAGAACCAAAAATCAGAAAAAGGACTGCAGTCAAAGCCAGGTTGGAGCTCAACTACCAGATGAAATGATGTGAAGCAAGGAGCTAGAATTCGTATTGCTGTATAAGGAAGAAGTAGCTTAGAAAGAATGGTTTTAAAAGGACAGGTGTATCTTCATAGTTTATGAGGTCAGGTGACCATCTTCTGGCTATGGATTCTGCTGACAGCACCATGGCCAAGGGTGCACACTATAGAGAGCACTCTTTACTCACAGAATTTAGGTAGCCTGTCTGAGTGAGGAAAAAGAGCTTGGTGCTGTAGGAAGTAAGGCACAAGAGCCCATGATTTAAGGACATCCCTGAGACCTTGGCCATTTCCATCCTGCACTGTTACAGTGCTATTATTCCACTTTTAACATCCTATGGAATTCTGGGGTTTGCAGTTTAGGGAGAAGCCTTTTGAATGCTCAGCCAGAGAGGCCTTTGGCCTCAGTAAACTACAAACCTCAGAATTCCACAGGATGTTGAAAGTGGAATAATAGCACTGTAACAGTGTAATGCGGAAATGCCCTTCTAGAGGATTACTCTCTTACCCAGTTTTCCACATAGGTTCCTCAATCTGAGCTGGAAGATAAACTCTGCCAACTGTTACCTGCCAGCCCCAGGGGGAAAAAACCAATAGAAATGGGTGAGTGTCTACTTTGCTCCTGCTAGATTCCACCAGGCTCCCCTCCTGCCCTCAATAAACACGTGCTCTCCAACATTTCACTTCAAAACCTGAACACTTGTGGCTAAGCAACCTAAGAGTTTGGTCAAAATAGTGTGGCCAGGCAAGAAGTGGGCAAAAATTATTAATGAGTAAGAACACACAAAACTACTGTTTTAAGTAGAGAAACTCTGGAATTTATGTACTGAGTTTAGAAAAACCTGGGGGAAAAAGAGAGAAGGAAAAAGGCCAAAACATAAACACTTTACTCTGGCCCTTTCCACAACGCACCTTTTCAAGGAGCTGGGGTGTGGAGATTACGCAAGCAGCCTCCAGCAAGAGGGTCTTGCGTCCCGTTTCCTTCAGCTCCAAAGCTGCTGCCCGCTCACATGAGAGCCCTGCCTCTTCCTTTCGCAGTGCAGCCTGGGAGTTTCCCAGGCTGCACTGGGGCAGGAAGCGCGAGCGCTGCAGCTCCAGAGCTCCACACACACAGCAAGTGCACACAGGGCCCTGGAGCAATGCATGATCATGCACCATTTTCGGCCCAAAACCAAAAATGAAAAAGTGCACGAGTGGTACCTGCCAGACCCTAGAACGTCACGCGATTGTGAGTGTATCAAGTGGACTACTCCTCACATTCACGCAACGCTTAAAGGGCCCTTTCTTATGGCAAATGCTGTGCGAAAAGGGCCTTTGTGTGATATAGGTATATTGGCATAACATGATTAACAATAAACATAATACTATATAATACATTATTCTCAAATCCAAATACCTTCATCAGATCTGCTCAGAATTACAGCTTTCTTTCAGTGAACTCTGTGCTATATCCACCCGCTCTCTTCTTCTCCCTGCTGAGTTAACTGAGTGCAACCTACTGTACTTCTGCATTTTGAACTCAATTTTGCAGCAACTGAAATAAGCAAAAGACAAAGGGGGAAAGTGGGAGGAGTCGGCATAAACCAAGACATACTAAAAGCAGTTGAGAAAGTTAGATGGCAGAGGATTCATTGGGGCTGTCCCTGCCAAACTGGGACGGTTGACTATATGCAGACACTGACTCTATTCACAAAGTAGAATTCTTGAGAATCAATATTTGGAAACATTAATCCACTGATGCCATTCACTGGATAGATAACTGCTTCCTGTGAGTCTGGTAAACACATTAACAATATGATGGCAAACTGGGCTCCTAGATCAACAGTGGGAATCCTGTACCCTTCCATATATTCTTGGACTCCAGCTCCCAGCAGACCTACCTAGCACAGTTAATGGTGAGGAATGCTGGAAGCTGCAGCCCAAGAAAATCTGAAAAATGATATAATTCCTTGTCTTTGCCACTTGCCTGCTTTCCTGACTATGTTGTCACTACTAGTTCTACACATATTCCCCTTTACTGTGGATTTTTATTTGACTTAAATAGTTGCTCTGTTTAAACATAACTTCACCTAGGGCTGTGTGCAAATCAAAGCTGTGTTTTTCCATCTCCCAGAGAATATATAGAAACACTTTGAATGAACTGGCTTAAGTTTTCTTTCAGAATTTGCCTTCTCTTGCAAATAATGAGGGATATCAACCTGTTCTTTTAACAAGATATCAAATTGCGTGTTAGTGGCCATATTCCATGCTCCATGCTGTACTCACAGCTATGCCTTAAGTAGGAAAATGTTTGCAGATGAAATCATATTTGTAGAGTGATGCGGTGAATAGCCCAGGTTAAAACTCCAAGTAACATAAATAATAGATGGAGTGAGGAAGTGAGGTACAACATCCTTAAATAACTTATCTACTAGTTCACAAAAAGATAGCTTATGCAGCTGTGAACAAAACTAAATGCTTATGAGGCCAATACTTTTTCATGGAGCTGCAAAAGTTTTGATGGCATCCCATAGTCAGCTTTAAAATGCCATGCTATCAGGACTCTGGTTGGTAGCTGAACAGAGGTGTCAGCCCAAGTACCATCACTGAACTCTGCTCAAAACAGGGGACTTCAGGGAAACCTGGCAGATCAGCAGGGAAGACTCTCAAGAGCAATAGAGCAGGGCCATGAAGTGGCAAAGCCTGACCACAGTAAGAACTTCTCAATAAGGCTAATTCAGAAAATAGGTCTCCTGTTCTTGACTTAAAGCAACCCTCCCTTCCACTTACCCTGACAGGAGTTGGTTCTGACATCAATAGGTTCTCCAGATCAAGATGAGGCATGTTCGCTGTTCACTGTTTTATTCTTTATTCTCATGATAAGCAAAAATGAACCTCAAATGATGATAATTCAAAACTGATTGGCATGGAATGCAATAAAACCAAAAGGGATGTTGTGGGTTTCTCATATATATTTTTGGCAGGCTAAATCTCTTTGTCATTTGGTGAGACTCAAGGCAGTGGAGTGATAGGGCGTGACAGGAAAACCTGTCACAAAGAAGAATGGCAAGTCCACCACTGTCACTAAGCTGACTTTCTGTCCTTAAGGTCAACCCTCTCTTCACCATTCTTACATGTTTTTAAAAATATGTTTGCTTCCAAAGGAATGATTGACAGGCAAATTTACATGCTGGAAGCATCAGTTAAAGATTAGCGAACTGCATCTTTCTACATGTTAGTGAACTGTGACTCCCAGTTGCAGAGGCCCTGATCTGAGAGCCCTCTCAGTCCCTTGCTGATCCTGGCTTTCCTCTTCTCCTAGGCTCATGGCACCACCATGCAAGCACATCCCTCCCTCCATAAACACAGCTGGTATTATGACATATTTCAGACGTCCCTAATATGCTCCCCAAAACATCTTCCCTCAGCCCTAGAACATAGGATTCCCTGATATACACAAAGGCCATTTCTGCACTACACTGTTATAGTGCTATTATTCCACTTTCAACATCCTGTGGAATTCTGGGGTTGGTAGTTTACTGAGGCCAAAGAGTTCTCCGGCTCAGAATTCTAAATGCTCCTCCCTAAACTGCAAACCCCAGACTTCCACAGGATATTGATAGTGGAATAATAGTGCTATAACAGTGTAGGGTGGAAATGGCCATAGAGAAACAGATTTCTCAGTGGCTGTTCTTAGACTGTGGTACTCCCTCCCAGTAGAGGCTCAGTTGACCTGCTGCCTGCTGTTTTGTCACAGACAGGCAAACCTCTTTTTGTTTAAAGAAGGACTTCTACTTTTCACTGGTTGTGATAGAATAATTTTTTAAAAATATATTTTAAATATGTTTTAACAGTTTTAAAATTGGATTAATTTTTAAAAAACTTTTGCAATATATATTGAACTAATTATATTTTATAGTGCTGTTATTCCACTTTCAACATCCTATGGAAACCTGGGGTTTGCAGTTTAGGGAATTCTCAGCCAGAGAGCTATTTGGCCTCAGTAAAGTACAAAGCTCAGAATTCCACAGGAGGCTGAAAGTGTAATAATGGCACTATAACAGTGTAGGGCGGAAATGGCCTATTTCAGAGTTTAGCCTGGTTCACACCATGCCTAAACTTTAATCTGGCCAGTATGTTTTAGACCAGTGGTTCTCAACCTTCCTAATACCGTGACCCCTTGATACAGTTCCTCATGTTGTGGTAACCCCCAACCATAAAATTATTTTCATTGCTACTTTATAACTGTAACTGTAACTGTAACTTTATAACTGTAACTGTAACTATAACTTTATAACTTTATAACTGTAATTTTGCTACTGTGATAGTTACTGTAACTGTAACTATAACTTTATAACTGTAATTTTGCTACTGTTATGAATCGTAATGTAAATATCTGATATGCAGGATGTATTTTCATTGTTACAAATTGAAGATAATTAAAGCATAGGTTTGCTAATGAAAAAAATATATTACAATAGCTGCATTAATACAAAAGAAGATACATGCCATAGTTCAGTCAATACAGTTCATTAAAGTATATGTTCACAGCATGTCCACCTCCAAGAAACCTCCAAGAAAACTTCCTTCAAGGCTTTTTAGAGGTCATTAAGACTCCAAATCTCACCAGCCCCAACTAATAGAGCCAAGAAGGGCTGCAATCCAACAGCTAGAAGGTCATGACTTCTGACTCTTGGCTCACACTGGCTGGCAGCAGCTCTCTTTCCCAGCCGTACCCAACACTGAGGCTATTTCTGCACCACACTGCTATAGTGCTATTATTCCACTTTCAACATCCTCTGGAATCCTGGGGTTTGCAGTTTAGGGAAGGGCATTAAGAAGTCTCTGCCAGAGAGCTCTTTGGCCTCAGTAAATTACAAGCCCCAGAATTCCACAGGATGTCGAAAGTGGAAGAATAGCACTATAACAGTGTAGTGTGGAAATGGTCTGAACCTGGACTCTTTTGCATGCAAAGGACAGACTCTTTCAGCCAGCAATTACCTGGCTTTGAATGATCCATTCTTCCCCAGACATGCAAGCTTCGAAAGAGAGAAGGAAGATCCCCCCCACACATACTTTGTAATCCTGCAAGATAATGTTTAAGAGTAAAGGGATCTTCAGTATCATGAGAGGAAGGGCCATCTTCCACCGGTACCCGGGGCTGCGGGAGCCAACCATGGCCTGCCTCCTGAGGGTCACTCAGCAGCCCCCCTCCGTCCGTCCACGCCCGCCTGCCATGCATGGAAGCCCCGGCCCCACAGGTGCAGCGCGGGCCTCCCGCTGCCCGCCTTACCTGGCACTTGTCCCCGTCTCCGTCACTTCGCCTAGCCGGGCAACGGTTCGTCCCCCGGTGTTGGTGCCTCACTCCATGGGGGAGAAAGAGGGAAGGGTGAACACAAGAGCCCACGTGGGCTGTCTACTCGTCCCCTTCTTCCCCGCCCGCCCACCAGCTCCACAGGGGGGAGAGGAGGAAAAGATGGCACTGAGCAAGAGGAGGAGGTGGCCCAAGTGAGAAAGGCCGCTGGCGGGGCGGCGGCAGTGACAAGGGGGAGCGGCGACCCCCATGAAAGTGCCATTCAACCCCCAAAGGGGTCGAGACCCCCAGGTTGAGAACCGCTGTTTTAGACCCTTATTGTAATAAGGCTGGGGTGCAAAACTCAAGAGAATAGCAGCCCAAGGCCACCAAGAGCTCCATCCACCAGCAAGGGATGTTTGTCGGGGGCCGTATGCCAGCGATGGCTGGGGTCAAAGGCAAAAGCAGAACCAGAACCCAAACACTGTTCTCCACCCAGTGAAAGGGACCAGTGCTGGGGAAGTGACCAGACATTCTTGCCAGAGGCTGGAAACTAAGTGGATGCTGTGATGCTTATGACAGACCCATTCCATGGTCCAGGCCATGTTTATTAGAATGCCCTGGACTAAGTGTGGATACTCCACCTAGGTCTTCTATTGCGTGTCTGTGGAGGCTAGAACAGTTTACCTGTGGCCTTGGACAGGGAAGAAACTGTAGAACAATAAATCTGCATCCATTAAGCATTTGATGACTTTGAATTATCACTTGAGAGAACTCCAGGCAGCTAATCACAAGAGATGATTACAAAAGGCTGCTGAATGCAGATTGCCCACCTCTGTATTAAATATTCCAAGGCGCATGCTGTGAGGCCTCAGATATAGCTCCTTCCATGCTAGAATGTCCCAGCCATTGAGCCAGAGAAATTCTGGCACCAGTAGAGGCCACAGCATAAACACACTCTATGTGACTAGCAATATCTGGTGTAATCACAGTGGAGAGGAAGGGTACACAAAAGAGCAGCTCCCATGGCTCTATGGCAGTGATGGGCAACTGGTGACCCAGTTGGCATGCACTCTCAAGTGCCTTTTTTTTTTTAAGGGCCTCTGCATTTTCCTCAACATGTTGTGAAAATTCAGTGGCAAATTCTTAAAAGTCCTTTAAAACAATTATTTCCTGCTTGTTTTAATTGTCCTTTCTGAATTTTAATGACATGGCAGTATGGTGGGGCAAGGGGTTGCAGCTAGGGTTGCCATATTTCACTTTCTCAAATCTGGGCGCTATTTGCATATTATGCAAATTACTTTGATTTGCACCTCAGCTATGCAAATCAGGCACATTAATTGTTGCATTTCTTCCACACGTTATTTTAAACTTCATACCATCTTTTTATAGTTACAACTGATCTGAGAGAACCAGTATAGTGTGATATTTAAAATGATGGACTTGGGACCAGGAGACCCAAATTCAAATCTCTGCTGAGTTGTGGAATTGTGAGTTGTGATTATGGGCCATCACTCTTTCTCAGTAGACCTACCTTACAGGATGGCAATGCAGATTAAAATGCAGAGAGAAACCATATGAAGTAGACATGTACATTCCTAGTCAAGTGCAAATATAAGAACAGCAATACTTGCATTTAGCCATGCACAGATATTTCTAACAGTATTCTCATCAGAGTGTTGTGTGTGTGTGTTCCATCAGTTTCTAACTAATGGCAAAAAACTAAGGTCTGTTTACATACCAGTGGAAGCTACTGAGACTGGCTGCTGTCTGATTCAGAGGGCAAGATGTAGAAGAAAGTAGGGACAAACAGCAGTAATTGATAGGGAGAAAAGCATGATCAGATTTCCTTCAGGGATACAGACTAAATAAAACAGTCTACTTTAACTCTCTTTCACCTATATGACTTTTATTCAAAATGTATATGATAAGCGGCTTAACTATGTTAGGCTGCATGCGCTCCCACCAAATTATTGTTTGGTAATGTCAGTGTGATGTTGTGGTTTGAGCATTGGGCTACAATTCTGGAGACCAGGGTTCTATTCCCCACTCAGCCATGGGCACTCGCTGGATAACCTTGGGGTTGTCACACACTCTCAGTCTCAGAAAACCCCATGACAGATTCACCTTAGGGTCACCATAAGTTGGAAACAACTTGAAGGCAAACAACAACAACAACAATAACAATGCCAGTTAAGATAATGATAAATGTTTGTACTTTTCACATTACTACTCACTACCAAATATGTGTATAAATATCTGCCAACTGAGGCAACTTTCCATGCATCTAATGAAGTGGACTGTAGTCTCCAAAAGCTTATGCAAATAAAATTTATTAATCTTTAAGGGCAAATAGTTTTGGTAGTTTAAGTGTTAAGAGAGCAGGGTTTGAATCTCTGCTCAGCCATGGAAACCCACTAGGTGACCTTGGGCAAGTAACACTCTCTCAGCCTCAGTGGGGAGGGGGCAAAAGCAAACTCCCTTTGAACAAATCTTGCCAAGAAATCCCTGTGGTAGGTTTGCCTTAGAGTCACCAGAAGTTGGAAATGACTTGAAGGTACATGACAACAACTCTTGGGTAAATCAGATTAGATAATAGATCCTGTTTTTACTGCAAAGACTTAAAACCCTTATGAAAAGTTTAAAAGGTATTCTTTTGTTACCTTGATTTCTGGGGTTCCTTGGGGGACACCTCAATGTGCTCCAACATGATGGGGAATGGAAACTAGCCAGAGCACAAGCTATAGCAATGCGAGAGGCAGGGTAACCTAGCGGGGTCTTTTTACCCAGTTTTTACAGGGTCAGGCGAAGCCAAAAACCAAACGAAAATGTCCAATAAATGATTTTATTGAATAAAAGTCTCACGCACCAATGCACTCATGCACACATGCACCCAAGAGCTATTAAGAAACAAAAGAGAGGAAATTGGACAGGGGAGTATTAAAGAGGTGTAGCTGGGGTAATACTGCACCTTGTCCTGAAGTCCGTGGTCTGGGAAGACAGTGGAGAGATGAGACTCAGCACAAGGAGGGCTGAGGGGTTTACTCAATGGACAGAGCAGCAGTCTGCTGGGAAGTCTGGGGAGATCCGAAGAAATGCTTAAAAACTGGGACTATTTATAGGGGAAAAAGTACCTGGAAGACTAATCCTTTCCCGGGGAGAACAATGGGTGTTGGAGCGAGAACGAAGCTCCACAATGGTAATTTCCTTTGCGTGATGAGATTGCAAGGTGTTGCCAAAGTCTCAGAATCTTCGGCTGTGTTTTGTGGCGTGACTTCTTGCAAATGGTCATCGCCTGATGGGATATTTGCTCAACTCGGGGCAGACACGCTAATCTCCTCAAGGTTGGCTTCTTGGGGCTGTGGATCTTACATACCTTAAGGTCTCCCGGGGCTACGTGACTGGGGATTTTACTGGCCTGACTTGGTTTTTGGCCATTCGACCATGCCTGCCTACGTGCTCATCTGGGCAACCTCGCTGGCACATGGAGTTATCTTTAATATTAAATTGTAGACCCCGGGATAGGGTTTCTCCATCAGAGTAACACTTTCATATAAGAAAAAAATCAAAACAGTTCCAATCCATTGTTGAAGATGTGTTCCTCCTCCTTAACAGCATCCTTGTTCTCTTCCTCGACATAAATCCTTTCTACACCTTCACTTTTGTAACTTCTGCTTCCCTGATAGAATTTGCACTGTAGAGGTAATAGGTATTCCTCTCCTTTCCATGTTTAACATGTATGAGTAAACAGTTCAAATGCCCATACCATAATCCCACAACAAATAAATGTGGAATTAGTTCTGAATAAGAGTTTATATTTTCTTTGTAATTCTTTGGATCCATTTCCCCAAAGTTTGAAGATTCAAGCTGACCATCTACCTTGATAAATTTCTGTCTATGCTCTTTTTACCTTGTCCTTCTTTCCTCAGAGTAATATCATGAGGTGGCTGCCTTAGGAAGCAAAGCACTCAAGCAATGAGTTGCACCCTTTCCCTTCTCCTGAAGACCTCTGCTGCTGCCTTGCATCTTTTTCGTGCTCCTAACCTGCCCTATTCCTTTCTTCCCCTTCCTTGAACTCACCTCATTTTTCTGCCATGCTTCCCCTCACTTGTTCTTCACACTCTGCTGCTGTATCTCTTATTGCTCCTCCTTCTTCACTCACCTCACCTGACCTCATCCCCTCAAAGTGCTCTCCTCATTTGCTTCATGTGTACCACCTTTTGCACCATTCACTTTCCTGCCTCTCTTATACTCATTCCTTACCTTGTGCCCTTCTGTTGTGCTCTTCATTTCCTTCTTCTGTGCCACTGCTCACGCTGCTGGTTCTTTCATCTCTACCACCTCCTCTCTTACCCCACCAGGAGGTAGGATGCACCTCTTGCTTGCTTCTTGCACACTGCTGCTCATACTGTTCACTTTCTGGTCTCTCTACCATTCCCTCTCTTGCCCCACCTCTTGCCCTTGTTTCTTGCTTTTGACACTTCTTCTCCCATCTTAGCTACTCACACATTCCCTTGGCCTACCTCCTGCCCTCCCAGTGTGTCCCTCCTTCGCTTCTTGCACTCCACTGCACACACCACTTGCTCTCCTGTCTCTCATACTTTGTGTCTTACCTCATCTCGTGCCCTCATGGAACACACCTTGCTTGCTTCTTGCACTTCTCACTCCTCCTCCATCTCTCCCACTCCCTTCCTCACCTCAGCTTACCCCCTTGTTGCACCCTCCTTGCTTGCCTTTTGTGTGCTGCTGCATGCACCACTGGCTCTCCTGCTCCCTCCTTCATATCCCCTCCATCCCCCATGGTCCATCCTCCATGGTGCACCCATCTTCCTTCTTGCAGTCCACCACTCGCACCACTTGGGCCCTTTTTGCATGGCATTTCCAATGCGAAAGGGCTCCTTAAGCATCGCGCAAATGTGAGGAGCGGTCCACATGATGCACTCACATTTGTGCGACGCTCCAGGGCCTGACATGGACTGTGCACGCATTTTTTCATTTTTGGCTTGAAGCTGAAAATGCTGCGCAGTTGCACATTGCTCCAGGGCCCCGCATACACTTTCCTTGCGTGTGGAGCGTCAGGAGCCAGGCCAGTCGCATTTCCTGTCTCAGTGCAACCTGGGAAGGTCCCAGGCTGCACTGCGAAAAGAAGAGGCGGGGCTCTCGCAGGAGCAGGAAGCTCATGCAGAGCCGAAGAAGCAGAGAAGTGAGAGCCTCTCTTCGAAGGCTGCTCACGCGAGCACTGCACTGCAGCGCCAAAAATGGGTGAGTTGCGGAAAGGCTGTTAGTTTCCCATCTCTCCTGCTCCCTCAGATTATCTCACCTGCTTCTTGCACTTCTCACTTGATTTAATTTCATTCCTGCCAGAAATTCCTGGGAGAACTTCTTTCCTGCAGAAGAAGTTGACAAAAGAGGGCCTCCATTTTTTTTTTTTTTGGCTTATATCTCAAGTTAAATGAAAGCCTGGAACCCAAGCCAAATGATGGTCCAAGCGGGCATCAAGTGGCATGCCTAGAATCCAAGTAAAGCACAGCTATCTGGGTAATGTGGCAACCCCAGATGCAGCCCACGGTCCTGGGAGGATGAAATTAGCTGGCAGACCTGAGTTAGCCAGCCACCTCTATGATCTATGGTCCCTAGTGAGATTACTGTTGAGGTGAGGAATTCAGAGCTTCTCGAACCACAGCCTATGGTCTTACTTTTACTACACTCTGCTACATTAACTTTCATTTCACATCAACATCGTCACATTTATTTATTATCACTCATTTATGACAATTTAGTTATGTGCCTTTTGGGATAAAACCTGGGATATCCGTTACAGTGAATGCCCACAATTTGTTGACTGTGTTAACACATCCCACACATGTTGTGTATGTCTGAAAGCTCAAGAGATATACACAGCCACTGAACACTAAAGGCCAGCATCTCACTGGGTTTTGTCACTCAGCATTCACTTGTTTGTCTAAAATGGGGAGAGAGGAGAGAGAAGAGAAATATATATCTACTTTTAGTCATTCACAAAATAACTTGGGGATTGTCATAATTCACAAATAAGTGTTGACAGCTACCTAATTTAGGCTATTCATTATACACAAAGCAAGACTGCTACTCAGCCTTTTGTAAATTCATTTGGAATGGAGTTGCCATAGCCAGGCCCTACCAGGAGATGTTGCTATGCTTTCAGCTAAATGGCTGCAGGAGAAATAAGGAGCAAGAATAGGTTCCTATTCGCAGGTAAAGAATTAAAGTGCCAGCCATATTAAATCCAATATCTTCTCCCATGAGAAGCATGGTATTATGGAATTGCAATAGTGGGCACATTGCCTTAGTATTGTCTCTTTATTACATCAGTTGTACCACAGAGAAATTAAACAGATCTGCATCTTTCCAAGCATTGCATATGCTTTGTAACAGCATTATTTGGATTACATTTTCAGTTTTGTTTTTTAATGAAAGAATAGTGAAATAATGGGCACCTTAGGCTATAAACAGGACAAAGCACATAAGTATAAACCATCAGGTTACATGTTTATGCTTAGTTTGATAGCATTCATTATATAATGTTTTGATGTTACTGTAGAATAGTAAGGTCTGTTTTCAATTTGTTGAAATAAAATACAGAAATAAGTATACTTAGTGACAATGAAATGAATGGAGTACAGGTTCTCCCTGCCTTGGTGTCCACAGGCTAACACAATAAAACATGCTAAGAGTGCAATCCAAACTTACCAAAACAATCATGGGACAGCTGAAACTATACTGAACCCAAACCCTTCTCTGTCTAGGAGTATTGGAAATTACTGAAAACTACCTTCTTCTTGGCCTAATTTTGTACCTGTATAGTGGTTATTTAATGGGGCTAGGGGTGGTTTGGATCTGGTATAATTCAGCTCCTCCTCCACTGCCTCTTTTGGAGGGAGGATTACCAGCTGATCTCAACTAGCAGGCAGTGATGTATTTAAGCCTTTTACTCCAAGTCTCAAGTCAAGTCTCAAGTCTCTACCTTCAAGTCTCAAGTCGAGTCTCAAGTCCTTGCAAGATACTTTCAAATCAAGTCTCAAGTCTGGAAGCCAACTTTATACTCCGACCTGTACTCCAGAATTTCTGGACAAAGTTGAATAAAGTCGGTTTTAATAATTTAAGTAGAGTTGGCCCTCCACTTTTGTGATATTGCCATCATCAGCTTTGAAAGTGGGGAAGAGGATCCTTCTTACTTCCCATTTGCAAAGCTGGAGGCTTTTTCAGAAGTGGAGAATAGAATCCTTCTTATTCTCCATTACTGAAGCTTCAAGAGCTTTAGAAGGAAGGATCTTTCCTCCTCAAGCCCAGAAAATGTTCCCCTCTGAGAAATGCACCATGCATTCTGGGCATGAGTCTTGCCTTCTGCTCTTAGGAAAAGTTTTAGAAAGCTTATCCTATATATAGCGGGGACAGGCTGCTGAGCAGACTTCAAGCCCATTGCCTAACCCATTTGCTGTTCCCTCTAAGAAATGTGTCCACACTTTAGGCTGGAGACAGATCATCATGTGACCAGTGAGTTATAAGGTTTCTGGATGAATGTGTTATGTTACTGAACCAAGGGCAGCAAGTCAGTCACTAAAAATATGCAAGTCGAGTTGAGTCAGCGTGTAATTTTTGCTGAGTCAAGTCTGAGTCAAGTCACTGAAGTGACTTAAGTCTGACTTGAGTCCAATTCAATTGACTCAAGTGTACATCCCTAACAACAGGGTGGTGGTTGCCAGCAGATCCATCTAAGCAAGGGTTTTGCTGACAGAGGGCCATTTCCACCAACTCACAAAATTTGTGCCTCCTGCTAACTGCCATATGGCCAGCAAATCTTTAGGTAGAATTGCACTACCCACCATGAAATATTGGTGGTCAAGAGGAAGAAACTGGGGATGTGATGATGGTCAGCTACTTCTGACTGGACAAAAGCAGATCAGCTCTTAAGCTGACTCATGCTAGGTTACCAGGGCCATTTCCACACTAGACTGTTATAGTGCTATTATTTCACTTTCAACTTCCTATAGAATCCTGGGATTTGCCCCTCTCTAAACTGCAAACCTCAGGATTCCATAGGATATTGAAAGTGGAATAATAGCACTATAACAGTCTAGTGCGGAAATGGCCCAGGAGTAATATGTGCAGTTTCAGAAACCAATAGGATTGAAAGTTCAACACCATTTTTAAATGCGTGCTTTTGACTAGTCACTTTGTGGAGCAGTCCATTCAGTGGTAATTCATCTTTTGTACTCTTATACACTGACACAACTCCAGTTTACATGGTTTTAGTTGCATCTGAATATGAATGGGGATGCACATACAGCTCAGCCTTAGGGAAACAGGTTGGACTGCTAAAGATGCTCACAATGTTTTCCATACCAAGCCCTTCCTCTTAGCATCTCCTGCCCATCTTCCCCCCACTTTTCCATCTCTGCAAGCCTTGCTCTTCCCCCAAGTGGCTGTTACCTTCCTTTTAAGCATGAGTGGTGCTATTTTGGATGAATAAGTGTTGGCACTCACAGCGTGAACAGTAGATATAGAAGGGAAGTATCCCTGTGGAAACAAAGTAAAGTAGCTAGAAGGCATCCATCCAGACACATGTTTGGATATGACCCAATCAATTCCAGTGCTTCCTGATCCACTGGATTATACATAGACAGAAGCCCACTTGTGTATACTGATCTCCTTTCCTGGATGGGGTTTTGCCTCTTCTTTGTCTTCTGCATTTATTGTTCCAGGTGTGTGTGTCATGTTTGTTTTGATCTGTGTGATGTTCCCTCCTGGAGACAGATAGAACTCCCTTTCTACCTGGATATATAAATTACGGTACTACAACAACAGCCCTAGCTGTTTTATTTACAGAGATAGAAGAAGTGTGTGCAGGTAGTATTCTGCACAATTGGCCAAGGAAGAAGCTAGTTTGCTTCCAGATTTCTAGCTAATGAGGACAAAGACACTAGGATGGTTGCCAAAAATATTTGGGCACTTATATTCAGTTAGAACAAATGCATAATTATTTAATAAGATTATTTTTAAAATGGTATAAGCTACTTACATTCCAGGTTTTGCTGTTGTCAGTCAGTCAGTCAAGCCTTTATTGAGGTCAACAAACTATGAGTCAAAACACTTGTTACATACAATGTATAACTTCTATATATGTTATATACATTCTACGTGGGGATAAAAACATAGGAATATAAAATATTTATAATAAGATAAAACACAATAATCTTCCACAATTAATAAGAAGGGGCAAATAAAACTTGCCTAACAAGAAGAAGATATCTCTCCAAGATGAGGATCTCCAAATTCCTGGCTCTCAGGACAATTGGAAAAGTAAGTCCTGGAACTTAATTTTAGCCAAAAACAAACTGGTTATTAGTAACTACTCTAAACCCCAAGGCATGCTATCTCAACCTGCACATAGAGCCCATTTTGTACGTACATTGGAATCTGCAGTTCATTTGAGACTTACCCCCTTGGAAATTTCCCATGTGGAGTACTTGTTCTATAATTATACTCATGCCCGTGCAGTTGTGACTTTTGTAAATGATCAAACTGCAGAGAAAGTATACTCCTTTAGGTCTAAACTTTTAAACAAGGGAACAGTTACTTCCCGCTTCTTTGAAAATAGGGCACCTCTTATTTCACTAACTAACGGCATGCCTAGCACATACCCCCAAAATAAGAATAGTAACAGCATAACAACTAATCTTATTGATTTTTCAGACCCTGCACAGTGTCCAACTCAGTGCCCTCAAGATAAACAACTCTTTGTAAATACATTTAATGATATGACTATAGAGGAGGAGGAGTCTTTATTAAAAACCTTTCAGACTCTGCCTCCTCCAGTACAAACTGAAATCATAGATAGATTAACTTCTCTAACAACTACTTTACATAAATTGCATGGAAGCGGGGTCTTGGGGAAGTTAAAACCGAGTGGTATGCAGCTGGTTTCAGCAGCAGCCAATCTAGAGAATAATGAAATATATGAAAGATCCTTCCTGGGGCAGAAAACAATACACAACACTGAATATCTGGGCACAATGAACTGCAGCAAAGAATCGGAGGCATACTCCGCTGGTAGATACAACCAGGTGGTAAACGTGGACCACATTGTCAGGGATGAGCATCATGCTTCAAAGAGAGGACATCGGAGGACTAATGCAGCCATATTCCATGATGACAGTGGATATCTGGCCCAGCTTCAAAAAATGAAGTGACAATTAGAGGATAGTGTGGAGGAAACTAAATCTACTAAACAGCCTGTACTCTATTGTGTTTCCTTAGTACCCTATGATGTAAAATCATCTCCTTTGGCAAACATCAGGTTAAATTTTTGTCCTGGAATGTAGCGGGATGGATTTCTAAATCCCAGGATTGCGAGGCTTCTGATTTCCTATAGGAATTTGATATAATTTTGCTCCAGGAGACGTGGTCTACAACAAAACTGGATATTAATGGCTACGTTGTTTTGGAGCAACCTGCCATAGCTCCAATTGGAAAGGGAAGACCAAAAGCCAGACTCGCCATTTTGTGCTCTACCTCCCTACATGTTTCTAGCGTATGTCTAGCTCCATGTGGTCAGATTGCTATGGCATGTGTACTTGAGTTTGGATTCACGTGCCTATTATTAGTTAATGTGTATATCCCCCAACAACAAATAGGGAAGATATCACCCGACAATGGGAGACACTAGAAGAATACATAGTCAAGTTGGAAGTGCAGTTTCCTAAATCACATATAATCGTGATTGGGGACTTTAATGCTAGAACTGGGCCAGACAACAAGACCCTCTTTCGTCCCATTCCTGGCACTTTAACGATTTGGAGGATCATGTACTTAACATCAACAGACACTCAAAGAACACAGGGATTAACTATGCCGGCATATGTCTTGCACAGATGGTGGGGTGCCTTGCAATAAGAATAATCAATGGGGACTCAAAGTTTGAACAAACTGGAGAATACACATATATATCAGGAAAAGAGAGTAGCACAATAGACCATGTATTAGTTTCTAATTCTATCTATAAACATATACTGCAGTTTTCTGTGGCAGCTAAAACCGAGAGCGATCATCTACCCCTCTCTCTGAGGTTGGGAACCTCTTTTGATACTCGTTTAAGCCCTCAAAAACAACTGGTCAACTCAGCAGTGGCTATAACCCGGAAAAGACTAAGATGGTCTGATAATGTAAGCGGTAAGATCTCAACATTACTAAACTCACCAAGGTATAGGGAGCTTAAAAACTCCATTACAGAGTCACAGAATATACAAGTTGCCCTGGAAAACTATTCACTGCTCACTGTGCTGTTGGCTAAGACAATAAGGAGCATGAAAACAAGCTCTTTCACTGTTAGACATAAGAGGATAAGCACAGGATTAGATTTAGAATGCCTGGAGGCAAGGGACCTCCTGAGGAAAGTGTATCTTAAGTACAGTGAAGACAACTCCCACTCTTTGCCAAAGAGCTACTATACTATAAAAAAATAGTATAAAATATTGATCGCTAAGAAGAAAAAGGAAACCAGGTACAGGCAATGGTCAGCATTGCTAGCTTCCTCTCTACAGAGGAATACCAGACAGTTCTGGGCCATTGTCACAGGCATGCTAGGCAATCTGGAGGGAGCACCCCAATGTAATATACCAGCACATGTATGGGAAGCTTATTTCTCCACTTTGTTCAAGGACTGTCAAGAGCTTAAAGTGGGGCCGTTGGAAGGAAAATGTATTGGCCTTGTGGAAAATCTGGCCATTCCACACTGGCCTACAGTGACCCAGCATGAAGTTGTAAATTTGATCTCCACAATGAGATCTGGCAAAGCCCCAAGGCCAGATTTAATCATGCCCAAGCTCTTAAAAGCAAATATCTTATGGTGGGCACCTTTACTGGCAATCCTATTTACCCATATGAACCGGACAGTCCAATTACCTGAGAGCTGGTCTCAGGCCATTATCATTCCCATATACAAAAAAGGAGACAAAAGTGACCCTACCAACTATCGCCCCATTAGCTTACTATCTGTAGTGGGCAAATTATATGGCCGCCTTCTTAACAATTGTCTGACAGACTGGATAGAGTCAGAAAAAATATTGGGGGAAGAAAAAGCTAGTTTTAGGAAGGGCAAATCAACCACAGATCATTGTGTAGTTTTAAATCATCTGGCCGAAAAATATTCAACAACATATAGCAATAGGCTATATGCTGCCTTCAAGGGTTTGAAATCGGCATTTGCTGTTGTATATTGACTCTAAGGGCCTTTCCACACTAGACTGTTATAGTGCTATTTTTCCACTTTCAATGTCCTATGGAATCCTGGGGTTTGCAGTTTAGAGAGGAGCATTTAGCATTCTCAGCCAGAGAGCTCTTTGGCCTCAGGAAACTACAAACCCCAGAATTCCAAAGGATGTTGAAAGTAGAATAATAGCACTATAACAATATAGTGTGGAAAGGCCCTAATAATCCCCTTCTTCTTTTTCAAAGGTATTTCTAGACCATTTATTTGGTTTCAAGTGTTCTCCCAATGCACCCATAGCTCCCTCTCTGTTTTTTGGAGGGGAGAGGGACCATAGTTTTGAACTGACCAGGAAGTGGTGACTGGTGTAACTGACCATGAAGAAAATTTTCACTTGGTTCTGGATGGGGTTGCATTTTCCTTTAGGGATGAAGGCATTATTAAACCTGGGTCCTACTTTGGAGAACCATGTGTCTTCATGGGACAGAGCACAGTTTGGCAGTTAAAGTTAGTGCATAAGCTTCACTAACTTCTCCTGGAAAGAGAGACCCAACTAGAGTTATCCATGCTCTGGTAACCTCCAGTCAGATTACTGCAAGGGAGTGGACATGGGACTATCTTCAGAAACAGACAAACAACAGCCTCTTGTCAACATGACATCAGATTCCTAAGTGAGACAAGCTGAATAAACAGTGTTAAAATATATTCATTTCCATTTGTTTCCAGACACAAATCACAATCAAAATTTTGACTTACAAAACTCTAAAAGGTTTACTCTTAATACAATTCTAAATAAATTGGGACCAATGTGACTGAAGGACTGCCTGTTTCCATATTAACGTGTATACTTTCAGATGGGTGAGTCTGGTCCTACCAGTTGGGAGAGTAAGGCAGATTTGTGGGTATCATAAAAAGGTCAGAGAATTGTTCTTTAATATGTTGCATTTTTACTGTAATAGACAGCTGGAACTGCTTGTGGGAATTTCCTATTCATGAAACAAAATAAGTTATCTGGGTTTTGATACTACATATCTTTATTTGGCAGGGGCACTCACTACTTGCTACTGCACTGCAGGCAACAAAATGTCTCAGCCCTATGGCTAAGATAGATCCCAGAAGTGTTATGCCAAAATGGCCTAACATATATTCAATGAGGGCATTCTGAATGGATTTCCACCTTATTTTGCTTGCCATTCCTTCTGTGCCTTTAATAGCAGTTCAACTTGAGACATAATGTCTGCATAGTATTAAAAGGCTGGGAGGTTGGTTTACCATCCACTGTTGACTGCAGATCAATAGCCAAAAGCCTCACCATCACAAGTTGGCTGCACCACTGCTGAATTTGTGGCTCACTGCATGAGTTAAAATCCTGGACCACCAGGACGCTATATCCCAGTGGCATCTCATAGGCCATGACATGGTGGATGAGGTGACCGCCTGCTTGGCCCATCAGCCACCTGTGTGGCCTTTGTATTAGTGGGAGGATGAAACTACTCTTGGTTTTACTCTGAATTGTAAAGGAGCTGTCCAAAGTGGCATGCCAAAGTTAGGTTTGGTATCTTGACCATTCCTTTAAAGTTTGGACTACAATTTGAAATGGAATCAATGTCCTGTTAACAAAGAACCCATCAGTTGCCACTGTGCTCATGCTACACCGTGGGGTGGGGGAGAGACCATGAATACAGAAGGCTCCCTGTTGAAGATTTTTGCCTGCTTGGAGAATGATGGAGCCAGGCAGCAAGAGGCAAGAGAAGAGACAGGCCCAGCAAGGGCAGCCCTGCTCTTCCCTCATGCAGTTCCAGTTTTAAAAGGCCCTGGGAATCTTCAGAAAACTACAGTACCAACTAATTCCTCACAACCCCAAAGTGGTCTTAGTTGGGCATTTGTGTTCAGAATGCATTACTCTTGGTTGCATGGCCTTTGGCCAAGCAATTGTCTGACTGCCCTATTGTGCAGACAGATTATTTTTCAGTCTGCAGTGAGATCACTGTGATGTACCTGAAAAGAATTCTTCCCACACAACAGTGCCAGTATAAATGCTCCACATCTTTAGTAGTACACATATTATTCACTTTTCTTCTCACTAAAAAGCACCACTTTCCCCAAGGGATTCATGTAATGTATACACTGATGAGCACCCAACAAAATGATCATAGAGCCTCCTGGAGCAGAAGCAAAGGGGAGAAGGTACTGCCAAAAGAACAAATAAAAATATGCCTGGTGATCATCCCTTCTCAGTGAGCTAATTGCTTCTGCAAAGGGAACTGGGATGGAATTTGCAACAGCTGGTAAATGTGTAGGTGCTAAAGCAAGCTACGTAGAAAGCAATCAGTGTAACGACCTTAATTTAGCAAATACATGACATAAACCTGGAACGCAGGGATAAATAAGATGTTATACTGAATGGGCATCACCCTCCAAACCTTTCTTTCTTTCTCTTTCTCATTCTTTCCCGTCCCCTTTCCTTCATAATATCTAGCAGAATTTCCATATCCTGGTATAATAATCCTCCATGTTTCTTTATCCCCATTGAGGTAGTGTCATGATGACAGAGGCAAGTTTTACTAGATGTTAAAATGGGGAGGGTAGAGCCACACACACACCTATTGTGGCCCTCCTGCATTTTGGTCCTTTAAAATCTGTGCAGAGACTAAAGTGTCTGCTTCAGAAAAAGGTTGAATCTTTTCTGGAAGCTAGAGGGTTGAAAGAGAATATATAAGTAACTTGTATCCACTGCCATTACCTTTACATGTCGTATTGTTCAGCTAAAGGTTACCAGTTGTTGACCTAGAGATTGCACAATGGGCTTATGCAGTCACAGAGAGGATATTGCTGTTATGCCTCCGGATGCACGACTCCAAAAGTTACTTCACTGACTTGTTTGGTTTTCTCCAGCCTTCTTCTGCCTGCTGCTGAAATCCAGCAAGCATCATCTTCAGGATGACAGCTATCTTAGAGGGAGAAATGTAGCACATGCATTGAGATTTTTATACAGTTAAGATCCAAATGTGATCATCCAGGTAACTTGATTAAAAGACTATTATTAGCATTTTTGCATTCCAAGAATTTTCACCCACAACATCCTACTGATTTCCTTTGGGTCACTGGATGAATCAAAGGTAAATTAGTTCAATTTACTTGGAAATATTAATCACAATTTAACATAAGACTGATAAAACCAAAACATAAGCTGAGAAACAAACTATCACCAGTAGCTAAAGAAACAGGAGAATTAGAAAGAGATCAATTGGTAGATCTCTCCAGAAAAGAGATCTCTATAGAAAGGTGTGCACTGTGGGTTGATATAAAGCCAATATACTTGATTTCACACAGCTATAGATTTTTAGAGGATCGTGAGATTGCATCCCAGGTAATATTAAAATGTTTTAAGATGGTAGTGAGAGAGAGCCTTACAGCTGTACACAGTTTTGGCTCCACATATACATTCAGCTGAATAATATGTAGGTAGCCCATCTATATGTGCTTACTCAACCTGGATATGTATCAGATCACTCTGGTTTTGACCAAATCCAAGTGTTCTTCTTCACTTTCTATCTCTGGCTTGGCCAAGACTAATGGTCCATTGCAAGTAATAGTTCTGACATATGAGACAGTATGAATTATAGAGGCAGGGATATGAGAGAGGGCAAAGAGGAAGCATTTGTCAAAGCTATCCAGCAGTATTTCTCCTTTTCTCCCTCCTGTTTGCCGATAAGCTTTTTTACTATTATTATTCCAGGACTGCTTGAGTTTTTTGCACATATGCAAAAAGGAATTGAGATATTGGTGATGAGACATTTATAGAGGAAAAGGTGCTGAACGTTAAATCAATTTTCCTCCTAAAACTGCTGATGAGGAACATTCTACATACTTTAAATAGACCATTAATGATAACTCAGTAAAGAAAAGTCTTATATTACTGAGGATTCCAACCACTGCCAGAAATTATTTCTAAAATTTGGGACAGATTTGTGGGTAACAGCTTGGGATCAAACTAAGGGGTAGACAGCTTTATCAGCCCGTGGCGCTAACCTAAGTGCAGAAGGTAGTTAGTCTATTTGTTTGGACTGTGACTCACATAATCCTCCAGTTGTTATGGCCAACTGAAAAAGTAACTTTTTCCAAGCTTTGAACATGGCTTGGACACCGCACACACACGCACACACATCATGGTGATTTTCTGCTCTTGCTGAGATAAAGCAGACAATCTTTCTTTCCATGTAGTGGCGGAGCTTGGAGTGTGTGGAGAGGGGATGGGGCATGGTGTGAGGGACATGGCCAGGGGCACATGGGCATGGCCAGGGGCGCGAGGGCACAGCTATGGGCTGGGATGCCCCAAAAACATTGCTCCCCCTGCCCCCACGTCCCTTCGCGACTGTTTCCATGTCCATCCCAGCACCCAATGACGGATCTGTATGAGTGGAGAGATGGTGGTAGTGGTGGTAGTGATGATGAGAAAGCTCCTCATTTCTTCTTCCATGTATCTTGATCCAGATTTTTTTTTCCTTACTACCAGCAAAGCAGCAAGGAAAGCGGTCAGAAGTTTTCAGCAACAAAGGTGGGAGAAAGACAGACTTAAGGGGGGGCACATGAAGTCCCTGGGCTGTGGGTTTATGCTCTTTGTCTAGAAGAATTACACTAATTAACACTGAAGAGATTGGAATATATCACGTGTGGGTATTGTACAACTACCATGAACATTTGGAGACTGAATGATCCTAGAAGGGAGGGGAGGAGGCAGGGAGTGCTGTACCGTGAGAGCTGCTTGCCTAAGATAACTCAGTAAGTTCATGACTATGGAATTATTTGCATGGAGGACTTTCTGATAGGAACTAGATTTGCCATCTTTTTCTAAACAGGTTAGACGCCAAAGTCCAAGGTCCAATAGGCAATAGTCCAACAGAAGCAACTTGCACTTGCTGCAATAAGTCCTCCATCTGGTGAATTTCTGCCTATTGGGCAAATATTAAATGTAGGAAAAAAGGGCTCACAGTCCCAATGAAAGTCTCAAATAATATTACATTATTGGATTACCAATAAAAATACCTTCCTTTACATTTCTATTTGGCTTCTGCCTGTTATAAATTGCATGCAGACTATGAGGTGCTTTGTCAACCAGAGGCTGAAAAGTCTTTTTCTACAGTGGTTTCCTAATCACACTGTTTTCAGAGACTTTAGCATCATAATGAATTGCTACTTCACAAGCTGTCTATGGAAAAAGAAAGGAAGACATCTTATATAATTATTTTCTTGACCCTAGAAGGATTCAGCAGACAAGATAGAGTAGTCAATATTTAACAATTATACAATGGCACACAGCTGGCCATACCTGAGAAGCCTGCTTGACTACTCTTCTAGAATAAATGGTACAAAGCAGTTGTGTCATTTCACAGCCTACCAATTTTCGCTTGAACATTGGCAAAGCATCTGATAAGGCAACATGTGACCTGAAACTGGGAGTAAGCATTTTGTTCATCTCAGGCTAACACTATTTGACCAAGTAAAAGGCACTGGAATCTTTTTTTTTCTCTCTTCTCTTTATCCTTGCAGATGAATACTCATGCAGATTCCCGATAGCATCTCATTTTACAACTGCGGGCTGTAAGCTCTTTTCCATTCTGTCAGCTTAGTTTTTGAAAAGAATGATTGTTTACCAACTAACCACAGGCAAGCCATATCCAGATTAGTGGTGTACTGCTAATCACAATGACAATGTTTACTGACCATGGGAATTAGCTTTGCTGCATTCATCAAAGAGTCAGAAAGACCTCTAACTGTTGGGTTTAGAAAACGGCTGTCAAATGGAAATGTCACCCAGGATTCTTTGGGTCCTGTATACAACCATCAGATATGAGATGCTAAAACCAAAACTAGAAACGATACTTTTAGATAACAACCACATGCTGACTAGGGAATACTGAGCTGTGTAGTCTAAAAAAACAACAACACCCCCCCCCAAAAAAAACACTTCTCTATGCTCTTAAGAGTCTATGGGCCACTGGTTCATTCCAGTCCAGTTTTCTTTCTTAGACCTATCCACTTCCTTTGTTTGTTTGTTTTTCTTTTGGTAGGCACACCTAGCAAGAGACAGGACCTAGCGCAGTTTAACAGAGAGGCGAGTGTTCTATCACTGAGCTTTAGCTTAATGGGAGGGATTAAAAATGATTGAATATTAAATACCACATTGAAGAACTCTGTGGGATGCAGGAATAGCCTTGTTGACTAAACAGAACACCCAAGCTCCATTCATAATAATTCTTTAGCAGGTAATTATAACATGGGGCCATGCCCTTTGGTGTTATGCAATCCATAGGGATCAGCCAGCCCAACATCTCAACTAACTTCCTCACCCTTGACATAGCAGAATCACTGATTTTTGAGATCATAACTGCTTATACAACATCAATGTTCATTTCATCAACTCTCAGATTTATTTTTATACTCATTTCCATGCATCAAGGATCAACTCCTTCAAAGAGATATTCATGTTCATCTGTTTTAGCGTAAAAAGGCATAAAGGAATCCAATACCATGTTTGAGACTGTTTTTTTTCTAGCACAAGCTTTCATAAACTCTGGACAATTTTATCTATAGGTCTGGAAGCAAGCAACTGAAAGTAAATGATGACTGTGTAGCAATGGATGACAACCAACCCTCATAATGTACATTGCCACAGATTACCATACACTACAGTTTTATGTATATGTATGTTTACAAGTAAATCCCACTGTGTTCAATGGGACTTACGACTTAATATGTTTAGAACCCTCCATGTCTTTAAATATGTTTAGAAATAAATTTTTATTGGCTCATTTATCATTATGGCAATATTTCCATAATATTCCTACAACTTCATGTCTTTTTACTAGTAAGAGACTGCTTTCTTTATAAAACCATTTTATTCTTGAGCTCATTTATAGAGGGGAGGGCTATGTGTTCATGTGGGTCTTGATCTGAATTCATTTGAAACAGGGTATTTAGTGTGGTGGCACCCAATATTTGGGTATGAGCAAAATCAGACCCTTGAGATGTGGTCAGACTATACCTCCTATAGTCCCTTATCACTTGCTATACTGGCAAGGGCTGATGGGAGTTGTAGTTCAATCCATCTTGCCCACACCTGCCCTATGTGGACCACTCCTTCCCTGATGTTAACATATTTTGCCCATTTTTATTTTAACAAATATGATGAAGACGTACCTGTTTTTCCAAGCTTTCTCAGTATAATTCAGTTTACCATGTATTTTACTCCTATGCTTCATATACTGGATATTTTTGGTATGCATCATATTATGTCCTTTATTAATGTTGTGTACTACTTTGAATTATTGATATGCAATTTGTGTGTGTGTGTGTGTGTGTGTGTGTGTGTGTAAACACATACATACACATATAACAGTGATGAACAATGTTAAAAAATCTAATTGCTAATTAAAAACCAATAATGTATCTTTAATCCCAGTTTAATCCTTTTGCTGGAATGAGTTGCATCAACTTAAATTTTAAATCAAACTAATGTCTTCCATTAACCATCAAGGATAGTGCAATCAACATCAGATATATAGACTGTGACAATCTGGAAGTTTAAGCAAATGAGCAAAGTGAATTAGAGATGGAGTTCAGCAAACTTCGTGGCCAATTTCCAGATGATGTCTCTTTAAGGGCTGATTCACACATGCATGTTCATCACATAATAACATGAACATCTTAGATGACATTTAATACAATAATTTATGCATTTAAATCTGACTTCATCACCATACTTGCAGAGGCACAGATGATTTCTGTTTGTGTCAGTGCATGATTTTGTACATGTAAGCTGTCATTTGATGGATGCTATAATCTACAAATTATAAACATGCATGCTATCACTCGGCCTCTGGCCTGACGAGGATGGATTAAAGAAGGAGCAGCAAGCAGGAAACTTGTCTGAAAATTTTAATTAATGGATTGCCATTCCACTGGAAAGCAGTACTGAGCAGGGTTAAGACGCAGAATTGCAAAGAGATAGAGTACATTTAATTATCCCAAATTGTTTATTTTAATGAAAGGCATGGGACAAGTCTTTGCAATGTTTAAGCTCTGAATATCTCTCCTTAGAGTTCAGCTATGCATTAAACAATGAGACTTCTGATTGTACCACTTCCCATTATATTTTAATGTTTATATAATTTTAAAAAACAAACAAACTGAACAAATTCCCTGTATTTTTAAAAAAATAACCTATTTGGGAGGAAATTAGGTAAACTAAAACAGCAGGGATAGAGGATTTATCTAAATTGAGGAAGTTTATATGAACAGAGTGTGACCCTCCTCATGAAATCAGAAGTCCAGAGGCCTAGCACTAGGCTCAGATCATTCCGTCTGGCTTCTCCTACATACCAGTACGGTCCCAGGTGAAGAAGATAGATATTCTGGAGTATAAAGTTATTTGAACAGTATTATTATTACTACTACTACTCCTGTGCAGGAGGAGTGTACCTGTGGGGGGGACAAATGAGGCCTTCCCCTCCAAAAAGGATTCCTTTCACAACATTTTTTTTTCTTTTGCTTCACTTTCCAAAATTGTAGGATTGCAGAAAGGAGGGAATTTTAAATGAGACTGTTATTGAGCATCCATTCTTTCATACAAAAGGTTCTCAACTGGAATTTTTTCCAGTATATACAATCCTGGCATTTGGATTGAGTGGAAAGTGATTTTATACAGTTTTCTTAGGCAAGGAATACTCAGAGCTTGTTTTGCCAGTTCCTTCCTCTGAAATATAGCCTACAACACCTGGTATTTATTGGTAGTCTCCCAACCAACTAATAACCAGGGTTGACACTGCTTAACTTCCAAGATCAGACAGGACTGGCTCTAGAAAATAACTATAGGTCTAAATATAATATATAAAATTAAGAAGTGCAGTTCCCAAGGAAGATGGAATGGGATTCAGACAGCTTTAAAGTTTTGAACTGCAACATTTTCCTTAGAAATTAAGCCATAGTCTCTGAACTTCTGACAAATTCCCTTCACACATTGCAGGTACAGGGAAGACAGCTTGATAAGTTTTCCAGAAAGATAGGTGATTTCTAAATACCTTAAGAATTACAGTGTAATGTGCCTCAATGTTCTGTTTGTATTCGGTTTCACTGAAATTTCATTCCTTTGGCCAATCCTTCTAATATGAATTTTGCATTCTCAGTTTGTTGATCAAAATATATGTGTCTGTTTCTCTCCACTAGGAGTCCAAAACAAGGACTGGCTGTCCATTTGGGCACATAACTGCTACCTAAAAAATGTCTTGATAGAGAGTGAGAGAATGAAAATTGTTGACACAACTCTTAAATTTGCTGTGTTTGCATACACTCAGAAACGTTCATTTAGAGGAGCAGAATTCTTATCTGAGGGATAATGCTCTCATCCTCCCATCCTGCAGCTACACCTTAGTCTTATGCTGGTTTTCAGTCTGTTCTCCTAAAGCCTAAAAATGGAATGGGATCACAGGTGTTCACATAAGTACCTATTCTTCTTTCTTATCCTCTCAATTCCTGGCAAATCTTGTTGATCAAAGTAGTCTGCCCACAGCCATCTTCAACACAGGTAGGCTGGTAACTGGAGAAGGAGGGATGGAGGTCTGCAGGCAGGGCTGACACCCACTTTTTCTAACATAGCCCTCATGTGCACAGACTGTGCATAAGTATAGAGTTCTAGGCATGTTAGGGAATACTTTGACAGGCACCCTGTTCAATACAGTGGCCCCTCCACCTTCGCGAGGGTTTGGGGTGCAGAACCCTCACAAAAGTGGAAAACCCAAGTGATCCCTCTCCCATTCCCCTCCAGAGTTTCCCCATCCCATTCCTTTGCCTCTGGCCCCAGCATTTGTGGGGGGGGGGAGACAAAAAAGACAGGGTAAAAGGCTCACTGGTACTTTCCCCTCAGATAGAGAAGAGTGGAGTTCTGAGGTTCTAGCTACTTCCAATCACCAGTCAACTTGAGAAAGGAGGGGTAGGAGCAAAGAGAGTACCTGACCACTACACATTACACATGTGCAGTCATATTGCAAAGAGGACACACTTCCAGCAGTGGGAGGCAGCTTTGCTCACCCAAAAGGGAAAAAAAATCCATTTTAAACACAAGCCTTGAAAGCCTGTAGTGAAGGATGCAAGCGAATAGGAGGAGGAGGAAAACTGGGCGGGTAGGCAAGCATGTGCTTCATGAATAATTAAATTCATGAAAGTCAAACCTGTGAATGTGGAGGGAGGACTGTATTTGCAATGTTGTAAATCAGACTTACAACATCATAAATATTACATTTCACATTCCCAGTCATGGCACCATTTCAATGTCTGTGAATGCATCCCAAAACAACCTAAGAAGCCAGGCAGCCATACTAACTGAAGGAGTTCTGAAGCACTGGAGACTGGGGCTCTAAACAGTGATGGTTTCAGCTTCCCCTGTCAATGAGGTGTGGCATGAAATGCAGTTGCAAGAGAACCCCGTGGGGTCCCTGCCACTGCTTGTCACACTGCAGGTAACTGGCAGCAGGGGGCTGGAGTCATCATTGTTCAGTGCCCTCTCTCCAGTATCCTGGAACTCCTTCGGTTGATGTGGCTGCCTGATTTCTAAGAGGGTTTTGGCAGGCTGAATTAGAAGACATAGCCATGATTGATGATGCAGAATCTTGGCCCATACATTTTTAATCCACACTCAAAATGTGTATCTTATCTCAAGTTGCCAGATCAGAAGCATGCCAAGCCCAGAGATTTCACTGCCCAAAACTGAGACCTAGGGACAGTGAGATCACAATATGATACATTAAGCAGTAACCACAATTGCTTACAACATGCACTAAAAATAATTATAATAAAAAACTCACTAAAGTTTAATACATGAGGCAAAGAAGAGAAGAGAGGATAACTCTGGAGAATCTAAGAGCAGATGTTCTAGAGCAGGCTGGAGTCATGGGGTCAGCAGAATACAATTAAACTAAAAAAAACTCTGAAATTCCTCCTCTTGCCTTGAACCTGGAGATGCAGATCAACGCTTTGAGATCTAGAAATCTTAGTCTTGCCCTTATTCACACACACCTGTGCTCCTATTTCGAAGAACAGCAATGTTGGCATGGGAAGGATCCAAGCTATAGACTACTTGAACAAGATCCAGAATTTCTGACATAATTCTAGTGCTGTGATCTCAGTTGAGGGTCCCCAAATAGTGTTACACCAGTTTCCAGAAGCATGGGCTTTGGTCAGCAATATTAGGAATTGTAGTCTGGGGGGAACCTAGGGACCCTCAGGTTATGAACTATAGCCCTAGTGATCTGGCAAGAAGTTGCAGGGATAATATCAAAGGGCTTTGTATTCTGAGCGAATACCATAAAGCAGGCATTTCATGTAGATAATTTATGAGCTCTATGATTCTCCATAGAGGCCCCACACACACACTGGATATTTACATTTTAAATGACATGGAATTAGAAATAAACACCCTATGTTCTGCTAAGGCAAGAAATATCAGTTTGCTAGCAATAACAAAGCATCTTTGCATGATAACCACTGCAACTGAATTTTGGAGGTCACCTCAAAGTGTCATTTCTTAGCTGTACTAAATGTAAACAAGAACTGCTACATCCAGCTGCTGGTTTTAGCAACAGTCTTGCTAAAGGATGTGTCCAATTATGAACCAAATTATCTGGTCTAGATATATAACTGCCACTTCTAAACAAGCATTGCATCTGTGTCCCTTTAAGAGTTCTATGGTAGCAAGAAATTGCTTCTACTATTGCAAGGCTGCAGCTGTCTGGCTATTCAAGTGGGTAGCCTCCACTTTCTGTTTGGCTTCTGAAATTCTGAGGAAGCCTTTGCCATTGACTATCAGAAGCCATTTGATGAAGGCTATCGGCATTTTCCACAGCTTTTCCAGCCAATATCCTACTGCACGCTATCTGCTGCATATGTTTATCCACCACTACAGCTTGAATGTAAGAGCCCATTCTGATGCCTGCTTTGGCCAGACCATTCTGTCTATTGTTTCTAGCTGACTCTACAGTTACCATCCTCCAGATGAGTTAACATATCAGTCATTTACTTGTGTGAGTCACAGAGAACATGAAGAAGAAGAACAGGTTGCTTACCTGTAATTATTGTTCTTTGAGTGCTTCTCTGAGAACTCACACAACCTGTCCTTCTTCTGCTTTGGCTGGCTTTTTCCTGGCACTGGTCCTTCCAGTCTCTCCTATGTATGCTACTGTGTGCAGGAACTGAGGCAGAGAGTGGGAATACCAATGCACACTGTCAGAGGGGTGGAGTTAATACTAGAATCACTCTGCTTGGTTCTCTGAGCTACTCTGCACAGACACCAATCAGACCCATTTGTGTGAATTCACAGATGACAACTGTGAACTATAGTCACATGAAAGTATCCTGTTGTTTCCAGTCACCATTACATCTGCAAGAAGGGCAGGTGACTGGTCTGAACTCCATTGTGATAAAGCATCTCTTTACTTTCATAGGGACAAGGTTGTTTTGTGCTGTGATGTTTCCTTCCTTTTGAAGATCATTTCACAGTTCCACACCAGCCATATCATGTTTTTAATGGTTTTCTGTCAGAATCTATTTTTGTCTTTGAAAGTACTTTCCAGTCATTGATATTTGTGGAGCCTTAGTCATTTATGTTTAAGTGCACAGTTCCACTTAATCTTTCCAACAGACTTCTTGTGTACTATGATTGTCCTAAAGAAGACCTGTAAGTTTCTTCCCAGCAACTGTCTAAATGGCTGGTTGAAGCTCTAAAGGTGACCTACTCACTTACCAAAAATCTATCCTTGATGATCTCAAGAGACATTCCATCAGGACCGTTTCTTCCTCCACTGCTTTAGTATAAGACTTCTTGATATTGGACATGTCTAAGGCCTTTTCAAGGGCCTCTGGAGCACTGTGCAATTGAGAGGAGCTGTCCACATGATGTCCTTGCAATTGCATGATGCTGCCGGGGCCGAAAATGGTGTGCGATTGTGCATCACTCCAGGGCCCCACATGCACTTACCGTGTGTGCAGAGTGTCCAGAGCCGTGGTGCTCACGCTTCCTACCCCAGCGCAGCCTGGGAAAATCCCAGGCTGCACTGCAGAAGGAAGAGGAGGAGCCCTCACATTGCCTGCTGACTAGCAGGCAGCGGCTGCGGAGCTGAAGCAGTGGGGACGCAAGAGCCTCTTGCAAGAGGCTGCTCACGTGATCCCTGCTCCCCAGCACTGAGAAAAGGTACCTTGCGGAAAGGGCCTAAGACAATGACATGGTCTCAGCCCTCCATATTTGTCCAATATTGCCATTTGGATTCCAGGGCCAGGTCTCATGTTCGTTTTGATTGTGAAGTTTGGGCTCTCTTTTTAAGTGATCTGAACTCATCTCCCAAGGTAAGATTATTAGTCACCCATTTGTGGGGTGGAACAGAGACCATGAAGAAGATGATGGTTTGCCTGCTTGTAACTGTGGTTCTTCAAGAGGTCATCTGTGTCCTCACACAACCTACCATATCTCCCCTCTGCTTTAGAATTATATTATTTCTTTCTTGGCAGACTTCAAAACTGAGGAGAGAATAGTTTTGGTGGGCTAAGACATGCACAGTAGATAGGAGGAGGAAGAATATAATAAGATCTTTGTGTAACAGCTCTTTGTGATCTTTGCAAAAGAGAGATAAAAGAGCAATTACTGGTGAGGTAGAAACTGTCTGGCCCATTTCAGAGAATACATCTGACCAAAATATTACTATATCCAGGATTTCCATCAAAGATTAATATATATACCAAACTCTTTACACCCTTGCCAACCAGTGCCCTTCAAATTAACATTAGCATACCTTAAACATGAGAGGTAATATACCATCTATGAATGTAGTGTATGTATGAAGGTATGAATGTAGTTTTAATAAAAATGTCCATTTTATCTAAGATAAGCTTCCTTTTTGAAACAATATCAGTTTATAATAGAATGCTTTGCCTGTGGCAGAAAATACTGAATGAATTTATTAACAAACATAAATATTCTAGTGTAGCAAAATCAGCTATATAGAGAGCAACTACAAGAAGAGGACTGGGAATTCAAAATTTAAAATTATAATCTGAAGTTTGCCAGTTTACTCAGATGATAGGTATAATAATCAAAGACTATGTTAAAAATTGGCCTTTACTGAAAAATGGCAAGAAAGTATATTGTTTGTGTCAGGGGACTTTCTTTGTTAGAAATCAAAACATATTGATACTTCTGATAATATTTTTTTTTTTTGCAATGCCTTTAGAATTTGGCTTAATTGGAGGAAACATTTAATATCATCTCCTTTAGCATCAACCTCGTTTTTATGCCATCCGTTATTTTATGAAGTGAACAAATTTGATTCATTCAAAGACTGGGAGTAGAAAAAAAGACTATACAGATGGAGATATATATAGGATAGTCTAAAACCTAAAACAAACCTGAGAACATTTCAGTCATAACTCTGCAAAGGCACAAGACTCATTTCTGTGAGGTCACTGATGACTATTCTAAGAACAATATGTTACAATAAGATCCAGTGTTTCCATGAGAGAGAACTTGTGTCAGCCCAGCCAAGACCCTAGGGAACATGTTTAGATCCAAATTTTCTATAAAAATACTAACAACATTCCATATTTTGTAAGTTTCATTACCTTTCCTTTGTATATCTGTCATCTATTAGAAGAGAAATGACATTCCTTGTATGTTAAAAAAAACTTGAAAGTTTGCATTGCATGCACAAAATTTTAGGGGGGAAAGCTCTGTTTGTACTCTGCAGTCTCCACATACTGGGTGGGAAAGTATGTTAAATGGTTTTATATCATTGAGTTAAAATTATTTAAAAGCTTTGGGGATGGGTGTTATCACTCAACCCCAGCTCTATTTCTCATTTACAACTGATACCAAGGAGGTACTGAATTGTCTGGATGCAGGTGAAGACAAAATGGAAGGACTGCCGGTCGGTAGGAAAACCAACCTGGGATTTGCAATCGCAGCTGATTTTGGATTGGGTTGCTCTCCCTCTGAAAGATCAGGTTCATCATCTGGAGGTACTCTTGGATCCAGTGCTGGTCCTGGAAAGCCAGGTTACTGCAGTGGCCAGGAGCACCTTTGCCTAGCTTTGGGCAGTGTGCCAGCTGTGCCCTTTCCTGGAAAGGCAAATCTGGCCAAGTTGGTTCATGTCTTAGTTCTCTTTCAATCAAACTATTTGAATGCATTCTTTGTGAGTCTGGCCTTGGAAAGCTGCAGCTAGTGTAAAATGCAGCAGCCAGACTGGTGTCAGGTTGCATTTTAAAGACCATATAAGACCAGTCCTGTAAGAACTACCTACTGGCTTCCAATTTATTTCCAAGCACAATTCAAGGTGCTGGTGTTGGCCTACGAAGTCCTAAACAATTTGGGGCCAGGATATCTGAAAGATCTCTTCCTCCCATATGAGCCTGCCAGAAATTTGAGATCTTTAGCGGAAGGCTTGTGTGTCCCAACGCCTTGTGAAGTTAGGTTGGTGGGTACATGTAACAGGACTTTATAGCAGAACCTCAACTGTGAACTCTCTACCCGAGGAACTTAAGCTGGCCCCATCTCTTTTGAGTTCCTGGAAGGCAGCCTAAACAGTGCTGTTCTGCATGGCATTCAGTGCTTGAAATTGCTGTTTTAACTGTTTCAAAACTGGATTCTAGGATTGTATTTAGCTGCTTCTGGGAGTTTTTAAAGAGCATTTTTTTCTTTTTTTTTCTTTTATTAAAAGATTAAAACATAAAACAAGGAACAATACATATATATCTATATCAGTTGGTTTTCATAAAGATGGGAAGATCTCTAATAGAGCTTTAAATATAAACAATAAAACATAATACTCTTATAGTATATCATGCTATACTCTTTGTATATATACTCTTAGTATATATACATAGTATAAATACTATTTATCTTAGCATTCTTAGGATCCGCCTACCCACTTCCTGCTTCTTCATTCCAGTTCCATTCATTCTTCTTCCTCACTAACTTCCTGACTAGTTGGCCTTGTATAATACATAGGATATATACCAGAGGATCTGTTCTCTTATTTATTTACATCAGGACTCTACTGATATGATCCCTTATATAACATTCAACTTTATCTTTATACAAAAGAGCATTTTAAAGTGTTTTAAAATGTTTTCATCTTTGCATTGTCTTAATTGGTTTCTATTTGTTCATCACCTTGGGAGCCCTTGCGGGCTGGGAGGCAATACAGAAATATTTTTAAATAAGCAAGTCTGACCAAGGACAGACCAAGTGCACAACCATAGTCAAGCAGTCATTTGGAACAGCATTATTGGTAGTGCTGCCAATTAAGCAGTGGGTGCTCCAAGCCTAAATGTACACACAGAGCAGTTTAATAGTTTAACTGCCATGGCTGGACCTTGCATGATTCTAAGATGTGAAATTTGGTGTGGGAGACTGGAATTTCTGCTAGAAAGCCCTAAGACACTCCCCAGTGATGGAGCACTAGAGCTCTCTGGCATAGATTTCTAAGTACCTCACCAACCTACAGAGCCTAGGATTCTGTATGATGGAGCCACGATAGACAAAGTGGTATGAAATCTCTGTAAACAGGTAGCATAGGTATACTGCAAGAGCAGCTGTGCTGCCACGTCCTGTTTAGTGGCATATAGAACTGTAGTTTGCACTATGGCAAGGGATTCTGGTACACGGCAGAGCTTGAAAAGTTATAGCTCCAAGGCCCACAAAATAGTCACCATTATAATTAATATTTTAAATAGTAATCCTTCACTTTCCTGTTTTGCAAAAGAAACTAAGATTTTACTTTTAAAAATTGAGTGCTACCAACTGTTGACCACTGGTACAAAATACATTTTTCTCCCATCCACCTTGGTGTTGTCTTAATGGCCACAACAGAATGGAAGGCAGCCACGCTATGTGTCAGCACTTGAGCCATGTGACATTCCGCCTTCATCATTTACTGAAGCAATAGGCCCATAACTATAAAAGTAACTAAAGTTTACCCTGCAAAAAGGAGTGTTTTGTCATGTTAAACTACAATTCTTAACTGGAGAAAGGAATTCATTACAAATGGTTAGCTATTTGTAACTAGTTACTTCCATGCGCTAGGTCATACCTTCCTGATTTTGCTATACAGCCACTTAAAGAGGCGAAATCCTCTGCCCCCAGACTGATGTCGTGTGACATGGCAGATGCTGCAACAGACATGGAAGGAAGGCTAGAATCAAGCATTCAGTGTTTCAACAAGCTGGCACTGAGTAGATCTGTCTGTGTTGACTTCAGTTGATTATCTTAAAGACATATACTCAGCCTCTCAACCAAATGATCCTCAAAGGAAATAGATGGATTCATTCTGCCATCAGTTACCAAGTTTTTAAAAAAGCATCTCATTATTAAAGACCACTGGCTGAAGCTGCATTCTTTAAAATTTAAAAAAACCCTTATTCTAATACTGCTGCCACTGTATAATGTTACTTACTGTTTCACCCAGCCTTAGCAGTAGAGTTTAGACACAGGACTAAAGTACAGAGGTCCCAGAAAAATGAATGAGTTTACAAATTGTACTTATATAACCTTAACCAAACAAGCACAAAATATATTATTGATTATCGATGTAATATACCATCAGTTATCATGGTAATTATTTACTCATAATGATCAAATATTTTATGTAAATGTTAAGAGACTGACTGTTACAGGTCTGTTTCTTCTCTCTAACTAACCTTTGTTCATTTACCCTATAAATGTCATTTGCAGTTAACTCACTGGCTAAGACAGAAATGGGCAATGTGGAGCCCATGGATGGCATGCAGCCTCCAGCTCTTTTTTTTTTTTTTTTGGCCTTTGAAACTCTCACCTTACCCACATATTTTTTGTTTTAATAGGTAGAGTTTTAATGCATGGAGAATTGTACTCCCAACAGCACTGTTCTTTAACTAAGGCACCAGGTCCTGTGTGTCTTTTTGGTAAAGAAATTTGGCAAATAATCATTTCAAAACCTGACCATGCCCAGTTTTGGCAATTTGCGGGTGGGATGACCCATGAGCATTCACTGAGTTGAAAACTGGTCCAGGGACCATTGGAAATTGCCCATTCCTGGGCTAGGAGGAGAGGATTTAATTGCTATGTGGTTTTCCCTTATCTTCCCTAGCCCCTGCTGTTAATATAAAATTTCCAAGTTTCTCCAGGCCACTTTTAATTATAACTTTCCTACACTCTTCTGTCTTCCTGACCTATTCTTTCTCCAGTAACTGCTCCACAACCTAACTGACTGAACTGAATTTGATCCAGCCAGTTGGACTCTAAGATTTTATCATTTCACTGTTTTCTAAAACAGCTCATGTAGTTCTCTGATGATGGATTGTATTTCCCAGCATTCTTCATGATTGGCTATACCAGTTAGTGGTGTTGAAACATGTTGAAATGTGCTTCTTTTTTGCAGTGTAGGAATCTATCCTATTCTTTTTATGTTATTTCTGCCTTTGGTGCAAAAAATTTTTGTTAATGAAGTAGCCTCAAGATTGGACTTCTGCAACGTGCTCTACGTTGGGCTACCTTTGTACCAAGTTAGGAAACTCCAACTGGTCCAAAATATGGCAGCCAGATTGATTACAGGTACAGCAAGGAGTGCACATATCACACCAATATTAAAATCATTCCACTGGCTGTCAATTAATTTCTGGGCAAAGTACAAAGTATTGGTTATTACCTTTAAAACCCTACATGGTTTGGGTCCAAGTTACCTACAGGATTGCTTCCTCCCATACAATCCACTCCATACACTCAGGTCCTCTGGGGGCCATTTACTTAAACCAGCCAGAACTAGACTGGCAACGGTCACTCAGAGGACCTTCTCACTGGCTGCCTCTAGACTGTAGAATGACCAGCCAGAAGAGATTCAACAGCAAAATATGCTGGCCAAATTTTTAAAAGTACTAAAGACTTATCTCTTCTGTCAGGCCTACCCAGTCCAGTTTGAATTGTGCTTTTAGTTGTATTTTTAATTGTACTTTTAACTGTATTTTAATTGTACTTTTAACTACGATATATTTTAATTATAGTATATTTGTATTAATTGTTCCATATGTATATTAACTACAACTTTTAACTCTATCTATTCTGTACCCCGCTTCAAGCCTGGGGGAGAGGTGGGTAACAAATAAAAATTTATCATCATCTTCATCATCATTTGCACATCTACTTTGAGGTATACTTGAAATACATCCAGTTTTAGCTTCACAGATATACATTTTCTTCACAGGCTTTTCATCTTCCTGAAACACCATCCTACCACTATTCAATTAACATGATGGCTTCCCTTTCATTATATCCACCCTGCTTGAAAATAACTTTCCAAGGTCTGGTCTAAGCAGTGGAGGTGGCTAGAGTCTACTTTCCTTGAATATAGCAACAAAACATACACAAGCAAATAGAAGCAGGAAGACCAGCACAACAGGAAGCCAGAACTCAGAAATAGAGAATAACAGCAGGCCCTGGGGTTTCCTATAGGACTAAAATGAGAAGAGATTCTTTTCCTTGGCCCTTTCCACATGGCATTTGCCATGCGAAAGGGCACCTGGAGCATCGTGAGATTGTGAGAAGTGATCTGCACAACGCACTTACAATTGTGCGATGTTCCAGGGGCTGGCAGGCGCCAATCACATACCTCTTCATTTTCAGCTGGAAGCCAAAAATGGTGTGCGATCTCACATTGTTTCCAGGCCCCACACGCACTTACCTGGCATGCGGAGCCTCTGGAGCTGCACTGGTCGCGCTTCCTGCCCCAGCGCAGCCTGGGAAAGTCCCAGGCTGCATTGCAGAAGGAAGAGGTAGGGTTTTTGTGTGAGCAGGCAGCTTGTGCGGCGCTGAACCAGCAGGGATGCGAGAGCCTATCACCGAAGGCTGCTCACGCAATCCCCCGCACCCCAGTGCCGGAAAAAGGTAAGGTGCGCAAAGGGCCCTTATCACCAGATTGCATGGTTTGCAGTCTCCTGCCTGGACCTTTCTCCCTGCTGGCCTGAAGAATCGACAGTTTTACCTTGTCCTGCTGCCAGCTGGTACAATCCAATGTGCACATGGCAGAGTGTTTCACTCACTTGAAAGAAATCCACTGAGTAAACGTGCTTGTGAGCAGACTGAACTGGCATCCCATTCTCAAGACTGTTCTGTGGGGCATGAACCCACTTCAACACTGAAACACTGCTTATCAGCAACAGATTCCTTTACCAATATAGGTGTCCTGGGATAACTGGGGGGCACCAATCAAACTAACATGTTACCTATTAAAACATCACCTAGCAGGCAGCCCCCAGTTAAGACCACATTTGCATTCCACAGAAACAAATATATCTTTGTAAACATGGAATGTTACAGCTTTGGGATTAAAAGATACTCATTCAACGGCACCGCAAAGCTCCCTCTACAAGGAGTACCCCACTTCACTTGCAATCTCTCAACTCCTTTTGAGGCTACAAAGCCAAGACTAAGCTTTCAATAAATCACAGTTTTAGCAGAATTGAGCACCAAAGTATTCAGCAAAAAAGAATGCTTTCAAAACAAAGCTCTAATACTTCATCAAGTACAGATGTATGGAAGATTTGCATATAACAGGCTGTATGAATACACGCACAAGAAATGTATCTCACACTGTGGGATCCACACATCCTATATTTCATACTACATGGTAATGCAAGCAATACCCAGCTATGGAAGTGAAAAAATAACACTGTCAACAAGTTTTGGTTAAGACAGGCTGCCTCGGCATGCTGAGACAGACTATGGAGAATCCAACAACGCCCTGACTAAAACTTGCTTTCAGTGCAAGACCAAAACAACCATTTTTTATTGTGTTTTCTGTATTTCATGCAAAATGTCTTAGCAGAAAAGTCATGCCTTTTTTTCTTTTGGGAAGCTTAGCGAACACAGATAGAGCAAACACAAAAGGACAGTGACTGGTCACAAAAACAGAAACAGCCCACCCAGTGACAGTTCATGTAACAAAGTTTCAATTATGTACATTTTTCAGAAAGGCACACAATATCTGATATAAAGAATGTGAAAAATCTCTCTGGGGCTAATAAAGACAGAGAAAAGTTTCACTATCTTGTGGGAGGTGAGGTGAAAATTTCTGTTAGCCCGTTTACCAAATAAGGACAAATCTTGTCAGGATTTCCTTTCCCTGGGACAGTACATAAGGGATCTTTCTCTGAAGAGACTGGAATACTGAGGCTCAATTTCAACACATTACATTACAACACTTTTGGCACATATATCCCTGCATCCTCAGATGTCACTGTTAAAACTTGAGAGCATAAATAATCTCTCCCTTTCCTGCCCTTTTTTCTACTTTTGCAAGATGATGCTCAGGTATCAAGCCTATAGATATTTTATTGTCAATAGAGAGCAGTCATCATTGCCATCAAATTTTGATTGCAACTGTGGCCACTTCAAGGATATTGCCAGCTGCCACAAATTTCAGCAGCAACACTAGTGTTCCACTCAGCATAGCATGTGGATGGTTAGTTGCCTAAAAGAAAGAAAACAAAATGGAAAAGGAAGAGTCCAAGACACAAGGGCGGTAGCGGAAACTTTAAACATGCCTCTGGTGATCATTTTCTCAGGAAGATGAGTTTTTGTACAAAGGCTTTGCCAAATGGAGCCGCTTTACTTTGTCCCATCACAGGACACTACTAAGAGCTGAGCTCCTTGCTGAATATACCACCTGGGGTTTATTTCTTGGTCATGCTAGAAGGTGAAAATAAGACATAATATATATGTAAGCAGGCTGCTTTATGTCTCGTAATGGCAGTTCCTTATACTCTTTCCACCAAAGTAAGTAAAAAGTACAGGAGAGGCCACTTTGCTACATAGCAAAATAAAAATGACAAACTGCCTTGACAAGAGAATCCAACTGTGTTAGGCATTTGCAGCCAGCTTGAGAAACCGCAAATGGGCCATCCATTCTCTAAATGATTTCCATTTGAAGAATTGTGACCTCACAGGGATTTAATAAGCAGCAGCTTGCCTTTGAAATAGAATCCAGGTGGGAAGGCAGAAATGGGGAAAGCCTTTAATTTTCTTCATTTACAACATGTTATTAGAGGATTGGACAACAGTGGCAATTGCTTTAAGTTATAAAAATAAAGCTGATCCATTTTGAGGCTTGCTGGAATATAATTAAACTGAACACTGACTTCACATGAGGCATCTTATTCAAGATCTGTTAGGAAAGAAGGGGAAGGAGAGAAAAGAAATCACTAAGTTATGCAGAGATAGCACCACAATTTAAGTAACATCTGGTCTAGTTTCATAGCTTCAGTGGTGGAGCTTGGAGCGTGTGGAGGGAGGTTGGAGGGGGACGGGGCTACGGCATGAGGGGCATGGCTATGGCATGTGGGGGCATGACCAGGGTGCACAGGGGTGTGGCTACTGGCTGGGACGCCCCCAAAACATTGCTGCCTGGGGCAAATCATCCCCCTTGTCCCTATATCCCTATGTAACTGCATAGTTTTTTATATTTTTAACCAATTTTAGGAGACTACATTTGGTGGGATTTTTTTCATTTTTTAAAAAAATAACAAAACCTATCAGTCGCTTTCCTTCTCTCTCTTTCACAAACACACTCACATTCTCTCTCTCTGTCTGATGTTCCTAAGGTCAACCAAGCATGGTACCCCTTGCCTGAAAGCAAATCAAGGCCATTTCTGCACTACCCTGTTAGAGTGCTATTATTCCACTTTCAACATCCTATGGGATCCTGGAGTCTGCAGTTTAGGGAGCGGCATTTAGAATTCTCAGCCAGAGAGCTCTTTGGAATTCCATAGGATGTTGAAAGTGGAATAATAACACTTTAATAGTGTACAGAAATGGTCCAAATTTCTTTTTAATATGGAAGCAGCCAATCTGGAAGTCCTTGAGCCTGAGCATAATCAAAACTCTTCTCCCCCATGCCGTAATCCCAATAAAAATCTCTCCTCTTCCTTAGCTTCTATGAGACCCAAGTTTGATGGGAAGATTTCCCTTAGTATACATCAGCAGATAGAAGCCTTGCCCAAATATCCCCAAAACACACATCCTGTTGCTATTTCCTATAAATGAATGAGTGCTATTTGTTCCTATGAGGGAGAAAGTGCTTGTGAACCAGCCAAGTGTGTAGATATGTTCTTTTGTGATGAGTGAGTGAGTGAGTGTGTGGGATGGACTGAGGAAAGGATTGGAACTCTACATCTTTCTCCTTTCCCCTCCCCTCCTCTCCCTCTCTATGAAGCCTGACAGGCCTTCAGCTTTTTTTTGAAATAACAGAATGCCAGACGTGTGTTTTTTCTGTAGAGTAATTACAACTAAATTTTCTGTGATGTGTGCAGAGGGGATTTTGTGTTTAGCAATGTAGATCTTAATATGATGCACTTTATCTTATGACATGGAATGGCTTTTTCTATGCTCTGGAAGGAATATGTAAGTAATTTGTGGCTTTGATTGAATTCTTGAAGAAAAGACTTTGGGATTCATCAAGAATGGCAGATTTGTGCTTCTCTTGGCACTGGATAGACTGAAAAGCTCCCCAAAGATATTAGAAGTCATCATCATAAGAATCTATTGAATGATCAAGTCTGGATAATTAGGTAGCGTTGTTTGCTTTAGAAGGAGTGAATCCCATCCATATAATTGTTACCACCGTGTACTGGCCTGGCCTTTGGTGAACCAAAGATATCATTTTGATATCACAATTCGGCCTTACTCTGCCACCAGCCAAGTGTTTGTGAGGCTACCAAACAAGCGCGAAGCTAGGCATGGCTACTATTTGCTGCTCAAACCAAACCAAGCTAGAGATTGCCAGATCTGCTTTAGGGGACCTCTCAAAACAAACACCTTCATTACCAATGCTCAATAAACAAAGAGACCCTCTGCCCTGAAAGGGCACCCTGGCAAGCTGGGTGCTTAACTGCTGAGCTAGCCGCATTTACATACCAGCCATACCATTGTCAATTCGGAACGTAACTCAATCATGCAAATTCTGACCTTTCGGAGGCATTGTCTCCAACCCAAAACTTATTGTTTTCACCCAAGACCAGACTAGCCTACGGTTGTTCCTTCCCTGATAAAAACCCCCAGTTCCGAGCGCTCTTTGGATCTCTCGCTGGAACACTCGGACTTCACTGAACTTCCATCCCACCTTGCTGCCGCTTCTTCTGCGAACTCCCCTTGGCCACCACGCCGGGTTTCCTTCTCTTCAATTGGCTCCCCCAGGACTGCAAGATTGGTGATGTATCACCCATTCCCCAAAAACTCTATTTCCTATTCTAGTTAGGATTGTGTTCGTGTTTTTCTTAATAATTGTCTAATAAATCTTAATACCTATTCTGAACTACCTGACTGCTCACTGACCTGATGCTGTAGACATAGGGTAAAAGATCCCCGCTACGTTACCCTGCCTCTCGTTAGCCAAGAGAGTGCTCCAGCTAATTTCCCCATCTTTGCTTGTTGATGTTTGGTTATTTGGGCGCCCCTCACGGGACCCCCAAGTCACAGGGTAACATAATAACATGACACTCTGTATGCTACTGGCATTTGTCAGCAGCTCTACAGTATAAAGGGGACTCCTTTATATCCTGATAGACCAGTGGTCTGTTTATTTCAGTTCTCTGCCAATGGGCATTGTTCTGCTCAGGTTTCAGGCAAAGTCCTTTCTAAGCAGACACTGGTGGCTCTTGTCTTCCTGTAAGAACATTACTATGTGACAAGATCTTGGAGTGAGGCCATGCTGGAGTAGAAGTTAGGTTGTTGACTGCTGGGAAGTGGAGATTTTTTTCCAGATTGGAATCTCTCTTTTGGAAGGAACTCCCTCTTGATAACTTGCAGTGTTTCCTCCTCAGTGGTTTTCATTTATTCTGTTAAAGATTCAAGGATGTCACAGTGATAGCAGATTTTTTTTTTCTAGTGTAGATGAATTGGTCTTGAATGAGTTTTATTGACTGTTTCAGTTTTGGATTGATGGTAGAAACAAATACGTGGTGGAGAAAGATGTGTCTTTCTCAGTTAACCTTCAACACAAGGAGAGTCAGGCCCTTATAGGGGAATTTTGCCCAATGAGAAGTTTAGTACTTACATTCCACTGTATCTATTAATTCCCCTCACACTTTCCCCCACAGATAAGATTCATCTGTTTCTGAAAACTTGCTAGGAGAAAGTAACATTTTTTAAGACTCCAGACAGTATTTGCACCAGAGAATTTTTGGGGGGAGGAGAAGTAGATTTATATAATTTCCTCCCATCTAAGGCCAGCAGCAGTATATGGCATCTTTGTACACTCAAGTCCCAAGCACCTTGCCCACCATTTTGATTTTCCCACAGTGCCCCAGAAGACTTAATGTAAAATATTGTAGAATACTGAAGAAAAGTTAAAATAGTAGGTGGTTTATCTGATTCTTCTTTTGCTGTTAGTAAACCCACAGCTGAGAGAGCAAGCAGGCAGCCAAATAAGGATGGAAAAATATTTTTTAAAAAATGCTGGAAAAAAATGGTAAGAAAACATGTTTCCTGAGTGTCGAATGAAGAGAATCCTGGGCTGATGGGAACCCTTTCAGTTCAGGGCTTGTTCTCTGCAAAGTTGACACATGGTATTTTTGTGCAGAAAAACAGCATTTTATACACAGGAAACACTTTCCTATGCAGAAAATGCTATCTTCTGTGCTCAAAAACTATATGCAATTTTTGCAGAGAATAACTCCTCAGCAGCACTTTTTGTGTCGAAAATGCTGTCTCTTGCACAAAAAATGTTGTTTCCTGTGCAAAAATACCATGTGCACAAAATCAGTCTTAAACTGCAAACAATCATTGAAAACTGTACATTTTTCAAAGATTTCGTCACAGAGGAAAGAAAATTGCTAAATTTACTTGTACCATGCTTTGAGAACAAAATGAGAGAAGAATTACATCTCCACAGATGAGAGGGGCAGGGGTGGACCCTGGTGTGAGAAAAAATGTCCACCAAAAGAGGCCCCTTCAACTGTGGAGCCACACACACCATAATGGACCATTTTCCCATTGTAGAAATTTCCCCCCTTAATTTATATAATTGCTGCTATGCTTTTACTATAAGTCACCATGGAAGATGCTGTCTGAAAGAGTAAACATACAAGAAAAAAACATTTTAAAAAATAATCTCAGAACATTAAGCAAAAGAATTGGAACATGTCATGATGAACTGCTCCATATTTATTTCACACCTCAGCATAATCCTATCGCTGCCAGCAGACGAGCTGTGGTTCTCTCCGTGTCAATTAAAGACACTGTTGTTGTAGCAAGATAGACCCGGAACTGGTATTTGCTCAGGCTGACAAACAGGAACAGTTGCCAATGGAGGAGATTAGGTGTTAGGATAAAAGGGCTGCTGAGCTAGGCGGTACAAAATGTTTCCAGTGGAAATTGAAACCACAACAAAAGCCACCTGGTTTTCAGTTTCATTTAAATGGAAATACACAATACAGGCTAAAAAAATTCCTTGACAGTTGCTGCTCTTTTTGACAAACTGTGTACATACACAGTCCCCTGTGCTTATTATGGCTACTTTCAGATCCAGATGTAAATGAAAAAATAAAAGGAGGTTGAAAGTTCCTAGAGTTGTGTTTGTGAGAGTGCTTCACAGATTATTTTTTCTTCTGCAACAGCATATACATGTGTATACATGTGTAAGACAAGGGGGAAATGTACATTAGTGTATAGAGCATGCGTGCATGTCCTGCAGATATCTGATTGGTCACGTGTTTGCCCATTGTAAACCACTGCCAACATTGGCTTCCAAGGGAGCATTCATCCAGTAAAGGAGTGGTCATACGGCAATATAATTCTGCTGCTCTCCACTTAACCAAACATCTATGCAACCAAAAGACTGTTTAGAAAATCTGGTTCTCCCCAAAAGAAATTGCAAAAAAGAATGTCATGAAAGGCAGCAATGCATGATAATAGTTTTTTTTTTAAAAAAAACCCGAACATTATTTTTTCCCCAGTGAAGTCATATGGCCATATGGCTGTCAGCACAGCATCCCACGATTTGGTAAAAGATGCCAAGTGGCAAGTAAAGAAGCAACGGCAAATCACTAAAGCAGTTGCCACTGTGTTCTGCCCTGCACAATGGAAACTGGTTGAAGTCTCATTGTAACTGATGGGAGTTGAGAAGACAGCAGTGAAGGTACAGACAGACCTTAGATTGTAACATGATCAAACTTTCAACATTATCTTCAGCTGCTATGGAAATATAGAACAATTTGAGAACCTTGAAAATATAAGTAGCAGATCATTTCTGATGGACCAGCGGCAGAGTAGCGAAAGGGTTGTCCTAAGAGCTGACTGGTTGAATGATCTCTGATTTGCTTTACAAGTTACTCAGCAAGATACTGAGAAAGCTCACGGAGGTCTGAGAATAAGGCCTCCTAAAGGACTGAGCAGCCAAGAGACACGTACAATGCCCATGCAACATTCAAGTATTACAGTTCAAAATGAAGTTAAGGTTCTGCAAAGTACACAGGTGTGTGAGTTTGAATCTATTATTTTGGAATATTTTGCAAGTTACTTCATCCATTTACTGAGAAACTGTACCAAGCAGAAATATTCTGCCAAAGCTGTTTCCAATTCAGATTTACCATTTCACACAGAGGTACAATGATTGCGGCTATCAAATCTCAAGTGTCTGAAATCTTTGATGCATATACCATTTTGAGGCATAACCTAGAACTGTTGAGTAGTCAGGCTATGCAAGTGGTTTTAAGCTACTAGCAAACAGCTAAGAGGCTAGGCCTGATAGAAACCCTGGGCCTGGAAGAAAGAGAAGGAACTTCTAAAACAAGACAAGGGAACTCCTGTCCAGAGAACATGGCCACCATCATTCAATATATGAAGTGTGTCATGAGAGGACAGCCATGAACTAAAGCGTTGTCAGTACAGCAATACTCAAATAGGAAGTGACAGGACTCAAAAAACTGCATCTCACTACTTTTTAAGCGCAGCTGAGTTGTGAGTTTGTTGTGAAATTCACTCCTCCACAGCTGAAGGTGAACAGGGGCTAAAATGCTCTTTTTATAATGTTAGTCTGTTTTCCTCTTCTTTTTCTTCTTCCTCCTCCTGAGCTAGAGAGGCTTAACATTTTCACAACAAGGGACTCACTCCTTGGGTCATTCCCTGAAGGTGGCTTTATGCTCATTCTTATGTTTAGATTAAGTGCCAGCATTAACTGGTTATACAGTGTGAAAAGGGGATGGCTGAGCACTGCACATATGAGCAGAGACTGAAATGGGCTGTATGTATTTTGTAAAAGGTAACATACCTTCCAACTATCCTGAGTAATCCTCCGTTGCCCCACTTTTTCAGCTGCTCCTAAAACATTCCACTTTCTCTCTCCTCCTCCCACTTTCCCTCTTTGTTCTCAGCTTACTTTAGTTTCCGAAATCTGAGTTCAAAGTAAGAAGAAAGGAGAAGGGGAAAAGGAGAGGAGGTGTGAAATCTTGCTTTTCCCAGCAAGCATGGACAAAAGCAAATTGCTGCAGCCTCCCATACCTTTTGTTTTCTTCTTCATTAATAACTTTTGTCACCTTGACCATAGTCTGATGTTGCTTGCTACAGGAGCCCTGGTTTTCATCTGTGAAATGTTGGAAGATATGAGGCAATAAGTTCAGTCATATAACATGAATAGTCTGGGTAGCACTTTTTTTTAAAGGTACAGAATAAAGATATTTTGGGGAAAAAAGTAGAACTTTAATATTATTTTATTACAAGAAACTCATTGGAAAAGTTTTAGCAAATAGGTCCTAAAGGCAAAATCAGGAGCTGGCAAGAGATGGTCCTACAGATGTTTATTTTGTTTATTGTTTGATTTATATCTGTTTTCTCCCAAAATGGGACTCAAGATGGACTGCAATTCCCATAATTCTTCACCTGAATCAACTGAATGGTTATCCAATACATTTATAAATCTGATTGATTTAAATGAGTCCATTTTGAGTGAGATTAATTATTGGATTTAGGCAGAAACGTTTCCAGTTTCCCGAGCAGTACAATATACATCTGGAACGTTCAGTGCGTAGGAGTTCACCACTGCTATAGTGATTCCAGAGCTTACAGGGCTGAAGCACTAGAGACCTAAGTTGCTTGGGGAGATGTGATATCCTTTTGTTTCCCCTTCTCATGAATTTGAGATCTCTCTAGCCCATGTCTAACACGCCATCTACTTCATTGCCCTTTGCCTGCTCACTGTACTACGCAGAACTGACAGCTGACCCTAAAACGTGAGTATAATTATGTTATCTATCACTGCTTTTTAGGAGCAGACACACACTGATCAACACAGCTGTCTGCAGTTTTGGACTGTCCTTAGGGCTCTGGCTGTGAGGACTGTCATGATGAGACAATTTACAACTATGCCATGTGAGACTGTGACCATAATTGCCATGAAGCACCCATTCATAATCTCTGAGACCCTGGAGGGCAACTTTTTCTTGTCAAAGATGAGGGAAGGGAGTTCCACACTAACATTGATGGTCCTAGCCAAAAGCAAATTTTTGTTTGTTTGTTTTTAGAAAAATTATCTAGTTAATTAGATGATGTTTAAACCAGTGGGATAATGTTTTAGAACTAAGTGGAACTCAAGGCAGAAGCTCCCAGATAAACTGGAGTTGAAAAGTGATTTATGTTTGATGCAAATTTACTGAATTATGCCCACCAATAATACGAGACAATAACTTCAGTGTGTAGAATTATTTCTTTATTCTTCTCAATACAGTGTTTGAGAGTAACAGCCAGCTTTCCCAGCCAGCATCATGAAGGATGCTGGAAATTTCAGTCCAGTGTCTGGAAGGCTGCATGTTCCCTACACCTGGATATTATTGTTATTGTTATTATTATTGTTATTATTATTATTATTTTACAGTCTGTCACCCTCAGGGTCGGGGTATTTAAGCTACAACTACTCTGATTTAAGATCACAATACTCCTCATATCTACAGAAAAGCTCGCACCATTTTGGAGATTCAGGCCCTTTTCGCACCTTACCTGGGGGAGGGCGGCTCGCACGAGAAGCCTCATTCAGAATGCTGCCGCTTCCCTGCTCCTTCCTACCTCAGGTCGCTTCCTGCTAGCGTGACTGTCACTCTAGCGCCCTGCCCCTTCCTTCCGCAGCACAGTCTGGGAGCTGTAGGCTGCACTAAGCGAAGAAAGCGCAACCGGCCTGGCTCACCGAAGCACCGCAGGCAGGTAAATGTGCGAGGGAGCCGCAAGCATTGCGCGAGCAAGCAGTATTTTCAGCTTAGAGCCGAAAATAAAAAAATTTGCGCGCACCCTGCTTTAGCCTCATGAGTGTCGCGCGAGTGGGAGTGCATTGTACAGATCGACGCTCCCATTCACGCAATGCTCAAGGGGCACTCATGCAAAAAAAAAGGCATGCGAAAAGGGCCTCAGTTTTAGCTTTCTTGTGAGGAAATGGAAGAAGTGGCAAATTTATTTTTTTATATATTTTTTATTAAAGTTCAAGTAGTATAAACAGAGTAATTATAACTGTCACATATATAAATAAATACATTAAAAACATAATTGGAGAAATGACATATACATTGTTACAACATTCATCTTTAAAGTTCTCTTTCAGTAATTGAGTTACAATATCACAGTTTCTCATTTCCAGTAATTTTATAATCCATTCCTCTATTTCTGGTATTTTATCTGTCTTCCAATACTTTGCGTATATTATTCTTGCTGAAGTTATCACGTATAGATTAATGCGCCAGTATTTCTTTATCAAAATTTGTTATTTTTTTGGCAACATGTTTAGTTAGAAAAGTTCTGGTAGGAATGGAATGTTAGTGCTCAGGATTTCAGATATTTTTTTAATGTCTGTTTTTCCAGTAAGTCTTGGCACATGGACAGGTCCACCACATGTGAAAGAAGGTTCCTTCTACCTCTTGGCATTTCCAACATTTATTGTTTGGAGTCTTATATATCTTCTGTAACTTTGAGGAATTTAGGTGCCATCTGTAGAACATTTTCAGATAATTTTCCTTCACGTCTTGAGACAATGTAAATTTGGGTTCTGTACCAACTCTTTTTCCAATCTTCCAGTTGAATTTCTTTTCCAATGTTCTGGGCCCATTTCATCATCACATCTTTAATGGACTCTGTTTCTAATTCTCAATCCAAAATGAATTTGTAAATCTGTGAAGTCAAATGTGTTGGTTTTTCAAATATTGCAAATTCAAATTCATTTTTGTCGTGTATGCTTTGGAACCTTTCTAATTTAAAGTCCATTTTGTATCATTCTTTCATCTGCAAATATAAGAACCATTGGCAAGGAAATCCGTCTTCTTCTAGTGACTCTCGTGATTTTAGTTTGAAAATTTCTTCCTCAATTAAAATATCTTTATAGTGGATCCATTTGTGGCAAAAAAAAAAAAAAAATGGCAAAATTTTTAAAAAGCAAAGCCAATTTTTAATAAGAGAAATTTATCCCTGGGTAGGAGATATGCTGAAATCAATCCTTCAAGGTTTGTTTATTCAGGAGTGCACTTTACTCGAAAGAGAAAAGGCAAGTAACACACTCAAAAGAAAGCTCAGCTCAGAGCATTAGTAATTAGTCATGCAAAGATGTTCACTATAAAGTTTGGGAAAGTTACCTATTTTGACAATTCCCAGAACACCCAGCTCTAAAACATTAGGTGAAGCATTACATTGAAAGATTCCAAGAGAGATTAGCCATGGTGTTGAAGATGAATCAGGAATACTTTGCACTCAGTTTAAGGGAATAAAAAGAGTCTCTCAAATGCTTCCAATAAACTTTACCGATCACACGGTTTGGATTTAAAAGCATTAACGCTTTTAATATCAAGCAAATTAACCAAAATTGTTAGAGCTTTTACATCCTGTCCCTTCTCCACAGGTGACGAGAACAAAGAAGTAATTAAAAATTAAAGCAGAGAAAGTTCCTAGGATAGACAGCTGCAAAGGCAAACCCTGCAAAATTTTAGGTGTCGTTATCATATCTGATATGAGATCTCTGTTCAATATTTTGTTAGGGAATGGGATGTTAGAGACCTGGAAACAGGTCACAATGTCTATCTTGTAATTATAAGAAGAAGACAATGCATCTGTTTCTAATCCTAAATCCTTAAATCTTGAAATGAACACTAAGGAGACCTGGGTTTATTTGTTTTTCAGATGAATTTATTAATTTTGGTTACTTACAGGGATTGGACTTGGGGGCACTGTTATGCAGTGGTTCTGGTCACTTCTGGAGGGATGAACTTAGAGGGTAGTTCTGGGGGACTCCCATTCAACTCCCTGGCCATTGGCCTGTGGGGTCCCTCAGGGTTCTGTTTTGTTCCCCATGCTGTTTAACATCTACATAAAACCACTGGGAGAGGTCATCCAGAGTTTTGGGGTTTGGTGTCACTAATATGTGGACAACACCCAACTCTACCTCTCCTTTCCATCTGATTCCAAGGAAGCTATCTTGGTGCTGAACCAATGTCTTGTCATCAGTACTGGACTGGATGAGGGCAAACAAATCAAAGCTTAATCTGACAAGGCAGAGGTGCTCCTGGTCAATCAGATCAGGAAATACGGACTTTGCCTGTGCTAGATGGGGTTACACTCCTCCTGAAATCTCAGGCTCTCAGCCTTGGTGTTCTCCTGAATTCAACTCTGAGCCTGGATGCCCAGGTCTCAGCAGTGGCCAGGAGTGCATTTGCACAGTTAAAACTTTGTGCGTCAGCTGCACCCGTTCCTTGAGGTGTCAAATCTGGCTTCAGTGACACATGCCCTGATTACATCCTGATTGGACTACTGTAATGCGCTCTATATGAGATTGCCTTTGGAAACTGTTTGGAAACTTCAGTGGGTTCAAAATGCAGCAGCTAGAATGCCAACCAGGGCCAGTTACAGGAAGCATATAACTGCCTTGCTAAAACAGCTCCACTGGATACCTGTTCATTTCCAGGCACAATTCAAAGTACTGGTCATGACCTATGAAGCTCTATATGGCTTAGTTCTAGGCTATTTGAAAGACAGCATCTCCCTCTACAAACCAGCAAGAGCCATAAGATCTGCTGGAGAAGTCCTTCTCTCAGTCTCACTACCATCCCAGGCTCGCCTGGTGAGGACACAGGAGAGAGGCTTCTCAGTGGCTGCTCCCATCCTGTGGAACGCTCTTCCATGGGAAGCTAGACTGGCCTCCTCCCTGCTCTCCTTCTGCTGGCAGACCAAAACATTTCCTTTTAAGCAGGCGTTTGTATGAACAGGGGAGCTTTTTAAAACTGTTTTAAAACTGAATATTGTTTTATGTTTTATAATGTTGTATGTTTTTAATGTTTCTAACTGTTCTAAATGTTTTAATATGTTTATTGTTGGAAGACGCCTTGGGTCCCGCTCCAGGAGAAAGGTTGCATAGAAATGTATTAAATAAATAAACAAACAAACAAACAAATATAGGACATGGTGCAGAAGCTCCTTACCCCTGCAACACTGTAGTCCTCTCCCCTGTGTTTGCTCACTGAAAGGCCAGCTAATGATCACTATCAAGAATGCATGCTCCATTTGATTAATTATTACATGTTTATCAGTTCTAATTCAAATGTATCAAAAAACATATAGGTGCATCCCTCAGTTATTTATGCTCTGCCGTAAACAACCGGTTTTGTTTTTGTTTTAAATATGGATTGTAAGATGTCTTGGAAACAAAGAACAAATGTGTTAAAATAAACAAAGAATAAATAAAATAAAAATAAACAATAAAGTGAAGAAATTTCAATGAAATATATCTGCAGCCTTACTGTAAAAATTTATATGCTCAGTTATTAACTGCAGCTGATCAAACAATTTGTTTTTGGAAGATCATGTTGCAGAAGTTCAAATTCAGGATGAAAAAAGGTATCTATTCCACTGGAAGGAATGGATTTTACCCTCGTAGCCATAAAGTTTTGTAACCTGTCAGCAAGATAGATGAAAAATCTCTCTCTCCTTCCCTCCTGGACACATCCTGTTAGTTTACATCATCCTCCATTTCTAGATTTGACCTGGCATTTGGTACTCATCTCAAAATAACTACCATAAAATAACTACCTGGTCAGACACTCCAGGCTTCTGTGGCTATTAATATGCTTTGACAATTTACATAACCTCATTAATTCTCTTGCTGTCCCTTTAGATATGGAAACTGTTTGATATGGAAACTGCTTGAAATCATAAACAGCCCCTTTCCTTTGTTTGTACATCTCACATGCCACCTTTAAGGATTATTTCACACATTACTTGTTGACCTGGACTGGAGAAGGCATAAAAATTAATGAGGAGAACAGCTGAAATGTAGGAATGAGGATGTATGTTCATTTTGCTTTCTCTCATGTTCAGTTTTTTTTAAAATCATATGTTCTTTCCATTCTGAACATAAAGAAATTGGTAATTTTCTTAAAAAATGACTTAAAATGGAATTTTCTCTCATAGGCATTGACGAAGATTAATATCCATAGCCATTCTCAGCATAGCAAGAGCCATGTTGTACCTACCTTTCATGGTCATCTTAGAGAGGACATTTCAGTTAAGATCTGGTGGCAGAATTCATACACCTACATGCACCTTCGTGCTACACATGCATCTGCTTATACTTGTCTAATTAATGCTCCTGACATTCAGTCACCCACCATATTACACGTTTTTAAAAAATGAGCAACAGGCACTGGTAACAAACCAACAAATCTATTGCATTTTGCCATTTTGCCATGTTTTTTGTCATACATAATTTAGTGTTTCCTGTTGTTATGTCAAGTAATATCTGACTCATGGCAACCCCAACATGAACATATCATGAGGTTTTCTTGACAACACTTGCTCAGAAAGGGTTTGCCATTGCCTTCCTCTGAGGCTGAGAGAGTATGATTTGACCTAGGCCACTCAGTGAGCTTCTGTGGCTGAATAGGGATTCAAATTCTGGTCTCCTGGAGGCTTAGTCCAACACTCAAACCGCTAATTCCACCCTGGGTCTCTGCAATGTAATGTATTGGGACACAATATGTTCCCATACCATTTTGTAATTGAAACATGATGCAAAGAAGATTGTAGGAGTGGTCAGATAAGAAACAACCCTTCTCCCCGCTCAAAGATAGGAAAGCAGGAAGTGCACACTCAGAGATACTGAATTCATGAGAAACAGGCATGGAAGGACCTGGTGCAGATGTCCACAGAGGGTTGACTGGATTGCTGCCTGAGAGTTCATCTAGGAATGCCCAGGGTAAAAGAAAGATGCCAAAATGAAAAGTACTAGAAATCTTTAAACTGTTCCTTATAGGAAGCATCTTCATTGCATAATACATGAAATGGACAAAGAGGCACATCATGTGTTCAGAATATGAAATGAAAGGAAATCTACCAAAGTCAGTGCTGAACCCCCTTGTCATCACCCTTACTGCTCCTGGTGGGATTGCATCATGAACTATGTGAATCCTTGGCAGAAACTGTGACATCCCACACTTTAGAGCACCAAGAGCCTGAAGAGGTTCTGAGTATTTGAAAGGTACTTGAACTTTGACAAAAGGCAAGCAAGAACAATGTGGAGAGTCACTAGTAAGCTGGCTGCCTTTGGGGGCATGTGGACCATGTTTGTTGAGCAACTCTGAGTATAGTAGACACCAGGGATGAATCTAATGGTTGATTAGAGGTGCTTGAATTTAGAGATAAATCCCATTCTGGCAGTATCTGCCATATATGTCATATATATGTGTGGTGGTACCACAATGACAAAATCATGTTCTCTGATGGATGGCATTTACCTGGGTAGGCAGCTGAAATCCAGATTGGTTACATTTTAGTGACAAGAACAATAGCAACAACAATAACAACAATTACAATATTGATTTCTTACCCACCTCTCTGCGTGGATAGATGTCGGGGACAATAGATTAATATATAACATATATCAATTAAAAACAGAACATCAGTTCAGTAGTTAAAGGCATAATATCAGTTTAAAAGACCAAATAATACAACTACCTAAAACAGACAATACATATTTAAAATTAATTGTTAAAATTCACAGTTTAAAATCATCAGATTGGCCTGACAGAAGAGACTGGTCTTTAATGTTGTTTTAAATTTGAACAGCATATTCAGCTGTAGAATCTCTTCCAGCAGGTCATTCCACAGTCTAGGGGCTACTGAAGAAAAATCTTCTGGGTGACTGTTTCTAGTCTAGTCCTGGCCAGTTGAAGTAAATGTCCTGCAGAGGACCTGAGTGTGTGGGGCAGATTATACAGGGAAGGCTATCCTGTAGGTAATCCAACAAGGCCACAATGGACAAGCAAATTATACTTCAAGGTGTAATGATACACAGTAGCAAAGTTAAATGATGTTGCAAGCCTTCGGTTTCAGTGAGCATTTAGGAATATGTAAATACTTGTTGTATACTACTTTCTTCTTCTTCACCTTTGGACAATGTAATTTTCTGCATGATTGTAAAAGCATTATCATTGGAAATCACTTACCTGGAGAGAAAATCCTACAAACTGTGAGTTTTTTTTGTTCTTGAAATTCCAAGTTAACCTGATTTAGACCACAAGGTAAAATGACCTGATTCCTTTTTATACATACTTCACCAAAGATTATATGGAACACAAACTAACAGAAGGCTCTGAGGCTAGGAACTGAGAGCTATGTGTACCACTTTTAGCTCATTGGAGGAAATTGTTACCCTGATTTCTGGGGTCCCCTGGGGGACACCTCAATGTGGTCCATGTGATGGGGAATGGAAACTAGCCAGAGCACAAGCAATAGCAATGTAAGAGGCAGGATAACCTAGCGGGGTCTTTTTACCTAGTTTTTACGGGGTCAGGTCAAGCCAAAAACCAAACGAAGATGTCTAATAAATGATTTTATTGAATGAAAGTCTCACGCACCAATGCAATCACTGACACACTCACTCAAGACCTATTAAGAAGTAAAAGAGAGGAAACTAGATAGGGGAATGTTGAAGTGGTTGTAGTTGGAGTAATACTGCACATGCTCCTGAAGTCCATGGTCCGGGAAAAACAGCAAAGGAGTGGAACTCAGCATGGAGAGGGCTGAGAGGATTACTCAACAGACAGAGAAACAGTCTGCTGGGATGACTGGGAGTGATCCAAAGAAACGCTCAAAAACTGGGACTATTTGTAGGGGAAAAGGTACCTGGAGGGCTAATCATTTCCTGGGGAGAACAATGGGTGTTGCAACGAGAAAGAAGCTCCACAATGGTAACTTCCTTTGCGTGATGAGATTACAAGGTGTTGCCAAAGTCTCAGGATCTTCGGCTGCAATGGGTTGTGGTGTGACTTCATGTAGATGGTCCTTGCCTGATAGGATTTTATTGCTACCGGTGCTCAACTTGGGGAAAAGATGCTAATCCCCTCAAGCTGGCTCCTCAGTGGCTGAGAACCCTTTGTTTACTGTGGGCTTTCACAGCTTGAGGTCTCCTGGGGCTATGTGACTGGGGATTTTACTGGCCTGACCTGGTTTTCGATCGTTTGACCGTTGCTGCCTACGTGCCCATCTGGGTGACTTCTCAGGTATATTGAATCATATTTTAATATCAAAATTGTAGACCCCGGGACAGGGTTTTCCAGTGGGGTAACAAAATGCAGGATGTGTAACTGTGATTAGTTAACAAAAAAGCAGGACGTGTGGATAATAGCTTCAGTGCCCCCATGCACTGTGGCTATGCCCCCTCCCACCCAGCCCCTCACACACTCCAAGGTCTGCTGCTGAAGGGCAGCTAACCACATGTCGAGTAGCATACATATATACCTCAGTTTAAAAACCTCTGACAAAGAAACTCCTCTGACTTAGAAGTCTTTTTATGCCCCCTCAGCTCTTCCTTTCTTCCTTATTCTCCATTTAGCTGGATTTTTTTAGTAGCATCAGCACCTGAAGGAGGATGAAAGAGGGCTTTCAGTGTTGGGTTACAGCAGTGAGCCTGCCTTTAACAAAGCAATAAAGCTTGAGCTGAGAAAGAATGGGATCCTACTCTAGCCAATAATAACATTAGCTCAGTTGCATAGGGATGAGGGGGCGATGGGGGTGATTCACCCCGGGTGGCAATGTTTTGGGGTGGCTGAACCCATGGCTGCATCCCCGTGCACCCTGGCCATGTCCCCACACATCACAGCCACACCCTCATGCACCATGGCCACGCCCCCATGCACAGTGGTCATGCCCCCATGCTGTAGCCCCACAGGCCTCCCACACCCCCTCACACTCTCCAGACTCTGCCACTGCATTGGCTCCTTCCAGAACCCCTTATTTAGCATGTGTGAAGAGGCAGAAATGGAGAAAGCAGATAGGTATCAACATGTACATTGTTCACTTGCCCTTCAAACACTTCGTTTTTAAAGATTAATAAAAGATAATCTTGATAGTTAATAATCATGTGTTTCTTTCAGTTAGAAGACACTGAAGGCACTGATCTGCTTCAAGTGTAGCAATATGTGTTTGGCTACAGAGATAAATCAATAGTAGACACTCTTAATCAGAAATGTTTCGAGTGCCTCTCAGCTTATACAGAACAATGGAATCACTGGCATCTCCAGTTTAAACAGTGAGGAATCTAACAAGCTCACCATTCCACCTCTCTTACTTTAATACTTTTGTTTATAGTTCTTAGCTTTGCCCTGTAACACAAACAAACAAAAAGTGATACTTGCACACATTCATTTTGTATTTGTCTGTTTCACATGACGTGAAATATTTGCAGGAAAGTTTCAGGAAAAAAAATTGAAGTAGCGTAGGACTCGCATAGAACTGTCACATTCTATCTTCTATTCCTGGCAGGGTCTCATTTTTTTTTCTTATTCTTTATTTTCATGCTTCTAAAATCTACAAGGCAGCAGGAAATTAGAACAATTAACCACTCAGCCCAGAACCATGTGATGCAGTTCCTCCACTCCTAATCCTCCTCCTCTTGAGGCCCTTCCATCTTATTCTGTTTGGCACAGAAAGAGCCATCATACCCTTGATGAATTCTAATGAGTTAAGTATAGTAGTAGCAGCTGTATTAAACAGGTAATTTATAGAGTTCAGCCACATTGAGGAATCTAATAAGCAACTGCAAAAACAACTTTTTAAAGCCATGGTTATTTTAAATGGAGTATAATTGTCTCTGATTAATTAGTTGTCCATTAACTATTTCAGAAAAGAATTAACTAACTTTCATAGTGGAGGTCAACCTGCAGCTTCTAACATCATTTCCAAAACCTGTACAAATGACCAGTTCAGATTTCTGGCAAACTGAGGAAGACAGAAAAGGCGTCGCCTATCTGCTTCAAGTTTCAGCCCAATGGCACATGAGTCTCCTCAACAGATTCTCCTCAAGGGAATGCAGCCCTGACAGGAAAAACTCATTCTCAATGCTGATCTATAAAGTACTTTTCAATATGGAAAACAGCAGCAAGCCCCATGTAACATCATACACAACAGCCATTTATTACAACCTATTGAAAGACAGCACAACAGCCTTTTACTTTTAAGGTGTACAAAGCACTTCCTTGAACCATTGTCCTCTGCATAGGGATATAATCATAGAGGTCACACATTGGGCCTTTCTGCACTACACTGTTATAGTGCTATTATTCCGCTGTCAACATCCTATAGAATCCTGGGGTTTGCAGTTTAGGGAGGGGCATTTAGAGTTCTCAGCCAGAGACCTCTTTGGGCTAAGTAAACTACAAACCCCAGAATTGCACAGGATGTTGAAAGTGGAGTAATAGCAATATAACAGTGTAATGCAGAAAGGTACATTGTCCTGGAGATGGTATATGCCTCAATTTTAGTAGCCTCTCCCTCAAACTGAAAGCACTCCTTCTTCTCTTCCTACAGGGCTGGGTAGCCCTGAGGGCTCTCCAAGCCTGTTTTTTTAAAAGCGTCTGTTCATAACACTAGCAGTTGCCTTTGCCTTTCTTTCAACTGAAGAGGTACTGGCCTGACATCAGTGGAGCCTTACCAAAAATAAGCAAACTTTTTACTGCTTTCTAAACTGTGGGAGTGAAGCAAACATTCAAATCTCCTGAGAGAGAGTATGCTCCATCCTCGGGGCACAGTGCTGAAGTTTTTGCTATTGCTAAACTGAGAGGACTGACTCAAAGCCCTTGGGAGCCCGTGGACATTATTTCAATTCTTTCAAAGCGCATGTTGTGCTAATTTCCTATTCTGAGGTGGACTCCCATGGAAGCATGCAGCTATTGTCACTGGCTATATTTATCATTCAATTTAACAGGGAAGAAAAATATAAATAGGGCTCTACTGCCCTCAGTCTAGAACATAAGGTCAAGGTCACATTTTACTTTGGCAAGACCAGGAGGCATCTAGCCACATTAGCTGCTCCTCAGAGTACAAATAATCACCCTCAAAATGTTGGCAGAAGAATAATTTCAAAATACAGAGCTCAGTAGAGTTGGAAACCATGTCCATCAGATAGCTCCCCATTCTCTTTTGGACAGATTTCTTCCAATTAAAAACTCAGCTCCTGCTCTGGTATTTAAAAGCTGAAAACATCAGGAAGGAGGAGGGGGCAAAACTTCCAAAATATTCCACATTTTGTGAAGCTGTTAACAAAAAAGAAATGAAAGCAGGAAGTGAGTCAGACTTTTCTTAACCAGGCCTTGTCATGTTTTTCAAAATACCTAATTTGGCACTGTGTTTGCCTCTAATGTGAACTGTAATTTGTTTCACCTACAATGGGAACTACTATGAATATTTTCAATCATGGGATCCATTTTGAACAATAATAGGTGCTGTGAGTGTTCCGGAGGGGTAATTCTCCCTGGGATATGTTTTGATTAGAGTTGCTCACTGTGATTTTATTAGTCCCATTGGGCAAAAAGTGTGTTCCAGGATGTGAGCAGTCTGAGTATGATAAGAAAGGTCAGAGCTAGCCCCTTGAAAGGTTTTGTTTCATCAGTCTCTGCTCGTATCAGCGTGATTTTGGCCAGGCTCTGCTAGGAAGGAGACAATTTTGAATTTACAGCTGGATTTCAAAAATGGACAGTCAAATCTTTCTGCTTTTCTTGTTCCTAGCATTCCTACGAGTGACTCCAGGTGAAACCTAAAACCATCACATCACTTGCGAGAGATTCATTTGAAAGTCTGTGGACTCCCTCCTCCCTTAGTCCCTCCCAGCCTGGAACATTACCAAGGCAAGATGACTTCAACATCGTCAGATTCCACTCCCCACTCCCCTTTTCAGTAATATCTCATTTTATGAAGAGATCTGGAATTCTCAAAAGCTTGCATGCATTTTTGTGCACTTTTGTTTGGTTTAATAAAAGCACTACAGTTCTCCCTCCTCAGTTCTCCCTCTCCTCCTCCCATTCCCTGGTGGGGAGTGCCAGAGAGTGAAGGGGAGGAAAGACGGTTTACTCCTTCTCATGATTTTTGCCAGCCACTGTGGGTGCAATTGCCCCAGGGGGGGTGGGAGGGTGAAGGGGGAGGATAGATCTTTTCTTCCTGGTGGCCATCTTCCACCTCCCACTGTGGGTGTGATTGCCCCAATGGTGGGCAGGAGATGGCGAAGAGGAGGAAAAGGTCTTTCCTCTTCATCGCCATCTCCCCATCCACAGCTACAATCGCACCAGCTGTGGAGAAGGGGGGAATGGCAAGCAGGAAGGAAAAGATCTTTTCCTCTCCACTTGCCATCTCCCCCCTCGGAGTGATTGCCCCAGTGGCAGTGGTGGTGGGGGAGATGGCAAGCAGGGAGGAAAAGACCTTTTCCTCCCCGCTCACCATCTGCGTGTCCGCAGATGGTGCAATTGCCTCAGTGGCAGTGGAGGAGGAGTTATTCGTGGTTATTTCACTTTCGCGGGGGTTCTCTGCACATATCCCCCATAAAATATGGAAGGCCTACTGTATACTTACATGGACACCAGACTCTTGCCTGTTAAATTCTTACAGTTTCCATCTAATGGCTTCTAATGGAGCCTGCCTAAAAACGAAGTCTGCATGATGGACTCATTTCACCAGGAACCCATTCAAATATAGAGCTATATTCTAATTATCCATCATAGCAACATCCTGTGGAATCCTGGGATTTGTAGTTTAGGGAGGTCCTAGAGCAGTGGTTCTCAACCTGTGGGTCCCCAGATGTTTGTGGACTTCAGCTCCCAGAAGCCCTGAGCATTGACCATAGTGACTGGGCCTTCTGGGAGCTGAAGTCCACAAACATCTGGGGACCCACAGGTTGAGAACCACTGTCCTAGAGTTCTGTGGCTGAGAATTCTAAATGGCTCTCCCGAAATAGCCAATGGAATATTTCCATGGTAGTTAAAGTGGAATATAGCTCTATAACTGTATAGTGTGGCTGGGCCCTTAAATCTCATAAGACCATCCTAATGAGAACGCCTTGATTATGTTCTTGGGATATGGAGCCCATTCACACTGTGCAGTGATGTTTCGGCATGAACATTTACAATCCTCAACCAGGAAGTTCTAGTGCCTCACCAAACTACAGATCTCAGGATTCTATGAGCTCTAGACATGACAGTTGGAATATAACACTAATTGTGTAGCATGAATATACTCCATGGGCTTAGTGTGTTCAAGCTGAAAACCCAGAAATCAATCCAATCCCCCTTGCAGTGTGATATTTATTAAGTACTCAGTTTTATTTTGTTTTGTTGATTGTTGGAACTGAATTTATCTTTACTGCTTCACACAGTTTGACAACTGATGCACAGTATAACTTTGCTCATTTGACAACATTTGATTGTTTCCACCATATGACAATTCATATTTGATGCCTGCCAGGAGCAAAACAATTAGGAGATGCCAGCAAAGCTAAAACAAAGCAGTCATAACTGAATATTGCAGTAAATGTTCACATTCAGAATTAAAGTGGTAAATGGCATCTTTGACCTTCAGTTATATTTATTTTTTATTTACAATTTTTCATTAACTGCTTAAATCTGAAGACTTCAAAGCCAAGCAGAACAATAATGAAACATACAATACATACAATACATACAATATACAGAATTAAAATACAATATTAATCGTGTCCATGAAATAGGTGGTAAATTAGGCCACACAAAGAATGCTTGCAAAAACAAAAAGGTTTCAAAATGCATTAAAAAAAATAGATACTGAACTTTTTCAAAATAACTATAAGAAAAAATGGAAAGAGATATCGAAAGATTTAGAGAAATGGACTCAAATGTGATTATCTATGTTGGGAAGAATGTCTGTCATAAAAAATGAATGTACTACCAAAGATGATCTATCTTTTTCAAAATATTCCTATTATCACAAATATTAAGCCTTTCATACAATGGAAGAGAGATATAACTAACTTCATATGGCAAAGCAAAAAAACAAGAAAAAAATGGAAAGTGTTGACTGACATACCAAGAAGAGGAGGCTTCGGATTACCAGATAAAGGACTGGATGGATTTACAAAATACGAGAATGCTGGCTTTAGAGGGAGTAGATTTAAGGATGGGATGGCATCCCTATATGTTCTATGGAAAAGCGACAATTGATAAAGATTTTATGGATCATTTTGTAAGGAAATCATTATATAAAATATGGAATGATTATAAGAATAAGAACATTAGGCAGCTACCCACCTAGGTCTCCCTTCAAGAAGTTTTTTTGGAAGATGGTCAGACACAGAACAATGGTTGCGATATGAAGATATATTGGAGAAACTAAATATGGACACAAATACAAATGTTTTTAAGATGAAATCAAGAGAGAAATTGGAAATTGAAGGTATAAAGTTAAGCTGGTTTCCCTACAGACAACTATCAGAAAGATTTCAGATGGATGTGAAAACTCAAGGAATAGAACAGAAAGAACAAGAGAATCTGTTGAAGCTTTTACAAAAAAATCCACCTCATTTACTTTCACATTTATATCAAGAGATATTACAACAACAATGTGAGGATGAGACAGCAATGATACAATGGGCACAGAACATTGGACACCCAATTCAGTTGGAATGGTGGGAACAAAGCTGGCAACAAACAAAGAGGTTCACGGTAGCTCAGAACCTTAAAGAAAACTATTATAAGCTTTTTCATAGATGGTACATGACACCTGAAAAATTAAAAATAATTTATAAGACGGGTACAGGTCAATGTTGGAAGTGTCAAAAGACTACAAGCACACTATTTCATATGTGGTGGACATGTTCTAATGCTAAAATGTATTGGAATGAAATTCATAAGATAATATGTGGTATATTGTAGGTTCAAATTGATAAGACTCCTGAAATGTACTTGTTAAATATGACACATGTTAGAGGGAACTGCGGTAAAGAAATATTGGAGAATAATACCGTACATGATCTCAACTGCCCGTATTGAATTTGCAAGGCTTTGGAAAAGTGATGTAATACCAATGACAGAACAATGGTGGACAACTTTTATTGAAAATAGAAATGCAGATATTGTTTCACAGAGATTAAAAGAGAAATCAGATGATGATATCTATAAAGAATAGCAGATGATTTCGGAAGCGAGATAGGTCTTGACAGGGAATAATACATAATTCATGGTATTAAATGTTCTTACAAGACAAAATTCAGAGAAATATCATGGAACAAGTAAAGTTGAGTAGAAAAACAGGAACTAACGAATTAAGTAGATAACACTAACAATTTATTGTGATGCATTGATAACCGTTCAATGGAATGCTAAAAATTGTAATCCAGAGAGGGAGGAAGACAGTTGTAATATGACAATTAAGAATACAATGATAATTGTTTGTTTTATATGTTGGAACTGCAATAAAATCACTTAAAAAAATAAAGATGTTTATAGAATGTTAAATTTCAAAGGGAAGATAATTCCACATAGTAGATGCCACAGTGCTAAATTATATGTTCCATACAACTGAGGTTGAATATTTAAAAGTAGTAATGTCTGTTCAGGCCATGGCTTTGGACAGCCATATGTGACTCTGGACTCAAGGTGGGTGTTTCTCAACCCAGAGTTCCTGCTGGTCAGGGTGGAGACCAAAACCTGAATCCAGAGCCAAGATCTGCGCCTGAAATCAGTATGTGAAGCCTTTTGTGAGGAGTTACAATGTACAAAACACTCTGGTCAGCACTTTCTCAGTTCCGGAAAACACTGTTTACTGAGCAGAAAGCAAAGCTTTTGGGTCTAGCTCAGCCAATCCAAAAGGTTTATATTACTTGCAAGTAGCAAGGGCTCATTGCAGTGTATGCTCTACTCTCCAGAGCAGGGCATATTCCAAAGATTTCTAAAGTGTTTTTAAAAAACTAAACGTACTTATGCTTCTTCTGTATTCCTTTCCATACAACAACTCAAGATGCATATGAATCTTTTTTCAGGCTTGTATAAATTTGGGTGGAAAATACAGTTTTGGCTTTTGAGAAAAACCACGTCACATTGACGACATCTAAACCTCTCTGAAAGGCCTGGGGCATGCTGGGTCAGTGGAAAAACCCAAGAAGTATGGTTCATGCATCTCAATGAACTTTCCTAGGCTGTAAATAGACATGGAAATGCTATGCAAGCCCCAAAGGAATTTCAAAGAGACAGCCTCCCTCTCTAAGTATCACTCAGTTAAAGGGGACTTGAGGACTACAAAAAACTACCTAATACATCACTGTGGTTCCCCCCACTCCACTCGCAGGAGTTTTGTGTTGGTTTTTGTGCTGCCTTGCCTACACTGAGAACAAATCTTCTCTATTGTTTTTTAGTATGAGAAGTTAGGTTTTTGGAAAGGGCTGTAAGATTTGTGTCATCAGAAAGATCCATGGAAAACATTTTAGTTCAGAGTATGATTTATCACTAGAGTTTTATCCTTACAGCACCCTGCACTGATGAGTAGCTGGTCACAGAACAAATTATTCTGAAGACAGCCTCAAAGCCTCACTTACCCGCTTTTACTTCTTATCCACTCCATTCAGCTAGCTTGTCCTTTATTTTCAAGGTCCACCTTTTATTTCAAATAAATACAGGCTCATACATTTCTATAGCTAACTTATTTTGAAATATTTTTAAAAAGTCACCATCATTTGAATGTTTTACACTTAGAAGTTTGTCCTTTAAGGTTGGGATGGGAAGCGACTGTGGGAAGCTAGGGGACCACATTAGACCTCCAGCAGAACTTGGATGGTCGTACCCACACACACACACAAATATTCTTTTGCCCTCAATTGCTGTCTGCAGTACACGTGGTGCATTTTACAAGGTTTTGAAGGCCCTAGGGCATTTTAGGTCAAGAAGAGGCCTTTTTTTAGCAACAGAAAGTGACTGGAATTTTTTTAAAAAAATATTTTCCTGAAAAACATTTTTTACATTTGAGGGCCGAAAATGTTTCTGGGGAGCTACATGTAGTCCACAGGCCACATTTCCCCACCCCTTTTTAAGATACACACAGATAATACAAGGCACAGAAAAAGCAAGGAGGAAGCTGGGAAGGGGGTGTAGGAAATGGAAATACCAAAAACCATTACTATTTTTGGTTCAGTCCTACTTATTGTGTCCCCTTGCCAGAAACCAGTTACAAAGAGCTCCAAACAACATTAGCTCTACTTAGATTTAACCCAACAAAACGAATGGGACTTGCTAGTCCTAGTGACTTCAACAGGGCTGCTCTGAATAGGAATGTTATCTCTAAACTGGTAATGAGACTTGGACTTACGTACGAGAAAAAAAAACTTAATAAATGACAGAATAAAAGAATTACAAAGAAGAGATTATTTCTCTATTTACCTATGCTAAAGCAGCATGTCTTGGACACAAAACTCCAGAAGGTGGAAGAGGCCACAAGGGGATCAGATATTCTAGATCTGATCCTGACCAACAGGGATGACCTTGTTAATGAGGTAGAAGTGGTTGGATCTTTAGGGGGGAGTGACCATGCCCTGTTGGAATTTCACATTCAGTGGGAAGGAGAAGATAAGTGTAGCCAGACACTCGTCTTAGATTTTTAAAAAGTGGACTTCTGTAAACTTAAGGAGCTGCTGGCTGGAATTCCGTGGTCAAGAATAGTGAAAGGGAAAGGAGTTCAGGAGGCATGGGAGTTCCTTAAAAGGGAGATACTGAAGGCACAGTTTTAAACTGTGCCAATAAGGAGGAAAAATGGAAGGCATGTGAAAAAACCAGAATGGTTGACTAAAGAACTCTCAGCTGAGCTAAGTGTTAAGAGAAACATGTACAGGAAATGGAAGAAGGGGGAAACCACCCAAGAAGAATTTAAGCAGGTAGCCAGGAGCCATGTTTCTCTTAGGCTGGTCAGAGACATTAAAAACAATAAAAAGGGCTTTTTTAAATACATCCGCAGCAAAAGGAAAAAGAAGGAGATGATAGGGTCGCTGCGCAGAGAAGATGGCGGATTACTAACAGGGGGAAGAGAAAAGGCAGAACTACTTAACACTTTCTTTGCCTCAGTTTTTTCCCAGAAGGATACAAGCACTCAACCTGGCGGTTGGGGAGCAGGTGAGGAAGCAGGGGAAATGAGGCACATAATAGGTAGAGAAGTGGTACAGGAATACCTGGCCACACTGGATGAATTCAAGTCTCCAGGGCCAGATGAATTGCATCCTAGGATATTAAAAGAGCTGGCAGAGGTCATTTCGGAACTGCTTGCTATAATCTTTGAGAAATCTTGGAGGACAGGAGAAGTTCCAGCAGACTGGAAGAGGGCAAATGTTGTCCCCATCTTCAAGAAGGGAAAAAAAGAGGACCCAAATAATTATCGGCCAGTCAGCCTGACATCAGTACCCAGAAAGATCCTGTGGCAGATCATTAAGCAGTCAGTTTCTAATCACTTAGAAAGCAATGCAGTAATCACAAGAAGTCAACATGGATTTCTCAAAAATAAGTCATGCCAGACTAATCTTATCTCTTTTTATGATAGAGTTACTAGTTTGATAGATGAAGGGAATGCTGTGGATGTAGCATATCTCGATTTCAGTAAGGCCTTTGACAAAGTTCCCCATGACATCCTTGCAAAGAAGCTAGTAAAATGCAGGCTGGACAGGGCTAGTTGGATTTGTAACTGGTTAACCGACTGAACCCAAAGGTGATCACGAATGGCTGCTTTTCATCCTGGAGGGAAGTGACTAGCGGGGTGCCACAGGATTCTGTCCTGGACCCAGTGCTGTTCAATATCTTCATCAACGACTTGGATGAAGGAATAGAGGGCAAGCTCATCAAATTTGCAGATGACACCAAATTGGGAGGGGTTGCTAATATGCCAGAGGACAGGATCAAAATTCAAAATGACCTGAACAGATTGAAGACCTGGGCCACAGCTAACAAAATGAAATTCAACAGAGAAAAGTGTAAGGTCCTACATTTAGGTAGAAAAAATGGAATACAGAATTATAGGATGGGGGACACGTAGCTGGATAGCAGTACGTGCGAAAGGGATCTAGGAGTCTTAATAGATCACATGCTGAACATGAGTCAGCAGTGTGATGCGGCAGCCAAGAAAGCCAATGCAATTCTTGGCTGCATCAATAAGAGTATGGTGTCTAGATCGAGGGAGGTATTGGTACCACTCTACTCTGTTTTGGTTAGACCTCATCTTTAATACTGTGTCCAGTTCTGGGCACCCCAATTCAAGAAGGACATGGTCAAGCTGGAGCAAGTCCAGAGGAGGGCGACCAAAATGGTGAGGGGCCTGGAAGCCATGCCCTATGAGGATAGACTTAGAGAGCTGGGTATGTTTAGTCTGCAGAAGAGAAGGTTAAGAGGGGACATGATAGTCATGTTTAAATATCTGAAGGGATGCCATATAGAGGATGGAGAGGGCTTGTTTACTGCTGCTCCAGAGACCAGGACAAGGAGCAATGGATTCAAGCTGCAGGAAAGGGGATTCCACCTGAACCTCAGGAAGAACTTCCTGACGGTCAGGGCTGTCCGGCAGTGGAGTCTGCTGCCTCAGAGTGTAGTAGAGTCTCCTTCTTTGGAGGTTTTTAAGCAGAGGCTGGATGGCCATCTGTCGGGAGTGCTTTGAGGGTGTTCCTGCATGGCAGGAGGTTGGACTGGATGGCCTGTGTGGTCTCTTCCAGCTCTACATTTCTATGATTCTATGAAAATACCATACAAATACCAGACATTTATATACCAGGCTTTATTAGGAACTCCCAGCAGTCTTCTTGCTGACTTCCAGAGGAGAGAGCAGAAGGTAAGCTGGGTCTGTGAAGACAACTTTGATAGGTGTTTTTGCAGGATTGTGGGGCTGAGTTTGTTTCTCTGTGTTGTTGTTTTTTTGTTTTGTTTTTTGCTTGAGCTGACCGTGTGCTCTCCCTGAGCTCACAGCCTATTGTCAGCTAATTGTTTGTTAGTTAGTCAGTTAACTGTCAATCAAACTAGGGAGAGTTAATCAAGCTAGGGGGAGGAGCCAGCTAGGGGAAGGAGGCTTTATTAGGAACTCCCAGCGGCGCGCGCCATAGGCGCGCGCAATTTATTCATCATCATTCATCTACTTCAATCCTTCAAGTTCAACCATTCAAGTTTAGGAACATCCAATCCTTATAGTGACTGAACAAATTTAGGAAGAGTTCAACTGAGTTCAACTGAGCTTGGTAGTTAGCTGAGCAGACATAGCTTATACAGCTCAAATTAAGAGAGGAGGCCCAGTTTTTGTTTTTGTTTTCTTTTTCTATTCTCTGTATTATCAAGTATGGAAGGTGAGGGAGCTGCTGCTGTCACCTGTAGCACTTGTGGCATATTCCTTTTCTTGCCACAAGATGTGGTCGGGTACACCTGCAACAAGTGCAAGCTGGTCACCTTCTTAGAGGTCAAGGTGCGGCAGCTGGAGGCACAGGTTTCTAATCTTCGTCTTATTAGGGAAGGTGAGGACTTCTTAGATAGGGCAGAGAGGACCTTCCTGAAGACCGGATATGCGGAGGAGCTGCCTGATGAGGAAATCAGTTCCGTGAGCCAGGAAAACGATGCTTGGAGGAATGTCACACGGAGAAGTAGAAGGGCCAGGAAGGAAACAGAGACTCTCAAACTACAGAATCGCTTCAACGTTCTTGGTGCTGTGAATGATGAGGAACACCAGAAGGAGGGAACACAACATCAGCAAGAAGGAATCCAACTTCGGCAACTGGAACTTGAACACCAACAGGACAGCATCCAACATCGGGAAGACCAGCACTCCCGGCCTCAACACAATGCCCAGGCAATCCTGGAAGAATCTGCTTGTCGAAGAACCCCGGACAGGCCTCAGAGGAGGCGAGTTCTGGTGGTTGGGGACTCCTTGCTCAGAGGAACCGAACCGGCAGTTTGCAAACCGGACAAGCTCAATCGAGAGGTCTGCTGTCTTCCTGGGGCCAGGATAAACCACGTAACAGAGAGGCTAGCCAGGCTGGTCAAGGCCACTGACCGTAAGCCCCTCATTTTGGTTCACGTTGGAACCAATGACACGGTGAAGCGCAGCTTTCACCACATCACAAAGGACTACGAGCTTATGGGGAGAAAGCTTAAGGACCTTGGTGCGCAGGTGGTCATTTCATCAATCCTCCCTGTTCAAGGATATGGTGCACGAAGGGAAAGGACAATAGTAGAGGACAACAGCTGGCTCCGCACATTTTGCCACTGCCAACAGTTTGGCTTTTTGGATCATGACTTGAAATTCCAGGAACATGGGCTTCTGGCAAGGGATGGGCTGCACCTCACGAAACTTGGCAGGAACGTTTTTGCAAACAGTCTCACAAGGAGGATTAGGAGGGCTTTAAACTAAGTACAACTGGAGAGGGAGACAAGATTATTCAGGACAAGGACCCGGCAAGTGCAGGGGGAAAAGGCCCAAATGATATTGGCCAAGTAGGAATAGCATCCAATCGTGGGAGGGGTGGAAACAATGCTATGGGACTTGCAGGAAGGGCACGGGGACTTAAGTGTCTCTACACTAATGCACGGAGTGTGGGAAACAAACAAGATGAATTTGAACTCCTAGTACAGCAAAATAAATATGATTTGATAGGCATCACTGAGACCTGGTGGGATGAGTCTCACGATTGGAATGTAGGAATAGAGGGGTATAGCCTATTTTGTAGAAATAGACCAAATAAGAAAGGAGGAGGAGTAGCCTTATATGTCAAGGATGTTTTCACCTGTGAAGAGATCCATGACTTGAACACCGGAAGCCAGGTCGAGAGCATCTGGGTAAGAATTAAGGGAGCGAGAAACAATAAGGATATTATAGTGGGGGTTTACTACAGACCTCCAAGCCAGACTGAGGACCTCGATGGCGCTTTCGTAGACCAAATGACTACACATTCAAAAAGGAGAGATACAGTAATAATGGGAGATTTCAACTACCCGGATATATGTTGGCAGTCAAACTCTGCAAAGGCGGCAAGGTCCAGCAAGTTTCTTGCTTGTCTTGCAGACAATTTCATGGTCCAGAAGGTGGAAGAGGCGACAAGGGGATCAAATATTCTGGATCTGATCCTGACCAACAGGGAAGACCTTGTTAATGACGTAGAACTGGTTGGATCTTTAGGAGAGAGTGACCATGCCCTATTAGAATTTTGCATTCAGTGGGGAAGAGAAGGCAAGTGTAGCCAGGCATTCGTCTTAGATTTTAAAAAAGCAGACTTCTGTAAACTGAAGGAGCTGCTGGCTGAAATCCTATGGTCAAGAATAGTCAATGAGAAAGGAGTTCAGGATGCATGGGAGTTCTTTAAAAGGGAGGTACTGAAGGCACAGGCTAAAACTGTGCCATTAAGGAGGAAAAATGGAAGGCATCTGAACAAACCGGAATGGTTGACTAAAGAGCTCTCAGCTGAGCTAAGTATTAAGAAAAACATGTACAGGAAATGGAAGAAGGGGGAAATCACCAAAGAAGATTATAAGCAAGTAACCAGGAGATGTAGGGAGAAGGTCAGAAAGGCTAAAGCACAGAACGAACTTAGGCTGGCCAGAGACATTAAAAACAATAAAAAGGGCTTTTTTAAATACGTCTGTAGCAAAAGGAAAAAGAAGGAGACGATAGGGTCACTGCGCAAGGAAGATGGTGAATTAATAACAGGAGGAAGAAAAAGGCAGAACTCCTCAACACCTTCTTCGCCTCAGTTTTTTCCCAAAAGGATAAAAACACGCAACCTGACGGTTGGGGAGCAGGTGAGGAAGTGGGGGAAATGCAGCACAGAATAGATAGAGAGGTAGTACAGGAATACCTGGCCACACTGGATGAATTCAAGTCTCCAGGGCCAGATGAATTGCATCCTAGGATTTTAAAAGAACTAGCAGAGGTCATTGTGGAACCTCTTGCTATAATCTTTGAAAACTCTTGGCGGACCGGAGAAGTTCCGGCAGACTGGAGGAGGGCAAATGTTGTCCCCATCTTCAAGAAGGGAAAAAAAGAGGACCCAAATAATTATCGCCCAGTCAGCCTGACATCAGTACCTGGAAAGATCCTGGAGCGGATAATCAAACAGTCAGTTTCTAATTACTTAGAAAACAATGCCGTAATTACGAAAAGTCAACATGGATTTCTCAAAAATAGGTCATGCCAGACTAATCTTATCTCTTTTTATGATAGAGTTACTTGCTTGATAGATGAAGGGAATGCTGTGGACGTAGTATATCTTGATTTCAGTAAGGCCTTTGACAAAGTTCTCCATGACATTCTTGCAAAGAAGCTAGTAAGATGTGGACTGGACAGGGCTACTGGCAGGTGGATTTGTATCTGGTTGACTGACCGTACCCAAAGGGTGGTCTCCAATGGCAGATTCTCATCCTGGAGAGAAGTGACTAGCGGGGTGCCACAGGGTTCTGTCCTGGGCCCGGTGCTGTTCAATATCTTCATTAATGACTTGGATGAAAGAATAGAGGGCACGCTGATCAAATTTGCAGATGACACCAAATTGGGAGGAGTTGCTAATACGCCTGATGACAGGATCAAAATTCAAAAGGACCTGGACAGATTGGAGAGCTGGGCCAAGGCTAACAAAATGAATTTCAACAGAGAGAAATGTAAGGTCCTACACTTAGGCAGAAAAAATGGTATGCAGAAATATAGGATGGGGGACACGTGGCTGGCTAACAGTGCGTGTGAAAGGGATTTAGGAGTCTTCATAGACCACAAGCTGAACATGAGTCAGCAGTGTGATGCGGCAGCCAAGAAGGCCAACGCAATTCTTGGTTGCATCAATAGGAGTATGGTGGCTAGATCGAGGGAGGTATTGGTACCACTTTATTCTGCATTGGTTAGACCTCATCTTGAATACTGTGTCCAGTTCTGGGCACCCCAATTCAAGAAGGATATGGATAAGCTGGAGCAGGTCCAGAGGAGGGCAACCAAAATGGTGAGGGGCCTGGAAGCCATGCCCTATGAGGATAGACTTAGAGAGCTGGGTATGTTTAGTCTGCAGAAGAGAAGGTTGAGAGGGGACATGATAGCCATGTTTAAATATTTGAAGGGGTGTCATGTCGAGGAGGGAGTGGGCTTGTTTTCTCCTGCTCTTGAGACCAGGACAAGGAGCAATGGATGCAAGCTGCAGGAGGGGAGATTCCGCCTGAACCTCAGGAGGAATTTCCTGACAGTCAGGGCTATCCGACAGTGGAATGTGCTGCCACAGAGTGTGGTGGAGTCTCCTTCTTTGGAGGTTTTTAAGCGGAGGCTGGATGGCCACTTGTCGGGAGTGCTTTGAGGGTTTTCCTGCATGGCAGGGGGTTGGACTGGATGGCCCTTGTGGTCTCTTCCAACTCTACATTTCTATGATTCTATGATTCTATGATTTATAGTCAAGGTGTACAAAAGCATTACTGCCTTAGACAGTATATTCTAGTACACTGCTGCTGTACATTATTAACGCCATAGCAAGAGCTGCCATTTTGCATCTAGGATGAGTGCAAAACATTTTTCTGCCCTGGTAGAAAATGTATCTCTATGTGCATAGTACCCAAGGATGGCCAAGTTATTTTGGTCCCTGGGGCAGAAAAATACCTTCATTGTCTTTCCCTGGATGTAGAACTACAGTAGTAGTGAACTGAATCACAAATCATTTACTGCTCTTAAATAACATCCCAAACCAGCTGGGTGAGGTGGCCTCCTCATCTATTTCTAATATAACTGGCAATACTGACATCTGTTTCCATTTGGTGGCCTTGAGGTTCTGATTTAGAAAAGAAAAGAAAAGCACATTTCCATGTAGTTTAAAATGACTGCATCTTCTGTCCTGAGCATTCATCATTCAGATCTTGTTTTAGACAGAAGTGGAGGAGATCAGTGAGCATGAGAAAATCCCTCTGAGCTAAGAAACTGATTGGGTCACCTCGGGCAGATCATTAGCTCTATAGTTCAACTTATTTCATGTGATTGTATCTTATTCATTCCCCAAGGAGCTCAGAACAGCAGATGTGGGGTTGATTTTCTTCTCACTAGAAATTGATGAGCCAGAGCTTGAAAAAGTTACTTTTTGGACAGCAGTTCCAGAATTCTCCAACCATCATAACTACTTTTTCAAGCTGTGTATCACAGATTTGTAGTGAGGAGGAGAAAATCTGATAATCTTACATCTGCTATTTTGAGCTCCTTGGGGAATTGGCAGGATACAAACACACTGGCAAATAAATAATTTACCACTACTGAATGACTGACATCGCACGCAAAGGTGAAGTAGAATATTAAAGCATGTGTATGTTACTGATGTTGTTTATATGAACAAGCCAAAGTTAAGACAAAAACCGGGGAAACTGTATTTGGCTTACTGGATGAAACAAATACCGTTTTACAGAGCAAGCTACATTTTGTCCAAACCACAATGAATTTTGTGATCTTCCTTCTGTGCAGTTCCACACAGGCATTCTTGAATTATTCAACACGTACACACTCCCTATGTCTCTACACCTGTCTGTCAGTAACGAGTAAAGGTCCTGGAGAAACCAGCTTTATAATCCAGCTCCTTGCACTGGAGTTTGGGGGGGGGCGGGTTCAAGCTACCACAAACAAGCAGCATGTATACAAGTTTTTTTTTTTAATTTGAATTCTAAGACAATTCATATTGCTTAATTCTGAGCTTAGAAAAACTGGCCATTCAGGCTGGGAAACTGTAGCTCAAAATGTATCTAATTTAGGTTCTGGTTTAGTATAATGATTGTAGTTTTAAACTGGCTAGATGAGCTATTATTCCAATAACATGCTGCCTTTCTGAGACCTCTCTTCCAAGCAAAAGACTCACTCAGGTCAGGAAACTGTCACTGTGCACACCAAATGTGGCAAAACAATCTCTTTCATATACTATTTTGTTAGCATCCCACTCCAGCCAAGTTGTCTGAATATTTTCCATCCAGTTGCAACACAGTTGCATCTGTAGCTTGAAAAAAAAAAGCAAAAACTTCAGAAAGGCTTCAGGATTCCTATGCAAAGTGGTCCTCATGGCTCCTGGACCATTTAAAAATATTCTTTTGTTGCTGCAGTTGCCAAACTTTTCTAGCTTTTCTGTCTAAATAGCACAAGGAGTGAATGAGGGAAAATTCCAGCAGGTGTTTAAAAAGTGGGTTCAAACCCCCTCCCCGGCAAAATGTCCAAGACGGTCCACATATCTTTTCCGCTACCTCTTAGGGTTTTCCAGCAGACTGAGAACCAGAGCTTGGAAGTAATTCGTTACACATAACAAAGCTGCTCATAATGTGTTACTTTTGGGAGGACGAAGGAAATAAAGATAACCTTTTTGCAATTAACATATGTCTCATGTCTTGTTAATTTTACCCCAGGTAACATGTTACTTTTTCTTATTGTGGAGAGGATGCTTTTTTGAGACATTCTGAGGTTTTCCTCTCACCTCAAAAAACCCTCAACTTCATGCTATTTTCTTAGTGGAGGGATTTATTTTCACAAAAAAAGGAACAAGAGGGCAACAAAAATAGCAAATGACATAATAAGCCATATAATGAATTATTTGTAAAAAGTGAAATGGTAAAAGTAATGACTTACTTGGAGTGGGGGTTGCAATGAGTTATATAACAAAACAAATAACTTTCCAAGCTACAGGGAATCAATGAGCACACATGTCCTGAGCTACATGGCAGATTGCTCTATCACCTCCTTCAAGTTTCCTTCTTGTGGCATCTTGACACACTATTGCTGTAAGACTTGCAAGCCAGAATCACATGGATGTAGGTCTTTTCTGTCCTATTCTTTCTATTTCCTAGGAAGGATATAGGTATTTTCCTTCCTATTTCCCTGTCTTCAAATAATGCCTAAAATTCAGTGGGAAGAACATGCCTGGTTTTGCCTAGGGGACTATGCCCATTTCCACCCTACACTATTATAGTGCTGTTATTCCATATTCAACATCCTGTGGAATTCTGGAGTTTGTAGTTTACAGAGGCCAAAGAGCTCTCTGGCTGAGACTTCTAAAGGCCCCTCCCTAAACTGCAAACCCCAGGATTCCATAGGATGTTGAAAGTGGAATAATAGCACTATAACAGTATAGTGCGGAAATGGCCAGAGACTCAGATCTCCAGGCAATGGTATCAGAACAGTCATAGTTATGACTTCCAAATCTTTTTTTTTATTTTTTTATTATTATTATAAAGAAAAAAGAACAGTATATAACAGAATAAAACAAAAACACCACAGCGACTTCCAGATCTTCAGACAGTCGTGTTAGAAGAAGCTAGATGCAAAGGAGCCCTGGATGATATTAGAGTGTGGGGTCAATTCAGATGGCAAAGCTCACAGAGAATGATAAATACATTTTTGCATTCCTCTCTTCACCAAAGAGTAGGAAATATCAAGGCACTATTATATATAGTAAGTTTTGGGTGAGGGAAGAAATATTAGAAATTCACAGGCTGGATCCAGGCTAAGTTCATTAGAATTTTCTTTGCTTTCAGTTGGGGTAATTTTGCCATGACAAATTTATAATATGGAAATTGTATGACTAACTTAATTAGATCCCTTTCACAGTATTGTGTTCTCTCTATTTCTTCCACATGACAAACTAGGAAATTTTCCTAGCATTGTCTGGTTTGATGTTGTAGACTTCAGTCATGTGTTGAATGAAACAAATGTTTTGACTAGGAGCGGTGTTCAGCCCTTAATAACTGTTTCATACCACGTTCCATGAAAAATGGACCCAAAAGAGCATTTTCCTCCAAAAGCTGAGATGTGCAGATCAGTCTCAAACTTGCACAAAAATGTTTGGGATGTTAACCAGATTTAGATATTAAGTTTAGTTAAAAATGATTCATAAATGTGCACTTAGAGCATAGCAAAATAAAGACAGCACTCCAAAACTTTTGTTCAGTAGGTACCAGAAACAGTTGACAGATCAAAATGTTAATACTATACAGTTTGCATTTGGCTTCCATTAGCCAATGGGAAGTGAGAAGGTGGATAAGCGAAGGCTTCTGGAAAGAAGAAAGGGTGGGGGACGCAGCATAAGCGTGCAACTAACTGCTCCAGCACAGAGCAAGGGAAGGAATCTCAGGAAGGGGTTATAAGTAAAGCAGGCACTGTGTAGTCAGATGTGTTAGGTTTTCAGTTCTTTTGAAAAAGACTAGAGAACTGGGCACCCCTCATGCCCTGGCCATGCCCCCCTCCTGCCTCCCCTCCACACACTCCAAGCTCTGCCACTGCATGTCTCCATGACAAGGTCTACCAGGAATTCATAAAATATTTTTTTTTCACCCAGTAAACATAATGGAGAGGGAGAGGGTGTTGAGCCCTTACATCTTCAGGAACCTAGGCAAAAGGAAAGGAAAAGAAGACTGGATCTCCAAGAAAGGGCTTGGTGGCATCGCTACTACTTTCATCACACTGGGAAGAGGTGGGCAAGTCTGGGCAAAACCCAATCACGCACAGTCCTCCCTTTTCACCACTCCAAAGCCACTTGCCATCCAGCTTCAAAACTTGGGCTTCCTTTTAATTAACTGACCAGATGTGTGAACTGAAATGTACTGTTTCCTTCAATCCCTGGACATGCAGATGGGACGTATCAAGCAACTTTAGAAGCCACTGACTGTCAAAGGTTATTATACAAGTACCTACAGCTATATATCCAGCTATACAAAACATTAGAGAGAATGTCCCCTGTTCTCTTTCTATCCTATAACTGTGTGCATATAACAATAATGTTTGAAATCAGCCAGAGTGAGATTCTTACTTTTGTATTGGTCTATTATCACAAAATGTCACCCAGCGTCCAAACAAACATGCAGATGATGCATTAAATAGGCAAGTTGCAGATCTAGGCCCCAAGTCCCTAAGAACCCATCAGAAAAGCTACAAGAAAAGCCAAAGAAAACAGGTAAGTATTCAGTACTTTCCTACAGGGCTGCAGAATTAATGGTTGATGGACCTCATGGCAACTAATTAAAAAACAAATACTAGCCTTCTTTCTGTTTGTCAGTGTAACTGCCCTTAATAGGAGATGAGAAAGGCAGGCCTCTATTGCTGATTTTGAAGGATATGCTAGCTGAAAATTGTGAAGATGAACCTTTAATTTACCAATTTTTTTAGAATAAGATGCTATCATATATCTCTATATTCTTAATTACAGGCAGCCCTGTTGTTGTGCTAGCAGTAAAAGTAGTTCTTAGGTTAGGATTTTCATCTGTGACCCAAAGAAATTTGGGGGGATGGGAGAGAATTTAATTTCAGTTCTTTTGTATCAGAATTTATCTAAATTCAAAAATATCATCATATTCAGGGGAGAAAGAAAACTTCCAACTTGAGAGAAACTGAAATTGAGGTATTCGTCCACTTAAACCCAACGTTTTGTCTGCCTGACACTTCAAAGTCTTGGTTTGAATCCCTCTCTATTTAACTGAACTAGTGCTGAATTAGAGTGGCTACCATTTGTTTCTAAGATGCTCCTCATCTTCAGCATACACACGACAGGAAGGTATATGGGTGTCTCTATGCTGTAAATAGCTAAACCTTTAGAATTTAGCCCGCACGAATAGGAGAGTTCACTTCAGTTCAGTTTGAAGAACTGACTGAAATTTGCAAATACATTTTAAATGGAGTTTTAAAAACTCTCAACAGAAGAAAGCAGAATGAGCTGTTTTCCATTTGGAAGAGGTCTGAAGCACAGCAAACCCATGCAAAATCAATGGACAAATGGGTGGGATGTCTGTTTGCATTGCAGGCTACAACAGTTCTATCACACCACCTGCAGTTCTATGAAAAATGGTTATGCCTATATAAAATTTACCAGCAAATGCAAACTGTGCTAAATTTGGTTTGCTTCTCAAAAGATTCACATTTGAAAAATAGAAAGGGAGAAATTACTAAAAGATTAAAAAAAAATTAAAAATCACAAGAGCAACTGGACTAAAAAGTGGTTAGGCTTCCTGACTAGAAACCCTATTATGGTGTACTTAAAGCTTCTTATTTGTTTCTTGAAGCAGGGAACTGAGGGATTCATTATAGGCCTGACAGGAGGTTGGTCTGTGCTGTTTGCAGTAGGATTTAAAATAATGATTTTTCATGAAGCTCTGGTTCATTATAGTTTTTATAAAAGCTGTAGGTGGTGGATCTTATCCATCAGATGAATTAATATTGTTCTCTGACTTTTGTAAAAGCTGAGTAGAGAAAGCTCAGCATTCTCTTTTTTTTAAAAAAAAAGATATTAAACATGAAATTTAAAAATATAAAATGACACATGGGGAAAATGACAAAAAACAAACCTAAACTACCTAAAAACAAACAATCCTAACATAAAGAGGGAGGGAGGGAGGGGGAGAGAGAGAGGGAGGGAGAGAGAGAGGAGGAGATTAATCAGATATACACACGACTTCTAAGTCCACAGAGAATGGCTAGTTATGATAAATTAAACAACTAAGCAATAATATGACTATTTAAACTTATGTAGCATATGATAGAATTATATAAATGATATAATCTTATGTTTATACTACTGTAATACTAAAGAGCCAGCATGGTATACTGGCTCTTTACTGCATTTACTGTATACTGCATTGGACTATAATCCTTGAGACCAGGGTTCAATTCCTGCACCAATGATAGAATCATAGAACCATACAATCATAGAGTTGGAAGAGACCACAGAGGTCATCTAGTCCAACGCCCTGCTATGCAGGAATACCGATCAAAGCATTTCCAACAGATGGCCATCCAGCCTCTGCTTCAATACTGCCAAAGAAAGAGACTCCACCACACTCCGAGGCAGCATATTCCACTGCTGGACAGCTCTGACCGTCAGGAAGTTCCTCCCGAGGTTCAAGTGGAATCTCCTTTCCTGCAGCTTGAATCTATTGCTTCTTGTCCTAGTCTCTGGAGCAGCGGAAAACAAGCCCCTCCCTTCTCGACATGGCATCCTTTCAAATATTTAAACATGGCTATCATGTCCCCTCTTAACCTTCTCTTCTGCAGACTAAACATACCCAGCTCCTCATAGTGCATGGCTTCCAGACCCTTCACCATTTTGATCATCCTCCTCTGGACACATTCCAGCTTGTTGATATCCTTCTTGAACTGAAGTGCCCAGAACTGGACACAGTATTCCAAATGAGGCCTAACCAATGCAGAATACAGTGGTACCATTACCTCCCTCAATCTAGACACCATACTCCTATTGATGCAACCAAGAATTGTGTTGGCTTTATTGGCTGCCGCATCACACCGCTGCTCATGTTCAGCTTGTAATCTACTAAAACTCCTAGATCCCTTTCACATGTACTGTTATCCAGCCACATGTCCCCCATCCTATATTTGTGCATTCCATTTTTTCTGCCTAAGTGTAGGACCTTACATTTCTCTCTGTTGTAATTCATTTTGTTAGCTTTGGCCCAGCTCTCCAATCTGTCCAGGTTATTTTGAATTTTGATCCTGTCCTCTGGTGTATTAGCAACCCCTCCCAATTTGGTGTCATCTGCAAATTTGATCAGTATGCCCTCTATTCTTTCATCCAAGTCATTGATGAAGATGTTGAATAGCACTGGGCTCAGGACAGAACCCTGTGGCACCCCACTAGTCACTTCTCTCCAGGATGAAAAGCAGCCACTGGTGATCACCCTTTGGGTTCGGTCAGTCAACCAATTACAAATCCACCTAACAGTAGCCCTGTCCAGCCTGCACTTTACTAGCTTCTTTGCAAGAACGTCATGTGGAATTTTGTCAAAGGGCTTACTGAAATCAAGATATGCCACATCCCCAGCATTCCCTTCATCTATCAAGCTAGTAACTCTATCGTAAAAAGAATTGTAACACTTTGCTGTTGTTAACTGCCATCAAGTTGATCTTGACTGATGCCAACCCTTCAAATGAGAGACCACTCTGCTCAGGTCTTGCACATTTAGGGACATGTCTTCATTGAGTCTATCCATCTGAAATGCAGTCTTCCTCTTTTCCTTCTGTCTTCCAAATATTATTGTCTTTTCTAGTGAGTCATGTCTTCTCATGATATGGCCAAAGTACAACAATTTAACCATCTTGGCTTCTCAGGAGAGTTCAGGCTTGATTTGCTCTGGTACTCATTCATTTATCTTTTTAGCAGTCCAGGGTATCTGTAGAACTCTCCTCCAGCACCTCATTTCAAATGAGTTGATTTTCTTCCTGTTGGCTTTCTTCACTGTCCAGTGTTCACAACCATACATAGAAATTAGAAATTTAATGGCATGGACAATCTTAACTTTAGTATTCAGTGGAATATCTTGACACGTCAGGTTCTTGTCTAGTTTCTTCCTAGCTGTCCTTCCAAGTCCTAGTCTTCTTCTGATTTCTTGACAGCAGTCTCCATTCTGATTAATGACTGAGTCAAGGTATGGAAAATCTTGAACTATTTCAATGCCTTCATCGTCTACTTTGAGGTTATGTAAATCATCTGTGGTCATTATTTTTGTTTTCTTGATGTTCAACTGTAAACCTTCCCTTGCACTTTCTGCCTTGACTTTCTTCAGTAATCATTCCAAGACTTTGCTGTTTTTTGCTAGTAGTATGGTGTCAGCTGCATATCTTAAATTGTTGATGTTCCCTCTTCCAGTTTTCCTGCCTCCTTCCTCTGAGTCTAATCCTGCTTTATGTGTGATATGTTCAGCATACACGTTAAACAGATAGGGTGATAAAATGCAGCATTGTCTGACCCTCTTACCAATTGGAAACTATTCTGCTCCTCCATATTCTGTCCTAACAATAGTCTCTTGTCCTGTATCTTTGCTATATTAATTCTTATCATTATTATTCAAATCCCAAACTGGACAATCTCCCCCAGCAACTTCTCATGTAAACTATGATCTTCTCCCAATCTTTCTCAAAGGAAGCAGTATATGGTCAGTATATGGTTGTCATCTAATAGAATGTGTAGTTTTCTTGTTTCCTAACAGTGTTCTGTGGTTTTGGGAAGGTGAATACATATAGCTCCTGGAAATGTTCAGTAAAAACTGTACATGTAGGATGATGCTCTATTCACATTAGGAAGTACGGGAAGAAAGTTTTAATGATTATCTTAAATTCTTACAGAATTATTGCTCGGTATAAATTGTTTCTTCTATCAGTTCCAGTGATCAAAGAGTTTCAACTTGTATCTTTAAAAGCATGGGTGGGCAACTGCAATGGATCTGGAACTTCTCTTCTTCTGCCCCTTCAGAGGACTTTGCATGCTGCCCAAAATGCTGACAAATAAAATCAAAGAAACATGGAAGTGGCTGGAAGTTCACTTCTGGTTTTTATTTTTTTTAAAAAAATGTTATTTTTATATTAAACGGTGCAGAGGGGACCTGAAATCTATTTAAAAGGCATAGCGTGGCTTTTATGCAGCCATCTGCAAGTGTTCAGTTCAAATCTCTATCAAGAACAAGCTATTTCTGCACTGGTAACCACTGGGCAAAGATGGAGAGGAGGTAGCAAAAGATGTGGGGGGAGAGGGAGAGGCAGGGAGATGCAAAAGGATGAGCAGGCCTTGTTTTGCCCACTGCTGGCTTCCCTCAACACATGACCTAATGATATCATCCATTGCAACACACCCACCCATCCAAAGATCCCCACTCACAAGCTATCTTCTTGTAATCTTTACAACGTTGCTTTAAGATTAATCACATTTTGCAGATGGACTGAGCCTTTCCTCCCCCCACCCCAGATTAGTCTTTCTGGTTCAGAGGAAAGAAACTGAACTCAAGACTTCTTGAGCTGTAACTCATTCTCTTGGCCACTAGGTTACAATCACTACTTGTGTTCCAGATCCAAGTTTATTAGTAGAATATTTACAAGGAATTATCAGAAAAGGAGATGGATTTTTGTGAGTTGTTGAGTATTAGCTGTGGTAAAAACAATCTGTCAAAATACTGGAAAGAAAATGCTGTATAAACAAAGACTGTTTAAAATTTTGTTCATAGTTAGAAAAGAGATGCTAATAATGTATTATTCAAGCCATAAAGCTGGATAATGGACTACTCACTTTTTAATAACAATTGGATTCAAGTAAGTATATGTTGGAATAAAGTACAGATAAGGGTTTTACATGAAAATTTTATGTAATAATATAAATGAAATTAAGAGACTTTGTATACGATATATTATTGGTAAATAAAACATTAAAACAGTTCTTTGAAACTGTACTGTACAAATGGAAGCGATCAGGTAGTTTTTCCCAATAATATACTATAAATACTTTATGGTATTTAATAATACATTCTAGTATATCATTGGGACCAACTACCTGATTGCTTCCATCAATGACAGGGAAAGAAATATGCATGAAAATGCATCTAGTGGGATTGGATCCAACTGTGTTGACTCAAGAGTGTCAGCTGCATCCAGCATTCCTTTTGCACCACAGCTGAAGGAATCACTATCACCTAGAAAAGACTGCTTCTCCTGACCAGATTTTGAATGACTTTCACCATTACATAAATCCTGTCAACTCTGATTCAGGACACAATGTCATCCCATTTCGGGGATTGTGCTAATGTATCTTCAATCAATGACTTGGTGAGATTGTCTCTTATTACCCCTAGTTTATCATACAAAACTCACAGTTATAATCAGAGGACTGGATTCTCACTCAGCTCCTCAGTTATACAGTGAATCTCTGTCCCCAGCTAATTTAAACTTTTTAATTCCTTCCTATTGTTCCTGTTTTCTTGTTGTTCTCTCCCTCTTATCAGTCTCTTAATTTGATTCATTCTAAATTCTCTCTTTCCTAGTTTTCTTCCCTCCAGTTTTTTGCAATTAGGGGTTTTTTTTTTAAAGGAAGTGCTCAAAGGACTGGGGATCTGTGTTAGCTCTGTGTTCTGACTGAATACTTTTCCCTCTCATTCCTACTGCATATATGATTTTGTGTGGCCACATTTAGCCTCATTTTCTGGAAGCAGGGGGAATTAGTTTTTTTCTGGCTTTAGAACATGTGGGGCTGACCTTCGGAATCATGACTTTATAAATGCTATTGACTTTGGGAATTTCAAGGAATTCTCTGCACACACTATATTCAGAAAAGTTCCAATGTCCCCTGCTTCTGTGCTGTGGGGCTTCCATGTGGATCCTTGTGCATGGCTATGCTAAATAAGTGGTGCCAAGTGTGTAAAGGCATTCATTTGTTACCAGCTCCCTCGCTTCATGTGCAGGAGGCGGAAAAAAAAAATGCTTAGAGTAAACCCTGAAAGAATTGCTTTCAGAAGTATGGGTCTGCCTGCATCTGTTCCTTTGTGTGACATGTTTGCTGCTGGATAGACATGCAAAAGGTGAGCTCAGTCTTCACGCAGCAGAAAAATAACTTTGGTAAATGTTGAGATGTAGTGGTTTGTTACCCTGATTTCTGGGGGTCCTGTGAGGGACGCCTAAATGCTCTCCAAATTATACAAGTTGGGGAAATTAGTCAAAGAGCACAAGTTAGCAATACGAGAGGCAGGGTAATGGAGCGAGATCTTTTACCCAGCGTCTATGGGGTCAGGCCAAGTCAAGGAGCAAACAGATGTGAATAATAATTGTGGTTTTTATTAAAATACAATCGAACAAGTGTATGCAACAAACTCACACAGATAACTATAGAAATAAAGGTTGGAGTGGGATAGAGGGGTTTTAAGAGGAGGTTCAGTATGGGAAATACTGCACCTGTCTTGAAGCCCAGGTAGTCTGAAGATAGAGTTCGTGGATATGAAGGTTCTCAGTACGTGGGATTGAGGGGAAGGCTCGCCAAGCAAAGTGGCAGCAAGGCGGTATGGAAGTTGGGAGCGATCCGAGGAAGCTCTCAAAGTCAGGGGTTCTTATAGGGGAAAATGTGGCTGTAGGCTAGTCCGTACTTGGGGGAAAACAATGAGTTTTGGGCTGGAGACAAAGCCTCCGAAAGGTCAGAATTTAGTATGATTGAGTTAAGTCCGAATTGTCAACAGAGTAGCCAGTATGCAAACGCAGAGTGCTTGATGCTTAAGTATTTGGCTCGTCAAGCTGCCTGCTCGGGGCAGGGAGTTCTTTATAAGTAGCGTGCATACATAATGAGGGTACTTGCCATGAGGTCTCCTGAAGCGGCAGTTTGGCTATTTCTGGCCAGCCTGTATTTGTTTTGAATATTCCAGTGATTAGCGACCGAGCCTGTTTGCGTGCCTGTCCGGGGGCCTCGCAAGCACATGGGAAGGAATGGGTAAGGAAGGCCAAATTATTGTTATCAAAATGATATCTGGTGTCCCCCCAAGGCTGGCTAGAAACTGCAGTAACAGGTCTGAGTGTTGGTCTACAGCTCTGAGGACCAGTGTCCGAATCCCCACTTGGCCATAGAAACCTGTTGGGTGACCTTTGGCAACTCACGCTCTCTCAGCCTTAGAGGGAAAGCAAGGACAAACCCTCTCTGAACAAATCTTGCCAAATGACTCCTATGATAGGGTTGCCATAAATCGGAAATTACTTGAAGGCACCCAACAACAACAAATTTGGAATTGCAGATAGTCATTGTGACTGCCCCAATAGGCACATCCCAAAGAAAAATCCAAAAATTCAGGCACCTGTGTTGAAATATCTATAACTATGGGTATGTATGTCTATCAAGATGGTCCAGTGTGGGGCAGCTGGAACAATTTGCCTTGGACCCCATAAAATAAGGGCTCCTTCCTCATTTCCTTGGGTGCCACTGGCTCTACTTCACTCAACCATATTGTTCCCCACACCCATTTGTCTTTGGAAAGGATGCCAGCAGTATCCATCCCAGGCCCCATAAAGCCTCTCTGTACATACACATGTATACATTTATAGCGTTGGGGAAAAAGTGGGACATAAACAATATACAAAAAAAGAATACTGTTCACCACAAAGATATATCTTGTTGGTGGGGCAATCTACTCCTTATCTCTCCAGCTATGTGAGGATTATGGCTGAGCTCAGGGGGCTCAGGCTTACTTGAGGTAAATAATCATGGAGCCCTAACTCCACAACATCATTGGATTTGATTTCTCCCTTCAGCGTGCACGCATCTTAATTTTTACAAGAACTGCCTGTAAGGTTTTTGAGAATGCAGAATAAATGAAAAATTACTGCTTGGATACAGTACATTGCTCTACCTGCAGGATGAACCCTAGGACAGTGGTTCTCAACCTGTGGGTCCCCAGATGTTCGTGGACTTCAGCTCCCAGAAGCCCTGAGCATTGACCATAGTGGCTGGGGCTTCTGGGAGCTGAAGTCCACGAACATCTGGGGACCCACAGGTTGAGAACCACTGCCCTAGGAAACCTGTATGCTTGTTACACACATTGTTGCTTTGTTATATTAAAGCCTGTTCTTCCTCCCCTCTGTGTTAGCCAATAAAAAGAGGGATGCTTGCAGGCCAAGCATGGTATGAGGAGATTTAAATCCCTCATGGCAAGGATCTCTGAGAATTTATTTGGCCTCTCCCACAGGAGTTCAAAAACGTGAAGATGCTTATATGTCCTTCTCTTTTGTGGAGGTTGTTGGGGGATGGTATGGAAGGAGTGCGCAGGGGGTAAGTTTCCTCGTGACTTTACTTGACTGGTGTGGAGGCATTGTCAACAAGTTTGGTGCTGCTGTGGAGACCAGGAGAATAGCTGTTGGAGTAGGTCCATTCTCTGTTTACACTGCTGTTTTCTTTTCTGTGAGGAGCAATATTGGATCTCAACAAAATTACATTGGCATTGTGGTGGTGCAAAACTGGCTGCTGCCATAGTGGAATCACCAATTCCTCTGCCTCTCCATGCAAAGTTTCACCATTCGAATTTCAAAGTTCATATATATGTGTGTGTGTGTGTGTGTGTGTCTGTGTGTGTATATACAGACAGACAGACATATTACACACACACACACACACACTAGCGCTTATTTAAGTGGCTGATATGATTTTATTCCTGAAATTTCCAAAATACCAAATTATACAGTCACCTCAAACCTTTGGCTGGCAAACTGCCATCAGCAGGGGTGAGTACAAGTTCAAGATTTCCCAGGGTGTAAAGTTCTATGATTAACATTTCTCTTGTCTAAATTGATCTGTCATTTGAACTCTCTACCTGATTTCCAGTTGGCTGCTCACTCTCTTCTGAGTGCTTATTTCCTATGAGGCTGTTTAAACGTATCCTTAATGAGGAGATGAACAAGCGTCCAAATAGGTAAGAGCTTATTACAAACAAAAAAAAAAATCAAGAAGGACACATTTTAGAGACAACAAAATTTGAACACATACACACACACACACACACACACTTAATCTACAATATTAGCCCTAGGTGAAGATTTTTCAAGAGTCTCATTGAGCATTTCAGAAAGGATGCAGATAAAAAAGATATTTTTTTGGTAATTATTTGGTGATCATTTTCCCAGAACTTAAAAAACTTACTGGCTTGGAATACAATTCAAAGATGTCTTCAGCTAGCAAAGCCGCCTTCTAGAGGCTCATCTGCAAAAAGTTGTTTTTAATAGATCCACCTGAATGTCATTTCGATCTTCTCTTTATTGCATTAATTGTCTAGATAACTGTTGCACCCATGTGAATTTTTTGAAATTAAACTCTCCCAATGCTTTTTTAAAAGTCCATTTTATCCATCTGGCTAGACAATAAATTGAAAATCCAAAATATTTCGTCATAGATCTGAGTGAGCACATTAACAATGAACTTTTGGCAGGCCTATCCAGATAGTTTTTAAATTATGAGTTTTTAAAGTATGAATTGATTGTTTTTAATATGTATACATTTTTAACTGATGTTATGCTCTGTTAGCTGATTATGAATTTTTAAATGGTGTTCATGTTTTTAACTGTGTTATATTTTTATTTGTTGCTGTATTTTAATCTGTATTTTAATCATTTTTATCCATAGGGAGAGGTGGGTAAGAAATAATTACTATTATTATTATTATTATTACTAGTAGTAGCAGTAGTAATAGTATGCTGCTATACATAGCTACTTAGAAGTAAGCCTCACTCTGTTGGACTATTTCCCAGATAAGTTTATCAGACTAAAGCCTTAGCTGCTTTTCAGATTCTTAAATACTGATATATACTGATCTTCCAAAAGAAATGAGGCAAGTTATAATCTGGTACTTGGCAAAACAAAAATTTACTTTAGCCAAAGAAAACACATGTAGCCAATTATTTTAATAGGAAATCATTGTTGGGGATATGGTATGGGGTGGAGGTGGCAATAAAATCTGGCTGCCTTTCTTCAAACACAATTTGCTTGCTCCATGTTTTTTTTTCCCTGATGAGTGGCTGTTTCAACAGTCATACAAATTCTTTAACATACTGTTTCCTGTGCACTAAGGGTCAGTTCACACAATAAATACCAGTTAACTTGGTGTATGCTGAGTGAGGAAGTGTAACAGTGCTCCTGGCTCTGCGGTGATTAATGTGTCTGTATGATGTACATTAATTTTAGATATATCTTTAAACATTCAGTGTGTGAAGCAGCCCTTAGGGATATCATTTTACAAAAAGATACATGTACTACAAAATAAATCAAAGCACTTCCAAATTAGTTATCTGTGTTGTGTTAAGCCACATCGTATAAGTCCTCAGAGTGCATGTGGAGACACTGCATGTGAAGACACTGCAAGTCAAGCAAAGCAAGAAATTTCCCTGCTCCCATGTCCAGATAAGGAAAAAATAATAATATTTGCTATTACTTGTTCCCAAGCTGAAAAACTGGGAAGACAAACACAGAGGCAAGAATTTTGTACATTTTTCACCTGGTATTCTCACATCAAAAAAATGTTTGAGGAAATTATTCTGTGCAGAAATACACAAGGGCATTTTTGTGCAAAATGCTAGATTTTGTGCAAAAAACACTCTTGTCATGTAAAAACCACTCTATCCAGAAACATACATTTTTGTGCAAACATAGTGTTTCCGGGAGAAATACTAAATTTTTGCAAATATGTTTATTTTTGGAAACAGTGTATTTATGTACAGAAAAACCATATGTATTTCTGTGCAGAATAATAACTTTTGGAAAACTTTCAAGATATATGGATACTGAACAAAAATACTACACAAAAGTACCCATTTTTGTCTCCAATGAGAAGAAAACCATGGAAATGAATTGCCCTCATAAGAGAAGATGAAATGGTCAAAGCTTTATTTCCTAGTCATGACACATAGTACCCAAAGCCAGCCAAGTTATTCAGGCACATAAAGTACAAAAGGCCATTAGTGCACGTGCGCACACACACACACAGCAGTACAAATTAACAACAAAAGCAGTAACTAGGAACTTGTCCTTTTATGAAACCCAAAATCTGCTACCCAAGAGGGATGCTCCACACTGCTTAATGGTAGGTAAGCCCTGCAAGATAATGTTTAGGCCAGTTGATTCCAAGAGTTAGAATGGAAAGTAGTTGAGTTTTATGTGAAGATACGGGTGTCTTATTCAGAAATATATCCCATTCAATTAAATGGAACTGAATTCCTAATAAGTAAACAAGTTGAAGATCACAAACAATTTTTTAAAAACCAAGAGCAGCTATAGAAGGACTTCATTCCCTATAGGGACATCCACTTTTTCTTTTGCCTCACTGTTGCCTTTTTGTAAAATAAAATATTTGCCAGAGGGAAAAGTGGAGTGAATGTACACACCACAAGCAATGATCCGTTACTGAGACTGCTTATCCTCAAGGAGGGAAGAGATGGAGGAGCTATTGACTGCCTCCAGCATTAAAAATAAAGCTGCAGTATATGTAATACAGTGTCTTTTTCGTCCTGTCTTTCTAGTATCTTATTACACAGTTTTAAAAGCCTAGAAATGTATGGCCAATTCTGGAATTCATACTAGCGTGTGGCTCTGAAGGCTGACAGGGAAGCAGCATTGTTTCAACATGATGTGTAACACAGTTTCAGAGGCAGAGGGGCAGATTTGCCATGATTAATGTTCCTGTTTTTGGATATGGGCAGGAGTCTTTTTTGAGACTACTTGTTGTATTTTGAATGATAGTTACCAATGTAGTCTAGCATAGTATCTATGACTGACTGTAGGGAGCATCCAGTTCAAATGGGACACCAACTCCACAATGAGCACATCTTAGGACAGGGGGAGCATCTAGTTCAAGTAACTGTTGCAAACATAGTAGATTGGTCTAGGACGGTAACTGTCTCCTCCACTCTTTCTCTTGGCCTCAGCTGCCCATCTAAAATACCGGACTACCTGAAATAATGTCAAGTTAATTCTTTGAACACTATCAAGATGATAAATACCAACATAAACACCACCATCATGATCTTTCAGGACTAATCTGGAGACTGCTGAAATGGTAAATTTTGAAGTGCAGGATCTTATCCTGTTCATCTCCATAACTATGTCCTCAAAGATGCCTCTGTTGTTTTGGAATCAAGGAGAGTCCAAAATATTCAGACTGCTCCATGGCTCCATATTAACAAACAAGTTCTAGTAATTTTCTTCACCACTAGATGAGCTCTCTTTTTCTTCAACCTGATGAATTTTAAGTGCCACTGAAGACCAACTCTCCTCAAAATATATCTCATTACAGCTCAGAGAACTTATGACATTATATTTTCACTGGGAAAATGCATGTCCTCCCTGCTCCACCAGCAACTGGAAGGGCTGGACCTAAACTCAGAGGAAACAAGTAAATCTGGGCAGGCAGGGGCAGTTGATATAACTGCTTCTGCTAGCAAAAAAAATCCTGGCACTTTACTTATGCAAGCCTTGGCTCCTCCACAGCACTAGATTTGTTCTTTTAGTGTGCATATCTTTTAATTTTTAAAAGAACAATGAGCCAGAAAAAAAGAAAAATGACAAAGGACTATGATGATGAGTTGTTGGGCGACTTTTAAAAAAACAAGTAAAGCAAATAACAATGGGCCACAACTTACGAGGATGTATACAATTAGATTCTCCTGAATGGCTTCCAGTAGTGTGGCCATTTCCGCACTACACTCTTATAGCACGATGATTCCACTTTCAACATTCTCTGGGATCCTGGGGTTTGTAGTTTCGGGAGGGGCCAGCTGGTCCCTCCCAAAACTGCAAACCCCAGGATTCCAGAGGATGTTGAAAGTGGAATCATCGTGCTATAAGAATGTAGTGTGGAAATGATCTGTGTCTCTGTGCATGCACACACAAACACATGTACCTTCAAATTACCTGTTTGTTGACTTATTGTTTTCTCAAACAAGGAATACTCAGAGGTGTTTTTACCTGTTCCTTCCTCTGAAATACCACCTACAGCACCTGATATTTGTTGATGGTCTCCCATCTAAGTACTAGCCAGGGCTGACCCTGCTTAGCTTCCAGGATCAGACAGGATCGGGTGCCTTAAGCTATTTATGCAGACTTGAACCAGGTGTGAACCCTCAGAATTTGCTCCTGAGGGCTGGGAGGTTCTGTAGAGCAGGTGGTGGTGGTAGGGAATGAGGAGCTCCAGCAGAGGCAAAAATTTTGTTGCATGACATTGCATTTAACCCATAGAGACTTCCCCAAAAGAGTTATGGGCCATGTAAAACCCTTGAGCAGAGGCTACCTGCACCCATTCTCTCTGCCACCTTTATATCCATACTGATTGCAAATGCTTGTTTCCAGCATCTTGCACTAAGATTGGCTGCTCATTCAGCATTCACACAAACACAATTGCTTATAAGAATAAAGCCTCCAGGGAACCCACTGTGGAAACAATGACTTGGAATGTATTTTAAGGAATGCATACTCTAAAATGAATTAAAGCAAGAGAGCTCTGTGACACCATTGTACTTAATTCAAGGTTGTCTAGCGAGGGACTTCAGCATTCAAAAAGTCACTTAACATCAATCAAGATGTTTTTAAAAACTGGCATGGTGTGAAGTAATTTAAACTTGTAATTTTCCACAGCTGTCCTGAGGCCTGAAAGACTGCCACACAGGCTTTCTTTCCTTTTATTAATGAAACCTCTTATCAACGTCAATAATACATCCAGCGTCACAGTAACCACAGCCACTTTTCAAAGGAGGCAATGCTTCAGCTCTCATCTTCTCTGTTTATACAATAAGCAACATGTTGTATCAGAGGACCACATCCAAGCAGTACAATGGAAGAGTTTGATTTTTCTCATAAAACTAATACAGAGACTTGGCAGGAAGGGGCTGGTAGCTGGGTGGGCAGAGGGTACCACATGCTTATCTTTGTAGCTAACTTTCCCTTCCAATGTCCTTCCTCGCAGAAGTTTAAAAACATTTTTTCTTATCCGGGAAATAAGACCAGCTCAGGTACAAATGGATTAGAAAAGAGAAAAGAGCAAAGGATACAATATTGTTCTGATATGACTTGGAATTAAGAAGAAACCAACTCAAGAGTGGGAACAAAAAGTTGCAGTTGGTGCCAGGCATTGCCAGAAAACAGTTTACAAGACAGAAACATCATCTTGATTTTTTTAAAAAAAACAAACAAACCACTATGCACAGCAACCAAACAGCTGCCTTTTCTGAAAGAGTCCCTGTACTGATCAATCATAGTACATCAACTGCCTGAAAGAAATTTGCTTTTCACACCACTTTCCCTGGGCAAGTTGTCGGCATTTGTCTGCCACAACTGAACAGCTAAGTATCCCTTTTCATGGCTGGGCTAAAACAATTAAAGCTTGGAGCTCTAATATATATTCCTTAGGCACTGTTCAAGAGAGATTGCCTCTCTGGGCAAAGAGAATTGAACTATGATTCAATTAACATCACTCTGCGCAGAAACGTCTTATGTTCTTGGTGCAGCCAAATAATGTCATCTGCCTGAATGTGGGTGTGGGTTGGTGGGAGGGGAAGAGAGGGAGTTGTAACCCTTATACCACTTTTTAATTTTGTCCTGGCCACCTCTTTTGCTTGGTATGAAGAGCCTCTCTGTGGTTTAAGTTCTTACATTTATTTTACCTATTGAAAGCACATCTAGTGAAAAGTTACACTGGTACTCAATCCATGTTTTTCATTTAGTGTGACAAATACAGAGGGTCTGCAGTTTAGGGAAGGGCATTTAGAATCCTCAGCCAGAGAGCTCTTGAGCCTCAGTAAACTACAAACTCCAAAATTCCACAAGATCTTGAAAGTGGAATAATAGCACTATAATTGTGTAGTGCAGAAAGGACCCCAGGTTTCAAATCCCTGCTCAACCAAGGAAATCCACTGGGTGACCGTGGGCAGGTCACACCGTCTCAGCTTCAGAGGATGGCAAAGGCTAACCGTCCCTGAAGAAATCTTGCCAAGAAAACTCTGTGATAGCTTTGCCCTACAGTCTGCATGTCAGAAATGACTTGAAGGCACACAACAGTTTAATGCAGTAGCAGCACCATCATATGTCATATGATATGAAAGTTCAGAAATGTAGGAGACTGCTTTTCTCCTGTTTTTAAGTGTGATATTGGGCTCAAAATGCATAGCTGGAAACACCTGCGCAGTTGGGAAACTGGGGAAATGGACATGTTGGGTATTTGGGATAGAGCACTGGAATGGAAACATGTAACAGCATGAGCACTGAGAACCTCTTGAAGAAATTTTAACAGCATTAAAGGATTATTGTAAACCTGAGCTTTGACAGGGACATTTCAACAGTAACAACTTTGGCAGCACAAGTTTGAGGAGGCAGCAGGAACAGATAGATAATTCTGTTATGGAACTAAGGCAAATTAATAAGTGACTGCAGTGTGGTAGATAAACACTCTTTCTACGAATATAGTACCACTGATAAAGAATGTAAACATGAAGCAGCACATTTTGCATTTGACTTTCATTTCTAAGCATCAGTACACATATAGCTCAGATATCGAACAAATGACTCAAGAGTATTCAATACATAGGAACCAGTAAAATGTAATATACTGAAGGAAAGGTAAGGAATACAGTGGAGTCTTCATATATGCAAATTCCAGCAACCACGGAATATCATGTCCAATACATAAAACGGCAGTAACGTAGACATGCTAAAGAATCTGCACCCATATCACTGCCATTTAATATGAGACATGATCATTTGTGTTTTTTGCCATTTGCAGGAGGCTCTGGAACCAAGCCCTGGCATATATGGAGCCGTGTAGCCTTTTTTGCCTATAGAGTAGGATGAAATCTAGGATTTCAGGAGGGGGATTGACAGATTCTGGTGCCTCCCCATAACTGTTAAGGGATGACTTGAAGATGAGTGTTCAAACAAAGGAAATGTTGACTATTGCATAGTCCTTGTGCCTGCCTGCTTTCCTCTCTCTCCCTTTGGCTTGGCGTAGCATGATGAGGTTCATCAATGCAGTACTGTAGTCATTACGAGCCCAGAAGTGATTAGTTAAAACATGTTCATTACACCTAATATTTTAACATTTTATTGACTTAATGAATTAATTAATTCCATAACATATTGTCAATGGTTTAACATTAGCAAACTAACTTTCTTTCAGTGATTTAACATAAGTACTTTAGCGCTTATACTAATATTTCGTGATAGAGACAATTGATCCCAGGAGCCTCTAACTCACTCCAGTCAGCCATCATAACAGTGATAATCAGCAACAGGGGTGCTGTCCATTTGCAGTGCTGCCTCTGGGAAGGAGACGACCTCATCTGCAAACCGTAACTCTTAATTCACCATGGTATTGTTTCACATACTTGACCACATACAGGAGCTGGAAAGGAACAGGGTATATTTCCCATCTCTTGGAAGGTACAGCCCCATCTACTGCATACCCTCCAGCTGACCAATTTGGCAGAGACAGTCCTGACTCATTTTCTTGTCTTACTTTTTTCAGCTGCTTCTAAAGTATTTCACTTTCTGACCCTTTCTGCAGCTTACTTTTTTGCGGAGCTGGGGTGTGGGGATTGCACAAGCAGCCTCTCGTGAGAGGCTCTCACTTCCCTGTTGCTTCAGCTCCGTAGCTGCTGCCTGCTTGCGAGCAGGGAGCATGAGAACCCCTCCTCTTCCTTCTGCAGTGCAGCCTGGGATTTTCCCAGGCTGCGCTGGGACAGGAAGCCCAAGCACCATGGCTCTGGAGCTCTGCACACACAGCAAGTGCACATGGGGCCCCAGAGTAATGTGTGATCAGGCACCATTTTTGGCTCAAAGCCAAAAATGAAATCGTGTGTGATTTGCACCTGCCAGGCCCTGGAGCATTGTGCGATTGCGAGTGCGTTGTGTGGACTGCTCCTCACAGTCGCGCGATGCTCCAGGGGCCCTTTCACATGGCAAATGCCCTGCAAAAAGGGCCTCTGTTTTCTCCCACTTTCCACCTTTGTTTTCATCTTACTCCAATTGCTGCAAACTGAGTTCAAAGTACAAAAGAAGATTGCATTCAGTTAACTTAGCAAGGGGGAAAGAGGAGAGGAGCAAGTGGAATCTTAGGCTTTCCAGTAGGCTCAGACAAAAGGAAACTGCTGCAGCTTCTCTTACTTTGCAGTTCTTCCTAATTAATAACTTTTGCCATCTTGACCATATTCTGATGTTGCTTTGGTACACATGTCCCAGTTTTCATTTGTGAAAGATTGGAAGGTATTCTACTGTAAAATCCAGGCAAACTCAATATAGTAGTACAGTCATACAGAAGGCACTTGCCAAGCTCCTGCTCTGCTGATCTCTGGCCATTGGCTACATACATTCATATCTTTGTATGATGCAAAGGTGGGCACCTTATGCTTACCTAAGCAAGAGAAAACTTATTCTATTTTTTATTATTATTATTATTATTGAGCACCATCTGTGCATATGATGCTGTACAAGTAAAAGAACAAAAGAAAACAGCCCTTCCAATGGTATACTAACAGATACCCACAGACACACACATATAGGAGAGGAAGGAAAAAAAGAAATATAAAACTAGGCAAGACAATTATAAAACACATTATTCAGAAACACAAAAGCTAGTGCAATGAATATAAAGCAAACCACATTTATTATGTAATAATAACAATAAAAAGAATAAATCATAAAATGTCATAATAAAGTAATAAAATATACATAAATACAATTACATTCATTTCTATACTGCATTGTACAAAGCTATATAGAAAAATAAAACATAAAAACAGATATATAAACAGGATAAACTGCCAAAGATACACAATCTAATAAATAAACTGTGCTAAGTCAAAGGGGAAAATCACATTTGAAGGCCAATGTGGAACCCACTAGTGAAAATCTTCCAGAAATTGACACTAGAGGTGCTGAAACACATTTCATTCCCTTTTTAAAAAACTTGCCATGACTTCCTATAGGAAGCATCCTTGAATTCCAAAGCAGAGTAGCTACATTTTCCATTTACAATATATATGGAAATAAACTTGTTCATTCTGTTCCCAGAATAGGGTGTGGGGGAGGGGGACAAAAGCATCTATATGTCCCGCATTCTATTTCCAGCACACAATTTATGTTTGCTTTTTCTTATTTAACTGTGGGGGTAGTGGTTGTGGAACAAATTTAGTTTTGTGAGAGGTAGTAAGAAATAGCCTTACTTCAGCTTAAGAACAAAGCCCCAAAATAACACTCAGAAATAATGAGTTACTTGCAATTACTTCATCTTCCCAATAACCAAAACATAAGTAAACTACATTATGATTATAATTTAATGAGGAAAACTTGCATTTCTTTTGCATTATTATTATTATTATTATTTTGATTATTACTTTTTCTGTTAATGCCATCATTTTCATACTGAATCCCAGGTAGGTTTGCCTAGGACTGTAAGGGAGAGAGGGTGAAGCAAGATCTACTTTCTTTTGCTCTTGTACTTATTCACAAAATGGACATGGCTATTTCCCCAGTTTTTTTTTTTTAATTTTTTTAGAAAACTGTTATGACTTTCCTGTAGGAAAAAGAAAGTCTTTGAGCAACTTGTTCCCTTGAAACAAAACGGGACTTTATTTTAAAAGTTACAAATTGGAAGTAAGATTTTAAGTTTTTAAAAAAATAGTTTTAACTTGTTTTAAGTGCATTTTTCTTGGGCTGGGATGAACAAAATCTTCACGCCACATATGGCTATGAAGACTGTTTCTAGAAGGTATTACAAGACTATTTTTTCCCTGGCATTATAAACAACAATAAAGTGAATAACAACAAACTAAATAACTAACAAATTTGTATCTTTTTTCAACATCTGGAATTCACAGGCTTACTCTGCTTAAGGATAGGTTTGGCCTATCTTATTGCACTGCACAGGAAGTGCGACCGGCCCGGCTCCTGAGGCTCCGCACACTAGGTAAGTGCGCACGGGGCCCCGAAGCGATGCGCAACTGCGCAGCATTTTCGGCTTTAAGCTGAAAATTAAAAAATGCGTGCACGGTCCGCATCAGGCTCTTGAGTGTGACAGCTGGCCCCTCCCGAAACTGCAAACCCCAGGATTCCAGAGGATGTTGAAAGTGGAATCATTGCACTATAACAGGCTAGTGCGGAAATGGCCGAGCAGATAGGCAGTTCTGTCAAACAAATAATGTAATTTTATTAAAAACAATGCAATGTGTTTCAGGGATCATATGTTACTCTCCAGCACAGAAACACTAGCAGCTGCTATTGCTTTTATTTTAAGAACTAACAAGTAACCAACCTACCCTCACAAAGCTTCCCACTCTCAGACTTTCTTTACTGTCTCTTCATCCAGATCTTGTTCCCGTCTGATTCTCATGCTCTCAGTCTCATCACACCTCTTTTGCAGTACCTTCCAATCTTCCTTTTTCTAACAGTCTCTATCCATATGTCACCTCAGTCTGCCTAATGCACCATCCAGCGTTGGATACTTCCATCCTTTCCAAGCCAGTGACTATTTGTGGCAACAAATTCCTTGTCAAGTATGCATTATTTGAAGAAGCAATTTCTTCGCTCTCCCCTGTATGTCCTATAGATCCATTTCAATGGAGAGACTTTTTGTCCAAGGAATAAGGGACTCAAATACTTTATGTTCTTCTCTGTTCTGACAAAGGTCTCATTTTTTTCCCCCGACTGGGAAAATTCTGCAATCTTTTGATTGTGGATTAATGTACTTTTTCCAGCTCCGTTATATCCTCCCATTTTTAAAAGTAAGAGGCAACAAATACTGCACTCTGTATTTTTAACAAAGCCATAGTTTAGATTTAATCAAAGCCATTATAAAGTATCTGTGTTATTCTCAACTTAAGTTCTTCTAATACCTGTTATGATAGATCCATTCTTGGTTTGCTTTAGAATCTTTCAGCGTCTTCTTGCATCTACCACTCTTTTCTTATTGCAACTTTTTGATATACTCAAGAAAGCTGATCAGGCTGTTTTTTTATTTTGTTTTCTGAGTAGATAACAAAAATACCCCTGAGGACAGAAGCAGACTTGCTGCATGTGTAGGCAGAGTTGGGCACAGCTGTCATGTTTTGCATAACATCTGTCCAAATTGCTTTTCAGCTGTATCCAGCCCTTTTGTTTCTAAACTGCAGTGAAACCCATTAACAGTCTTGGCAACGCACACAGTTTTCACACAGTGTGGTAGACCGCCCATCCCGGCTGCTTGAATGAGTGGTGGTGGAGGAGGAAGAGCTTCAGTATTTCATTTGATTTCTTGCTGAGATTCCTTGAGCAGGCATTACTTCAGGAGATCATTTGACTTCTTTTATCAGTCTATATGCTTGGCATACAGCTACCACCTCCATTCTCATGCCCTCCAGATGTCTTGAACAACAACTCTTGAAATCTCTATTAGAGATTTTTTTCTTGGTGATATACTTAGGTTGGATGTGTCAGTTATCTGAAACTTGCAGTTTTGTGCATTCACATGACCAGAAGTCAACTGTAATGTCCTCTCTTACCCTAACTCACAGTAGTACAGAAGTCCAGGTTCCTCCTAACTTCAGGTGACATTGGAAAGATCTCCCACGCTGCCTGAGATAAAGCTTTCAGATCTCACATGATCTGAGCGACATGTTGCTGAGAGAGGCCACCAGCTTCTTCATATATGTTGTCAAGAGTACTAGTTGCTTCCTGTGCACCTCAGGCTACTTGCCGAACCCAAGCACCATAAAATTTAATTACTATACATAATTTAAGAGTGTCCCAAAATGAGCTACTAGACCATTTACTTCTCAAGGAGAGATGTCCTACTGCTTCTTTAGACCAGTTTCCCGTAGACTGCTGCTCAGCATACCTATTGGATTACCAACCCTACCATACCGATTTCACATTCCAGCCTCAGGAAATAGGATTTTTGGTCCCTCACATCTAGAGGGTGCCAAGTTGAGGGAAATTAGTTTAGTTTAAACTTTATCAAAAAGTACTGCTACAACTCAATTTAATTCAAGCTTTGAAAGAAATTTGTGCATTGCAGTTGAAAATTATCCTTATTTTTTGTTTCAGTAAAAGAAATAGGTGAATCACATTCACATACTGTATCTGCAGTATGTTGTTTTGCAGAGCATAGGAATCAAAGATACCCAAGAAAAACAAGAGCAGTGAGTTTCTTGTTTATTCCAGTGTATAAGGAACGCATAATAAAGAATGGAAAATAAACTGAGAAAAGAGATGCTTTTTATTTTCTTGTATCATGTGAGAAATTGTGCAGCTCTCCAGATCTTGCTAAACTGCAACTCCTATCAACTGTCACCAGCATGGCAAGTAGTAAGAGACGATGGGGGTTGTAGTCTAACAGCATATCATGCCTAGACTCTGAAGCAGATTAAGGGCCCCCTCTCCATTCCAACTGCCACTGCTGTAGCCTTGGAGGGAGAGAAGCTGAGCTCCTTCCCCACAGCCATTTCCTTTTCCTTGTATGTCATGTCTTACTTAGATTGTAAGCCCGAGGGCATGGAATTGTCAAATTAATAATTTGTATTCCCCTCTGGGAGCCTTTTTGGCTGAAGAGTGGGGTATAAATACTCTAAACAAACAAACAAACAAACATACAGAGGTCTAGACTCCTATCTAAAGCACTGACAGACGGAGACGAAGAAATCATTTTCAATATTCCAAACATATTGCTTATCCTCTTCCACTAACTGAAAGGGGGAATCCATATGTCAATTATCCATACAAAAGGATTTTGGACCATCTAATTGTAAAAATACATAGCTTTGAGCATATCTGTTCTCACTTCAATTGGACTTACTCAGCAACTTCAGGGAAGTACCAAGCCTTGATATCATGAATACATTAGATGTAATCCAGCATGATAAACATTTCTAGTGGAATATATGAAACTGCATATTAGCAATATTTCTAATACTTACAGTTATTGTGAAAGCTGCACATAAGGCCAGGCTGTACAAAGAAAGCAAGCACCCATTAGTTTTAAGTCATTCAAACATTAGAAAACTACGTACTGAGATAATGGTTCTGGAAGAATAAGTTCATGCATCATTTCAGGGCTGATTGCCTGGCACGCTGACAGCAAGGGATCCCACATGTGGTGTAACTGATCTCACGTATAAAGACCATTGTTGTTATAAAAATAATTGCACGTCATTGTATAATTTTAGTTAAAAATTATGCCAAGTGATTTATATATCTGAGCCTCTATGAGGGAGAACCTAGCCTGCCCACCCCCACCCTCCATTTCACTTATAGATGTCTCTGTTATCCTTGTGAGGCTGAGTACTGTCTCTGCAAGACTAGTGACCAAAACTTGGGAAGATATTATCATCCCAAAAAATATTATCTTTTATTTTCCTGGACTCTTTGGGAGCAGTGCTACTCAAAAGTTGCCTCAAAAAATACTGCCTTTTATTTTCCTGGACTGTTTAGGAGCAGTGCAACTCAAAAATTGTCACAGAGAGGCTGTTCTCTGCTATCCCAGAGGGCAGGTCCATCTTTAACAGTTTGAAATTAACAGGACAGTAGATTACAACTGAACATTAGAGAAGGAACTTCTTGACATTAGGAGTGGTTCAGCAATAGAACCAATTTGCCTAGGGAGGTTATGGGGTCTCCTCTGCTGGACATCTTCAGAAAGAGGCTAGACAGCTACCTGCTGGGGATGCTTTGGCTGGAGACCCTGCTTTGAGCAGAAGGTTGGACTTGATGGCCCACGAGCCCTCTTCCGACGCTATGGTTCTATGACTCTATGTACCAGTGTTCCTCCATAAACTGTTGGCTGCCAGTCAGCTGAGAGCTTCCAGAAAAGAAAGGAACAATTGTAGGTAATGGACACAAATACTGTGACAGTCCCTGACACGTTGGGGGAAAAAAAGGCAGCTCAAAAAACGCTGTTTTAAATGTCTGAGGAATGGATCGGACCAGTAAATTAGTCAGTAGTCTCTATCAGTATACTTACTTAAGTAACTTCTGCTGGTCTGACCCCCCTTACTGCCCCCCAAAAACCCTGACTGAAACAGAATAGTTATCTAGATTTATTCATGTGTAGCTATTCCTTTGAAGGCCCAGATCCTGTCTGATCTTGAAAGCTAAACAGGATCAGCACTGGTTAGTATTTGAATGGGAGACCACTAAGGAATACTAGGTGCTGTAGGCTACATTTCAGAGGCGGGCAATGGTAAACCATCTCTGAGTATTCCTTGCCTAAGAAAACCTTATGAAATTCATGGGCCCTTTTCACACGGTATTCGCCATGCGAAAGGGCCTCTGGAGCATTGCACAATTGCGAGGAGTGGTCCACATGACATCCTTGCAATTGCGCGATGCTGCCGGGGCTGGCAGGCGCTGATCATGCACTATTTCATTTTTTACTTGTAGCCAAAAATGATGCGCAATTGCGCATCACTCCAGAGCCCTGAGCGCATTTACCATGCGTGTGGAGCCTCCGGAGCCGCAGCACTCATGCTTCCTGCCCCAGTGCAGCCCAGGAAAATCCCAGACCGTGCTGCAGAAGGAAGAGGAGGAGCCCTCACGCTGCCTCCTCGCCAGCAGGCAGTGGCTGTGGAGGTGAAGCAGTGGGGATGCGAGAGCCTCTCGCAAGAGGCTGCTCGTGCAATCCCCGTGCCCAGCACCGCGAAAAGGTAAGGTGCAGAAAGGGTCATGGAGTTACCATGAGTCAACAAGTGACTTGAAGGCATGTGCACACACACAAAGTAATAAAATGACTCTCAATCTATAAAAGAAGATTAAAACTTCATTTTTTAATTGTTCCAAACATTTCTGATTTTTCTGGGAAACAAAATGGGGGAAATGTTCCCTCCTCCATTTCAGCAAATGTTACACCTCTAGGTGTTTGCCCCACTCTTCATAATCGCAGAGCCAGCCTTAAGTTCATTTTTTTTCTCTCCTTCCACTATTCGTTTGGCAGAGAAGAAAGGCTGGCCCCACTTTTAATTCCAAATGTGCCACAGGAGAAAAGGTAACTGAAGAACACATATTCCCTGGCTCTTCAGAAGGCATTATTAAAAGCCTAAACAAATGAGTTTACTTTATCCTTTTGAAATTACTTCTGCATAGAACAAAGCAGTAGGACAGTCCACCTCTTAAGACAGCTTTACTGCTAATGGAGATTTAGTGGAGCTTTTCATTATTAATTAAGACTATATTGATAATTAAAGTCACTCTTCCGATATCCTGACTGATGTGCCTTTGTCAATATTATACATGCAGAATGCATGTGTGCTAGCTAGAATATATGCCTCCTGGGTAAAACAAATTGGAAAATAAAAATGTGTTATTATTAATATAATTATTTTGTCATGCAACTAAGAGCCTTCAACTCTGTAATCTATGTGTACAGTTCCTGAAGAAGGAAAAAGTGGGAACAAAAGATGCCTTGAGGCTGGGGACCAGGGTAAATAAAGTGTCATAATATATTTAGATAATGTTAAAATGAAGCATAATATATAGAGAAAATCGGTCAGGGGCAATATATCCCTCTCTGTCAGGGAGTGGGGAGGGCAGGCAAGGGCTTGGATGTCAACATACAACCATGTCCAGATGATGGACAATTTATATGAGTGTAAGAGGACTTATTGGTCCTTTCCCTTTTGACAGAAAAAAAAATCCCTGCAATTTATTTTAAATGCAGACTCTAGATGAAAATAACGCTTCTTTGCTGACAGCTTTGTGCATTCTTCACCAGCTTTGCTTTGGGTGGGTGGGGGATATAAGACTGTTTTCTCCCTTCCCTTCTCCTTCTTCCATGAGTCATTCTTTACTCTGCAGGCTGATGGGGGAAAAGAAGGCAGCCTCTCCGTTCACAGTGCCTGAATAATGCCCAGAGGCAGCTCCAGTTATCACACAGCTGTGCCTTTGCTGCCCATTATCCAGGTCAGGTTGAGCTTGCCAATCAAACAGTCTGTTTTGTCTCATCTCACTCCTGCCCCCTCTCCAATCCAGCTCTGTGATGAAGTTGCTTTCTTTTCCAGTCACAGTATTTTGTTTCTTGTGGAAGAAGGTGAGATCTCATTCTTTTTTTTTTTAATTATTTGCTTCCTGACCTCGAAAGGGGAATTAGCGGTTCATGCCCATCTGCCCTGTTTTTTCTACCATCTTGCCCACTGCTTTGGCTTCATAAGTAAGACTATATTAACAGTCATACTAGACTTGGTCCTATGGGCTCCATGTGTGTTCTTATTTGTCACAGACAGTCCTTATTTTTGGGTACCAGTCTGTAGCCTTCTGAGAGACTGTTAGGTTGTATGTGTGTGCCCAATAGGTTTCACTCAGTCCCAATGTTAGCGATAGAGGATTCTACTTAAGTTGTAGTTCAATAAGAAGCCTGCAATTCTATAACAAGTTGCTGTTATGTGCCTTCAAGTTGGCTTAGACTTATGGTAACCCTATGTATAAAGGCCCTCCAAGAGACTCTGTTATTAAAAGTTCTGCTCAGATCTTGCAAACTCAGGTAGGTCAGTCATGCAGAGACGGGGACAGTAAGGTGGTTCGCCCCAGGTGACATTGTTTTTGGGGCGTCCCAGCCCACAGTCATGCCCCCGCTTGCCCTGGTCATGCCCCACACACTGCAGCCACACCCACACCCACAGTGGCTACGCCCCTTGCGCCGTAGCCCTGCCCCCTCCCCTCCCGCCCTCCCCTCCAAACACTCCAAGCTCCACCACTGAGGTAGGTTGACTACTGAGGTCAAAAGGTTTTCTCCTTTCTGTACTGCCTTCAATTTTACTGAGCATTATCATCTTTTCTAATGAGTCATATTGTCTCATGATATGTTCAAAATACAATAGCCTAAGTTTAGCCACCTAATAAAAATCGAAGCTTAATTTGTTCTCAAACTTACTTATTTGTTGGGTTTTTTTTGTTTTTTTGTGTGTTTTTTTGGAAGCCCATCAATAAACTCTCTTGCAGCACCACATTTCAAATCAGTTTGATTCTCCTCCTGGCACTGTCTTCACTATTCATCTTTCTTATCTGTACATACATACCAGAAATACTCTGGCATAGATTATCTTGATTTTGATCCTGATCTGTTTTTATACTTGATAATCTTATCAAGTTTTTTCATTGCTGCCCTTCCAAGTCTTGGTCTTCTTCTGGTTTCTTGACCACAGTCACTATTTTAATTAATGACTGCAGCAAGATATATAAAATCTATCACTATTTTGATGTCTTCAAAATTCACTTAAATCTTCTGTGGCCATTAATTTCCCTCAATATTCAGCTGTGAGCCTGTTTCTGCTCATTCTCGCTTAGTTTTTCATCAGCAATTGTTCCAAGTCATTGCTATTTTCTGCTAATAATTTGTTGTCATCTGCATATCTTAAATTATTGATGTTCCTTCCTGCAATTTTCACATCTCCTTTCTATGAGTATAATCATATTTCTTTATGATATATTCTGCACATAAATTAGTTAGATAATATGATAAAAGGCATTCTTGACTGACCTGCTTGTCAATTAAAAACTATTCTGTTTCTCCATATTTTCTCATGAGAATGACCTCTTGTCCAGAGCATAGGTTATACACTTGGAAATGAAATCTTGTGGCACTCCCATTTTATTTAGAGCATATGCTATATGAAAAAATGGTATATGCATCTAGAACTTCATGCAGACACATGCAAATACTGTCACCTATAAGGACATAGAATGCTTCTCTGCTTCCCTTCCATCTTCCCATGTACCTATAGCCACCCAGACAGTAAAACATCACTTGATGCAACTCTATTTTATGCCATATCTATTCCAGGATTCTATCAGCAAGAGTCCTCCCTCTGTGTGTATGCAGACAGGAAACTGTTGTGGCTGGTTTACTAACACTGCTTCTGGTAAAAAAAACAAAAACAAAAAACATTACAGATCTGAATAGGGTCAATAAATACATTGCATGTTACTTTCATCAAAAAATAATAACACAGGTGACTCCTTGTATGAGAATATTGTGTGTGTGTGTGTGTGTGTGTGCACACGCACGCCCCTCTTTTGATTTATGAAAAGTTGGAGGCATGTGATTCATGTTTTAGGTAGCATAATACCCAGTATCTGACAGAATACAAGTTCTGTGATCTCAATATAGGCACTATGCAAGCATGTAAATTTCAACATTCCAATATCCATTAGAGACTCAATTATATTTCATGGACATAACTAGTGATTCTGTCAGCACTGGATTATGGTGCAAATCTGTGCCTCTTGAATCCCCACTCTCACCTGAACAATAGGCAGAAGAAGTAGCAGTGGCAGAGAGATTTTACCATTGATAATGCCAAAAGATAAAAATAGCACTACTATCTAGAATGGGCAGTTGTTTTTGCACGCTTTTGTGCAACACTTTTGCACTGGTGGTATATAGATGGTGAACACTGGTGAAACCTAAACAGCAGGAACTCCACATATCCAAAAAAAAAAAAAAAAAAAAGGGATTTCTCCTCATCATCACCATGCTGGATGGTCATGACAGATAAGTAGACCAACCAGGGTGCCAGATGAGGGTGTTGTGGCAGGAGAGGGGGACACCACAGAGATAGAACACTGGGAAATAGTGGGGGTGAAGAGAACGGTTGGTGACAGAGCGGCTAAGGTGGCATGCGAGACAGAAGCTCTTGGAGGATCCCTCACATCAAACCTTTTCCATGAGTGGGTATTATTTGAATAAGAGCCAGTGTAGTGTAGTGGTTTGAGCATTGGACTACAACTATGGAGACCAGGGCTCAATTCTCTGCTTGGCCATGAAAACCTAGTGGGTGACCTTGGGTGCATCAGAGACTCTCGGCTCTGGAAAAGCCCATGATAGATTCACCTTAGGGTCACCATAAGTTGGAAATGACTTGAAGGCACACAACCACAATGACAATTATTTGAGTGGTTAATTAGATGCCTGTGTTTCTAATGTTATGTGCTCATGCTCTCTCGTATTATGCCATACAGGGAAATCTTCCAGTGGGGGCTTTGTTTCTGATTCTTAGGACAGCTCAAGGGAGAATGACATTCACCTAAATCAGACAGAGCTGTCCCTACTATTTGATCAAGTAAGGACACTTCCTACCTAATGCTCCAAACCTTCCCCAGTCAGCAGGAGGCACAAGGTGTATTTAGATCTTACAAAGGAGGAAGTTGGGTAGCGTCCTAGATATAGTTGACTCTTTGGCTGTGCCCCAACAGCCCCAGTAAGCATCAGTTGCCGCTGGAAGTAGGGCATTTTTCTGGTGACTCCTTCTTTGTGCAACATCCTCCCAGTAACTTAAGTTTATAGAAAAGATGTGAAAACATTTTACTTCCCTAAGCATTTAGGGGCTAGTGCTATACAATTCCAGTTGATCTTTTAAATCTCCCTTTTTCCCAAGTTGTATATATATTTTATTGCAACGTTGATTTGATTTTATATTTCATTAAACAGAAGACATATATCTGATAGTTTAAATTATTTTTGAAATTAAATTTTAAAAGCTTTTTTCCCCCTTTTTATTTCTTTAAAAGTGAGAGGGTGAGATATAAATTGGAAAAAAAATAATAATCTGAAAAAATAGGTTAGCTTAGTTTCTTATTGCCTTTTTCTAAATAATTCATGATTATATTTATTTATTTTAAAGCCAGCACTTCTAGCTTTGTAAATATAATTGCTGAAGGACCTCTTCAAAGTCTATAATATTGACTAGATCTAACTTAACTACATACTTACTGACACCTTACAAATGTCAAAATAGATTATTCAATTATATGTCCTTGACCTTTACCTGCTGGAATAATTTCTGGGGCTTTCCCCTATGAAGTAGTGATATGTTTCCAATCTTTTTGACTTTGGATGACTTAAATAGTGTACCTCACTATGATCCTCACCAAACAGCCAATGTAATCAACAATTATAATGAATGGTAATTTAAAATTATAGTTCACATCTATTTTCCCAAAGATATTAAATCATGCTAATTAATTTGTTATTTTCTTTAAACCTTATTAACCGTATTTTGCATTTTAATGGTATTTTACATTTAATGGTTTTGTGTTAATCCCACCTTCCTTAAGTAGTGTATGTTACAAATGATTTTTCTGTTGTTATAGTTGTTGTTCCTGTTCTTAAAATAAGCAATAGTTCATGTTAGCCACCTGACAGTCTCTCTACATTTGAGACATTGCTCTACATTTTGAGCAAGATTCTGTCCTCTCAATTAGGATTAAACCATGTTTTAATATTTCCTTTCTGGATACTGTGTTCCAGAAATTCTGTTATAGGAAAGAAGTTTGTTTTTTGTATTTTTTTGGAAGGATATGGTCATCTTTCTAAGAAGAAAGACATCTTCAATCAGTCTTCAGACTTTTCTCTGATGATATTCTTATGGATATGATGTAATTTTAAAAGTATAGTTTTTAAAAATAATCCTGCTCACATAACCAGTTTTTCCCATTGTTGCTGTGTGCGTTTGTGTGAAATGATCAAGTCAAATTTACCTTACATGTCTTAACATCACAGTAATTAGTCAAACAGTTCTTACTGAGACATGTGATATGGTACAAGTGCCTGAAAAAGCTGCCTTGATGACTGTATAGATACTTCATGATGATTGATATACTTGTATGTTGTTATAATTCTTTCTATTTCCTTATTCTAACAGAAAGCATTTCAACTGATGTTTTGAGAGGGGAAAATAGAGTCATAGGCCCTTTCCGCACGTGGGAAAGGAACCGCGAAAAAACGCTACTCATTGGACTTCTTCAGCGTCCAGGTGAGTCCGTCGGGATGAGGAGCAGTGCAAGCTCGTCGCTCTGCACTGCTCTGGCATCCAAAATGGCGGCTTCCGGTTGGTGGAGGCTCTCCACCAACCGGAGAAGCTCGCCAGCCTAAAGCCCGCCCCTGGCAGATCTGCAGGCACACACTTGTGCGCGCCTGCAAATCTGCACCTGAGCGCAGGGACGGAGCGACACGGAGTTGCGCGCTCTGTGCTTTTTAAAAACCTCTAAAAAGAGGTTTTTAAAAAGCACGCTGTGCGACCAGTTCCAGTTGCTCTGAACTGGACTGAAGTGCGGAACTACAAAAAGTAGTCTGCCCCAGTCCACTCTACGGTGCAGAAGACCTCCGTCAGAGGTCGCTCCGCACCGTTGTAATAGCCCGGTGCGGAAGGGGCCATAGTATCAATAACTGGAGATGTAAGATTGTGGAAATTTTGAAGCCTTGGGGGAAAAAGTTTTTCTCCATTTTTTTTCTAAAAAAAGAAAGTGTTTGGAAAAATTAAAAAAATAATATGACCACTCTTTACAAGTTAAAAGTTACTTTGATATTTAGGAGCATGACATGCATTTTATATAACTTGGTTTGGCATAAAATTATCACGTTTGATATATTAAAAATATATTAAGAATACAATTATAAATTTTAGTTTTTGTTACAAATGGAGCTACAAGATCCTGAACACCTGAAGTATAAGAAATCTCTTTGGTTTTGCCAATAGGAGGAATGGACATCTCCCAATAGAAACAGAATAAACCATTGACAGTAAGTAGTTAAACAGAGAAAATTATTTCATGTTCCCTACTTCTCCATAGCATCAAGCAGACATAACACACTGATTCCTATCAAAAGAACAGAGAAAAGGAATCCAAGGTCAGGAATTGTAATGACCTGATATCATATATAGTTTTACACAAAAATCTTCCTCTCACATAGAGTTTTAGCAAATACAGTCAGCTCTCCACATTTGTGGGTTTCACTTTTGCAGATTTGATTATGGTATTCATGGATTATTTGCTATCACCTCTGCTGCCTCCCTATGCCATTTTTAATAGGGACTGCAAGCCTCGTGAGACTGAGAAACCATGAATGAGGCTTTTAAGTCCCTATTAAAAATGTTGTGGGGCAGCAGTGGAGGTGGCAGGAAGCCCCACCATCAACCTACTTCTACCTTGTGAAGGAATCCTGATGCCTCAAAGGAATCCACGCTGGGTTGAATATGGGAAACATTCTTTTTTGTGTGTTAAATATAGTTTGGGAGGGCCTAGAGTTATTCATGTTTTTTTTTTCATTTTCACAGGGGTCCTGTGCCCCTAACCCTAGTGAATGTGGAAAAATGATTGTATTCTGAGATAGAAAATATGTGAACACTTTGTATTAAACATTTTATTCATCATTCTTTAAAAAAAAGTCCATAATCCATTTTGGTTTTTTTCTCAGGCCTTCAAAGCTCTAACGATAACTCACTCTCACTTGCAAATTAACCCTTTACTTTCTAGCCATCACAGTATTACTATGCATGCTGAAGGCAGCTAGCCTATAGCATAACTGCAAGATTAAGATTTTGGAGTCAAGATTCTTGTTTTGTTTTGTTTTGTTTCTTTAATGAAAAGAGCCAGAGTGGTAGAGTTCTGGGCTAAAACCAGAGAGAAACAAGTTCAAATGCCTACTTAGCTCCGTGGGTGACCTTAAGCCAGTCACTGTCAGTCTGAACTACCTCATAGGATTGCTGGAGGATAAAGGTTGCGGGGGAGACTTGTGGACCACCCTGAGCTCCTTGCAAAACATATTTGAAAAAGTGAGATAAAAATGTAATAAATAAATATGGCATCAGTGTGATCCTTTTGAATGTGATCACTGAAAACCATTTGTGTATGAACCACTGGCCATTTTGCTCTTTACAACTGCTTACTTAAGATGAGACCATGCTGCATTCATTTTGTTTCTTTAGTGTGTGTGTTGCTTCCCCAACAATAATCACTGTCCTGCAAAAGAAATCTCAAAAGACAATTAAAATACAATCAGATAAAATCCCAGAAGCAAAGGAATAATCGTGGGCATAATCCGCTCAAAGTGAAATGATTAGTAAAGCTTTTCACCAGTTCCAGTGGAACTGAAACTGTCAGCCTAATCACAAATGCTAGAGATTAATTCCATGTGGAGCATAAGAAGTTGATTGATATGAAAGCAGACCAGTGGTTTCTCTAGCCCAAGACTATCTACTGTGACCAGCAGTGGCTCTTCCAGGTCTCAAGTACAGATTTCTCCCAGAGTTGTCCCTTCTAATGATAGGTTTTACCTGGAAATGACAGAGACTGAACGTGGAATTACATGCACAAAGAACATTTGCTCGCCAGTGAGCAGGACCAGTGTTACCCTGTTTGCTGGGGGTCCTGGGAGGGGTGCCCAAATAACCAAACAACAACAAGCAAAGATGGGGAAATTAACTGGAGCACTCGCTTTAAGCTAACGAGAGGCAGGGTAACTTAGCGGGGATCTTGTAACCCTATGTATATGGGGTCAGGCTGAGTAAAGAAGCACACCCAAAATATGAGATTAACAGTGATTTTATTAAATACAGGCAAACAGTGTATGCAACACATTCATACAAGTAACTATGGAAAATAAAGGTGTTAGTGGGATAGCGGGATTCTGAGAGGGGTTGTTGAAGTGGGAGATACTACACCTGTCCGAAGCCCAGGGTTGATCAATGAAGAAGTCCGTAGATGCACAGTCTCGGATGGAGACCAAGGGGAAAGGTCAGCGGACGCAGTGGCAGCAAGGCGGGGTGGAAGTTCAGAGCGATCCGAGGAAGCTCTCGGAACTGGGGTTTTTTATAGGGGAAGTATGACCGTAGGCTAGTCTGTTCTTGGGAGAGAACAATGAGGTTTAGGCAAGAGACAATGTCTCCAAAAGGTCAGAATTTAACATGATTGAATTAAGTCTGAATTGACAAAGGAACGGTCAGTATGCAGATGCAGCTCGCTTGAGTGGGTAAGCTTCTAGCTTGCCAGGTTACCTGCTCGAGGCAGGGGGCTGTTTGTAGTAGCGTGCATCCTTAATGAAGTGTTTGTCTAGGGAGGTCTCCTAAAGCAAGATCTGGCTGTGTCTGGTTCGCTTAAGTGGAGAACGGAATGTTTCAGCAATTAATAGCCATGTCTAGCTCCATGCTTGTTCAGGGGCCTCACAAACACTTGGCCAAGGGTGGCAAAATAAGACCAAATTATGATATCAAACGATATCTAATATCTACCGAAGCCAGGCCAGTTCACGGTGATAACACCAGCCCAAAAGATTTTCTGCCACAGGTGGAGCAGCAAATGGTGTCCTCAACCTACTCAAGTCAAAATACATAGTGATTACAAGGAAAAATATTTTAGCAGGTGAAGCAGAAAATACTACAAATCCTTCTCTAATCCTGACAATAAAAATAAAAGAATAATAAATTAAATAACAATTTCCTGTCCTTTGATTACATCAAAAACCTGTGGTCAGAGGCAACTACTTCACCTTGCTTAGTAGTAAGGCCAGCTCTGTGAATGAGCTATATACCCTCCGAATGGACATCAGTGGGACATGCTTCCATATAAACATATAGGATTATACTGCAGAGTGCTAAACTGGATTGGGTTTGATGAATTGAGTTATTATTCACCCTGGCATGGGTAGGTGGAGTGTAATTAAAACAAAGTAGTATCCTCCTGTTTCTCTAGATCTGCCTTCCCCAAATGGGTGCCCTCCAAACAGTTTTACCTACAGCTCCAAGCAACCCCAAAACACCAGGGAGACTAGTGAGGAATTATGCAAGGAATTACGGTTAGTCCAAAGCCACTGGAGCCCACCAGCTTGGGGAAGACTGACTGAAATTACTGCTACAACAAATGGAAATTATTCCTATCATACTTAGCATTTACACAGGGCTTTTTAGTGTCTCCAGAGTATTTTGCATACATTATTCCACAAGCTTTGCAAAAACCCTGTAAAGTAAGTCAGTAAAGTCAGTAAAATTATCTGCATATTGCAGATGTGGGGGCTGAGCCCGAGAAAGATGATTTGTTTGTCTAAGACCATCTAGTGGATTTTTGACCAGGACCAGTTCTGAACCAGGAGGGATTTTCTAGTTAATAACTCTATGAAGGAATTCAGAGGGGTCACTTTAAAATTTCAGGTTCCAGGTTGCTCCAATCTATATTTTATATTCCAGCTCCTTCTTTCATAATGTTTCATTCCACATTTCACTCCAGACAACCTTCTCCAAATATTTCCCTTGCTATGCACCTCTTCCACTATGTACCTCTATCAATAATTCACAGCTTTCACCCATGCCTTGCAGTTTAATGTTCTTCTTTTATCGGGGCAGGTTCTGACAACCTAACCCTTTTCCTGACCTTCCAGCCCTTTTGTCAGTCACAGTCCCATGCCCTCACCACCCTCCCTGTCTTCCATCCATGGGGCAACATTTCTTGTTTTCCATTCATTGTTATAAGGAGAAATGGGTGGCATCCACATCAAACAGCACTGAAATGCCCCTCTCCATAACCACTGTGGCACAGCTATAGATGCAGCGCTGTAGTGACCAGTGAAATCTCAGCAAAAACATGGGGCAAAAGGGAAATAGTCTGTGCATCTTTTGAAGGAAGTAGTGTTTTGATTTGAAGTGATGCTTGGAGAGCCTGGGAAGCAGATGAGAGGGAGTTGATGTGAAGATGGGGGTGGGGTTAGATCAGTTATTTTGGCCATTCTTGCCAACCAGAACCAGGGAAATATGGAATCTGATGGATCCATAGGCTCTCCTCTGCCTCAGTGAGTCTTCTGCTGAACTTAGAGATGCAATCTCACCTGCTTTGCTGCTGCAGAAAGCCTCATTTACTGCTTGCCATCAGGAAGTCATCCCAAGGAAACTATTAGCACACATTCACAGACATATACAGCTCGTTTTGATACTGTTCCACCATAGCAAAGAAAGCAAAAGGATCACAAATGCATTTTCAAACAAGTGTTCCAAACTTTGCGCCAAATAATTGGTTTGTGTTTGTGTTTTCAAAAACCAATGTGAAAAGTCAGTACAACATGCTGCAAGCTAGTTGTTTATTCAATGACTGCTCCAAAGATGGTGCTAGTGAAAGACAGAAAAGTTTGAAAAAGACAGAAGGGGGAATTGGAGATGGTTGAAGGACAAAGAGATAACCTCATTTCTGTTGCCAGCAAAGCAACACCAGAAATGGTACATCCATGATGGAAATGAATTCACCCATGATTTGAAGAGAATCACAGCAATCTAAGATATTATTAGATCTGATCTAGCTCATGAAATGCCTAGTTATTCAGACATGTATTGCAACTATGTTAACTTCACAAGTAATAATATTCTGTGTACTGTAATATGCCATGCCACAATACTCCTTTTCCCCTTGCTTTCTTCAACACTCTTTGTGTTTTTATTCTGACTCTAATCTATACTCAGTAACGGCTAGGAAAACCCATTAATGTGCAGTTGCCTTCGGTAGCATGATGTTCCCTGCTGATTAATTTCACTGGGACTCCAGAAGGGAACGTTCCTGTTCCTATGAGGCACTGAGTGGGCGAAAGGCCCTCCTGTGGCTGCTGGATTCTTTCCAGCAAATTACATAGCTTGAGGCTATGCAACTAATCAATTGTTTTAACACTTCAGTTCCAGTTATCTATGGACAGGAGCAGATCCCAATGAGCTGCAGTCACCAGATGACGTAACTCTGTTTTAGTACCTTTATATTCCTACTAGTATGTTACACGGCTGTTGGAGGATTCAGGCCTCTAATGTTCCTCCGAGTCTAAGTATGTTGTACAGTCAGACATCCCACTAAGTTCAATGGACTTACCCTTTGTAAAATGAGGATTGGACTGAAGTTCAGTTGAGCCAGCAAACTGCCTGTGGATGCAGAATAGAGCCAGCATAGGACCTACCAGTAGCTGACCAGCTTCCTAACCTCTTGGTTAGAAACACTTATGACAGCTATTTTTCAGAGATACCGTACATGTTGCAGCTAGTGCATTTTCCCCCCCATCAGAAGAAAATTCCCATGCTTAACTTGTTCGCAATGGTAGCTGATGTCCTCTGTGGTTGATGGACAACAATCATGAGCAAATATGGATATTACTTATGCATAAAGTGTTCGCAAGTTCTTCAACATCAAAGAAAAGCCCTTCAGAAGTTACCAAACAAATCTTTCTGCTGGTATCTAGCCTGAATTTATCTGTCCCACCCCAACTTCAACCACCTTGACATACACTTATGGTTCACACATATGTACAGTGCAGGTTTGAATGAGGAAAGCAGCTCTTATTCCTCCCAGTCTCACTTCATTGTCCCCCACCTGAGTTGTCCTTACCACAGCTTTCTCTAACCCTGACCCTGGTGCCATGTTGAACTTACTAGCCAGCCCCAAAGGCTGGATGACATAGGAGCAGCAAGACCTGCAAGCTCAGTACTGCACTTCTGTTTTCCTTCCTTTCCAGGGAGATACACCAGCAGCCTGCACAGGATAGGCCTGAAAGGTGGAATAGGAAGAGATTAAGGATGGAAAAGGGTGATAATTACCAGTCTTGAAGAAGGAGGTCACAGTGAAGGGGCTCAGACAGCAGCTAAGGGTAGCACAGAGGAACAGCAGTCTGTATACTACTATTGGCTGGGGTGGAAGTTAGGATTTTTATAACCTATTTCATACTCTGAACAGGTGCATTGACAAAGCCATAACAGCATTCCCATGGGACTGACAAAGGGGTCTGGAATAGGCTGATTGCTTTAACTCTGGAGGGACAAAACACTGATGGGATTCATGACAATCTCTTAATGGTCAGTCAGGTAGGGTGTATAGGGAAGATCTCCATGAGGTAAGATTGAGGGATGGTCTCTGATTGCTTTATTTGGGCAGTTTGTCTTTCACTGTGTTTGAAAATGCGAAGAGCCTGAAGTGGTGAAGAGATTAGCACAGATCTATCAGCATCAGGGTTTTCTGCTTAATCCTATCTGGACTTTCCCATTATCATGACCCCAAATGCATCTTTGGTCAGCATGACCCCGATCATGTTCTCTGGTCATTAATAAGTCCAATTTATGAAAATTGCATATCTTGTAGAAGGATTGTAGGGTATGGTAGCAGTGTTTTACCCAAAGAAAACAGTGAAAGAGAGCAGCTGCTTCTGGCACCCTCTCTCACTGCTACTAACGTAGTGGTTCTCAAATTCTTGCCTTTGAGATGTTTTAGACTTTAGCCTCCCAAACTCTTAGTATGGCCATGTGCAGGAATTCTGAGAACTGAAGTCCCCAGCATCTGAAGGAACCCTTTCAGAATGCCTGTTTATGAATGTATTTATTCATACATAAATATTTATGAACTCCTGTTCTAATGCAATTAGAACTTTTTATACACACATGAATGATGCACATGCATGGTGCTACTAAATTTTTAAAGAAGTCATTCAAGCTTAAGCTTGGAAGAGAATAATATTGGAATTCAGACGATGCCATTGCTGAATGAAAATAGCATGGCCACAGAACTTATTTAGGAATCATGGCAGGTGTTACAGGTTTTGCCAGGTTCATTGGGCAATGTAAAGATACATGTGGCCTCTATCAGATTAGACTATTCCTGCTGTAGAAGATGGAGATAGGCATTCTCTTTTCAATGATACCCGTAACACAGTAGACACACATCTTACATAAAACATATGTTGTTTTGTTGAGCTAATTGCATAATAGATGACCAAACATGAGCTGTTTCTCCCATTTCTGGTTTTTCTCCTATCTCTTGTCAACTCCTGTTTCAAAGGAAACAGCTAGGGAGATAATCAAGAGACACACCATGGTTGTGCGTTCAGATAGTGCAACAAACTGGTTTAAACAAACCAGAGTTCATAAGGAACAGTAAGCAAATTGCATTTTTTAACTACTTGACAATCCATAGCTTTTAAGCAATGATAATAGGTACATCAGAATAAGATCAATTTCCACAAACCATACCTTGGTTTGTTGTGCTGTGTGAACACAGTTGTTATGGGAAGTGGGCCCTTCAAACCACGGTCAATATATTTAGAAGGTAAATTCATGCGATCTTTTTGTTTCTACATTTGGATGAAAAGAAACATGTATCTTCATTGATGATCTACATGTATGATATGTGCAGCAAGATGGAATTCCATTTTAAAAAGAAATGCCCCAACAGGTAAATTCACTGTTATCAGTCAAACCTAATTTAGACTTGTCTAAGCTTCAAGAGAGACAGTTTAGTGTAGTGGTTTGCGCTTCAGACTACAACCCTGTAGACCAGGGTTTGATTCTCCGCTCAGCCAAGGGGAACCCACTTGGTGATTTGGGCACATCTCACACTCTCAGCCCCAGAAAACTCTGTGACAGGTTGACCTTAGGGTTGCCATAAGTTGGAAATGACGTGAAAGCACAAAATAACAACAACAAGCTTCAAGAACAAAAGAAGAAACAGCAATATGAACAGAGGCAACAAACATGCACCTGAAGTCAGAAAATATATATGTGGGGAAATTCAGCATTTCAAAAAATGAAAAATCAGAAGACTGACTAGGAAAATTAATTCATTTTACAGTAGGGGTATATTACCATTTATTTATTAAAATATTTATATCCTACCTTTTACCCAAAGAACTTAGAACAATGATCAATAAAATCAATTTGAAAATTTAAAATGGAAAATTGTGAAATAAAATGTACAGCCTACATAGCAAATTAAAACACGTTTAAAAAAATTAAAAGCCATGTTCAGGTACACAATGCGTAAAGTCCCTAAATCCCAAAAGCCTTTAAGAAAAAGTTGTGTTTCAACTTGGCACCAAAATGAGGCCAGTAGGAGGGCAATTGGGTGACAGAACCAAGAAGTCCCTCTCCCAGATCCTCATCCAGAGTATTGCCCCCACAGATGGAACAGAAAGGAGAGCCCCCACAGCAGACTTCAGGCCTGGGTGGGCATACATAGGGAGAGGTGTTCTTTTAAGTGTTTAACCCCCAAGGTGCTTCAGAGATTTAAAGATTTTCACTAACAATTTGAATCTGGGCTGGAAGCAGCCTGTGCAGTTCCTTTCATACTAGTGTTCTATAGGTTTCTATATAGTGATCCAGTCAATTTTCAATATTGTTCCATTCTGCATTAACTGTAGCTCCTGCATCACCATCTACAATGGCACAGCCTAATCAGAAAGTTACCAATATATGCCCTCCTATGACTAAGTTATCTCTGTCCAGGAAAGACAATGATAATCAAAGCTGGTCCCAGACACTCTGAGCCACATAATCTACCTCCAGTGACAGAGATGGGTCTAGGACTAGTCCCACACTGCTCCCTGGGGGAGAGCAACCCCAGCCAGATCAGGTTACTCACCCGGATCCTGGATTCATGAACTGCCAGTTCACAGAACCTGCCTCTTATCAGGATTCATCTTCATTTATCTATGAACCATCCTGGACAGTACTTTCTCCTCAAAGACTGTGGCCAGGAGGCCTTTATTTACCCATGAACACCCAGCCTGGAACAGCTGCTTTCCAGAAACAATAGACCACAACAGTGAGACAGGAACCAGATTTTGTGGCAGCTCTAGAGGCTAATTCAATCCCCATCCCCACTGTGACAACACTCTTACAGGATGTGATAATAACAGCATTATGAGCTCACAACCTGCTCATCTTCTCAATGTGGAGTACATTGGCAGTTCTCTTCTGTATTCTGCACAGGACAAACAGGCAAATACAAAAGAATGTATGGACGCACATCTATGTCAGAAATGACAGAAATCACCCCAACTTTTGGTGTCTACAGGTTTCCCGTCTTATACATAGAGTTGTAACCAAGCATTACAATTAATGCATCCAATGGATTGGCATAGCCACATTTAAAAATAAAAGTCTTTCGTGCCTTTATAACAAGTATGTAAGAAAGGGGAGCGTTTTTTAAAGCTTCCATGACAAACTATACCTGGTGAAATTCCTCCTTTCACAGAACTATTAAAGGTATCCTATACAACTATTAAAGGTAAAGGTGTCCTCTTTTTCCTGGTGGCAACTATAGATGAAATGGCCTCATGTCCAGAAATGCTTATACATTTTAAAGGTATTAGTCTTTTAGATGCCATAAATCTTGAGTGTTTGAGTTTCTTATGGCTTTTCCTGACTAGTGAAGGAGTCACTATAGCCAGGGTAGGGAATATGTGGGTCTTCAAGTATTGTTAGATCTTAGCTTCTAGCATCTCAAGTCAGCATACCCAGTGATAAGGGATAATGGGAATTTTAGCAGCATACAGAGAGTCACAAACCATCTCCATTCTGTACTGCAACATGGATCCTGGAGTAACACAGTAGTAGGTTGGGGCTCTCATGTTAGTAGGATGGTGAATCCATTCCAAATTTTAGCCAAAACTTTAAAGATGTTATCCAAGGTGCTGAATTTATTTTGAGAAGAGTTCCTGAGAAGTTGGGACTAAAATATGGAGCCAAGAGTTTAGCTGTATTGGATTGGCAGGAGCATAGGCCCTGGGCTGTAAGCCATCCAGGACTGGCTGGTAACTTAAACAAGAGAAGTGGTAGTGGCTGGTGCTGGTGCTGGTGCTGGTGAAAAAGAGTTTGCGTGCATTTGCCTCATCCTGCTGGGCTGTCACCAACAGTAGCAACCTTTCTGGTGGAAATGCTTGGCTGAAGCAGCGATGGCAGTTCTCCCAGCACCTTCCTCATCCCAGCTCCTTCCATCCATACCCAGGTATCACTGGACCACAGATGCCTCCACTCTGCCACCCATCTACTCACATTAGTGACAACTGGTATCTCTCATGTCACCAGGGCAGTGACTCCACACCAGGTTTTTACCTGGGTTTTAACAAAGCTCTTCAAGGTGCTGAACCCTATTCCTGTCACTCTGTAACTATCACAAGAAACCATCCTCTAATAAGGCTTGAGATGGGCCTTACATACTGTATTTGCTGTCATATAAGACTCACTTTTTCCCCAAAAAAATACTGTTTAAAAATGGGGTGCATCTTATACACCGGTATGTCATATACATTGGCAAATGGTATTTGCCAGTGTATAAATGAGGTGCATCTTATACACGGGTGCATCTTATATGCCGGCAAATACAAGTAAGCCTGCTTCACATCTCCCAGCCAGTCTTCTGCTGGTTGGCAATAAAATTGGAAGGTTTCCAAATGAGCTTTTCTCTGCTTTAGCCATTGAGAGGGGGAAACATATACCGGATCACCTCATAACCAACCTTACAACTTGATTGGCAACTTGATTCTAAGTAGTCACACCCAGGCCAGAGAAGGAAGGACTCAGCATAGCAGTTGGTGGATTAAAATAACAATTCTGTGGCACCTGAAAGGCTAATCAATTTTATTGTCAGTCCCAAATGTCATAAATTTCAGTTGCACCTTATTGCTATTTTGAAAGCCTGGCAAATCTACATGAAGTGGCACGATGTCCACACTATCCTTTTATGGGGGGGGGGGTCTCACAATACACAATTATAGCACTATTATTCCATTTTAACTGCCATGGTTCCATCCTAAGGAATCCTGGGATCTGCAGTTTGTGTTTATGGGCTTTCAAGTTGCCTATTGACTTACGGTGACGCCAGAATTTCATATGGTTTTCTTAGGTAAGGAATCCTCAGAGGTGGTTTTGCCAGTTCCTTCCTCTGAAATAGAGCCTACCGCACCTTTTATGTATTGGCAGTTGCCCACCCAAATACTAATCAGGGCTGACTCTGCTTAGCTTCATGATCAGAAGGGATGTAGTATATTGTCCCAGATTTGCCGTTTAGAGAAGCCTATTTAGAATTCTCAGCTAGAGTGATACTGTAGTGTCTCACACAAACTCCAGGATGGCTTTTAAGCATTTTAGAGCGGTCTGCAAAGGCCTTAAGTCAACACAGAAGCTGCTAAAGGCCATTTCCACACTAGACTGTTATAGCGCTATCATTGCACTTTCAACATCGGATGGAATCCTGGGGCTTGCAGTTTAGGGAAGGGTATTTACAATCCTCAGCCAGAAAGCTCTTTGGTCTCAGAAAACTACAAACCCCAGAATTCCATAGGATGTTGGAAGTGAAATAATAGCACTGTAATAGCCTAGTGCGGAAATGGCCTAACTCTCTTGAGGTCGCATTTCAGAACGCTTTCCTGAAAACAAATCTTTCTGCATGGAATCAAAAGCACGCCACGGAGAAAAGCTTCGTACAGACCGCATCTTTTTATTCGCGGTATTCAAAAAACTTGACAGCCTCCGCCCCGAACCCCCGTAGTGCAGTGGCACAGTCCGGTGTATCCCTCCAGTACGCCACCACTGTGGTGTGGGTGCCCCCATCGAGGAGTCACAGGGGAGGGTGTGTTCCTTTTTTTTGTTTCGGCGGGGTCTTTCTCCCCGGAGGGGAAGCGGCTGCGCCCGCGCACGCCGAGGATTTCTGTCATAGGCTGTGGGCGGCGGAGGCGGAGGCGAGAGGGACGCCCGTATTCCTCGGGGTTCCTCCTCCTCCGCGGCGCGGGGGAGGAGCTCCGCTCCGGAAGGCTTAGCTTTCTCCTCAGGAGGACATGCGTAGGGAAGCGGGGGCTGCAACGAGCCGGGCTGCTCCCACGTCTTTCTCCTCCCCCTATTTATTTCCTCCCTCCTGGGCCGTTTGCCCCTTTCTTCTCTTTTCTCCGGAGCCGTGGCCGCGCGCGTCCCCGCCCCTTCTCTGGTCGGGCTCCGCCTTTGGCTCCCCGGAGAGGCCGCCCCGCGCCCGCCTCAGCTTCTGCCGCCGCCGCCGCCGCCGGCTGCCTGCCTGCCTGCCTGCCTGCCTGCCTGCCTGCCAACGAGCTCTCCTGCCAGGCAGCGCTCCTCCTTGCCTCCCTCTCGCCTCACGCTCAGCCGCCCAGCCCGGCAGACCCGTCTCCGGCGGCGGCCCTCCTGCGCCGCCCCGCATCTGGACCCGGACGCGAATCTGCCCGCTGCCCCAAGCAGGAGAGCGCCGACCGGGAACCGAAGCGCGGCGGGCGCCCCTTTCCGAGTCGGAGGGCGAGGGGGAGAAAGAGAAGCAGCGACCCAGCCGGGGGCCAGGCCGGCTGGCTGGCGGGGGCTCCTGAGGTGAGCGGGTGCTCTCTCTGTCCGTCGCTCCCTCTCCCTTTCCGAGCCTGCAGACGGGCGTGCGGCGAGAGGTCCCCGAAACGGAGGGCGGCAGGCTGGGTGCGGGGAGTCGGGATCCTCTCATGCGGTAGGAGCGGATGCTGGGGAGGGAAGCCGTGGACGCGGGGACGCTGCCTTTACCTCCCCCGGCCCGTGGAAGGCCTGGGCTTTGCTTTCCTCCGGCAGCGGCGGAGCTGGGGGCCTTGCAAACCCACCCAAGCTTTCCCCAGCCAAGTTTCCAGGGCGATCGTCTTTCCTGCGCCTTGCTTTCCGTGTGTGTGTTTGTTTGTGTTTACGTGCGTTTGCAGGTGACGAGGGCCTCTGGGATTTGGCTCCCCCCTTCCCCCACTAAATGCTGACCTTTTTATTTAGCGTTATGGTGCTGTTCCGCCCCCATATGGTATCATGAATGCTTCTTGCTAGGTAAGCACACAGGCTGGCTGGCTGGCTGAGCTGATCAGTATTCTGCAGCTTGTAAAATCTTCTTGTTCATTCCTAGCTGGTTGGGGTGGGGGGGATGCAGGAGAGAATTGTCGGTTTCTCTGTCTTGGTTCGAGGATTTTTCTTCCCCGGCTTTGATCCACATTGTCACATTTATCCCTCCATGGTGTTACATCAGGAATCTCAATTAACTGGAATATTCCAAGCGTATAACTAACTGCTGGCGGCAGTGCGTGTTGGGGAGGGTGTACCAAAAGTGGAGCTTAGGAATTAATATACCGTTGTTGTGTTTGGCTTAGAAAGTTAAACAATACAGTTAAACAATAATTTGAGCGAAGCCTCCTTCTGAAGTGGGGAACTGCCCGGATAAGAGAACTTCTGGGGTGAATTTGACCTCCATCCCCCGCATTTCCTTCAAATGGATTTCGGTATCCTGGGACTGTAAGGTAGCCAGCCTTTGTGCCGTCTCTGGCCATTTCCGAACTAGACTGTTATAGTGTTATTACTCCACTTTCAACATCCTATGGAATTCTGGGGTTTGTAGTTTACGGAGGCCAAAGAGCTCTCTGGCTAGGAATTCTAAATGACCCTCACTAAACTGCAAACCCCGGGGTTCCATAGGATGTTGAAAGTGGAATAATAGCACTGTAACCGTCTGGTGCGGAAATGGCTTCTGACTTATGTGTGGTTGGTTGTCAGGTCGAGCCTGGCCCTCTGATGTGTTGCTGGACACCTAATGCCCATATTATTGCAAGGGTCGATTTGTAACTCTCCTTCTCGAAGAGTCCAGAGGAGGGCTTCCTGTTTATTTACAAAATGCATTCGGCCTTGTCAGAGAAATAGTAATGGAGGCCTCTCCCCTCGGTTGCCCACATTAAGGGTACAAACAGGCCATTTCTTAGGGCCCAGTAATCCCTTGTAAGCTAGGAAGAGTAGTGGATTTTTGTGTTTGTCTCAGTCATCTGTATCATTGGAGGAAGAGGTAGTTGTAGGAGCCTCTGTCCCTGTTTTACAAAAAATGAAATATATCTACAGGTCTATTCTGCCCTGTTCTCCCCCCTCCACCATTATACTGTTGCTTTTTTGGGTGTTACAGCATGAGCTGCAATTAATTGGCGTGTTCCAGCCTTGTAGCTGCTGGTGGCAGTGTAACATTTTTGAAAATCGAAAATGGGGTTAGAAATTAATAGTAGACAGTTATGTAGTGTCCCCCCGGGGCGGGGGCTCAGGCTGCCCTGAGCTCTCCTGCTCAAGTGATTGAAGCCATTGTGCAGGACCTATATAGGCTGGGCAGGAGTGAATCCAAATGGTAGGGTTCTTTCACGTATCCAGCCTTCCTGACACAGGGACATGGTTTGAAAATGAGTCATTCCAGTTCAGACATGGCTTGCAAAATGTTTGTATTGCCTGATACGAGCCTGGCTGCAAATGCAAGGCTTTTTTGGTAGAATCAGGTCACCCATTCAGTCAAGCAGTGTGTAGGCAGGTATGGAGTGGCACCACAGAGTTGAAAAGGAATGGATTGCTCATCTATTCGAGTCTCCTGATAGTGGGATCTTACATCCAAATCAGTCTCAACATATATTTGTCCTTTAAAAAACATACCCTCCCCCCGAAGTTCTATAACTTCCCTTTGATAACTTGTCCCAGTATTGAGTGGCTCTTGGACCATAATGAGGGTTTCGCCTTCTTTTACCTAAATCTTTCTCCCCATAATTTAAAGCACTGTCTTGTTCTTGGTGAAGGGAGATCTTCACATTCAGTTCTTTCTGTTATTACTTGAAAGCAGTCATCATTCCTTGTGTATGTGCCTTCAAGGCACCTATCCTTATAGCACAGTGGTTCTCAACCTGTGGGTCCCCAGATGTTCATGGACTTCAGCTCCCAGAAGCCCCAGCCACTATGGTCAATGCTCAGGGCTTCTGGGAGCTGAAGTCCACAAACATCTGGGGACCCACAGGTTGAGAACCACTGCTATAGCATATTTGTGGTGGTTGATAAAGTTAAGCATGTGAAAATGAATGAATTAGATGACAGATTTGATTTCTTAACCAGAGCTTTGTGGGGGAGGCAAAGGGAGAGAGAAATGTTTAAACACCTGTATTATAATTTTAGGAAATGATTTGAAAAGCTGCCAGTTGAAAATCATTTTGACTAGCCTGTGTCTGCCCATTTCGATGAAGCTAGCCTGATTGCCTAAGGGTAGTCTCACTTGCCACAGACGACCAAACAGATAGGTCTTTGCAAATCTTCTTTTGGAGAGAACATCAGATCCTGTTTCAGCCCTCCAAGGGTGTATAATCATACTGTTTCAGTGAAGTAGAATCAGCAGGACAGACTCTAATAATACAGGGAGAATACAGATAGATTATTAGATACTGTTCATCAAGGACAATCCAAGCATTAATTGGGATAGTCACATATCTGTTTCTGTTGTGTGTGTTTGTGGTAACACCCGGAGCATTTTAGAAGGTGTGACATGAAGGTAAACCAGACCTACCCACTTACGCTGTTTAATCATACATAATTTCTGCTTTATCCCTGTTTTTAAAATATGTACTGACATCTGGATTTTTATAGACACCTTTTTCTTGGGCTCTGCATTTGAGGCTATCCTTTGGGAGGTGTGTTAATTATTGTGATTAGTTTTGTGGAAAGGTTAGACATGAGTGATCTGTCAGAAATTGCACTTCCATTGTAGAGCTGGTGGAGAAGAAGATTTAAGCACCAGTATTGTTAAAAGTTGTAATTTATAGGTGTGTTGCCAAGTGTCTGAATAACAGGCTGCTGGGTGACGTGACACAAAGATTATGACTTCTGTTTGTCTCCATGCAATTATTTATTTTGAAAATCCATGTTAGGTTCCTGGCTTAATAGCCCTTGCTATAGTGACAGCAAAGCACAGCAGGGTGTGTGTTTTATTGTGCAATAATGTTCAGTGGCTGAAAACCATTCTTCTCTGCTTTGTATCTTGCAACAGACTCTGGAGTTTGGTTGTGTTAGGCAGCATCAGTGTAATGTGCCATCTTGCAACATCCAGCACTCCAAAACGTCAGCACGAAAGCAGATGTGTTCAAACTTTGCTTTTGTTTATCAGAATGCCTCTTCTGTTGCGTAGCAGATCTGAAAGAATGGGCATCTAGGAACTGGGCATTGTCTGTGAAAAGAGAGGGCTGGTTGTTTTGTGGAGGCATACTGCCAAAAATGTTAGCTTGATCATTTAAAAATGTAAACCTGATTTTCAGCTCTCCTCATTTCTGCAGTTCTGGCTCATGAGTTGTGTCTCTGTCCATTCCTTCTCTCAATTTTTCCTTATTTCTGAGAACTCTGTGTGGCTTTTGGTTTCTGTGGTCATTTCCTCACTACACTGTTATAGTGCTATTATTCCACATTGAAATCCCATGCAATCCTGGGGTTTGCAGTTTAGAGAGGGCATTTAGAATTCTCAACCAGACAGCTCTTTGGCCTCAGTAAAGTGCAAACTCCAGAATTCCACAGGATGTTGAAAATGGAATAATATCATTGTAACAGTGTAGTGCGGAAATGGCCTATGTCTGTGAATGCAGGGAATGCAAAATATACTGTACTGTCATGATTTAAACTGGTGGAATTTTCTAACAGTCTTACTTTTTAGGGCTGTTCTAGTAGTCTTACTTTTTAGGGCTGTTCTAAGTATGAATGAGATGTTAAGGAGTTCTTGAACCACTCAGAAATCTTCATATGTAAGAAAAACTATTTCAGCCCTAAGCAGTGTTATAGTTTTTGTATTTAAAGGGAGCTATATTTGCCTTTTTTTTAACCATGTAGTCCTGTCAATCTGTTTGACTGAAATTTGCAGTGTGATGTCACAATATATTTGTGTTTCTGTGACATATACTAGAGTTGATGATTGTGATACCAGTGGTGGAGAATGTAGGGCAGGATGAGGGACGTTTGGCCTTCCAGTTGTCCTGGGCTTTGATTTCCACAGCCCCTTTCCATTGGCCTTGGTGAACCCAGCTGATGGGACTTGTAGGCCAAAACGTTGTGTGGGCCAAATATTCCCCATCACTGAAGTAAGGTATGCAGGAGCTGGAAAATAGTTACTATATTTAGAAAATAGAGATTTTAGCATGGAAGTGGAAGCTTTGAGTGGAACTGTTTGTTGCTGTCCAGCTGTACTTTGTTGATGCATTTGGTTTGCTCATTGTAATTGAAGATTGGTATGATGAGTTATTGGGATTATATCAGCATTCAAAAAGGAAAAAACCTACTTAGATTCCTTGGTGTGGCTGTGTTACATGGCACTATGGGTAAAATTGCAGCCAGGCTACAGCAAGGGTGTTATTGGGAGTGGTGAGTGTGAAGGCAGTAACTCCTCTTATGTGTTGATTATATTTGCGGAACATCTCCTTGTCTGGTTAGCTCTTAGATTCTCTGCAAAAATCCTTTAATGTAGAAAATAGAAGAAGCATGACTTGTATTGATAATGCTGCTAGTCTTACTGAGATGTTGATGAAGAGAAAAAGTTCATGTGGATGTTAACAAAAGATAGTGGGATCTTTTTCACGTTTGAATCTTAAACTGTATTCAAGCATATTTTTTTAAAAAATTGATGAGGACTGTCATTTTTCCTAGTGATGTATGTTTGCTGCATTTTGTTTATTTGTTTGTATGGCTAGTGAAAATTTACTGTACCAGCTTTTTCTTTTATTGCCTGTGTACAATGAACCAAGATTTAAAAAAATAAAGAGACTTGGGAAGTACATTGGCAAATCTTCTTGCCAACTTAGATGTTTCAAAAATTTGAAAGCTGCATTATTTGTTAAAGTCACTAGAAAGTCAAGGTAAAGTACTAAAAGTTATTGCTGTTCCTTGTGCAGAAGACCGAGTACTGTAATGGTACTACATTTTAATAACTTTTAGTGATAAATTCTTCATCTGTAGATGGCACCCAAATGGTCAGCAACCTTGGATTAATGCAAGGGAATAAAACTGATGCGAACTACCATTGCATCTTCCCCCTCCTGCTGTTGAAATCTTAACTGGCTGGTGTCTAGGCCATGGGATGCTTCTTGTCTCAAATTCATGATACTTATGATACTTAAGGATCAAATGGTTTAACTCGTGCTTTTATGGGTTGGTGGTCTGTGCAAACAAATCAAGTGCTGCTCCCTTTAGTCACTTACCTCCTGATGCTTTTCTGTTCCTCTGTTTCTGGGTATGTTTGGAGCATGCTGTCCTTCTAGGAAGAGGTTGGGTTGTAGGACAGGGATGGGCAAGATCTGGCCCCAGATCACCTGTTCTTCCTCCGGCTCTTCTTGCAGCCCTTGATGTCTTGGGACTTCCCAGACTGTTCTTTTTCGGTACAAAGAAAAGGGTGTATTGCCTTTCTTAGAACTTCCACAAGCAGCTGTTCTCCTTATAAATAGGTTGCAGAGCTATTATCCACTGTTGAACATCCACCCTCTCCTGTTTTTGAAAACCAGGATTTCTGGACATTTCTGGGATTGTGGGCATTCTTTTTTGGGGGGACGGGAGACTCAGTATGGCCTCTGGAAGGTCCTGGGGTAGAAAATTGTTCTCTGGACTCACTGTGGTTGCCTACCCTCACTATAAGGGTTTACCTGTTTGATCTGCTGTCCCCTTCTTTGCCAGTATGATCTCACCTTCATCTTCCGACTCCACAGCTATTTGGTGGTTAACAGACATGGGCTTACTGCTGAAAGTCGTGTGTCTCAAATGTGTTTTTGGAGCTAAGGGAAGATAAGATGCTGGTGTGCTAAAATATCCATTTACAATTATGATAATGGAACATGTTTGGTGAACATCATTGAATGTTTGTAACTACTCTAAGAGGTATGTTTTCATACAGTCCTTGGGCAGTAGGCAGTGGTCAGCTATTCCCTTCCATGACATACTGTTTCACAGAAAGAAAAAAAAGAAAGAGCAACTGGAGAAAATATGAATTATAAGTGGAAGATGATGTTGTCTGGATTGGTTATGCGATTTAAAAAGCCAATTGATTGTGGAATCAGAGCCTCATCTGGAAGCAGCCTGAGTACAAGAGAAAATGGATTGCCTTTCTTTACCTGTAAAGATAGAAGGCGGAAGTAAACATGGACGAGGCAGTCTGGGGAAAATCTGTGTTCCCTTTAGAAACATGAGTTGTGATACTTCTTGGATATATTACCAGTAAACCCTTTCCTGTGTTCCAGTAAACATCTCCATCAGCCTAATAGGACTGATAGGATTATAGTGCGATGTGTGGGGGCTGTGTGGAGACTTTAGGTTGTTTGGGCTTTAGGTTTATGTAGAAGATGTGACCTTGAAGGAGTCTTATAGCACCTTAGAATCTATGTAGTGCTTTACTGAGAAAGGAGACAGCCATGTGTATTTCTATTTAAGCCTCATCCCCAAAGTCTGTGTGTGGGTTGTTCTGCACAGTGTCTATAGCTAAAGCATTATGAAAGGTTGAAGTTTATAAAAGATGAGCAAATAGTACCAGAGTACTGTAATGCATTTCCATACATAAAAGTGTAATGCCTGTTCATCCCTACACCCACCAAGTTAGACATACGGTTGGCTGTCCGTATCTGCAGATTCTGTATCCATGGATTCAACCAACCATTGCTTGAAAATATTTTTTAAAAAGTCCAAAAAGCTAACTTTGATTTTGCTGTTCTGTGTAAGAGATGCCATTTTACTACACTATTGTACATAATGAGATTTGAGCATCCAAGCATTTTTGTATGCTGGGGAGGTGATCTATGGAACCAAACTGTAGTGGATGCTGGGCGCCCGACTATACACAAATTTTATTTATCCTTTAGGGCTGTACCTGATATATGTTTCTCTCTCTGTCTCTCAGCCTCTCCTCCCCTCCATTTCCACCTGTGTTTATCAGTTTTGTGCAAAGGTGTGAGTTGATCACAATTTTGTCTTTAGATATTTTCTACCTTGAGTTAATAGCTTTTAGAGGTAACTCAGAAGAATTTGAAAGCAGGAAGTGAAACTGTATCTTCATTTCATAGTCACGGAAGCAGCAGCATTTTTACAGCACTCAAAGACAGGTGTATGTATGTGCCTTCATGTCACCTGTGGACTTACATTTCTTAGGGTTTTCTTTGACTACTCAGAGGTGGTCTCACTAGTTCCTTCCTCTGAAATATAGCCTATAGCACCTGATATTTGTTGATGGTCTCCCATCCAATTGCTTATCAGTTCTGACCCTGATTTAGTCTGTAGATTTCTTCGTTTTTGCCTGTTAACAATTCTGTTGAAAAGCTTTTCATTTGTCTTGAGAAAAAAAATGATTGGGTGGGTCCGCAAAAGAAGCCTCTCTGACAGATTGATGTTGTGGGAAGACAAAACAGGTTTCTTCTATCACATGGAGATTTTAAAGTTTATAAAATTCACTTTGTCTGTGTTCAGAGACAATTCCAAAATAAAATTATTAGGCTATTTTATAACTATCTACTCAGGAGAAGGCTGTGGCTCTCCTTGATGGTGTCAACTGGATATCTGCTGCATCCAGTACAAACAGCTGAACATCATCATTGGCACAGTGAAGACAGATGGGATGGGGGGCAAATGGACGAGACTGTAATGATTGTTTGTTCAGAATTTGTACATGTTTGATGTCATGTTCACCCTCTTAGAGCTATAAGATCTTATACAAAACTGCTGATACTGATAATTGGTCTGCTTTCAAATTAAAATATGAACATCCTGTAGGAGCAGTAAATATATGCAGAATTTTAGCCTGTAAATCTATTCTTGTAAAGCAGTAATTCTCATGTTAAGTTCCAAGGAACACGGGGTTTCCTTGGAAGCTTATCAGGGTGTTCTCAATGAGAAGATAAGAAATGGTGTAAGGCTTCTCTGAACAATAGGTTGTTGGTTCTTTCTTAAGGCACAGCATGTAGAGGAGTGCTATATCTGAAGTATCTGTTTCAGGTCGGATTCTAAACTCAGACAAGGAACAGTCAGGCCCAATAGTTGTGGCCAGTGCTGTTTGGGAATATGTTGTGTACCTTAGGCATAGCATACCTTGGAATTTTCTGCATACAAAGGGTTGGCATGCCTTGACCATTGGTCAGTCAGATTTTGTCAGTTCCTTGTGGTCTGAACACAGTCAAGTGTTCCATAAATTGAAGATAAGTTGAAGCTTACTTTTACAGCTGTTTTTATTCTGTTTAAAGCTGCTTTTACATTTTTTTTAACATAAGATTCAGTGGCTAATTTATATTACTAGGATCCTTTCTTAAAAGTTATAATCATATCGCATTTTAAAATAAGAACTACCCCATATGTTTTTGGAGTTAGCATAAGTACTAAAGCAGTTTGTTGATTTTTGTTACCGTTATTCCAGTAATGTGAGTGAATTAAAAAGAAATTTGATTGTTATTTGACAGTGTTTTCTGTCAGTTTACCAAATCTTTTTAACCAGTTAAATGCCCAGTGCCAGCATACTTGTGCAGAAATAAATAGTGACAGACAGGAGTTTCGTGACTCGTATGCCAAAATGAAAAATATTTAAGAGCAAAACATTTAAAAACCACTACTGTAATGAATGCATAATTACTGCAGCACACAATTGCTTAAAATCCCCATTAATGTTTTGTTATTATAGTTAATCCCAGATTCACTGTCCAAAATTTAAAGTCATCATTTATCTGTTAATATATAATGTCCAGTTGTTCTGTGATCTCTGGAAAAAACAACAACCTCCCAATACTTTTTGACAGACAACTGGCTGATGATAGCTGCTTTTTGTGGACCTGCTAAATTTTATGTAGGTTAATATTCTTATGTATAAGTTTAGTTGTTAAAAAAGTTAACGTATTTTCAAAAATCAAAGGTGTTCTGAACTTCAGTGGTAATGTGTAATGCTTGACCTCTTTTACTCCTTGAGTTTGAAGATCTTTTGTTCTAGGGGGTGCCAGCTGTACCACACAACAGTAGTGAGGAATTTATGGCTGTCCAGATGTTTACAGAGTGCCATGCCCATCAGCTCTAGCCAGCATAACCAGGGTGGAGGGGCAATGAGATCTGCAATGCAACACCTGGACCATATAGAGTCTGCCATATCTTTTTTGAAGAGTTGAGTCCTAGGAGGGTATGCCTTGGGGGCATGATGAGGATTATTTTTGACAAGGTGAAGTTACTTAGGAGTGAACTGAAAACCTAATACAAGAGAGTATTTGTGGAGTTAGGTGAGGCTGACTTCCCTTAGTGTAAAATACCAAGGCAGTAAAAAAAAAAAAAAAAGGTGTATTGAAGTTAAGGATGAGGGAGAAATGGTTTGGTTTGCAGTTTAATGTGAATTTACCCAATTTGCATTTCTGAAACAGTACATAAACTGAAGAATTGCAATATCTTGATGTTTCCACTTTTCTGAATTTTGTAATGTGAAGATTACATACAGAAATGCAGTAAGAGAAATTGCTCACATAAGTTTATATTACCCAAAAGTGCATACTTGAATACATGTATTAAGATAAAAAGGAAGAAGGGGGGGGGGGGTAAGAAGAAGGAACCTAATAATACCTTTGAGACTAACTGGTTTATTTCAATGTGAGCTTTTGTGGGTACTAATCTACAACATTAATGTTTCATGGATATTAATCTGTTACTTCAGATGCACTGATGGAAAACAGTATTATAGGAGTTTGTAGCGTTTCTTTTAAGTCTTCATGCAGAAGTCCATATAATACATGCTTTCAAAAAGATAGATGTGTTTGTACTCCATGAGTGCATCTCCTGATGTATTCCTAATGGAGATGCAAACATGGACTACAGTATTACTAAAATGACTATCTTTGAAAGCATATATAAAACCAAATGTATACAAAATGCACATGGACTTCCACATGCATGCTTAATACAAAACAGGAAGCCTCCGCCTTTTGATACCCTGTTATCTGACAACTTGTTCTTTTGATGCTTCCAAATTAAGGACAAGTTCTATTAATTTGCAAGAGATTCTGCTCTTTCATCACTTCTTGCCCAAGGAGGCTTGCCTGAGACCTTTCGTATGCACGTGCGGCTTACAAACTGACCTGAGAGGGGGGAAAGGGTGCTAAGCTGGCTGAGAGACTTTGCAAGCAGTGCATGTGAAGTTGGTAACAAGTAAGCTTCCGCAAGTCCTTCATGCTCCCTACAGTACAGTATATGGGTTCTACTTTTCAATCAGTTCTGTTTTCTGACAGTGCTCCAATACTTAATCTGTCAGATAAATGGGGAAGCCTGTAAATCTGTTCCAGTAGAAACAGGAACAAAATATGTTTAAGACTGTAGAATTAGAAAATAACCCAAATGAACAGATTTAAACCATTTGTAGTTGAGGTTTGTGGTTCTGTAGGCAGTCATCTCTTTAAATAGATGCTGTTTTTTTCTTGTTTATCTGGACTCTTTTGTAAAGAAGCAAAAAGAAATCACTTGTGAATGCTACTGACATTGAAAATAATAGGTTCCGGGGAAGTAAAGATGAAATTTTGTTTGTGGAATAAATTCCAGTCTCAGCTGAGAGGTATTTGAGAGTAGAGGCTTAGTATGTAAGCAGTGAGAGAGTGCAGATGTGCAGCTTCATCTGTGGGTCAGCAGTTTGGACTTAAAAATATATGCATTAGTTTCCATTGCTTCTTTGCAACACACTGGTACATCCAGACATTCTTTTTGAGGTGCACAGCGGGCCTGTGCCCTTGTTTTTGGTAAGTCCCACAGTGTTAGATTTAGAGCACTAGGTTATCACTGCATCAGAGGCAGCTCTGAGCCAGAATGGTAAAGCGAGGAGTGGAAAAGCCAGTAAAAACTAGAAGCTGTTCTTAAGTGACTGGGTTATTATCTAATGTAGGAATGTTCTGACTTTTTCTTTAAAAATTACCAGGTGTGTTGATGGCTGTGGCTTCTTGTATTAGAGCTTGTAAACAGTTAAAGAGGGTGGAAGGAAAACCGTACGGCTGACTGTTGTTGAATTATTAATTCACATAATATAAGTTCATGCATCTGTATGTGTTTTGTTCTATTATGCCTCTTCAGCATATAGTAGTTCCTCCCTGTTGCAAGTGACTGGCTTTTATATAGATCAGAAAATGTTACATTGTAGGTGGAGTAGCTGTGTCATTTAAGTAAACAAATCTGTTAATGAAATAATGAAAGCAATACTTAAAATGTTGCTGTAGCCCCAAAGCCAGCTGTTCAGGGTGTCACTATGATCCCTATTCAGGGCAAAGGATGCTATTGCACTTAAACACCTCCAAAGTAAACATTACAGCTAGACAGGGTACAGAAAAAAGAGAACTAACTTGATAAAGGAGTGGGTGATCTTCCTTATCAAAACAGGCCTACTCTTAGGGAATGTTAGTGTGACAAAAGGAAAAGAGTGATTGAAGACAGAAGAAATTTATGCAACATGCGTCCTGTGGAGATAATAAGAAAATAAGATGAAATAACAAAAGATGGGCTGGAATCCTGTGCAGATAAACATGGTAATAAATGTGGTTGAACTTAAGATTTGCTTTCAAGTAAAAGAGCGTGGGATTAGGCTGTTGTCTATATATTGAAAAGTGGCTGATTTCAGATGAAATTTAAAAGATTCAATGATAAGTATATAATGCATTTGAAATGCTCAGGGTTTGGTGAAATGCTCAGAGTCTGGCTTATTGAAGAAGCACGTGCCCAAGTTTTGTGCAGTTGTACAGAGCCTCGTTGCTTCTCTGTTCATACGAGCAAGTGAATAAACCAGAAGCCACACTTAATCAAATCATCTTGTTATATCCTAACCAGGAGACTCAGTCTTGAATCCCGTTGATAATCCTAGTTAAGCAGACCCACTTAATCAATTGTTGAATGGTTAGTCAGCGTTTGTAAATGCAGTCAATTCAATGTTGAGACCACCAGTAGGATTCAGGCCTAAAATTAATGGCTTCCCATCAAGCCAGGGTATGGAACCAATGGGAGGCAAAGAGATTCTTGGTGGATATGCAAAGCACATGCCTGTTTTGGTTACATTGGTTGCAGTGGATCTGATGACAATCAAGATTTGATTGTTTGAATGCAGCCACTGTTTTATTAGCCTGCGTATCAACCCTGAAAGGTAGATTAGTATCTGGTAGCAGGCTGGGACTGTGGAGACATACGTTGCTTAAATCAGATGGTAAATTTGTGGTAGAGCTAGCAGTTTCTTGGTTTGCACCTCAAGTTATCTGAATTCATTTAATTCATCAAAAGCTAAAATGTGAAAACAGGAGTATGAGCTTTGTAGATAAAATTGTGGTTTACTTCTTTTTATGGCAGTTGAATCAAAAGACTTCACTATAGAATAGATAGTAATTTCAGCAACTGCATGTAGACCCTCAGTGAAAACTAGCACCTTATATCCATTCCGTCTGTGAATGTAGCTGTGAGTCATGGAGGGAATTACTGGAAAAAACGTGCAAGGTCCTAAAGAAAGCTTTTTACCACCCTGGTGGATGTGCCATTGGGTTTGTGTGTTCAAATATGTTGATTAGATTGTTTTTGATGGGGAAATTCTTGCTTCTTGTGCTAGGATTACGAACAGCAGCGTTTCTGATGACTGACCAATAGATACTTCCAGAGAAGAAAGAGAGCTGATGTCTTTACCTCTTCAGTGTTTTTATTGATTGGTGACAACCTCAGCAGGTTTTTATTGACTGATGACAACTCCCACTCCTGAATTATCTTCTTGGATCAAGGGAGAATTTAAGAGATTAACCAAAGGGGTTCCTCAAATCAGCAGTTGTCACAGAAACTGCAAAGAGTGGTCAGTGAAGTTGTTTGCAGGAGCTGGCACTCACTCACCTGAAGAACTGGAAAGCAGCTCTTTTAAGCACCCAGGGCTCATAAATCTTCTTTCTTTACCCAACTCTGAGCTTCTAAACTTGGATTATTAATATCTGGAATCAAAGGAATCTTGGACCCAGCTGTGAAATTTTCTGCCATAGTAGGCTGGGTTCATTTTGAGAACAAAGACAGAAAAGTTCAACTAGAATTGGAAACAACAAACTTGGTAGTGAAAAAAAGAAAAGAATTAGTAATAATGATATCTGAAAATCTAGAAGATTTAGTAACTTTTTATACAGGATTTAAGTATTTTAAGCATTTTGGATTTACTAATTTTGGATTTCAAGATGGGAACAGTGTGAGAAGCTGTACTTGTTTTGTTAAAAGTAGGGATTGGATTGGATTGGATTGGATTGGATTGGACAACCTTTAAAAACATTTATAAGGTTGGTTATTGTTTGTCAGATGCTTCATTGTTGGATCTGGAAAAATATCTGTCTCTCAAGAGAGTAAGGGGATCTCCTCCCCCAAGCTCAGCATAGGCAGAATTTTATCAAGCAGAATTTGATGAATTGAAAAAAATAAGAGAAAGGTTAAATAAATTCTGTGCTAAAGTATCTGAAAAAGTCTCTGAGAAAGGGGACTGGAATTTTAGAAGACAGTGTATGTTCTGAACAAGCTGAGGAAGAAGAAGAGATGAATCAAATATTGCAAGATTTGGATATGCTAGAGCAGCAAGATATACTGCCAGAAGAAGGGAGTCAAGAAGATTCTGTAACTTGGGAGTATACAACCTTGACATTTGATACAGCTTTGGCACCTGATAAAAAGTTTAACAAGAAGGTGGATGGAGATCAGATAACTACTATTGAAAAGTGTATTTGAGAATATTGAAGTTGTAATGACTGGGGGGAAACTTTGGCAGTGTACTAGGGAGGAAGTGGATATCAAGATGGGGGAAGAATATGAAAAAACATACTCAAAGTATTACTGCTAAATGTGACATGTCTGCCTCAATTTGCATTTTGCCAGTCTTTGTGGGGAAAAAATCCCACATGTTAAGTTTAATATAACAGATGAAAAGTGATTTAAAGGGCCTCACTAAATGGTTTCGATGTAGGACTGGTTTCTTTTTTCTGATTATTAAATATGCTTTCAGAGTTAAAAAGAGGAAAGAATTGTGAATATGTAAGCATATGAATTTTTATGTTGGGGTTACATTAAGAAAAAAATTGGAATTGTATAATGGAGATGATACTGGATTTCTTGGATTGTTAAATTTAAATATGAAATTTCAGGATTGTAAGAAAATGCTAAAGCTGTGATGAAAAGAATTAGGTATGAGACTGAACTAATATAAGAACAGATAATGGATGCGTTCAATTGTTAATTTAAGGCTTAAGCATCAGGCTTTAGGAGAATAAGAATGGAAGAATTGAAAATGGCCTTTTTGTTTAAATAGAAGTAATTATTATTACTAATGATTACTAATAGATAGATTTTGCAGCTAACTTTTTATTAACTTTGTGTAGAATGACTGTTTAGCATGACAAGTTTCCTTTTATGTTAGTCTTAATGAAATTGATATAGAAAGAAATGTGTTTTTGTCTAATGTAAAGAAAGATGTGGGAGGCTTTATTGGGATTTTGTTGTAACAGCTAGGGAAGAGGTTGGAAGTTACTTTTATTTTTCTTTCTATTCTTTTTTTTCCCTTCTCTTTTTTCTTTATCTTCCACTCTTCAATTTTTTATTTTTTCTCTTCTGTATTTTAGAAGTACATTTTTTTTTGTATATTTTTATTCTGTATCATATGACTTGTAATAAAAATATTCAAAAAAAAGAACAACACACACACAGAGACATGTTCACCTAGTGTAGAATTGGGAATAAACTGCAGTTTGAGTTAAAGAAAGAACAGATTATATGTTTTCATTTTAGCTATCCTGTACTAATGTCAGTACTTTATTCTAAAGTTTGTCTGCTGAACCTTGTGAATCTAGAAAAGTATTCTATCCTGTTAAAGAAGTGTGTTTTGCAGCTTTATTAGGTATGGCATAATCAAGTTTGAAATTGCAGAAGTTAAAAGGCTAATAAAACTGGGATTGGCATTTGTGTTAGCATAATGTAGAAAGGAAATGAGTAATTTGAAGTTTAGATACAAGTTTGGAGTAGTTTGGTATTGTCATATCACAAGTGGGTGCCAAGTAAAAGAAGGTTCTATCATTCTTTGAGTCCCTTGTTTGTTTAGTGGTAAGCTCATTTATTTTATTTTCCCTTCCTCAGTTGTTAGAAGGCATTCGCCTATCATTTTCTCTGTCCCGTTACTTGCTAGGTCTTGGACAACTTTGATGTGCAATGAAAGATCCCAGACTGAAGCATCACTGTGGGCTCCCATATGCTGCTGAATGAAAGGGACTCTTATAATTGTCCCTCACTGACAATTTGCAGCATTCCGGTCTTCTTTAAAAAAAAAATCACTGGAGCAAGCCAAATTTTATAGGTAAGAAATCCCAGGAAGTGGCTTGCGTTTACCTGATGTGCTCTTTTCCTACTTTTTCCCCTCCACACGAGCCTATTCTGATCGCTAACCTGGTGGAAAGGAGTGGTTGGTCACGGCTCTCCTTGGTCCTCAGCCACTCTGAATTGCTATTCTGTTGGATTTTTTTTTAAAAAGTCTCCAGGCAAGTAAACAAGCAGTTCTTTTTTTTCTAGTTGATATGACAACTCATCATTAACATGTTTTTGCAAGTGGGCAAGTGAGTTTTCTTTCCTGTTCTTTGCAACTCCCAGAGAGAAATGAACACCTTTGATGGGATTGCTTGATTACTGAGAGGAGCGAAAAGAGACATCCCTCTACCATACAAGAGGGTAGTTCAAATGGCTTGCAATAAGCCTCTTTTCCCTGTCCCATTATACCTGCTGCTGTTCCTCTGGCTTTGCTTCAGTGCTGGAATGTTTGTTGGGTTTTCGCACATGGCACATTGGGCAGAACCATCATGAATGGCTGGCACCACCTCAAAGTACAGGACATGTCTTGCAAGCAGCACGGCCGTGTTGAAGGCTAAGAGATTGGGTGTACTAAATTTGCTATGTTAGCATCTAGGGCTTTTATTTTTCAACAGTACAGCTGCACTGGGCTTGAGTACGTACATGTGTGAAATACTCAAGAAAATCAGGAGTCACTTGGAGACCTTCATATTCTTGAGAAGTGTTTTTACTCATGTGTTTTCTGAAGAGGTTTGTTTATGTGAGCTGTTCTTCCAGGTGTATTTGCCTTTTTAGACAATGGAATACATAACAGTACATGAGATTTAGGAATATTCATAGATGGAAATTTTTAACATGCATTACTGTGGTAGCCTTCCAAATCACTGGAAAATTAACTATCTTCCTGCTTTCACTTGTTTATTATTAGTCAGCATGGATACAGCAGAAACCTAAAAGAGTAAGAGAAACTCATTGCAAAAGTTTGTATGTGTGGCTGTCAGAGACTGATTTTGTTTTGATACAGCCAATCAGACAGGTTGATATTTACAAAACAGAGAATAATCTTATACATTATAAGAAATTTCTCCTGGGTAAGCTTAGGCCTACTTGGATGTTAACTTTATAACATGAAAGTCACTGCTGTGTTTTTCCTCCCCCTTGTGCCTATAACAGAAGATGGCACAAGTGTGGGAAAAACCCACGTTATAGATCTACCAAGATATAGAGCTGCTTCTTAGTGAAATTCCACTTGGTTTAATTTGAAATAGGGCACACAATGACAAAAGATGCTGGAGAACCTCCTCCTTTAAAGCTGGCATTTTCCACTCTGAAAGTTCTTAAAACTGAAATGTATTCTGTACATTCTTTTATTTTTTGCAAGGTAAAGCTTTTCAAGGAAGTGGTATTCAAACTGTAATAGAAACTAACTAAATTTTGTTTTTCAAGTTAAGAAATTATAGACTCAGAAAATATGGCCATGTCAGTGTTTCTTGTGTTGGGCCAATGAGAGATCGCATGGAGCAGAATTTAATTAATACCCTATCTTTCTCGTGGAGTGAGACGCAAGGTGACTCACAGTATAGATGCAAAACGAACTCCCAAGACACTTAAAGTTATAGTGGCAAAGGCACTTAACCGTTTTCTAGAGGTAATTTCATTTTCTGTGGAATGTTTAGCATACGCAGCTTTCTTTAGCCATCATTTCACTAACCTTAATCCTTGATATGATTTTGTTGCTCTCTTCTCATCTACAGTTGCTTGAGGTATCTGTCAGTGTGGACTAATTTGTGTGACAATGAAAGGCATGGAAATCTGCTTTACTGCAGGCTTTTTTATTTTTATTTTTATTCTTTTTTTTTTTAAAGCTAAAATTTTAGTAGTAACTAAAGAAGAAAGAAGGAGAGGGGAAAAAAGAAAAAATATAGGATATTATGTGCTAGGTATGTATGTTGATATAAGATGACCATGTATTCAAACAGATATTTGATTAAAGTTGGACTTTACAAAATGCACATTCAAGGCAGTGGGGCCTCTGATCATCCATATGGTTGATTATTTTAGTGCAAGAAGTTGGACTAGGTGGGGTTTATGTGTGTTCAAGCTCTGCTGCTGTGTGCCTTTAAGTCATTTCTTACTTATGGTGAGCCTGAGGTGAACCTATCATGTGGTTTTCTTGGCAGAATTTGTTCAGAGAGGGGTTTCCCTTGTCTTCCTCTGAGGCTGCGAGAGTCTGACTTGCCTAAGGTCAGTCACCCAGTGGGTTTCCATGGGCCAGCAGGATTTGAATCTTGGTCTCCCAGTCCAGCACTCAAACCACACAATGCTAATTTAAAGATAGGTCTTGTGTCTCTTCTAGAATTCTTTAGGTCGTTGATTATTGTGACATTTAAATGCCTATGCTTTAAACCTGAAATCAGCATAAACTGTGGGAAGCCTAACACGCTTTTGAAGACAAAAAAATCATTGTTAACATTCTTCACTTACATTTTTATGAATATTTGAGAACAGATGAGTTTAGTGGGAATGCTCCCTGAGACTTTATAGTGTTCCTGGTGGAGAAAAAAGAGTAAAATTACTTAAAAGTTCTTTTCAAAGAGAATTTGGATATTCTTAAATATAAGCAAATGAAATTTACTAGTTTGGATGCAGTTTTCACTAGGCTGCCTTCCTGTTACTCACATATAGTTGCCATTTATAGCACATAAATACTCTGAAAAACAAAGCAAAACACAGGTCTGCACAGAAATCTCTACCTCTCAGTTGACAGAAATTCCCCTGTATAATACTTTGTAGGTGCCATAAGCAATCAAGCTGTTGCTTATTGTTTAAACCTAAAGTAAATGGCTCAAAAAAACATGTAATAGACAAAAAAATATTATAAAATAACATTAAAACCAGTCACTTTCTAAATTTAAACAGTAGCAAAATTGAGGTTAATTTTAGGTAATCTTGTGAGCTCAGAGCTCTCTGTGAGAACTAACAGAAGAAATGAATTTTCATCAAGGGCTTAAAAGATTCTTTAAGCTCTGAAATTCAGAGAAGACATCTGTATTTTGCTATGCTTATTCTGAAAAGAAAATGAAACTGAAGTGAAGCAACCGTGTTTTCATCCTACAGATGGCATAACATTCATCAATATAATCTAATCCCATTTTGTGCCCAGTAGAAAATTACTTTTTAAAAAACAAAAAAGAAACTCCACACTGAGTTGACGTTTTTGTCAAATTGTCTACCTGTGCACTCCATGAGGAATCCGTTGGTCAGTCACTGCCAGCTCTAGATTCCATCAGTGTGTGTCTGACATTGAATTTTTTTAGCTTTAATGTGGATCACTTAAGACATAATTACATTCAGTTTCATTTGCCATATTAACACACATTCCTTGGTCTGAAGACATCCTTTTTTTCTTTGCTTTTGTTCTCAACATCCTAAATAATTTTGTATCATCAAAAAATTTGATCACTTCTCTACTTACCCCATCTGCAGATGATCTGTGAACAAGTTTAAAATATTACAGAACCTTCAAGGACCCCCAGTGGACCTGGTTAGTAGAAAGACCGAGATGGGACTAGAGAACTGACTGCTGTAGATGGGAATGCGCTGTTTCTGGAGGGTCAAGTACAGCTATGGCATGGGGGGGGTATGTATGTTATCCTGGCACTGTGTTAGCATGGCTGGGTGGCTTTGGTGGCTGGGTATCTTTGCCTTTATCTGGTTCTCTATCAACACATGTGTAGATTAATAGTGTGGAGCTGCCCTTCAGAAGGGCGACTGTTAAAAACTGTGGCGCTGTGTGTGACAGGCTGGACACTAGGTTATCTTGAAATAGCCTCCCTAGCTTCTTGTTGATTTTTAAGCCCAGTGTATGTAATGCCACAAAGACGTGAGAATGTCTGACAGACTGAATCCTCCTGTATGGACGTGCTCAGAGACCCAAAACAGGGCCTCGTATGTTGTAGTGCTCTTGTTGTGAAACTCCTTTTGTAGGGAAGTTAGATTGGCTTTTTCATTATGGGCATTTCGGTGGTTAAGAGAAGGCGTATTGTTCCACTGACTTTTGCTGATTGATGCCACTCTTAGATTTTAAAAGGTTATCTTTTTATTGTTACATTTTTAAAATTAATTTTATCCACAGTATAAAATAAATGCATTATAAATAATATAATATTGCTTTTTTCTTAGTTTAATATATAATGTTTACTTTTTCTCTAAAACATTGTTTTGGGGAGTTGTTTTGAGGAATTTGGAAACATTTTTGTATATTTAAATCTTATAAAAGTAGCTGAAAAGTAATGTTACCCACTGAAAAAAATGCAGTGTTACCTCCCCTAAAAACAGCCACATCCTGTCAGTAAATCCCTAATTAATGATAAAAGTCCATGTTCTTATGCTGCATTGTTTTCGTGTAGAGTGTTTTTGCTTTAAACTGTCTTGAGCACTCACTAGGGAGAGGAGTGATTCCAAAATATTTAAGTTAGAACATGGAGTTTTAAAATGTTCTAAGCAGGCAATACTTACTTAGAACATTTTAAAATTCCATTTTCCTCACAGAGGCCCAGAATGGCTTAAGGCACATATAATATTGTGAATTAAATGTCTCTGCTGTAAACAAATATTCTGAAAATCAACAGACTTTGGCTGAAACTTAGTACCTCTTTGTTTCTCCTTTCAGCAGCTCTGCTGCTGTCAGTGTTATTTATGGGTTTTGAGTGTATTCAAGACAGGCTTGCACAGGCATTATACCCAAAGGGCACCTGTTGGTTAAATGAAAATGGGGTGGCGATGTTGCTGGCTGGAGTGGGAAGGACAGCTGTTGAGGCTCTGGCTGGTTCCTTCTTTGATCTAGTCGCCGGGCCTTGGCAGTTAGGAGGGGCAGGTGTTGATGCTGTTTGGTGTAATGGTGTCTAGCTAGAGGGAAATTAACCAAGAATATAATGAGGGAGCTACTGACATCTTCCCAGACACTGAAATGCTTTCCCTAGAAAAGCAGATATGGAGAAAAAAAAAAACCCAACCTATTTTTCTGTTAAACCAAATTGGAAGTCAGAAGGATTAAGTGTGGATTAAGTGTAATTTTGAACATGTTCAGAAGTTACAGTAGACCATACTTAGGCAACTTCCAGCCAGGGGTCTGCTCTGATCCATCAGGTCTCTGAATCTGGGCTGCAAGGCTTTCCTGGGCAGATATACGCCTTTACTAAATCTCTTTGCTACAGGCACAGGGTCTTTTTTTCTCAGTCCCTCCCCTTCCCTCTTTCACCTATTTTTTCCTTGAGTCTTTGCTGGGATGTAACTGCTCATTCTGCGATTATTTCAGTGTCTTCCAGCTTTCTGGCTTTCCTCTTATTTGTTGACTTTCCTCTTATTTGTTGACTTTCCTCTTAACATCTTCTGACCTTCTGGAGTATTTCTGGACAAGGGTGAGCAGGTTGGTGTTCTTCAGGGGTCTGTGCTGCACATCAAAGGCCTTGGGCTCTCCTTATAAGTCTCATCATTCTCTGAAGTTCTTTAAAGCTTCATATACCGTACTTTTTGTTATTTGGGATTTAGTTGCCTGATTAATCATAGCCAGAGTTATTTCTGCTGAGATCATGACTACAATTCAGTCAAGTTGACTGACTATGAGTGAGGGTTTGCAAGAGTGAGTTCACTTTGCCAGCTTATAGTTTGATTCCTTTTCCATTCAATTTTTATGGTTCAGCCTTTTTACAAGCTGAATGATAGAGGAGTTATGCAAGGGGAAGGAAGAAACTTGTTTGAGACTTTCTTATGGGTGTACTAGTGAAGGAATGCAGTGTAAGTAAAACTCTAGTTGCTTTCTGAATTGAGCCTATACTTTTCTAAGTGACCAGAGTCCTTGACATAGGGTTATGGGTTGGTAGCATGTTGGTGTTGCCAATTATTGGTCCCCTCTACTTTGCTTTCAGTCTTGCTCACTACTGTAATGCTCCCCTATCACTCACTCACAAGGCCTTTTCCACAGTGGGATTTGGCCTTTGGGCTTAAAATAATTCACCACTCTCGTGCTAAACTGTGGTTTAACATGATGACAGTTTATAATGTCTTGTTTCACGTAAACAGTTTTCAGACTCCCTTTATTCAAACAAACCATGCTTAGTTTTAACCGTGGTTTGTCTGTGGACAACATAAGAAGCTCTGATTAAGAAAAACAAGAAGTGAGTGCCGCCACTGTCCTAGTGGTAATCACACCAGAAGAAAGAGGAGGTGATGGCAAGGGGCAAGCCACTGTTCATTCTTACCATACTGTGTTGTGATTTGTTGGGATGACCAAACTGGGGCAGTAATTCTTCTGTAACCACTTGAACCATAAGTTTACTGAGGCAGAAGAGGAGAAATAGCTATCTGTTTTTCAGAATGGATTAAAAAGGAGCTGACATTCTCTCAGCACCCTAATCCTCAAACATGTCTGTTGGCACTTTGGCCAGATTTTTAATTTTGGATCTGCTTTGCTTTCTACTCAGTCAGGCACTGTGCTCGCCCTAACAAATTCTCTTTCTCTCTCTTCCTCCCCCTCCCCATCCCAGACCTTCCTGTGAAAATTGTTTTCCGAATGAAGTCCTTCTAACCTTCTTATAAAGTATGGGCAGTTTTGCAACTGTTTTACATTAGTTGGCTGGTTAAATGAATTATGAGGGGCCTGTGTATAATTCCTTGAGAGGGGGAAAAAAGCAAAATTTTAGTCACACATTCCTCGTCTCATTTACCAGCAGTTTGTGCTAGATACTGTATATGTTTGTTTGTACTTTGAATATTACTGTTCGAGCAGTGTGGTGTATGAAAGCTTCCAGTATACATATAAAGAATAACTTCTATGTTTACATATAAAACACCCTGTGTTTGTACTGCAAACATTTATTTTTTTTTTAGGAAGTTTTATGCTTTGGAAGGAGGAAAGTTAATCAACTGGTTTATTTTTATTTGGGATTGTATTTCCATTGTTTTCAAGAAAAAGTAAACTTAGAACAACTATTGTTCATGATTTCCTATATAAATAATAGAAAGTCATTTTTCAAAAGGTGAACAATTTATTCTAGGATTCTAGTTGGACTGTGACCCTGGAGACCAGGATCCGATTCTCCACTCAGCCATGAAAACCTACTGGGCATGTCACATACTCTCAGCACCAGAAAACCCCGTGATAGGCTCACCTTGGGTCTCTGTAAGTTGGAAATGACTTGAAGGCACACAACAGCAATAGTTAGAAGAACATCACCAGCCTTTTGAAGCATCATCTCTGCTTTCTAGGACCATAAAGCATAAATAGGCTGGCTGATTGATTGGTAGGGGCCACTTGTATTCAGTAAGGCTCTTATTTAAGAGCACTCTCCTTTTATGTTTGAAGCTGTTCAGGCTATAAAGCTGTGTTGTCTTGGTGTAGTACTGTAATAGCAAGTGAAAGAAAATATGAAAAACTAGCAAAAATGTCATGGCCATTATAACAAGGAAAGGATTCTCTTGAAGATCTTTGTATCTTGAAGTTGCTGTAGTCAGGAATGGAAAGAAGATTTTGACTTTATTGTAGTGGTATCTTCATGGGTAGCAGGTTGTTTATTTTCTACCCCATCTTTTCTCACAGCATCTTCTATATCCTATCTTTCTGTCAGGCAGTTCATAGCATTCTGTCCTCCCACCAAAGAGGTGAGGAGCAACCCCTTCAGTTACATGAGATGTACGCTGGGGATGAAGATGTTCTCTGAGGCGCTGTCGGGTTGCAGTTTAAGCTGCTAGGCATTCCTGGAGCCACTGAGTATCTTTCTTCTTAACAGGATCATATTTGTATGGACAAATCTGAAAGGAGTGTTGACCAGAGTCCTGTTCGCTCAGCCCACCCTTTATTTCTTAGAGGTACTTGTTTTCTTCTTATAATAACTTAACAGCAAAATAAAAAACATCATACAAGTGACATACTGATTTAATTGTGCTTTGAAATTACCCTTAAATTTGGAAAATCTTAGGAAAGCCGCTAGGCTTTTCTGTACCAAATAAATGGTGGGTTAGCTTTGGAAAGATATCCAGCACTGAAATGCAAGCTTGCTTCTGTTTGTACAGCCTCATTGTGGGTTCTCTTTCATGGTTGTATTGGACTCAGATGGAATGTTTAGATGGAGGGAAATCATGTTAGGAACTGTGTATTTGTATGCACAGATGTCTGAGTGCATGTGTGGTATTTCTCTAAATACAAGTAAAATCTTGTTTTGGTGGGTGGACTGTGCTTGGAAAGATGACTTCTGACGGTGCAGTGTTCTTTCCACACAAAGTAGATCTGTCAGTGGAATCCATTTTGCTTCTCCACATAGGAATAAATGGGGAAAAATTAAATGTGATACACTGAGGGCTAGCATTGAAATGGCTAGCTAAATCTCTTGCTTGGATTCCCTTTCCCCATTTCAGTTCAATCTCTTTAACTATTCTGTGCAGGCATTTCCTGCAATACAAGGAAAGCAGAGGAGTACAGGAAAATCTCAACAGCAATTGGAGGAGGAGCTTGTGTGGATGGCTACATTCCTTCCTCACTTTTTCTCTGCTTGTGTTTCACACAGACACTTTGTGTGTGATTTCTGGTTTCTTGGTTATGTTGGACAATGGTGGAAGATTGGGAACTAGCTTCTTTAAACAGGATGAATGATCCCCCTTTTATCAGGCAGGGGTAGGTTTTTGTTTGTTGCCAGTTCTCTTCTTTTGATGAGATTTTGGTAACATTTACTTTTTACAGAACACTGATAAGCTAACATCAGCAGACAGTATTGGAGTCATTTTCATGTATTGCTGTTCTAATGCTATGTTCAAAACAAAAGATGCTCTGTACAATTTTACATTGTTCTCCAAGTATATTAAGGTTCAGATTAGCTGTTAATGGAGATTGCATGGTGGCTGCCAAAAGTGACTTGTCTTTTCCCTACTAAAGTTTAGTAAACTAAAATGACAGTATTGTTTGAACAGGGAATATCACTTGGCAGTTCATGGTATGCTGTTTGAAGGGGCATAGAAACTCTCAGTATGATGCCATTGCATTCTGCTTTGCTAGACATGCATGGGGTGATGGAGAGATCTGAGTAGAGCTTGAAAAAGTTATTCTTGAATATCCAGTGGTTGTGCTGGCTATGGAGTCTATGGTTGTCCCCAAAAGGAGTGTTTTCCAGATGGCTTTCGCTGAGAACCATGCATTCTTCATAGAGTATGTTTTTTTAAAACCTTTGTTCTAGAATCCAGAAAGAGACACCATTTGAAAACTCAAATATTTTGGTTAGAACTGTCAAAATGATTAAACATGGATAAGCTAAATAACATGAAATTGGTCAGATATTTTTCTCACCAAACAATTCCTTTCCATCTGCAAGTATATTGGCTTTTTAAAATGAAGAGTTTTTGTAGACAATGCTATAATATTACATGATATTGTACATGTCAGTGAAATTATGGTCTCTGTGATGAACATTTTAAAAATGCAGCTATGTTCTGAGTGTTTCTTGCCTTTTAAAATTTTGAATGAATGGCTAGTTCCAGCACAGACAGTTTTATTGAAATTGTTATGAGCTTATTTGCATTTATGGGAACAAAAGCAAATGCAGAGGCAGAAACTCTATATTGGATCATAACAATCATGTTCTGGGAGCAGGACTTTGTTGTCACCTTTACTGGCTTTGTTATATTTTTATTAGTTACCCAGCATATCTTGTACACTTGCAGAGGAAAAAGAGATGGAGTTTCTAAACTTACATCATCATGACATCATCACTGCTGTCATCATCATTTCATTTGTATAGTTCCATGTCATGATGCTGTACAAAAAACAAAGCACAGCTTCCTAGCCCGATGGGTATGTGGTTTAAAATTCTACACAGAGGAAGGCAAAAATCAGAAGGGAAGGTTATGGGAATATAATAGACCCTCCATATTTGTGAGGGTTTGGGGAACAGAAAGTGGGAAAAAATGCTAATAACCCCCCGCCCAGTGATTCCCCTCCCATTCCTCCTCGGAGGTCTCCCCTCCTGTATGGTGTTGGGTCAGGGAGAAAAAAGCCAACCTGAAAGGATTACCGGTACTTCCCCTCAGACAGAGAAGAAGGGAGTTTTGGAATTCTAATTACTTTTGGTGACCATCTTAGGAAAGGAGGAGCAGGAGGAAAGAGAGCACCAATCAGCAGCCAATGCACAGCAGAATGCGCAACCATATGGCAGAGAGGCCATGCCTTCGGTGGAAGGAGGGGCTTTTGCTCAGCCAAAAGAAAAAAAAAAGGCCATTTTAAACACAAGCCTTGCAAGCCTGGGGTGAGGAATGAAAGGGATAGTAGGAGGAATATGGGGGGGGGCGTTAGCATGTTCATGCCTTGTGAATAATCAAATTTGCGACGTTTAAGCCTGCAAATGTGGAGGGAGAACCGTGTATGTTTGTTTCAGTTTACATGTGCTTAGGCCAAGTTTCAATAGGAGATGAAAACTAAAGAGTTAAGTTAAAAGCTTCACAAAAAATGCTTGTGGAGGAATTTGCCAGATGAGGGATAGATAGATAGCATTATGCATTCTTGGCAGAATTCTGGAGAGCCAGTGTGGTGGGGTGGTTCAGACTGGGAAGATCCACATTCAGGCTTCACATTCAGCCTTGGAAGTCACCATGGTACACTCACTACCTGTTAACACAGCGTACCTCACAGGATTGTTGTGTTGGTAAAGATGAGAAGTAGAAGGTGTTTGGACACCAACTTGAGCTCTTTGTCAGAGAGATGGGATGCAGATATAACAAATGAAAAGAAATACATTCCAGACATTCGAGGGAGATGGAGGCTTTTAGATGACTGGAAGTGATTGAATCACGGGAGTGAAGATCATGGGGAAGAATTTACGGTGAAAGGTAAGGAGTGAGCAGCACTACAGAGTACTTTGAAATTAAGGAGAACTGGGTTTGCTGGGTTTGGGAGCAGACAGAAAACCTGTGCAGGGATAGCATGGGGTATGAACTTCAAGAAAGGTGAATGCTCTTGGTACAAGGGCTCAGATTAAAGGTGAGATATTAGAACTTCTGAGTCTAGAAGAGTGAACTAATAGTCAAAGGTCCATTATACCCTAGTAGATCTTGTCATAGGGCTTTCCTGGGTCATTCCTGTTCAGTTTTACAAAGCTGGGTACATGTCCTTAAAAAATGTGTATATCTATCTATGTACAGGGATTGAGAGTTGTATGGCTCCTGAGTTAGAGGCTGATTCATTTCCAAGAAATGCACCCCTTTGGGCTCCTGTGGTGGTCTCATTTGCATTGATTTGGATTATGCTTAGATTGCATGGCACAATATCTACTCTCTCAGCTTTATGGAATACACAGTTTAAAGCTCCAGGCAAACCTTATGCTCCTACAGTGTATATGGTTGAGAGTGAGACCAGGTAGAATTGGCTAAAGGAAGTGCTCATACGCATGCATGTGGCAATGCTTCCTCCCCCACCTCCCCAAGGAAACATGAAAAAAAAGCTTGTGTTGTCTTGATTTTGATAGCCACGGGTGAATAGGGGGAGAGGGGAGGAGGTGCTATTTTTCCCCCCGCCAAATCTCTCTTCCACTTGTGGGAAACTGTGACTATTTGGCACCTACCAGATTCTGAAATGTAGCACCCCTAAAGTATAGTTATAGGTAAAATATAGCTATGTATACATGGTGTAGTTGATTGTAAAAAGGTAAGAATCTTTTGGGAGGAGGTGAGAGAACGGAGTGTTGAAAGTGATTGGTAGAATGTCTGAGTAGATTTTGAAAAGACTGGTATATGACAGTTGGTCAGGGAGCGAGAGTTGTGTCTGTCAAGATTACAAATGAGTTGGGTTTCAAAGTCTGAGTAGTTTGGAGAGTTAGGGTCAGAGATAGAGTTTAGTTGGATTCAGAGTTGGGAGATGAGTGCGAGAGATGTGATTTAGTATTAAGTAATCTGTGATGTTATGCTCAATTTCTGTTTAATAAATGGAGGGGTTGTATTATACATTTGAGCGTCAGAGAAAATTATATAAGAAATGTTAGTGGAAAACCTCACAGTTGGTAGCAGTGGATTCATTAGTAGAAAACCTTGTACCCTACCACAGTGGGCAGAAGAAATCTGACCTAGCCAGTTAGCACCAAGAGTAACGGCTAGCTGTTCGGTGTCTTTTCTCCTTCTTCTTTGTGTGCTGAGCTAAGATGGTGAACTTCACTCAGGATGGAGTGCACAGAGGGAAGGAGGCAAAGGAAAGGAAGCAAGTGAGCAGAGCAAGGGAAGAAGGCAGGCAGGGGCTCAGTGACCAGGTGCAGCTGCTGACAGCCACCAGGGCTGAGCACAGCTGCGTGAATAGTGGTCCTCCCATGGGAGAAAAGGATAAAAATAGAGGAAGTGGATCCCATCTGACAGAAATAATCAACTCTGGTGGTTCCATACCAGATGAGCCAGAGGCTCAACACATCCCCTCCTATAGAATCAAGCCTGATTCTAACTCAGGTGGCTTAAGACATGGAAAAAAGATAATGCAGTATCCACATTGTTTCTGAAAACCCCAGGTTAAAATGTCTTATCTGAAATGATAACCCTCAGACAATGGAAAGATCTGAAACTGTGCCACACAAAGGTTAAGGTTAGGGTTAAGCAGTAGTTTTAACCCTATATAGATTAGGCCAAGTCAAGAATGAGGAGAAAAAGAAGTTTATTTGCATTTGCTAGGTTACAAAGGGAGAGCTGATATGACTTGTCAATCAAACTGAATAAAGGGAAGAATAAAAGATAGTGTCAAGGCATCTTACATTATGTGAGAAAACATTATAACTCTGAAAAGATCCTAAGGACAAACACTTAAAACGAGCAATAAATGCTTCAACATGACTGTATGAAACTAATAGAGTGGTGTTTTAACATTGTTCTAGAGACTCTAGAACGATTTAGCGAAAGTGGTGTGAATGCCTGAGATTTTTGAAATTTGCCTTTAAAACACGGTGTATATTTCTGAAACTGCCACTTAACTTTTTTCCTAGACTTTCTTCTCTGTGTGACACATTTATTTTTAATTTCAATGGCTTTGTTTTCATTTTAACTGCAAAATAGAAAGGCTAGTGTGTTAAGGGTTTGTTTTGTTTTAGATGTGATTATATTTTTTGATCAGGTGTTAACTGTCTTAGGCTGGTAGAGGTGTCACAGCTCCATTCTCATGTGTTTGGGCACTGGGGAATTGTTCTTCCTACCTGCATCTTGGCATGAATTCTCTATGGCTGAGGCTTTTATGAATTGTATGCATATTTTTTTTCCTATCTCCTGGCCAATCTGATAGTTAACTGGAAGAAAGGACTAAATATCCAAACAAATATCTAAGTAGCTTTGGTTTTAACCACAGTTGACATTATCAGCCTTCCTCTTTAGCAGTGTTTGTTCATTCCAATTAAGAGGAAAATGTAATGACTTTTAGTCCCGATTAAGGTAAGTCCCAGTGAGCATAATGCAGTTGTTTGCCACAGCTAGACTAGAAATGAATGGTACTTGTTAGTTGTCACCTATATATTGTTGTTGTTGTGTGCCTTCAAGTTGTTTCAGACTTGTGGTGACCTTAAGGCAAACTGATCATGGGGATTTCTGGGGGCTGAGAGAGTGTGATGCGCCCAGGGCTTCCATGACTGAGAAGAGAATTGAACCATGGTCTCCGTAGTCCATCATAGTCCAACACTCAAAACCACTACATCATGTTGGCTGTCTCACCACTTACATAAGATCTGTTTATTTCAGTGGGTCTACTGTAGTTGGAACCTAACATGGAATTTAGCCCTATGTTAACTCTTCAACTAAGGTTAAATTGGTGGATAATGTCTTTGGGGAGGATCTGGGCTATGAAAATGTCTGTATATGCTTGTATATAAAGTTAATAGTGTGATTGTAGCTTTATCCAGTTGAGTTTAGTGTGGGATTGGACCTGTTGTTTTCCCTCATTTTTTTTTTAAAAAACCCTTTCCCTCATGGTTTCAAAATTTCTGGAAATATTTGCAGCTCTATTCTCTTAGAGTGTTGGTTCATTCTGCATCTGTCCATGAGGCACACAAGGCCCATTCCACACTTATGACATGAACTTCACTCTCAGTTCTTTCTCAGATTTTCTTGCCTAGACTTTTTTAGACATTTCCTTCTCTTCCTGCCTCTTAGGAAGAAAATTATATAATGTTGTTGTTGCTTACCCTTTCATATCCAGCAACCTACTTTATGACTCCTTGATATATGTCACTGGGATATGCTTTCTTGTAAAGGATTCTGTTGCATAGATGTGAAGGCCAAGAACTAAAACTGGAAAAAATTGGGGGGATTTGTTTTTCCTATTTTTTCCCCCTAAAACCTCTTCTAGGAAAAAAAACAGGGGGATGAGCTATGGAATATTTTCTTTCAGCATGATGAATAAAGTGTATAAAAATAGATGTTCATATATTTACTTCCCCAAATTATTTCTAGTAACTAAGTTAAGAGGAAGACTTATGTTTAAGACTTGATTACACTATCAGGACATTACAACTGCTGGGTATTGGTTTCCTTTTCTTGATTCTTTTTGTGAGAATTAAAACGAATTATATCTGCTTGCCACCATGGATAACTAAATGGAGATAAAATAATTTCCTTTGTTTCGCTGATGGTTTCTTCTATTTCATTTGGGGCTTTTTCTGTGTTCCTTATAATAAACAGGCAAAATAAAGAAGTTCCTTATAGTTCAAATATTCTTTACAGTTTAGGGCTTTGTAGTCCATTTGTAACAAAAAAAAGTTAAAGAAAGTTTAATTTGTAATTACTTTCTGAATGTAAATTATTCTTTTAATATGTCAGACATCATACTTTTTGCCAAACCAAGTAATGTATAATGTATTTTATGTAACTAAAGTAGCAGCATGACATTGAAGAAAGCTGTTAATTTTCTTCCTAGCTCATTAGAGATTTGAGCCAGCATGATGTAGTTGTTTGAGCATTGGACTACAACCCTGGAGACCAGGGCTAATCTCCCCGCTCACCCATGGAAACCCACTGGGTGATCTTGGGTACGTCACATTCTCAGCCCCAGAAAACCAGTGATAAATTCACCTTAGGGTCACCATAAGTCAGAAACTACTTGAAGACATGCAACAACAAAGTAGAAGGCAGTAGGGAAAGAAGACTGGATAGGCTTAATCGAGGAAGCTTCAGCCCCAAGTCTGCAAGACCTGAGCAAAGCTGTTGTTGGTAGCATGATTTGTTGATAGCATAGTTGGTCAATTTGTCAGCAGTTAACAACAGCAGTTCTTTCCACCAACTGTTGCAGCATAAATACTATTCATCCAGTGTTTTCAGGTTTGCTGAATCTAAGTGAACATAAACCTGGCCAGTCGTTTGGGTATGCAGTAACACTGAGGTCCATGCAAACTAGCATATGCGTGTAATAAATTTAAAACAAAGGCACAAACACAGCTCCCATAATTTCCATTGATAAAGCAATCCCCATAGCAAATTCAGCCTTAGGATTACTTTTTAGGCTTTATATTAGCACCACAGAATAATTCCCTAGAAGTTATTATGTCATAATTATTTTGTACTAGTCAGCAACCCCATAATTTGAAACCAGTGCTAGGACTATCAGTTTTCAGAAACTCCTCTGTTTGGTTGCCAAAAGCCAGTCCTTACTTGCCACTGGTTACTAGGGAAGCGACACTTTAGAAGCCTGTATTATCAATCATTGTGTTTATTTTAACTTCTAACACTACTGTGAACTTCTGAGTTATTAAATTCCAGATATTTTTCAGCCTTAAACTTCAGTGTTCCATCAGAAAATCCTAATAGCAGGTTGTATGATTCTTAAATATTATATGAGCTCCAACTCAAAGCAATTTTCTTTGGCCACACAATACATCTATAGTGAAGTTCTTATGTATTCTGCTTACCTGCAGTAATTTGTTCACACTTCCCCCAGTTAAGGAACGTTGCAATCATCGTAGAGTACTTGTTATGATGGGAATTTCTGAGCCGCTCAAAGTTCATTCCATTGCTCACTTCCTATGCAGATGTGTTTACTTTCTGCTTCAATATGCTTGTCTTTTCAAAATGGAGGAAAAATCTCTAGACTAAATAAGATCAAGCTGTTGCAAAACTGTGCACTAATATACTAATTCTGGACAACATAACCCCTCCAGTGCAATCATTTTTGTAAATATTAAGGCACTGTTTAGTCTAATCTTGTAGGACCCTCTTGGAATCCACAGCTCCTGAAGGAATAAAGTATTTATTCATGGTTGTCAGCTCTGAAAGGTAGAATGATTTGAATTTTATGGCATCTTTTACTTTGACCCTTAAGACTACAGTCTGCATACCAAAATCTTCATGCAACTGATGAACACATTATAGCCCTGTTGGAATGTGTGTTGATTTACGATGACTATGGTTCTTCCACACTACAGAATTATAGCACTATGATTCCACTTTAAGTGCCATGGCAGCATCTTGTGTAGTTTGGTGAAGCACTAGAACACTGAAAATTCTAAATGTCCTCCCTATATTGCAGATCCTGAGATTCCATATGATGGAACCATGAGCAGTTGAAATCATAGTGCTATAATTGTTCAGTGTAAAAGGACTGCAGATCTGATGTCTCTGTGGGATGTGAAAGTGCATGATGGACTCATGTGACTCAACTCTACATTTGAAACACTGCCCCTAGAGGGGTTCTTTTTGTTTGTTTCACTTGATAAATATCTTTTTTTTTATCTAGAGAGGTATGTGATGTTTGTGTTCAGTGCTGGAGGAGAGTTTTGTGGATACTATAGACTCCCAAAAATAAACAATAAACGGGTTGTCAAGGGTGACATTTCCCTAGGAACCAAAATGATCAAATTTAGCATATTGTCCTTTGGAGTTGTCGTGAGAAGAGACAACAGTGTTTGGTGAAGTGGTGGCCTAAATACTCTAAAAACACCAGATCCCGTCTGATCCTAGAAGCTAAGCAAGTTCAGCCCTGGTTATTACATGGATGGGAGACTTCCAACAAATACTAGGTATATATATTCCTTTCAGAGAAAGGAAATGATAGAACCACTTCTTAGTATTCTTTGCCTCAGAAAACCTTCTGAAATTCATAGAGGTCACCGTAAGTCAAGAGGTGACTTGAAGGCACATAACACTCAGAGAAAGTAGGAGGCTGTAGGAAAAGAGGAAGACTGCCTTACAGGTGGGTACCTCAACCAAGAAAGCCACAGTCCTGAGTAGAGCAGTTGATGACAAGGTGTCTCATTGGGTTGCTGTAAGTTGAAACTGAATTGATGATGATTAACCACAGCCAATAAAAAGAGACAAATAATTAATACAAGATTATAATGAGTGGCCTTGTATACGTTTTAGGATTTTTCACAAGATTCAGTAGCTGCTTCAGCTAAAATAAAAATGTTCACCAGCGATGTCATCCTAAGTTCTTATAGCAAGGAAGCAAAATTAAATCAAAAAGAAGAATTTTTTTGTTGTCGTTGTTCAGACTAAAGATATTTAAAACTAGCCTTGTATGTCCCGTTGAATCAATGGTGCTGCCTTCCATGGAGACATGTTTAGGACTTGCATGCCTTTTCTTCAATAAAGGGTGAGCATTTTAATTTTAAGACAGTCATATAAAAGTGGGGCTGGCAAGTAGATGAGAGAAGGTAAATCAACACTTGTGTAAATCCTACTGAATTACTATTAACATCACATTGGTAGCCTACTACACTGTTTGGGATTGGTAGGTGGATTTAAGCCTACTCTCTTCTGCCGGAAGAGAGTAAAGTAGTTTTTCAAAAGGCTATAATCTCTTTGTAAATCTAGCTGAAAGTCAGAGAGAGAAGTAGTTTCTGGGTTTTGATAAAATAGATTTCTAAAAAAGGACTCATATTTTAAGGAACAGCATAACAATGGAGGACAAGTGGTTGCTTCCATATTGTGGATTAATCTTAATTTTGTACATGTAAACATTTTAACACATGGGTACCAGCTGTTTAACAAAGAACTTGTTAGCATTTTAATAAATGTAGGCCCTAATCCTTTATAAACTAGGAGATAATTGGCTTTTAAGCCTATGTCTTGTTAACTCTGGACATGTTCTTTAAAGCTTGAGCAGTTACTTGGAAATGAGTGTCAGCAGATGCAGTGAGATGTTTCTAAGCTTAAAAAGTAAACAAATTATAGAAGCTTATCATGAAAAGCCACACCTTCCAGAATGTTAATAGACAACAAGGGATTGCAACAAGGGATTGCAAAATCCAGACATCCTGTTTCAACAGAATTTTGTCCATTGTGTTCTTACTGCTGTGCTCCATATAAAAGCATTATGTAAGTTTTAGCATTGGCTCTGGACTCACCTGAAGCCCCATAGCTGATGGCCTTTGGCAGGTGGGGAATGGTTAAGGCAATCTTCATCCTGGTGATGGTATAGTTTCTCCCCAGTGAGTTCCACAGTTCTGCATGGGCTCCTTGTGTTTGGCAAAACCAGTTGGCCAGTCAAGTTACTGTTTTGTGAGCTGGGGATTTTTGATCTGGTCCAACTTGGTAGCATTTAGACACTCTGCTGCTCTGCTACTCATTCCTTCTCTGTCTGCATTCCCCAGCTTCCTTCCCTTAATTCAGGCAGTGCCTACTGGTTCATTTAGGATTTACATATGATCATGTATAAGGTTCTGGGTTTGTGTTGTGTTTTCCTTGCAAGTGCAGAGGTTGACAGTGTGAGCATTGGGCTGGCTTCATTTTCGGGGAGACAGATCCTGTGTCTTCTTAATGCAGTGGTTCTCAACCTGTGGGTCCCCAGATGTTTGTGAACTTCAGCTCCCAGAAGCCCTGAGCATTGACCATAGTGGCTGGGGCTTCTGGGAACTGAAGTCCAGAAACATCTGGGGACCCACAGGTTGAGAACCACTGTCTTAATGGATCCTGAGGGTTGAGGCTTTGGCAGGTGGGGGGAATCAGTTTAGGGTCCATCACCCCTGTCTCATCTACAGAGCTCTCACCCAGGTAGGTCCTGCTTGTTTATCCCAGTGGTACCCTAGCAAGGCTATGGGATTATATCAAGTGGGTTGATTAATGTCTAGATCTGTTGTCCTTGGGTGTACCAGGGATCTAACAGTTCTGAGCAATAAAGTTGTCACCATTTCAAACTAAAACATGGCTTCCATACATTTTCACTCTTGCCCTCCTGTTTGCCAGTGGTCTGGCAAAGTATTACTGTTGTCATGACTAAGAATTGAATGGGAATACTGCCAAGAGAAGTTGTCATTTTTATGGTAGAATTTTATTTTAACTTATTCAGTATAATAACCTAATTTTAATAATGAACTTTTACTTTTGGTACCCTCTTCGGTAGCCGGAGGATATCTAGAAGTCTAGTTTTTACATTAGGTTTCTTCTGGTGAACTCTAGTGTCTTCCTTTCCCTTCACAAAGGATCCTGTCTTAGTAAATGGCTGCTACTGGCTGTAATTGTGACGGCTTAGAATGTTCTTGCTGTCTCTCTCCTGTTTCTTGTACGGTGAACTCTTCCCAGTCTTTTGTACAAGAAACAAAAGGTCATGTGAAACATTGGTGGGCAGATTTTTAAAAAAACATTTCTAAATGGATCACTTAAATTGGTCTTTTTCCGCCTGGAATAATATGTTGAAGCTACTATATCTCCATAAAACATTGTTTTTCCATTTTATAATTGACCAGTTGTTCTATTTTTTAAGAAAAAACAGGATGAATTTTTCTTAAGATGAAGAAGAAATCTTATGTCTGTATATCTCTAGATTCAGCAAAGGGGTTTTGTTTTCTTTATGATACCATATGTGGTGGAAAGTGGAGTTTATCCTTTGATCAGATGAACTGAGGTATTGGCTTGCTATTTATAGTTCTCACACTACACCCTCCTCCCCGTTTCATTTTTTATGGTACACAGTGTTGCCAGAGAAACAAGCTGATGAGCTAAGATATGGGCTGTATTTCAAATTTTTATCTTGCTTTCTCTGTTTTCCCATAACCTTTGGCATTTCAAGACAAATCAGTTTCATTTGTGGACAGTAATGAAATTGACATTTTGCTGTGGGCAGTGAGAACGCATAAGACGTTGGACCAAAAGTGCTGAAATGGTAACCAAGCCATTAGAACTTAGGTTTGTTCACTTAACCTCCCTCAGTTTCTCTTTACTGTTAATAATACTGGGTGATCAGCAATCATTTTGTCATAGTAGTTGCATATAGTGAGCTTGGAGCACTGAGAGCGCCTGACTGATAGCAATCTGGAGACTCTTTAGTTTAGACAGAAATATTTGACTGGGCTTAAAAATAATTAGTTGTCAAGTAGAAAAGCTCTTATAAAACTGGAATGGAGCTTGCTTATTCTTTTATTCTGCTGATTTGGATGACAATCACTAGCATATGTAGAGAGAGAGACCAGTGGGGCGGGGGGACTGGTAGTGATTGCAGGAATTAGCAACTTCTGTGAACTTTTCTGCAAGGCTGTATGTTAGACATTATTTTAGAAGCTTCTCTGTCTTAAATCTGCAAGGTGTCTCTAAAATTCTCCTGAAGCCTTTATATTTTGTGGACTGTGCATCAGGAGAAAAGATAAAACAGGAAATGTTGCATGGTTAATTTTCTTCATTTCCATTGCTATGTATATGCATGATATTTCCTACGTGTGAATGAATGAATGACCAGAGGGAAGTCACTTCCTATTGTCAGGGATGATAAGAACTGTAACCCAAATCACATTGAAGCATTCAGCATCTCAAGGCTAGTCCAGAGCAAAGTTTGGTACACAAAGTTTGGGGACCAAACTTTGCTCTGGACTAGTCTTGAGATGCTGAATACTTCAATGTGATTTGGGTTACAGTTCTCATCATCCCTGACAATAGGAAGTGATTGCTCTCTAGTCATTCAATTCATTCATTCATTCATTCATTCATTCAGTATCACACCTTTCTCCTGACGTGGGACTCAAGGCAGCTTACAGCGAGGGTAAAACACAATAGAGCTAAAAACCGGATGATAATTTTTTTTAAAAAAAAACTCCAATTAAATAAGATATCATCTTAAAACATCATTTCTAAGGAGCCAGTGTGGTGTAGTGCTTTGACTGTTGGGCTAGGACTCTCAGACACCAAGTGAGAATCCCCACTCAACCATGAAACCCCACTGGGTTTGGTCAAGTCACACTCTCTCAGCCTTTGAGGAAGGCAAAGGCAAACCTCTGTGAAGATTTTGCCAAGAAAACCCCATAACAGCATTGCCATAAGTGAGAAATGACTTGAGGGCACACAACAACAACAATTGCCGCCCACCCACGAAATGAGGAGACCACACACAGGGCTTGGGTTGAACTAAGGGCAATTTATTAATATGCCTAATTAACATACATGGTAATGAACATGGACTTGGACTTGGACTTGGACTTGAGCGTGCAATGATGTTTATTCTAAAAGAGGGAGGGGGCCACCAACCTGGGTGGACCAGGGCAAGAGTCAGCCTCAGACCATCTCCCCTGGCCGCAGGACGAGATACCAGGCCCCAAAGTCAAGCACAGAATGTGGACCATGACCTTGGCCGGCCCCTGTCTGGAAGGTGAGCCCGAAATCGAGTCCCCCGGGCTCAAGCCAGTAAGGGCTAGTCCCGGGCCCTCCTCAAGGATAGTCCTTATCCTACACCAAAGGGTGCCATAGGTACACACCGAAACCCATGGACCCCCCCTTACCAGCCACTGAACCTGCAAGTGAATGTGGATACCTATTTAACCACCTATTTATGACACCACCCAAAGCAGCCAATTACCCAGATCCCTTGGCGCAGTGTAGGGTAGGCGAAAAACCCCCCGTAAAGGGGGAAAAATCCTACCCGGCTCCGAAGCGACCAGCAATCCTTACACTGAAACCATAGGGTGGGTCGCAGGGATTCCGAGAAAGAGGCTGGAGGGGAGGCGGGGCCGCCCTAAATAGAGCCTTAGCACCCCGCCCCCTTCAGCCTGTGCTCTCCTCTCGCGAGAGGACGGCAAATGGCGTCCCCCCACCCGCTTCACGTGGGTGGGGGGTGCCGGATAAAACATAATAACAATAAAAATACAGCAACTCTCAAAATGGACTTTCTGCAATGAATTATCAAATGACTGTTTAACTAATAGGGTCTTTACCTGCCGGTGAAAGTAGAGAACTTCTGCAGAGGGAAACTCTACCGACTAAGAGCGGCCAGTGAGTGGCCATCTCCCAAATGAATAATGAAGGAACTATGGAGATTATTTTGCTTATACAATCTTCTCTTAGAATCATATTGTGCTTTATAGACATCCCATTAGTGGCAGTTTTCAGATCCTTTGGCAAGTGGTAAATATGTAGCATGTATTCCATTTTTTAAGAATGAGGAAATCTGGACTTAATACTGTGCTACCCTGACCAAAAAGTTGAAGATAGGAAAGGAAGTAAAAAAGACTGTTAGAATTTATCTTCCCTCACCGGTATTCCTGGGCCACTGCCCATCCTCTGAATTGGTTAATATTTAGTTATTTTTGGATCGTAGGAATTTAAAGTATCAAGCCCCACATTAATTTGGTCTGCTTTTTAACAAACTGCTAAGGCTTAATGTGGTGCAATCTTGCCATCAGTGGATTTTAGCTGGAGCTGAGATGGTCTGGTAAACTTTGAGCAGCTGGAAATATAACCAAGGAAAAAAAGTAACCATTGAAAGTCAGGATTTCATTTCTTTTACCCATAAAATGCTGTCCTCCTTCCTTTCACAGCAACCAGAGTTGCGTGCAAATAATATCTCTTTTCCTACTGAGCATTACTGTTGTTTTGTTTCTGACCGTGTCTGTCAAATCTCATTGGGGTCAAGTGCTGAGTTGACTTTCTCTCTGTTACTATACAGTGGAAGAAAGAGCTTATATTTCAGCTTACCTTGCCAACATTTTTTACTCCAGTAACAATACGAGTAGCTCCCTTTTAAGAGTCAGGCAACTCAAACGGCAGATATTGTCAAGGTGGCCTGAGAAGCAAGGTTGCATGTTCCTCTGGGATGACTGCCTAAAACCTCTGGTACCTGCGACTTGTGGCCTTGATGAAGTGTAGAGCAAATAAAATTAGCATTTGAATTTCATTCCTGCAACATGCAGTGATGGCAGTTACCTTAATTGGCTTCAAAAGAAATGACACTGTTTCAATAGCAGACACTCCTGCCAGTGGATATGATACCAAAGTGGAACTTCCACGTATAAAGAAGCTCTTATTTTTAAAGAGGAATTCAGAGATGCTAGCTAGTGAGAAAAGTAATAATTGGAGATCAGCATTGTCATCCCCTTCTTGTGACTCCAGGAGGTATTTGACCTACATTATAGATGAAATATAGATACAGATAGATTTGTACTTTGTACTTTGATCCTAAAAGGCAACTCTCAGCTCACATTCCCATACAGTACCGTGTTGGAAAATTCAAAGTGTAATTTTGTTGGACGGCTGGAAACCTTTGAAAGGGAATACTTAGTCTGATGCTCAGGATCATTTTGAATGTGTAATAGGCTTCGTAGTAGATAGGTAGAAGAGATGTGCCTCCTTTGCTTAACAATTACAGGTAGAATAGTTTGGGTAGGCCTGCACAAACTCCTGCTTTGCTAAAGCTTTCACTGAAGAGGAGTGGATATTTTCCAACCCGTCCTTAAAATTGTGGTGTTGCTGCCAATAAACTTAATTTTTGATGCTGTGGAGTTGGTAAATTTGAATTGATTTTAGTGGAGTGGTTGTTGCACTTTAGGTATTTCAAAGCACTTCCCAGTAATCATTTGGTTATTAATAGCTGCTGTGTCAGCTGACACACTATAATTATTGACTTGCACTAGGACTGCAACAGTCAGAGACCAATTTGGATCATGGAGGACTCTAGTAAACTGATACTAGAGCCAGCAGGTTAGTCATGCATACATACCCACTCCCAAACTGGTCAACAAGACTGGCAATCCATGCATAGTCCTCAAGATGGGAAAATCAGATAAGTTGGCATTTTGTAGCATTTTGTAGACTAGGAGATTTACGGGAACTGTGTAACTTGTTTCCAGAAAACTAGCTATGTATTTGCAAAGTCAAAGTAAACTTTGGATTATATACAAAGTCTTTACTTGAGTTGCAGTATTATAACCACTGAATGTACGGATTGAAAATGTGGTGGCATGGTCTCCACTCCCCCATTATCAGTTAAATTAGACAAAATACTAAAACCCAAAATAATCAGTGTGCAGTTCTTCAACAGCTGTACAGCTATTGAATAAAAAGACATGTTGGTTGAAACAAGCATACTGGTTCTGCAGTGTGACATGATTTTAGGTTACTAAAATGTCCTGTTTGCTACAGTGAGGATTTATTGTGTCTGTGTGAAGTAATGGAAGAAGCTTGACTCCAGTGAGAGGCAGCTAAATTGGCTGATTAGTGATTAAACTACCCCCCCCATAATTTTTGCTCTTAGCACCCTTCTGAATGACTATTAATGCTTCAGCTCTTCCAACATAGATCCCCCAAAACTCTGCTCCCTCCAGGAGTTATACCCTTCCTCATTTGTTGGAACTGTCTCCCAGAATGCCCATACAGTTTCTCCCAATCCCTCCTCAAAACTCACCTTTTTTTAAAGCCTTCAGCACAACCTTTAAGTCACCTAATCCTACTTGTACATGTAGCTGAACAAAACGCATATTTTCATCCTTCTCTCCATTTGTTTTTCTGTGTTGTATTTAAGTTTGTAAGCCTCTTGGGACAGGAATATACTGTCTTGTACTTAATAAAGCAGCATGCACTTCAATGGAGCTACAAGATAAACAACAACAAAAAGTAGGTAGGGTGTGATAGGGCCTGCTTTTTCTCCTCACAGAATGGTATGGCAGCTCCCCCTCCCCCAGTCTGCTAAAGTGCCTTGCCATTTTATGGCCTTCCCTTTAAAACACCCCCCTTCCCTGGTTGACTGAATCTCTTTATAGTCTCTCTTCTGGAAGTCTGAATCCAAATTAATTCAGTGTTCCTGCTGTATCTGCATTTTTTTCTGAGGCCTTCAACCTCTTTCACACTAAAGGGCTGGGTTTCTTTCTGGAGTGCCCATTCTGGTTGCCTGGCAACCTATTGCTGGATGGCTCTCTACCACTCAAGGTACCACTCCCCCTAGGGTTCCTCACATGGGGACTGGTTTGTAAATGAGTATGTGAATGGTAAATGAACATAGCTAAGAGGTACTGCAGATGGTTAGTTGAGACTGAAAAGACTTTGTGACTGAGGTCAGTTTTTGTGTCCTAGGCTTACTCCTCTCACAAGTGTTGCTTTGACAAGAAGACAGGAGCATGTGTACCATTTTGAGCTCTTGGGGAATGAGTGGATACAATATCTAATTGATTTCTGTATTGTTTTATTAAGGCAGCTGTCTAGCTCTTTAGTTAGAGACGCTGGAAATTGTGTGGACAATCCCTGCTGAAATATTAGATGCTGGAGTGATGGCTGAAATGTGATTTGTCACAATCTGAGGAAAAGACCTTATGTCCTGTTTAGCTTCTTACAGAAGCAAAATTATGCAGAAAGCATGAAAGACCTCAAAGATTTTGTTGTGCTTAAATTTATCTAGGGTACATCTATATGAGACCGCTGGGAGAGATCATCAGGAGGCATGGAGCAAGGTGCTATCGGTATGCTGATGACACCCAGATATCTCTCTCCATGCCTCAGATAATAGCATCAACTAAGGATGGCATCTCGCCTCTAAATGTATGCCTTGAAGCAGTAATGGACTGGATGAGGAAAAACAGACTGAAGCTGAATCCAGATAAGACGGAAGTACTTGCTGTTAAGGGCCCTAGCCCAGGTATGGAGGTTTGTCAACCAGTTCTAGACGGGGTCACACTTCTCCTGAAAGACTGTGTCTGCAGCTTAGGGGTGCTCTTGGATTCGCCGCTCCAGATGACAGCTCAAGTTGATGCGGCAGCCAGGAGTGCCTGCTATCAGCTTCGGCTGATATACCAGCTGCGCCTTCCTGGACTTGGAACACCTAAAAACAGTGGTACATGCGCTGGTAACTCACGGCTTAGACTTCTGCAATGCGCTCTACATAGGGCTACCCATGTGCTTAGTCCGGAAACTTCAATTAATTCAGAATATAGCAGGTACCACGTTGGTCACCGGAAGATCTAAAACTGACCACATAACACCTATTCTGAAGTCTTTACACTGGCTGCCTGTGACTTTCCAGGCACAGTACAAGGTGTTGTTTTTTACCTTTAAAGCCCTTCATGGCTTGGGGCCAGCCTACCTGCGGATCGCCTTCGCCCATATAATCCACCCTGCACACTAAGGTCCTCTGGGAGGAAATTTGCTCCAGCCCAGTCAGAACTAGGTTGGCTGCGGTTACCCAGAGGACCCTCTCTTGTGCAACCGGTTTCCCCAGGTTATGGAATGGCCTGCCGGAGGAACCCGGCATTTACCAGTCTTGAATGCTTTAAAAAAGCAGTCAGAGTTGTTCTCTTCCGACAGGCCTTCCCAGACTAGTGTTCCACCGCCTCTCATCAATTGTCCCTTTGTTTTTAATTTTGTTTTTAATTTGTTTTTAATAGTTAATGTGTTTTAGGGGGATAGAAGGGTTGGTGGGTGGGGAGGATGGGCTACATTTTAATGTTTTAATGTATTTATATGTTCTTGTAATGCCGCCTCGATCCACTGGGAAAGCGAGATAAAGTAAATTTTATTATTATTATTATTACTAAACCAAGCATGGTGATTTTACTAGGATTTGATAACTGAAACTGTTTTAAACTAAGTGTGTGCATGGAAATGAATGCTATTACAGATACATCACCAGTTGTAACACGTTTTTCAGTAAAATGCTCCCATGGCTCCAGTCTGTCTTGTGTGTGTGCTGGTATAAGCACATCCATTGTTCACATGTTATTATTTGCTCTTCCTCTAAGAAATTCAAACCAACTCCATTGTGATACACACAGGAAAGTGATGTTAATATCCTCTTTCCATGATTTTGAAAGTCTCCTGCCAGATTGCTGTCAGTAGCATCTAGTTGCTAAGTGACGTTTCCTCTGCCTCTCTTCTTGTTGTTGCTATGGTACTTCTTCCATGCTTCTGTGTGATACTGAAGCAAGAGTTGATTTTGGTATCCTACAAACTGTGAGGAACCTTCTTAACGTGTAACTGGGTTGTGTATAGTTTAGCAGTGCAAAGGTAGACTTGGCCAGTGTTTGAAAGTTTCCTCCTCCATTTTTCTAGCACTGTTAGCCTTTTGGGCTTTCCAAACAGTGTGCCATGACATGTTAATGTCTCACCTGAAGTGTGTAGGTGTGTTACCTACAATCCTGGAAATGTATGTTACTATTTATAAATCATATATTTTTAAAAATATATGAAAGGTTTTCATGAGGTATGTTGTGTCCCCATACGTTTTGTTATTACAATTTATGTATGTCTGTATCTCTTATAAGGGATTAGTCTAACCTCCAGTTTGCTACTAAAACTGAATTACTGTGTTGCAAAAGGATGCATGTCTAAAAAGTGTGTCACCAACATGAAAAGTTTGGAAAGCTCTGCGTTAATGGTATTATTTGAAAGAAGAAAACTGACATGTCTTTCCTAACTTTGCTTATTAAATGGAAAATAGCCCCTTGTCCTTGAAATTCATTTAAGCAAAAACTGCTTTCTACTGCCTCCAGAAAAGGACTTACAAGTTAAGGAGTGATGATCATTACATCTCTTAGTAGTTTGAAATGTTGAAATTTGCTCTGTGGATGACAACTGTCTGTCAGATTGTCAAGTATTATGATTATTAATCTCTTGAGCAGCATCCTGAAGTCTCCTCTCAAATAAATGCTCGCTGTTCATTGATATTCCATGTTGTCAGCACTGAACAGCAATAGTGATAATGGAATACTGAGGGACAATTTTAATAGTAGAAGCATTTCAATTTATCGCAGAGATATTTTGATGCCTGCCTTCATTAGAGATCTTGGATTGGTATGGTATAGTAAGATAAGACTTTCTTAAAGAATTTCACAATTGTGTAGGAATCCTCAGAAGATGTTGGCCATTATGTTGTGGTAGATGTTGGCATTAAGGAAGAGGGAATAGTTTTGCTTAGTATCTTTGATAAGTCGAGTCAACAAGATGGTGCCGGCACGATAGGTGGTGTTTTAACTGGCTCCAATTTTTACCATATTTATTTACTTTTTAGCTTTTAATCTTTTATCTTAAATTTTAATTCCTCCACCGTGTCTTGCCTGGTTTAAAATGTTTTTTAGTTGACTGTGGCCCTCTTGCGATGCAGCATTGCTTATGTTTATTTGTTTGGTCTTGGGAAATTATTGCACTCCCATTATCTCCTCCCGCAAGCCTACTACTAGCTGCCTTGGCTACCAGCACTTCTTCTAGCTTGAAATGAAAACCAACTGCTAATTTCTGGGATTTTAACACCTCATAGGGTTTTTGAGCTAGTTCGGCTTTTGTTTATTCTTGTATTTTTATAATAAGCTACGACAGTTTTAAATGGGAAAGAAAAAACGTTCTAGAACAAGCCCAGAGACAGTCAAGCATAGCAAGGCCTCCAAACAACTTAAGATAGATGAACTGCATGCCTGTGAGAGAAAGAGAAAGAGAAATGTGAGTACCTCAAATTTTACAGTTACCAATACCAATAGTTTTTAGGCTTTGGGTAATGAGGGCGAGTTCTTTATCTGCATCTTTTAAAAATCCTGGCAATGACTTGTCAGCTTCTGGTGAAAGAGGGGTCTCCGTAAGCCAAAGAGACAGGTGAGTCTGTCCTTGAGGAATTGCTCATTGCCGGAAGGAACAGCCCACAGAACATCAAGTATATCCTCCAGATTTTATGACCAAACAATGTCTCTTAACAGCCCATACTGTTATTTCTATCTATGAATGTTTAAAAAAATTGATAACCAAATGAAGCTTCTCAAACTCTCCTTTGAGCAACTTAGTACAAAAATACACATCTTAAAAGATGGCTTGGGTCAACCCAGTAGCTTGGGGCTTAACAAGGAAGACAAGCTGGAGTGTAAAAAGAACAGGAATAAAGTCCCAAGGAGCAGCTTACCAGTGGCTTCTATGGAGCTGGAAACAGGGAAAGGCAATAGGATTTTACAAACAAACCAAGTTATGCTGCAAATCACTTACAACAGAATAAACAATGGCAGATGGAGGTCCATTAGAGCTATTAGACTTTCTTGAGCCAACTTTTACACATACACCCTCATAGTATTGACATGCTCATTGTGGACTGGCTTCCTGGTACTTCTGCTCATAAGAGAATTGTGCTAACACTCAAACAATCCACAATTCCTCTCATGCTGATGAAAATGAAGGAATTTCCAACTATCAAATAATACAGTTCGGGTCTATAGAGACTTGGCTGTTACCTCTTTAATTAACCCTAAGTGCAGTAATAGAATGCCTATTGAGGAAAGGAACATCGGCCTGTTATAAATCAAAGAAACTTCTAGCCAGATCATACCACAGCTTGGACCACCCAAAACTTCCAGCATGGAAATAGAGAAGCAACCGGTGGGCCAAGATAAATCAACTATCAATGAAGAACATATAGACATCACCTCTAGACTGGACGACCTCAAAAACGTGTTGTGTACCATCAAAGAGTTGGCCAATCCTCTGGCAAATTTAGTAACGACAGATGAAGTCCCTCATGTCGGAAGAGATCTGGCTGGGGGTTATATCGATGATTTATTAGTAATGGACCAGGACAACCTGACAACTCTAATTTCAGCACAACCTTTGGAACCAAAGAAGGTTAGAAGCAGTTACCTTGAAAGAGTTGTCTCCCTACCAAAAAGTCCTGGTGCAAACAGAATCCAGATCTTTGGAAGGACACTGATCTAACTGTACCAGCCTGACAATTAAACTTGTTATCTTGGAATATTATGGGCTGGCCAAATAAGTTCCATGATGCAGCTTGCAACTTATTTACAAAAGTTTAAAATTTTATGTTTGCAAGAGACATGGGCTCATGGCTCTAATTTACTAGTACTTCTTGGATTCCGCTCATTTTCTGTCCCGGCTGTTAAAACAAGTGCTAGAGGCCGTGGTCACGGCGATCTCACTATATTTGTATCGGTTGACTTAGAAGTGGATATTCAACCATTGGTCACTTTCTACCTACAATGTATACAGGCTCTCCTTATCAAGAGTAGACATTTTGGTTCTCTTACTTGTATAAATGTGTACATTCCACCCAGCCTATCTACACGCTCAGGTTCGAATAGCATTCTGGAATCATCTATCAGAAACCCTCAGCCTTCTAGAATATCAATATCCCCTACACAAAAACCCTGCTGTGCGGAGACTTGGATGCGAAGACTGGGGTGGGGCTGAAACATCTGGAAGGTACTAACTCTGGCCAAGTCTCGCAAGGTATATGGGTTAGGGTCACCCAAGATACTAGAACAAATAAGTAAGTATGAGGTTTTTAGAGATCCTTTCCCTGCACCATCTGCAATGCCTTAATGGACTTCATTATGACATAATGTTGTGTGCCTATACCTATGTCACCAATAGAGGAGCTAGTACAGTTGATTATATTGCGGTTTCTGCTAACCTGCTTACTATTATTCATAGTCTGAAAGTTACCAGTAGGGCTGAAAGTGACCATTTTTCCTTTGTTATTGCTATTTAATTTCGCGAAATGTGTCTCCACATACCACCCTCAAAATCTAAATGGAATCCGAGTGGGAGAGCAGAGAATACGATGGTCAATAAATATGATGCTTCTGTAGTTCAGCTATTTGAAAGCAACACTTTCAAAGCCCTTCGCGAAGACATCTTAGTTGCTAAGTCAGACATCTTACGTGTTTATCAAACCATCATTAAAAATTTGAGACCCAAATTGGTTTGCAATAAGCATTTTAGTCCTAATAGGGTAACAACTAACAGATGGTTTGATTTAGAATGTAGAACTGCCCGGAAAGCATTAATGGATTTCTCCCGACAGATACTTAAAGATAAGAATACTAGTACCCTCAACACCTTAGCAGTCATGAGGTCATCCTATAAGGCACTCCTAAAACAAAAAAAAAAGATACTTATAACAGAACACAATGGAGTCATTTGGCCCTAGCTGTGAAGACCAAGAACGAGTTTTGGGACATTGTTTCCATTGGTATGCAAGCGATTAGACCAGTTATTATTGGACAAATTCCATCGCAAGAATGGTATACTCATTTCAGTGGGCTTTATGGAGCTACATCCATAGAGAACCACCGTTCACTCATCTCGAAGACTGTCTGCTTGACTTTTTGGCCACCTTTATCTGTGTCAGAGGTAAAGAAGTTGATTGCAGCTCTCACCTTGAGTAAGGCACCAGGGGAAAATATGATGCCCCCTGTAATCTTTAAATGTTTCCCCAAGTGGTGGGCCTCTATACTAGCAAAAGTGTTTACCCGGGATTAACAATACAGGCACAATCCCAACAGGCTGGAAACAGAGTGTAGTTGTTCCTATCTATAAGAAGGGAGATAAGCAAGATCCCAATAACTACTGGCCTATCAGCCTCTTGGATATCGACTCCAAGTTATACAGTAAATATCTGTTAAATAAACTAGAAGACTGGGAAACTACCAATCATGTCATTCACCCTGAACAGGCGGGCTTTCGGAAAGGTCAAGACACTATCGGTCACTGGCTGACCCTCTACTTTTTAGCACAGCAAAGTGTTTTGGGCTCTACCAAACATTTATTTGTCACCTTTGTCGATTTAGCAGCTGCCTTTGACTCTATTGATAGAAACCTGTTGTGGCATAAATTAGCTAACACTAATATAGATTCTCGCCTGTTGTTCCTAATCAAGGAACTTTATTCTAATACAACTGCTACAATAAAGTCCAGATATCTCTGGTTCATTAACAGTTCCTATTCACACAAATGAGAAGAATAAACAAGGTTGCCTGCTGGCACCTTTACTCTTTAATTTATACCTTAACGATATAATTCCAGCTTTGTGGCCCAGAATTTTTTCCACCCTCTGTTGGTTCAAAAAATTGTATCTTTGTTATATGCCGATGACATGGTTCTAATATCACTCACCTGTGTAGGTTTGAAAAGGCTGCTTTCAAAGCTTAGTGTTTTTTGTTCTAAAGAAAAGCTGAATATTAATTACTCTAAAACAAAGGGGATGGTGTTTGGGAAAAGACATCTTCCTTTCAAATGGTCTATTAATGACCACAGATTGAACAATGCCGAGAATTCAAATATCTTGGCATTCATTTCACAGAAAATCTCTCATGGAAGCCCCATATAGAAGCCACCAAAGCAGTAGCCTTGAGATCTCTCGGAGACAATTCTGGATTCTATAATACTGCTGGGGGTCACCTGGTTGTGCCAGCACTAAAAATATCCCAAAGCAAAGTTATTGCCCAGATTCGCTATGGTGCTGCTGTATGGCGATAGGACGATTCTAAGCGGTCTCTAAACTGGACTCCCTGCAGAATACTTTTAAGAAATTGCTAAGACTTCCCCCGGGTACCCTGGCAGCTTTGGTTGGGGCAGAGGTTGGGTTTCCATCCATCAGAGCCCGTATTCATTTGGCTTTATTTAACTATTGGAGAATAGTTAAAGATTCCTAGTTAGAGCTTTTCCAAGTTCTGTTTCAAACAGTTATCCAAATGTAAAGTATGGAAGTCAAGATACCATAAGTTGCTCGAATGGTATCTTAGCGCATATAACAAGTTTCTCATCTTGAGTTCCAAAGAGAAGCTCCGAGATTATTTCTTCCATCCTGCTGCTGGAATCAAACAGACAGGCTATCAACAATTCTAATTTTTTTTAAATGGTACAAATTCTACAAACTTGACCATCAAAGGGCCATTTATTTGACAAAGCTTACCTTCCCAAAGCTTAGGCAAGCTTTCACAGCCCTTCGTTTTCAGTGCATGCCTACTGCTGTGATTGACGGCAGATACTCGCATATCTCTTTGGCCCTCCGCTTATGCATTTGTGGGGCCCCTGAAATAGAGGATTTGCCTCACTATTTGTTTTCTTGTCCATTATATTCTGATCCAAGAGCCAAATTTTTGGGATCTATTTTGCATAATTTTTTGGAATCTAATACTGTCTTAGAAAAAATCTTCTATCTCCTTTCTGATCTGACTCCATGGTAACTCGTAAGGTCTCTACTTTTCACTCTGGCAGCTATGAAGATCCGGGCCAGATATGTTGCCAATGTCGTAGTTGATTGTACTGGAGACGAGTGTACCTAATTATAGTTTTATTGTCTACGTTTTAACCAAATCAAACTCAATTTTTCTCACATACGACTATTATGTCATTTACCGGATGATGTATTTTGCCATGCTGTTTTTACATATGTATTTTATTTTAACATTTTGTATTGTACAGTATTGTGTTGCATTTTAATATTCTGTATGCAAATGGCCTTTGGTCTACGCATTAATAAATTGATGTCACAAGTTTATGACTCAGAGGGCAAACCTAATTGGGCAGGATGGTAGGGAATGTGGAATCCTCACCACCACCACATCCAGAGTGCTTTCTATCTCATACCATCAAAGCTAGGAGGTAAGTGAAGGGGTGGACATGTCCACTGCTGGCTTTTATTATTATTACTAAGCTCTACCTGACCCATTCATTACTTTTGAGGGGATTTTCCAGGTCTGGATTGATTAGATTGAAGAACACAATCCTTTCAATTTAATAAAGGCTTTTTAATCATCATCACCATCATCTAGGATGAATCCTTCATTGAAGAATGACATGTGGGTGGAAATGACTCTTTAAACTGTTTTTTTTGTTGTTTGTTTTTTGGTTAAGCTGTGTTTACCAGCTTTCTGACTTGCATCATTCAGATCTCATAAATGCTGGCTGCTGTACTTGTTCTTCTTCTCAGCAAACATCTGATGCTAAATAGAACTACAGTGAAGGCATATTAGTTGTGCCTTGATTCTTATCTCTCTGTAAGCATAAAGTGACTTCCCTCTGCACTGCCTTTCTCTTACACTTTGAATTGTATTTAGTGACAGCCGCATGTTGTGTCCGGTGTGAAAAAGGGTCTGTGTCCAGATTGATTAGTACTAATGCAAGAACATACTGAACTTAACAGTTTCAACTAGTCTTAGAGGATGCTTCACATGCATAGGCTAAGACCAGTTGTCAACCACCTATACGTGTCTCTGAAAATCTATATTCCAGTATATTAATGGAAGTGAATTTTGACTCAATTATGAATTTTGAGGGAAGTAGACATTTCTTGCTAATGCACATACTTAGACTTAAAACAAAATTGAAACATAATTTCCAAATATTTTCAAGCTCTTTCCAGTTTTATCTAAGGTTATTCCTACCCCATTTCAGCCCATGAGATATTTGCATATGGACATCAACTTTACTAGTGAGAATGTGCATGATTTTTTCCACTTCAGACATTTAAATCAAGAGTCATACTGTTCCTTGGGTTCACTTTGTGTATGTGTGTCATGGAAGTGCACTATTATTCTTGCAAAACCATTACTCGTGCTTTATAGAAGAGTATAAACAAAAAGGTGGTTTTCAGCAGTGAGGCAAGCAGCAGAGACAGAGGAGATGGGATCTAGAGAGAAAAGCTGAGTAAGGCATAGAATTGACAAAATGCAGATGCATGTCCTTGGCTTCATTTTTTCTAAGCATAGCAACTGAGAAGTTAAACCAATCCTTCATGGGAAGAATGGTTACTGAAGTGAAGAGAATGGCACCACAAGGTGGGTCTGGAAGGTGCCTAGATGCACAAACAACAGAGAATTGATGGACTCATTTTTCAAAGAGCAAGAGAGATTTGGACAGCTGCAGATAGCACTGGAGCTGCAATCCTGTGCACAATTTCGTGAGAGTAAGCACAACTGTGTGCAATACAGTTTATTTCTGAGTAAACAAGTCTTGGATTATTCTGTCAGAAAAGCAAATAACAGGGTGGTTGAATTGGCCTCTTATACTCTGGTTGCTTTTCCAATGACAAAATATAAAAAGGAGTCTGAATAGATCTTTCTCTTGTAGTTTATCAGGTTCTTTGTATCTCAGTTTTTCACAAAAAAGTTTAGCAAGTGTAATGGTCCACAATGATCTGTGTAACATAGGACCTTTAAGCCTTATTTTATAACAGCACTAGCATATTTACCCGATGTTGCAGGATTTATTACTTCATAGGTAATACTTGTTAGAACTAACCTTAAGAATTTACCTTACCTTAGGAATTAGATGCAGTTGAAATACACAGATTTAGAATATTGTGTCTCCAGTTTCCCAAACTGACTTGTCCAGTACTTGTAACTTTCCCATATTCCCCAATCCAATCTTTATTTAGAGTTCTAACATACAAGTGGTTCCTGGGGATGGGCTGGCCTCCTTGCAGCTAGGCCTCATCTCCATAGCAACTGGCATGAGCTCTGACTAGAGAATTCTAAAGGCTTCCCCTTGAACTGCCAACTCTAGGATTCTGTAGAATCTTCACAGCCAGCCAATCATATGAGGTCTTCGCCTCACACAGCCAATCATATGAGATCTTTGCCTGTCTGACACAGACAAACAGACCAACTCACAAACTTTGGCTTTTATATAGTAGGTTTTGGCCTTTGGAGGCTGCATGCAGATGTCCCAGTACCTTGTGTCTAGTCCAGCCCACATGTGCTTATGACATCTTTGCAAATTGCAGAATCTAAAGTTGGCATCTTTTTTTAAAAAAAGTAATTCCTGCTTGTCATGTTAAGTGACCTGCACTGGTATTATGATCAGTCACTCCTTTATCCTTGCCTTAGATGAATGCTTTGCTTGAAATTTTGCAATTATACACAGCAAGATGGGACACATTTAAACACAGCTCATTATAAACATCTTGGAAATCTTAAACATGAACTCCTGTCATTTTCAGTTGCTGTGGCGAGTTGCCATGCTTACTGCTATAAAAATTGCTGAAGAACAATTGAATATATTCATTTTTAATCTTTTTCGTTTGTAGGTTTGTGACCTAAACATCTGAATTCTCTTTCATATGGGTAGCTTCTTTTCCAAGTATATAGGCACTGTTCTTTTACTGAATCTGTTTCATGTATATCTTTAACTTTTTCCTCAGATTAACAGAAATTAATTATATTCAGACAATCTTAAACTGAGTGCTGTAAATATAGGATCAGAGGTGGGGAGGCCATTCACCCTTCTACCATCAGGTGTAATTTCTGTTGCCCTCCATGTGTGGAGAGCAATTCTTGGAATTTGGAACTTTCTCTGTCTGAGAAGGGTTCAGTTGAACATGGAAGAGTCTCTGTGGGTACCAGAGGCTCTCTTATACAGAAAGATGTCTTCCAAATTCAAAAGGCGCAACAGCTAAGGGATCAGGGCATGCTTTTTCTCATTGAATGTCTACAGTACCCACTTTAAGAGTAGGTATACTGAATTATTAGCAAAATTAATATTGAACTGAATTTTTGCAAATTTGCTAAGAGCAAATCAGAATTATAACATTTTTTCAGCTTCTTTTAATTTTGTGCCTTGCAAATAATGAGAAAGGATGAGTTGAATTCTGCAGTGATGATTGTCTGTTTTGTTAGTTGTATTGTGAGCTCTTTTAGCAGTGTGTTGTGGGTTCACATGGGTAGAGTAGGCCATATTTTGCTCCCATCTCCAGGAATATTGACCTGAAAATGCTTTTAGACTAACCATTCCAATTCTGAGGATTTTATTGCCTGCTTTGAACCATACTTTCCATAGTTCATAGCTGTAATTTCCAGCAAAGAGGACAAAATATCTTATGTTTTTTTAGTTAAAGATGGAGTACTCCCCCAGAGCACACAGCACATATATTACAAGGGAAAGAACATGTAGGGCAGAGCAGCATTCAGCAGTATGCATCACTGCCCCACTGAGGTATTCATTAATCAGTGCTCTCCTTCCAAATGTTGTGTCTCTGTGATGGATTAACAGTGTTCTGCTATGTTAGACTTTACAACTAAGTCATTGCAGAGTTTACCCCAAAAAAAAATTCTAATGTGACTGGTTTCTTAATAAATGTGGTAGCCTTGCAGTTAGTTTTTGTGGTTTCAATTAACTATGGACCATGTCAGGTTAAAGTGATCTGTTTCAGTGAGCCTTGTAAACTAGAATATAACCCACATTGCCCTATAAGTGTCTGCTTTTTCCGCCTCTTCCTCCTTGAGTCCAAACCATATTCAGTGAAGATCTCATCCCAGAGATAAATTAAATTACTGTCTATAAAATTCTGCTTACACAGTTAATTATTGTCTCTTTTTATGAGAACTCCTTGGTTGGCCCACAGTCTGCTAATCTGGCATCCTCCTGCACCATAGTGAGTTACCACAGTCATTACCAAATTTTGTCAGAAACCATGGTGGCATGACCCAGTAACCTCAGGAGATTGCTCACCCTTGCCGTGGGCAACAGTGAGACTAGGGCTGAGGATGGACCCAGTGTATAGTGCTGTTGAGATGGAGAAAGTGGGGAAAGCTAGCAGCCTCTCCTCTCCCTCCTATCTGACTGCTATTTCTTGCTGTCCCACCTGCTGTCTCTGGAGACAAAAAGTGTTGGTGGCTGTTACTGCTTGTGCATTGCTTATTTTTCCATCCACCCCTTGGAAGGAGCTTGTAAGCGGGCATCAGTAGTGTTGAAGGGGACCAAAAGGTTCCGTTGTCTCTCTTGCTCCTGACAATGGTACAGAGAAGAAAGGACCCACTAAGGGTATCATGCCAGAGCTCCCTCCTTACACCCGCAGCTGACACTGGGCCTAAAATAGCTTGTATACAATCCCCCCCAGCTTGTTTATCTGGCCACTGTGCTCTTTTGGGACCCTCTGATTCCTCCTTCTTCCTTCAAATGTTTTTCATCTAAATAGAATTTCTGGTTCTGGGAGCTTACAGGAGGAGTTACAATTCTCCTTTTCCCAAAGGTGCAGCCCCCAATAGCTTTTACAAGCTTAAAAAAAGGTCTCACCCACTTTCAAAAACAGCAAATTGACTTTCTGCCCCCTCTAATTTTGGTCTGATTTCTTGTTTGCTTTTTCATTGATGTGATGGGTCAGCGTGTGTCCCCTAGAGTTTTCCTATTCTGTCCTATAGTTCGGGTTGGAGAGAAAAACTAAAACATCTTTTGAAGATCTTTCAGTCTTCTTTATGATAACGTGGCATCCTTTACGTGAAATTTGCTTTCTAGTTTTCCAGAAAGTGAAGGTAGTTACATTGAGCCTTGACATGGATGGGGGGAATCCACATTGGGTCAGTACTTTTATAAATAACAGCTGGCATGTCACAAAGACATGTGCAAAGATTCTCCGCAGTTCTTCATCGGGCTTGGTTATACAAAAGACAGGGAAGGATTGGAACAGACCTGGGCATTGTACGGCCCCCGGGCCACATACGGCCCTTTGATTGGCTCTGACCGACCCGTGTAAGGCTAATTGGAAATTACAAAATAAACATTCTAAGGCCCTTTCCTCACGGGGGGGGGACGAAACGGGGCCACGCACGCAGGGGCAGAACTTACCCGCGAGCGGGTTGCTCCGTCCCTGCGGAGAGCGCGGATCCGCCGTTCCAAACGCCGCTGAATTTCGGCGGTGCTCAGCGGCGCCCAAAATGGCGGCCGGCGGCTTCTGGCGGCGCTCCGCCAATCAAGACATGTGGCCCCATGGAAAAAATAATTGCCCACCCCTGGATTGGAAAGTAGTTCAGAATTGTGGCTATGATATCTGTATTTTAAGCTGAAGTTCAAATAAATTGTAAAGTGGTTCAGATAACCATTGAAAAAGTTTTAAAAAAAATAATTGCATGATTGCTGTCCTCAAGGTAATGAAAGGGGATATAGGGCAAACACCCAGGGCTCACCAGAAGCCTATGCAGAAGAGATTTCCTGAAGGTAAAAAGTTTGAAAACCACCTGCATAAACAGGCCATTTCATAGATGGCCAAAATGTGAGTTGTACTGTAGTCACCTTCAGTTCATTTCCTATAAAGGAGCTTAAGATAGAGAACGTAAGGCTTGGGCATAAGCCACAGTATTGTATAATTATATATATGGTTTTACTCTCTCTCTCTGATTAAGTTGCATGTTCCTTTGGTTTGCATTAATTTTAGGCATCCAGATCTCTCTTGTCTGGTTAGATGCTCGCCTTCTACTAGTAACCACTGAATGATGTTGACAAGCGTGATTTAGCGCAGGGGTCAGATTTGTGCTCTGTAGCCATCATCCCTTACTATTGTATGTTATACTGGCAGAAGTTATTTTCATTCAGAGAATAGTTCAGTTGTAACTTCCTATATTTTCCCCTGCCTTCCTCCACATTTGTGGGTTTGACTCTCATGAATTTGATTATTTACGAGGCAGCCATGCCTCCTCCTCCTCCATTTTCATCTTCCCATTCGTTACTGGAGCAGAAAAAGAAATCAAGCATGCCAAAGCAAAAGGTAAGGCAGTGGGCGGGGAGATGCATGTACTCATTTTTCCTTGTGTCCTCTGGAGCTCTCTCCTTCCATTCCTTTGTCTCTGCATAGATGCTGAGAACTTGCACTGAGGCAAACGGCAAAGCAGTGGTGGGAGAAGGTGTGTGTGCACTTTCCTTTACCCCTCCAGAGCTCTCTCCTCCCATTCGTTTGCACCTGCTCCAGTGCTTAGGACTCATGCCAAGCCAAAGAGTAAGGCAATGCAGGAGGAGATGTGTGGTGCTTGTTTTCCTTGTGCCCTCCAGAGCTCTCCCCTCCCATTCTTTTGCCTCTTCCCTGGCACTGGGAACTTGTGCCAAGACAAAAGTTAAGGCACAGGGCAGGGGGAGACACACGTGCACGCTTTCCATCACCCCTCCAGAGCTCTCCCCTCTCATTCCTTTGCCTCTGTCCCAGTGCTGAGAACTCCTGGTGAAGCCAAAGGTAAGGCAATGTGGGAGGGCACACATGTTCCTTATATCTCATCCCCAGAGCTCCCTCTGACACTCCCTTGCCCTGTCCCAGGTGTGGAGAAGAAAGACTCATGCACCAAAGTCCCAGAAAGGAAGGGGAGGGAGATGGGGGGGGATTATTTGTGATTTTTCCACTTTTGCAAGGGTTCTGTGCCCCAAATCCTTGTGAATGTGGAGAGGCCACTGTAGTAACAAAAATATTAACATGTTTCTGTTGTAATTCAAAGATATAGAATATCCATAGATTTGTGTTTTGAGGAATTTGCAGCTATTTGTGTTGGGGGGTACGGTGCAAAATTACTCATAGAACACACAATCGTGAATTGTAGTGTCTTAGTTAGTGGCACTAAATCAAGGCAGTCAGTCTGCTAGCAAAAACTGACAGCTATCTGTGTATGCACATGTGTACAAGCAATGTATTATCTACTTTTTTAAAATTTAGAGACTGCTGTGTTCTTTGGGGGATAGAACTGTGAAATAGCATAGCTTGATAAGCATGAAATAATATTTCAATCAACTAACCTCTTCTTAGTTTCGTTTCTTCATTCTGCCCTAATGAGTGAGAACCACTTTAAAGACTATCAGTTTTATTGTGGCATAATTTTTCATACACTAGAGTTCATTTTTTCTAAAGTCTTCAGTGTTGCTCTCTGCGCACATAATAATGCAGATACACTTAATAGGCATAGCAAGAAAGCTTGTAAGCAGCCATGATAAAATATAGTAGTTTTTCTTTTTGCAATAGCAGATGAACTATGCCATCTTTCTAGATTTCACTTATAATTGTCTGTGACATTTACTGAGGTGCTAATCTCCCTCCTTTTTATAACCTTTATGTTATTGTTGTTATGTAAGCTTCACTACTACCTGGATTCATCAAGATATAGTTAAACTATGTGATAGGTGCATGTAATCAAAACATGTAACACAAGCCTCAGTTTTCATAAAGGAGATCTTTTATCTCAGGATTATGAACATAAGTATGCTAGTAGGAACATACATTTGTTTTAGTAATGAGCAATAAATGAATTGAAAAATCAGCGGTTGTACTGATTCATTTAATGAACTCTTATTATGGATTGTGCTTAAATTGTGCAGACAGGGTGGCAGCATCTTATTTTGAATTTAATATGCTCTGCAAAACATTGCTAGAAGTGGAGTATGTAGTAATATTTGTTGCAAATGTGAGTTACAGAACCAGAAAAGTGACTGTTATGTGACTAGTTGTACAATATGTTTTCTGTTTGTTAAGAGGCTAAATGGATTCATTTTACTCATTGGTTCATGATGTCTATATATGGAGAAGTAAGTAATTTAGTGACAAAGTAGATAATTCATCATAAGGTATACAAATCAGGGATTCTATTATTTCATTTTGGAATTAGGTTGTTTTAATAGAAAAATCTTTTTTAAAAAATCATGGAGGGTTAAAAGAAGTATTTTGCAGATGCAGATTAGATTTTTTTTAAAAAATATTATGGTGGAACTCCATTCTTTCACTGGTGTTAGTTTCATGGTTCATGAAAACTAGAAATGGATTATCTTTCATGAAACAGCTGAATGCCAGGTTTCTCAAAATTTCGTATTAGAAGTTCTTTTGTTTCTGAATCCAAGTGAATTGTGAAAATTTAACTATGAGCACCTGGTGCTACTGCTAGCATCAGTTATTTACAGTCTGAGAAATTCTAGGAGCTTAGCAGTGGTCTTTCAGTGAGAATAGTAATAAGAGGCAAGATTTCCTAGAGGACAGTTTTTCCAACGCTATCAGTCTTCTCATGAGTGTGTACCTGCTCTGATGTGGTGTAGGGCAGTGCTACTCAAAGTGGGGGTCCAGAAACAAGTGCTGGATCACAATCTGTTAGTTGAATTGACAGATCCTGGTATGATTCCAGGACAGAAGGAAACGAGTGTTGACACTGTGCGCCAATATGATATTGGTCCAATACACTGGAGGGGGGAAAAATCAGTCCCCCACATCAAATAGTTTGAGTTGCACTAATGTAGGGTATATGCTGTGTTTACATGGAGTGAAGTCCAGAAGGCCTGCTTCTTTGTGCTCATAAACAAAAACAAATCCTTTGCGATGTGCAAGTCTCCTGAATAAGTGGTAGTCTTCCTGCAAATTAGTGTAAAAACTGTTCCTTTCACATAAAGTTTGAAAAATAGTATTTCCTACATTATCTGGCTTCTGTTGTTCCTAGAGATAGCCTTGGCTCACTGTGGAGCAGTTTTGTAGTCCCGTGGAAGGTGATGATGCACCTGTGGATATCATCATTGGTCACTTGTCTCTCATCTCTCTCCTCTGGTCCCATGTGGATTTTGGTACATTCCAAGAGAGAATGGAAGACCAGCCATTCAAAAGTATCCTGGCTGGCTGGAAGGTGCAGGCTTCCTGGGTGAGCTTCAGGCTTCATTCTTGTTCACCGGGGAATATGAAAGGCAGGGCCCAGAAGGTTCTGTCAGACTGTCATCCTAGGGCTAAATCAGCAAATGATCTGGGGAATCAGAGGTCATCAGTTGGCAGAAGGGTCAACCAATTATGGATCTGAACCTGTGCTAAGACAGACTTCTTCAGCAGCAACCAGAAAAGTTGTGCTCTTCTCTGTGTTTATTGTAAGCCAAACGAAGCCATTGATCTAGCAGCTGGGACTGCAAATAGGATACAATTTCCTGTTTTAAAAATTCAGAAGCAGTTTATAATACTATAAAACACAATGATATTACAGATGCAGTCCTCTGTAAGACAACACTTGAAACAGTTTAATCAGTTAATGATTGGGAAAAGCCAGGCAAACAGGTGATTTCTTTTTTTAATAAATGCAGAATGCAGGCAGTCATTGATGACTAGTGAGTTGCAGAGGGTTCATTCCATTAAGTAAAATGTATATTTGAGTTTAAAATGGATAATTTTTGCTTTCTCAGCATCATTAGCCATCTGTACACTTGACCTTTTGAATGTTACGTTCATACATCTATTGGAAAATTAGTTGCTTAAGAAATCAAATTGTATTTTTACAGTTTTTGTTTGCTTCCAGAAGTATTGATATGTGTGCATTTGTTTAGTATGTGAATATTGAAAACAGGCTGCAATTTTTCAAACTATGTCACAGTGTTTCTCTGATAAGAAAAAAAACATTTTCTTTTCTAGTTTATTTAAAGAATTAAAGTACTATATGGAGGGAAATGTTTCTAAAATTTATTCATTTGTACCCCACTGTTCAGAGCAGCTTACCAAGTAGTCCAGAAAAAAATAACTCAGTCTCTGCCCACTGGCATAAAATCTAAAAAGAACGTGACACAGGAGAAAATACGTCAGGCTTGCGCATGTTTACTCATCTTCTCACCTCCGAGAATGTATTCTTTCCAGGTCTTTGTAAACTGGTGCAAGAGTGGTGGAATTTGAAAAATTGCTACTGTTTGTGGGCCATAAATTACTTGTACAGATGTGTTTGGAGAGATAGGATGTGTATGAGAGAGAGTGAGAAAAATCAAAAGTATACAGAGACAAAGTAGGTTTTTTTCTAATGCTCTTAAGGCCTGGCATTTAGCAGTGTGGTATAGTAGATAGGATTCTAGGCTAGAATGAGGTGACTGCTCAAATCCCTTCTAGGCGTGAAGTTCATGGGAAGGGTGCTAGAGCAGTTGGTGTTGTTCAGCTTAACCTTCCTCAGTATTAATGAAGAGAAAGGAATCAACTTAGCTCTTTGGAGAAAGGGAAACATAGTAAGTTGCATGATGGAATGCATGCGTACTCTTGCTATATTCCCATTCTTTGTTAAATTGATTGTTGCATTCCTTATGGTGGTGATACTTTTCACATGGCTTTGGATGCCACATAGGCTGTATGTTGACATGAAGAATGTGAAAGAGAAACCCTAGAGAAACTGCTTCCTCCCTCCTGCCAAAACACCAATAGTTTTTTAAACAACGACAACTAATGATCTATGCTGAAGCTGCCAACCTCATTGGCTCCCAGCAGCTGTCTGATACTGAAAGAATACTGTGTTCTATCAAGAATGCAGATAGTGGAAAAGTTTAAATTCCCTTTAATTTCACATCATAACACTGGTGGTGAAGATTTCTTTTGGGATTTTACTTGTACAGCAAATGAAAAAAAATTCTAGCCATGAATAATAGAAACAGAAAAATCAGTTGAGCAACTTGTTTAAAATATGTCACCATGTAATTCAGCATTGTATTTTATCTATATTTGTTTCATAGCTCTTTGTAACCCCTTCCTACTAAGTCCCTAGCTACAAAAATGCAAAGCTGGTGTTTAAGTTAATTGTGGGTTTGAGAATCTCTCTCTCCAGTTTATTTATATGTAGAAATGGCTTCTTAGAAACCAGATGGTACAGCAGAACAGTTCAGAGGAGTGAACAGGGGATTGGAAATGGGAGTTGATTGTTGAAACAATGACCTATTTAGCAAGCGTGTTGCTTCTGTTTAATGCTGCTGGTCTATTTCACTGAAAATAATGCCACTATTTGCCAGCATTTATGCCTTGGAATTGTAGGCTCTTTTTTAATACGTGGCATTCCTTTAGTCATGCAGACTTATAGTTTTCTTTCTACTTGTTCCTCCATGCTCCCCATGATGATCCACCATAGCTCTGATTTTTCAAAATTTCTAGCTTGAAAAATCCATTTGAAATTTACTGCTAGAGAACTACTGTATATGAGCCACAGAATCCTTATGGAAAATTTTGGGAGGTTTTCTAGGGTACTTAATACACTTTCCTCTGTAGAACTGGCCAGCCTCCAAAGACCTTTTCTCACTCTTTGTGAACTAAGAGAACACTCTAGAACACATCTAGTTCTTCCTTGCAGTTTGTAAGAATGTTGGTGGTGATGGACAAGTTGTGCTACAGAGTTTATGAATGCTTAGACCTTCAGAGTTTGTAGTACAGAGTCATAATTGAAGATGCTTTTTGCCATTATTGCATACGAGGCGCAGTAGGACCTTTCTAAGAATACCAAGGATGAAGAAAAAGCTCAGGAAGATAATTTCTGTGTGACAAAGTAGCAAGTTTTTTTAAGCGCTGAGAAATCTGTAGAAAGTTGAAGTGTTTTCATTCAGTTCAGCAGCATATGGAGAATTCAATGTAGACAGAATTGTTAGAATTCACTTGGAGTGTTGAAAAGTTAGATCATTCTTCTTATATCCCAGGTTTAGGTGGATATTTTTGGGTGGGCGGACATGTTCCAGTGTCCAAAAGGTTGTGAGCTGCTGAAATTAAAAGGTCTTGCGGCTGTTTTCATTTCTATAGATTGGGAAGACAAAGTATAGCCCTAAGGACAGCATGTATCTCCCAAGCCTATTTCTGTTATCTTTAACCTTCCAGATACCTTGGATTGCTGGCTGGAAAAAAAAAAGTGAATTGTTTATCCTGGTTGCCTTCTGGTGTGGCAGTTCACCTGTTGAAATGATTACATCAAGGAACAGTTTGTTTTTCAAATCAAATATTGCCTTTCCAGCTGCTTCCAGAAACATTTTGTTTGCTGCTGCTGCTGCTATTATGTAGTTTGGGGTGCATTCTGACAGTTCATGCTAGTTCCAGAAGTATTGTTAGGTATTTAGATTTGCCCATGGATTTGCCACAGTTCCCTATCTCTGCCGAAAACTGAGATTAATTGTAGCTTGGTATGATGCCAGTTCAGGTGTTCAGGAAGTCCCAGAGCAACTGTTTGCTCAGTAACCTTCACTGGTAAATCTCTTAATTCCAAATTAGAACAAATGGCATGTACACAAAACATTGGCACAAAATAACAGTTGGAACTTGGCCTTGTCGACAAACTCTTTACGTGTACAACATTTTTTGAATATATCACACAAAGTAGAAGCACAGCCTATATAAACATACATAGGAGCTGTAAAGGTTTGATTAAATCTGCCTTCATTTCTTGCATATGCTGAAGAAGAAAAAAATTAAAAACAGACTGTTATCCTCCCTGGCTTCCCCTCATAGCTTCATGGATGTTAAAAGACTGCAAGTGCTGCATAAGTCTTTGTTTTCCTATCCATGACTCTTAAAACTCTTTGACACTACACTATTAACAGCTTTTAGGTGTCACTTTAACTGCCATGGCTCCATGCCGTGGAATCTTGGGATTTGTGGCTTTATGGGGTATTTGAAAATCTCTTGACAGATCTCTAGTTCCAAACTACAAATCTGAGGATTCTGTTGCATGCAGCCATGGCACTCAAAATGGTATCAAAGTGTTGTCATTGTCTAATAGGAAAGAGATCTTACAGAAGAAAAATGTTTTATTACAGAGTATGTAAGGCAGTTCTTGGCTGCTTGCTCTTTCCAGATATTCTACCAAGTTAGAGAGCATCAGTGATAGCAATTTGACTCATATTCCTATTGAAATTTTGTTTTGTTTCTCTTGTATTATGTCAACAGGCTAGAAGAAAAATATCTGGACAACAGAGTTGGAAGGTGGATTATTTCATTTCAAAAAGGGAAAAAAACATGCGTGCATGTCTGTAGAAATGGTTTGCGGCTCAGTCAAGCTGGAGCTGACTAAATGAAATTATGGGCTGTGCATCAGCCAAGCATGTTTCTGCTGTACAAAATGAAGAGGAAGCTCAGAAGGGAAAAAACTACCAGAATGGAGATGTATTTGGTGGTGAGTGTCATTGTTCGTAGTTCTTAGAAGATCCCCTCTTTTCTCCACTAAACTTATTACCCTGTCTCAACTATACTTGCTCGTCTTTGTATTTTCTGAAACCTTCTTGTTCTTCAAGAATTGTTCATATTCTTGAACATATTATCTTATATAGATGTTTACTGTATTTGAAACAATGCATGTTCTTTGATTTTCCGTGAGTGCAGGGCAGCAACTTCAAAAATCACTTTGCCAATCAGCAGCATTTGTTTTTTAAGACAAACTTTATAGCATGATGTTTACAAATTTATTCTTGAAAGTATATGAGCAATATTTGCTGACATTTTACAGCAACTGCTTTGGCTTTTGAGGTTTCTTTGGATTGAGATCAGGACTTTATTTTACAGTGCATGTGTTACTTCTTTTCCCCATGACTACCAGCAGACTAGGAAAACACATGCAAACTTTCATAATTATAACAGGTAACAGAATTCTCTGTTTCTTTGTACGGTGCATGGATTAATTTGGATTGCCCTCAGTTGTGTCTTTTCTACCCTTCTCTGATTGTATACATTATCTGTTCTGCATACAGCAGTCCTTTTCCTCTTGTCCCAGTTATATTTGTTTCTCAACATCTATTGAAAAGAATGTATTGAAGTTTCTTCGGTGTGTTTAGTATTCCTGGGAGTAAGTACATAATGCTGAAAATTAGTAACTCTCAAACATTGATAGAAATAGAAGCATTTTCCAGACAAAATACTCCAAGTTTTCATTGAAAGAAAAGTTGTTAAAATATTAGTAAAATTATGCCTGTTGGGCAAACTTTGTAGCAACATTCATGTGAGATATATATACTAGTAACCTTTTTTGAAATCTACTACAACATCCCACAAAAATTAGTGGATTCAGCTGAGTCTTAAGTTACATGCAACAGGCAAGCTGGAGAATTACATTTGTGTAGCAGAAAACCTAAGTGAACTGTGAGTCATAGAATCATAGAGTTGGAAGAGACCTCGGGGGCCATCACTTGGTTCAAATAATGCCTTAGATAAAGCTTTGATTTTCTTAGCCTTGACCCTCTCTGGAGTCCCGTTATTAACTTATATCCCACCTTTCTCCCAGTACAGATTTTCTAACGGGAGGATTAATGGAATGGGCTGCCTTTACCATTCTTTTTAATTGTTGAGATAATATCTGGAGAGCTAATACCTGGACATCATTGAAAATGTTATATAACTGTTTTTCTTAGAATCTTTAAAAGAGAACAGTGGATTAAAAGCTATGGGGGATTTTTAAAAAATTTTGAAAGTTGAAGAGCGTTGTTTATTTTACAGGCATAATCTTTTTGCCTGACCCCTTGGGAGTAAGAGAATTCCTTTCCTTGCTGCATGCTGGTACATGCAGAAATGACACTTGTAAACTTCAACTTCAATTTCAAAACAAGATATTTTAAGGATAGAAAAAGTGGATTAATAATGTTGAGATAATTTTTCATCTGGAGGAATGAAACAAGGTGAAGAGAAGAAATAGGTTCATAGAATCATAGAAATGTAGAGTTGGAAGAGACCACAAGGGCCATCCAGTCTAACCCCCTGCCATGCAGGAAAACCCTCAAAGCACTCCCGACAAGTGGCCATCCAGCCTCCACTTAAAAACCTCCAAAGAAGGAGACTCTACCACACTCCATGGCAGCACATTCCACTGCCGGACAGCCCTGACTGTCAGGAAATTCTTCCTGAGGTTCAGGTGGAATCTGAGGTTCCTTTGGTCCTACAGCCCTACTCACAGCTACTGTAGGTGTCAGGATGTCTCCTTTTCCCCTGAGGCCAGTAGTAAATGAGTCAGCTGTCCTTCCCAGTTATGCTGATTTTCTACTGTCTGAATCCAGTATATGGGCAGTTCCTTCATACATACACTTCCAGCAGTACCAGCCCCTGCCCACCCCCATCTCAGGAGCTTCTTTTATGGGGGAACCTTCCCTCTTGGGCAGCTCCGATCAGGCCACACAGCAGTTTAAAAACCTGCTTCCGGTGCACCACAAGCTGCTTGGTCAGTTAAAGCTGGATTGCAGACCAATTTCTCAGCACCACAGACCCTCTCCCAATTTCTGCCCACACCCAAAGAAGGAGATGGGCAAGAGAGAGGAAATATAGTGCCAATCCACCCCTTTCGTTCTTTCCCTTGCCTGCTTTGCACTCTGGGTATCTGTTCTCCCCACCATACCTCACTTCCCTTTCCACACACACACACATATTTTGATATTGCAGTTTTTCCATTTTTGCAGACGTCCTATGCCCCTAACCCTAGCAAATCTGGAGGACTGAGTGTACTGCTCTTTCGTAGGTTTTAATTTATTGCATTTATTTTAATTTATAAGCTACCTTGAGTCCCATTTTGAGGAAAAAACAGATATAAATAAAAACCATTAATTAAATAATTATTATCTTAGTGTCCTAGAAAATATTTAAAAATCCATCACATTATGGAGAGAACTGCCCATCATAGTTGTTCCATGAATCAGTTTTCTTCCTTCAAAATGTAGCCCCACACTGTTTCTTTAAAAAGGTACCCTTTCCCTAGTGAGTGTAAAAAAGGACAGGAGATCTGTACTTCTAATGCTTGTGTGGAAGAAGGAATATCAAGAGAGTGGTCCTTGAAATCCTCCCTTCCACACAGCTATGAAACATATAGGAACCATATTGCCGTTTTTCATGTCACCACCCAAGGGACATATGCATGAAGCCACTGGGAAAGATACTTTGGAATTTTTTGATCAAATATCACAAGTATGCTGATGACACTTGGCTCTATTACTCTTTTCCACTTAATTCCCAGGAAGTTGTTTCTGTGCTAACCAGATGCCTGGTAACTGCAATGGACAGGATGAGGATGAAGAAGTTGAAGCTTAATCCAGACAAGACAGAGGTGCTGCTCGTCAGTTGTAAAACAGATTAGGGAATAAGGATTGAACCTGTGTTGGATGGGCTTGCACTCTCTCTGAAGGTGCAGGTACACAGCTTAAGTGTTCTCCTGAATTTGTCCTGATTCTGGATGTTTAGCAGCCAGAAGTACATTTTGGCCAGTTAATGTGTGCCAGCTGCCCCTGTTCCTTGGGACCGCTAACTTAGCCATGGTACCTTAGTTACATTGCAATTGGATTACTGTAATCCACTCTATGTGGGGCTGTGTTTGAAGAGTGTTCAGAAGCTTCAGCAGGTCCAAAGGACTGCAGCCAGATTACTAATGGGTGCTGGTTACAGGGAACATACAACTCCCTTGTTGCAGCAGCTCCACTGGCTGCTGGTTTGTTTCCAGCCACAACTCAAAGTGCTGGTTTTGACTTATAAAGCCCCATATGTCTCAAGCACAGGTTGTATGAAGGACCATGTCTTCTCATATGAGCCTGTCTGAACTCTTAAGATCTGCAGGGGAGGCACTTTTCTGTATCCCACTGACCTTCTGCTCCCACGCTTTAGAACTCCCTCCCAAGGAAAGATAGGATGGCTCCTTCTTTGTTTTCCTTTTCCTTCTTACAGATTAAGAACTTCCTTTTCCAGCAAGTTTTCTGAATCTGATTTTAACAAAAATGACTTTTATGATGGTGTTTTTAATCTGTTTTGAAGTAAGATTTCGATTCGTTTTAATTTATTGTTCTTTAATACTGACTTAATCTTGATTTTGTATGGTTTAGATATATGTGCATTATTGTGTTCTGTCTTTTTGTAAACTGCCTTAGCCCTAGTCTGAGAGAAAAGCAGAGCACAAATAAAGGGATGGATGGATTGAGGGTTAGCAGAAAAATACTTTGTGGATGTGATGGTGTGGGGAGGACATCCTTGCTCTGAGGAGGCTTCTTCCCTCCCTCCAAAACTGCAGCTTTAGTGGCTGCATTGCCTATCCCTATGCACCTCACTTTTTAGCATAAATAAATAAATATTTAAAATCAAAACAATAAAAAAATTAAATTTAAAATATATCAAAGGATGGTGCATTCTGTTTCTTCCTTAATGCAGAATTTTGGGTCCTAACTTTTAACAAACAGGGTGTGTTCATGTGAAACAGCACTAAAAACTTTTGAAACATAATGCTAAATGTAAATTGTTAGCATGATGTCTTTGAGGTTCTCTTTAATCTGGAAGGTTAAGATGGATGTTCAGAGCTTCATTGTCAAACCTGATGCAGACTGTTTTCCCCTCTTTTTAGCAGTATTTTATCGCATGGGAAGACTGTGGATCATGCAGATCCACAGGTTTTGAATCTACAGTTCCTTTCTATTGTGCTGGAACGTATTTAATCTCAGTGATTAAAAAGACCACAAATTTATATTGAAGTAGAGTATTTCTCCATAAAGCAGATAGATATTGGCTCCTTGCAGAGACTGTGCTTGTCCCACAGATTAATCACCTTGCAGGAGTTGGAGCCTGTGCGTGGTGCTGATATTGTTGGTATGAATAAATAATAGATCAGCATTCTCAAATAACAGTTATTTATTTAAGAGACATTCTCTGGTTTTGTGTACACAAAGCATAGCTATCTTATTGGTTTAAGAGAACAGGAGTCTGCAAAGTGGCAGATTCAAATAATTTGCTGCTGAAAATGCTATACAATTTTACAATTTTCATATGGAAGCTTTTAATTTTCTTTCCTCTTATCCAAATTGTCTAATTATTTAATTAGCATTAATTAGGATACCTTTCTGGTGGTTGTTTTTAAAGATCTTGGCTCCAAGCATCATGGAGTCATTTGGGCAGATTTGCAACAATGAGTTTTCATAAAGACAAGAAGTAGCGTAGTTCGAAGGTGTTTATATGTTTCTAGAGGGTTTTCACATCAGTGGACTTGTAATTGGTCTCGGAAGCACCTGTCGGGAAAAAAAAAGAGCGTCATAGACACCAGGTTCTGTTCAGCAAAGGTGGATGGGTTTCTGTCTTGTAGGAAAGTGTTTGGTACAGTGAACTGTACACCCAAGAGGCCAATGTTACATGGAAGTTATGTTACAGAGGGTTCTTTGTGTCCATCATAACATGACATTAATTGGAAAGTTTCTGACTGTGAAAAACTTCTTTGTATGATCTCAGCTTTGCAGAATCATTGAGGTCAGAGCTTTTTCTGTTATAACTATCCTATATTATTAACCTAGATGTATATTCTATAGAACTTAAGAGAGGAAGGCTCTTATGATCAGCAGTGTGTATACAAATAGATCAACGAAAATAAACATTCCAACCACTGTCCTCTTCTAAATTGGCAATATGTGGTTCCCTTTCCCATAGGGTGCTTCGAGGAAAGAATATTACATAATATCTAGGGATTTTACTGTCAGGGTAGATGTTTCTCAATGTATGGATAGAACAAAGTTTATTACTTAAAACTCTGTTATGGAGAAACCTCTTTTTAAAAGAGGACTTGAAACCACTTGAGCTGCATACAGCTGAAGCAACTCTTTCTTCTCTGAATTTTTTTAGTTGGCACACTTCTACTTGTACCAAAAATAGATCTTAAAATGAGTTGCAGAAAAGGTGACGTGAGAGCAGCCACATAGGTCCCAAACATCATTTAACTCTTTGTTGTCATTCTGAGAAGAATGAACAGAACTTACTGCCTGTAAGTTGGAAGTCCTGTGTTCTCAAAATGTTTAATATTGGCCATTTCTGCGCTACACTCTTATAGCCCGATTATTCCACTTTCAACATCCTATGGAATCCTGGGGTTTGCAGTTTAGGGAGGGGCCAGACAGCCCCTCCCTAAACTGCGAACCCCATGATTCCATAGGATGTTGAAAGTGGAATAATCAGGCTATAAGAGTATAGTGCGGAAATGGCCATTAATCTTTGAAAATAACTCTTGGGTTACATGAAAGCCCAGAATGTGAGGTGTGTAATGTGATGCCAAGGTTGTGTAGTGGTTTGAGTGTTGGACTACAACCCTGGAGACCAGGGTTCAGTTCCTGATTCGGCCTGGAAACCTACTGGATGACTTTGAGCACATCACACACTCTCAGCCCCAGAAAACCCTGTGATAGGCTTATCTCAGGGACATTGTAAGTAGGAAGCGACTTAAAGGCGTACCACCACCATCACCACCGCAACAATGAGAACATTTTCAAGGAGAAAACTTCATGAAGTACAAAAAATTGCCCTGTCAGTAGGAAGTGAATTTTTAAATGGATGGGGACAGGGTGTTCTCTAATATACTGTGAGCCAAGAAATGTATTTCTTCTATTTGTATTGAGAGCCCTCTACCTGTAGGGTCCATCATTGTTCTTAAAATGAAGATAGTTCAAATGTGCGAAATTTAGGACTTGCAGTCATTGCAGTTGTCTGAAACTGCTTCTTTGTCAGAACTTAACATGAGCTTTGTGGTGAAAAACTGCATTTTTTGCATGCATACATTTGTTTCATCTTGGCTGAACAGATTCTAAGAAAGGCATGGCCTTTGTACTGTTTTCTCATATGTGCATGACTGAGCCATGACTCTCTCTTCTATACTACAGTCATCCCTCTCCACATTCGCTAAGGTTAGGGGCACAGGACCCCTGTGAAAGTGAAAAAACAGTAAATATCTCTAGGCCCTCTCAAACCATATTTAACACACACAAAAAGTATGATCACCATATTCAAACCACTGTGGATTCCTTTGAGGCATCAGGGTTCCTTCATAAGGCAGAAGTGATTGATTCGTGGGGCTTACTGCCATCTTTACTGCTGCCTCACACCATTTTTAATAGGGACTTACTATCCTTGTTCACAGTTTCTCAGTCTCACGAGGCTTGCAGTCCCTATCAAAAATGGCACAGGCAGCAGCAGAGCTGACAGCAAATAATCCGTGAATAATCAAATCCACAAAAGTGAAACCTGCAAATGTGGAGGGCTGACTGTACTTAATAGATGTGTAGTTATGAAAGTCTCCTGTGTATCTTCTGCCAATAGAAAAACATGATCTGAGTAGGATAAGACATGTAGGATAGGTCACTACTGACCTGAAGTGACTAGAAGTTGTGTGCATTTGGCAGTTGTATTTAATTCTGTTTGCCCCTTGATTAAGAAGAGATCTGTGGACTCTGAATTTTTGTCTGCCTTGTGTACACCAGCAGAAATTATTCCAACAAAGGTATAATTTATAACTAGCTTGTTAAAGGTCTTTGGATAAGAGATACATAATGGATTAACAGTAGGTATATGATCAGCTCTCACAAAGTGTCCTGTGTGGAATATTTGCTGGAAGTACATGTGGGTTTGTTTATTGTCATTGTAAGTTCATTTATCAATATGAAAAGTCATTGTGAGATTCAAATCTGAAGCAGTGACTAATATTCGTAACATACAATATCGCCCTGACTAGTGCCTAGATGACCAGCTGTAAATTTGCTTACAAATGATAGAACTGTAGTTGAAAGTAATTGCTACATAAAGCTGCACTCAACACGTAGAGCTTTAGCTTTCAAGAAAATGAACACCTGATTGCTACAGTTCTATCTATATTTTGTTGTAAGTGTGGGCATTTGATACAGTTTCTGAATTAAAACAAATTTGTGTCCTGCTAGAAGTTGGATGGTGGACTGCTTTGGTGCACCATGAGCTTCTTAGAAAAAACAGAATTCACATACCTCATCTTTTTCTAGTATACACCTGCTCTATAATTGCTCCTGTGTGTTCACTGACAATTTTCCAGTCATCACAATTCTAGCAGGACCTTCGAAGTGCTTAAAACAGTGGTTCTCAACCTGTGGGTCCCCAGATGTTTGTGGACTTCATCTCCCAGAAGCCCCAGCCACTCTGGTCAATGCTCAGGGCTTCTGGGAGCTGAAATCCAAAAACATTTGGGGACCCACAGGTTGAGAACCACTGGCTTAAAAGAAGGCATGATGGCTGCCCATAAAATGTGTGCCTGCTTCATTGTTGCAGTTCTATGAAGAAAGAAGGATGATTAATTAACCAGATACTAGGCACTCCCTTACCAAGCAGTTGTTGGAGTTGTTTTTTTGGCTAAATAAATGTAAAAGCAAACACCAACAGAGGAACATATGAGGTGAACTAGTATATTTTTAAAATGTTGCACTCACTTGGAGTCCTTGAGACAGAGAGAGGAAGAGAGAGAGAGAGAGTGAGATGAGTACAAATTCACTGTTACGAGGAGAAAGCTGTAATTTTTTTAAGGCTTTGGCTCTGGAGTCCTACAGTCCTGTTCTGACCAGGACAAAAATCCTAAGGGTACTGAGAAACCAACAGTATTTGCAGGGTGTGAGTATCTGAAACCCAAGTGCTGATTTGGCAGTACTTTTCAAAATCAGGCAATGCAAGATGGGGACAGCAAGATTTAATCCGACAATACTCAGTTTCTCTCTAAAAAAAGGTGAACATGGTTGATAAATACTTTTTGTCGTGAAGGATTGCAATACTACTACCAAAGGTGGAAAGGATGACTTCTGCAGATGATACAAGTTGTGTTACCCATAATGAACCACCCTAAGATCAGACTAACATCAAACATAACCCACATTTACTAGGTTGAAAGGCATCCTTTTGCAGTTATCTAGTGATATAAGCAAGTGTGAGTTGCTTTCTGCACTCATAAAACTTATCAGTTATATAATCTTCAAGTTGCAACTCCTTTGTTACACAGAACAGCAGGTGTGGATTTGCAAAGGCTGGTTCCTATATTGCTTCTTGAATTATCCAGGAAGTGTAATATGGAGAACATAGCTAGGGAACTCCTTGTGTTATTCATATAACAGAAGAAATAATTTGCATCAGCCAACCAACCAGGTTCATCTACTTCAGGAGGTTTGTTTCAGACTTTTTCATTTTTGTTTTTGTTTTTAATTTAAAATGTACAGTGTCGCAATATTATGTTGGTAATGGGTATGCCAGTGCAGGTGAACTTTGTGCTCCTGTGTCCCCCATAATGCCTGAAAAATAACTCTGGATTCACTCCGCTGGAACTGATTTCAGTTCAGTAGGGAGGGTGGATTTGCCCCTCACAATTCAACTGGAGCCTCCTGTTCAACCAGCAGAAGTCTTGGTTACTGGAGGTATTTTTCCTTTCAACCAAAAAATGTCCACAAAGTTGGCTTAAAACAGTTTTGATGGATGTAAAGCTCAGCTGAAATTGCAAAAGTGTGTAAATATTTCTGTAAAAACAGTAGCCTAATCTCCTTTTATAATGCTCAGATTTTAACATCCTGCTTCTCACTCCACAAGGAAGTCCAAAGCAGTTAGTGTCATCATCATATGAAAACAAATGGAATGGTAACAAAAGGCAGCAATATGAAAAAATTATTTAGCAGTAACAAAAACAATTATTTAACAATTTGACCATTGTTATTTAGCAATAACAATTTAACAATAAAGATAGTACAGTAAATCAGTAAGCTTCAATTCAAACTGCAAATGAATTAATAAATACAGAATTTATAAATACACAGTGTCTGAAAATTATCTTCATAGTATTGGTTCTATATCGAACTGAACTTGCAAAGATAATTTTCAAACACCCTGTATATCAAATGAAAAAGAGGATAACTAATACTGTATTTTGATCCAAAATAGACATTTAGACTTAGTCCAGCAGGTACTGCATGTAATTATTTGGACTTGCCAGTGAAAGAGACAAGTGAACCTGATAGCTAGCAGAACTCAAAAGTAAGGCTAGACATGATGAATTAATATAATATTTGTACACAATGCACCAGAATACAAAGAGCCTCCATTCCCTGAAATCCTGTTGTGCCAAAACTGCCCTCTCATTGCTCACTAATAGAGAGGCAGAAGGGGGGATGGGATGAGGGGGTCACATTGCACTTATGCCAAATGGAACAAACATTTGTTGCCTGCAGCACTGGTTGTGACTTATAACCCAGCCTCAATGGAGTGCACTCACAATGCTCCAGTGACACATTTCCTGTAGGTGGGAAGCAGTCACATAGGTCTCAGCCACTCACTAGGCACGATGTTTCAGGCAAGTCTGTTTAACTCAGCTGATCTCCCTATAGGTAAAAAAGCCGGTTCTTGTTATCACTTTTTGATCAGCATTGCTTTCTTTCTATACTGGGTCCTGCACTGCTGTGACATTTTTTTTTTTGTAAAATTCAACAGAATAAAAATGATTTACCATGTAATTTTATGAATCAAGCCTTCTATTGGCTTCAGTACTTCTTTTTACTATAAATAAGAGTGCTGCTTTCTCTGCTCAGCGGGAGAAGGATGGATAGCAAGCAGTATGATGTTGTGGTTGTACCAATCCTGTATGCATTGTTTTTGCTTTTGTATACATGCCTATCATGACTACAGAACACCATTATCATTTTAGCTTTAGATATTTTGAAAGGCCTGTTACTTGGTTTATACTTTTAACAATTGGAAATCTTTTTTCTAAAGCTCATAGAGTGAGTATGTTTTCTTCTAGCTCTACTCATTTGTGGTTTTGTGCTCCATTCTTTTCTAAGACTGACATCAATCTGGCTTACCATAAAAGTTATTATAGCCAGGTAAAAACCAAGATAGTCATGCTTGCCAGCCCTCTGTTATGGGAGGAGACTCCAAAGTGGCCTGACCAGCTGAGGAATTTACCATTGCCTGCTTCTAGATTAAGGAGCAGCTGCCTTTTGAGCACAGTTTGTTCTTCTCTGGAGCTATAGAACAATAGTGCAAATTTTGTTTGACATGTATTACACTGATCTCAGACGTGCATCAGCAGAAACTAAGCAGAACATGGAATGGTAACTTCTGTAAACATCCATTGCCAGAAACGCTGGAAGAGGCTTGCCAGAGGCTGTTCTAACTGTGAAATGCAGCTTCCTTCCTTATGATATATTCCGTAACGTATGACTAATAGAGAGCAAAGTTTATCTCCTTCTTACTATTCTGCACATGTCTGCACATGAAAATACATTTTAACATGCTTAGTAGAATATTCTGATCCTTATTAGCACTTAATAAATAATGAAATATCTCACAAAGTTTCATTTATTTAGCCCTAGTAAAGAGCAGCATGTCATGGAAAATGCCTTATGATTTGCCATTTTGGATTCCGAATGTTAGAAATCAGAAATCTAAAAGTTACTGGTCTGTGTAAAAGGCAAGATACAGTGCTATCATTCAAAGGGATGTCTGGGAAAGAAGCCGCTGTCATTAATATGAGCCCTTCAGTTGTAGATTCTCTGAGCAAACACAATTGGGTAGTCAATAATGATTGAAGATATACCATATGAGGATGATAGGAAATTAAGCTGGACATTTATGGTTTCCTAATATAGCCTTGTTTGGGAATCATCTTTCTGGAATTATAATAGGACGAAAAACAGATAAACAAATGTCTGTAACACCTATAAAAGTCTTCAGCAGCTAGGGGCCAATTGGCCCTCCAATCAACTGTGCTGAAGATACAAGTGCTGCTGGCTGGATATAGCCTGTGAGAACACGTGGCCAAGGAAGAAGATGGACACTCCTTCATTGGCTGAGAGAGGCATGGAAGCCCAGCTCCGTGAAGCCATGCATCTCTCTCAGCCAAGGAAGAAGACAGACACACTTTCCTTGGCTGAAAGAGGCATATGGTTCTGAGCAGCCAGTCCTCCCACTACTTTGGCTCCCAGGGAAGGGGCTGTTTGCCAAGTCCTGTTGGGAAGGAAGGCAGGCAGGAAGGAAGGAGGAGCTTGGCAGTGGAGCTGTCTGCCTCCCTCACAGGTTCATTTGACCTGGGGATCAAAATTTGGCATTTGGCATTTTCTCAATTTTTTGCCATCCATTTGGGAAAGTATACCCCGTGGAAGTGGGGACCTACTGTGTTAAGAACAATGCTAGAGATGCTTACCTACATTTGATGTCTTATCGTTATTATTTTATTACATAGTTTAGTTTTACTAGTCAGAGCTGATCGACTGTCAGTTAACAGAAATATGTCACTAAATCCTCTGTTGAGCCAAAAATATCATTATGTACTTGGCAACTTACCCTTTTTTAATGGTATGATGGATTCATCTAAAAGTAGAGGTAATAGAGAGGGATTCTTGCTTTCTGATCCTGCAGTGTTCGGACTGCACAAAGTTTACATTCATTATTTAAGAGAGGTGGACCTGCCTTGCAACATTGCCTTTCCCAATTGCATTGATTGCTTATAATTATGTGAACAAGCCTCATATGTATATGTTCTCTCCTTTTTTTTTACGGCCATGAGAGGGATATTTATAACAAACCACAGTTAGTATTATGTTTGAACATTAGGAAAATTTGGTTAATCTTATCGCTTCACTTAATGAAGCAAACTTCAAAACTTGATTTATAAATCTTGCTTCTTTCATAAGAGTAACTCTCTGCTGGATCAAACCAAAAGTCTAGCAAATCCATTGTTCTGTTCCCACAGTGGACCACCAGATAGTATGGGGGCCCACAATTAGGGTACGTTCAGTAGCAGTCTTCCACTAATGTTCTCCAGCAATTTGTACTAAAAGACATAATACTGCCTCTGGTACTGTAAGCCATGTATCCACTACAATCAATCAGTCTCTGATCATTCAAGCCCCATCAATAGCATATATGTGATACTAGGATTGTTTCCCTTTTACTGTTCATTCCTTTTCATTGCTTATTTAAAACAACATTTGCCATTCTAGTGCTTTTCCCCCAGTTTGGAGAATTCCTTTTGGAAATCTTAGCTATTCCTTTTTATTTTTTACTTCTCTGAATAATTTTGCTATCTTTGGCAAACTCGGCAATCTGACTACTCACTCGGAACTGAACACGTTAAAAATACATTGGTCCAAATTTTTATTCCTTGAGGACCTCGGTGCTTACATTTCCCCATTTGCAAAAACTGTCCATTTATTTCTACTTTCTGATTCCTGTTGTTAACCAGCTAACAGATCTTTCAGAAGATCCCTTCTCTTTTTCTTTTATTGCTGTCTGTGCTTACAAGTCTTTGGCCAGGGACTTGGCCAAAAGATTTGTCCTTTACAGGCTTGATAGCCGTATCATTAATAATGCTTTCCATCAGTTTACATGGGTTAGATGTCAATCTGAGTGATGTGAAGCTTCCATGGGCACTCCCCCCATCTCCTATCAGATGCCCTAAAAAAATCATATTCCACATTCCAGTCCTCTGGTAAAGAGGCTTTTCTTAGGATCAAGTTGCAAGTCAGCAGTATTGTATTTGACTAGATTAAAAATTCACAGATGGATATCAAATTGTCCTGGCCATTCCTTTTCAGTTTGCCCATAAAGTCTGGATTTTATGGAAATTATGTTGCTGTCTAGATGTTGGAACAACTCTCATCATGCCTCACTATTGACTGTGCTGAATTAGGGCTGCTGGAACTGTAGATATATTGTACATACAGCATTCTCTGTAATACACTGGATAACTCCCAGTATGTATTCTACCTCCACATCTGTTATGTTCATGATTTACTGTTTTGGCAAAGGGAAGATTGCCTTCTCTAGCTTCCTTTTCCTGTTTCTAAACTTGAATGGGTACTTTACTGAGTTGCCAGACTGGATCCAGGGCAAGGCTCCTGTAAGTTTCGTTCAGTTCCTGTTTCAAGATGCACAGCAGTAATCCAGCAGTAATGCCACTTTCAGTGCTGTGCACAGTGACAGCAATAACTCTTCTATGCCTCTGTGTCCTGCTTTCCACTACAGAGGAAGTAGCTGTGTTGGAATGGGACAGTTGTTTTTGAAAGTTGGGATTTGGAAGGTGAGAGAGGAGAGGTACCTTGATCCTCCTTGATGGAGCTCTATAATACCTGATTCTGATCCAGTCTGGCAGACGTACAGGTATGTACCCACCCAACCTTAGAAACAGGCCAAGGAAGCCAGGGCAGTCAATTAAAATAGGAGGGCTCCTTTAAACACCAATGGTTGTCAATTTTAATATGATTATGTCAGAATAATTTACACACGAGATATATTATAGATGCAGTCTTGGGGAAAGGAGATTTAGAATGGTTAGAGATGACAGCAACAAAAATTGAGAGGAGATTAGAGAATATCTTTTTTTTTGGAACTTTGGTAAGAGAGAAATAGAAAAAATAGAAGACCTGTTTTTGAAGAATATATTAGAAATTTGGAAGAAAAATAAGGAAAAATTAATGCTGGCTATTTCACCATTAACCCCAATAGTGATGATGGAAAAATTTCCAAAGAATGAGAGAGATAAATTAGAGAAGGAATGAAAGAAGCAGAAAATATATAAGTTAAAAGATTGGATGAATATAATGACAAATAAAGATAAAATAAAAGAGATTGCAGGGTACTAAGATGTCATGGTTTAATTATACTCAGTTAGAGCGGTGGACAGGAATTGGAAAAGTAATAATAAAGATATTAGAGAATACACTAGATTTGAACAAATGATTAAGCAAAGAGATAGAATGGAGGAAAATGAATTATTGAAGGGTACCACAGGTGAAATATATGAAATATTGTCAATATATGAAGATGAAGATTAATATTTGGAAAAATATGGGAGGAAGAACTAGCACAAAAAATAGATATTCAAGAATGGGGAAAGATTTGGAATCAGCGTCATTTAAAAAATTTATCCGTAAGGATAAAAGAGAATTATTATAAATTGGTCTGGAGATGGTAGCTAACACCAGTAAGGTTGAACCATATAGATAAGAAAGGGGTTGGAGGGGTTGCCAAGAGATTGGCACATATATTCATATTCATATGTGGTGGAATTGTGAAGGTGTACAGAAATTTTGGCAAATTGTTTTTAAAGAGATAAAAGAGATAACAGGAATTGACTTACAAATATGTCCGACTATAGCATTATTATCTGTATTTGATAAAGTTAATTGTACCCAGGCAATGAAGGATTTAATACAAATTTGTTAACTGCAACAAGATTAATTAAATCAAGACAATGGAAAATGCAAGAAGATTTTCAAATAAAGGATTGGTATATAGAAATGTGGAAAATAGCGATTAATGATAAGCTAACATGTTGAATTAAGTCAAAAAAGGAATGATGAAAGGGAATGATTTTGAAGAAATATGGAAGATATGTGTGGAAAATGTCCTAATAAAAGAGCGAAGTGTCACACCTCCACAGGAAGAATTACAGTTTTGGAAAGTAGAGTAAGCTGAAAGATAATTGGCTCAGGGGATGCGTTTACACTTAGTGTTAGGGCTTACATTTAAGGTTTCATTTAAGATTATATTTAAGGTTAGTATTAATATGTTTAGTAATAGTATCAAATTTAGCAACAGCAATAGGTTAAATATAGTTTAAAGGATAGAGTTAAGAATGTAACAAATATATAAGCAATATGATATATATATGATATATAACATGTGGAATAAGTATATGATGATAAAGGATCTGGAAAGAAATAATGTAAGCTATTTCGTTGTAATGTTTTCTTTTTCTCTTTTATGGTACTCATGTGATGTTTTGTCACAGGGTAACAATGTTGCGGTGACCCCCAACCATAAAATTATTTATTTATTATTTACAGTGCCTCCCCCCGGGCAAAGGCCGCCTCACCGGCCAGGAACAGGGGAAGGGGTGGGCAGGGAGGGAAAGAGGAGCCACGCGTCTCCCCTGGAAAAAACTCCAAGATCCCCCCCCGGGGCTCTGTTTCTGCTTCGCTCTCACTTCCGCTGGGGGGACAGTGTGGGAAAAGTTTCCAGAGTGTCAACCCGGGCCGGGGGGAGAGGAATCCCAGCGTCTTTGTCTTTTGTACCGGGCGCAGCTCGCCCCTCCAGAAAAGCACCGCCTTGTGGCCCCCTGGCCCTTCCACAGCGCCCCCCTCCGTGGCGAGTGGGGCAGGGGCCATGGCGAGGAGGGGGCCTGCCCCCTGTGCTGCTGCCACCCCCGCAAGCTGGCTAGTCAGATGGGAGGTTCTCCCAGTAGCGGAGAAGGGGAGCGATTTCAGTTCCTTCTGAACAGGGGGCAGGAAGACGCGAGCACGTGGCTTGCGCTTGCGCACCACCACTCCGGGCCTTTTCCGTTACCTTATTGCGGAGGTGGGGGGTGCCGTTCACGCAAGCAGGTTCTTGTGCGAGGCGTTCTCTTCACTGCTCCTTTGTCCCACAGCTGGCTTCCTGGTCGCGTGACCGCCCCACCCCGCCCCTTCCTCCCCCAGGGCAGCGTACAGCTCCCAGGCTGCACTGTGGAAGGAAGGGGTGGGGCAGTCGCACAACCAGGAAGCCAGCTGCAGGACAAAGGAGCAGCGAAGAGAGGGCATCCCCCACCTCCGCGATAAGATAACGTGTGGAAAAGGCCCAGGAGTGGTGGTGTGTGAGCGCGAGCCATGCGCTCGCATCCTCCTGCCCCCTTTGGCGGGAGCACATGCAGCTGCACGCGCTCCCGCCAAAGGGGGCAGGAGGACGCGAGCGCGTGGCTCGCGCTTGTGCACCACCACCGAGGAGGGAATGGAGCCTAAGACCATTGGAAATACGTATTTTCCGATGGTCTTAGGCAACCCCTGTGAAAGGGTCATTCGACCCAAAGGGGTCGTGACCCACAGGTTGAGAACCACTGGGTTAGAGGAACAAATATCATCCATTACAGTAATAATTCCATGTGAAAAATGGAAAGATAAAAGATAGAAGAAGCATGTAAGAGGGTGGGGCAGAATTCAAGAGGGAGGGGGAGGGAATTTTATATATTGTAGTAAGAGAATATTTGTAAAAAAGGTGAAAGGAAAGAATATATGCTGATGTACATTTTGACATATTTATTTTATTCTTTAATAAAAACTATATTAAAAAAATAAAAACCAGTGATTGTCTGAGACTCAGTTACTAGGTTGCATCACATTCATGTGAGTGGAAACCTGGGTCAGTTGAACCTTCTGGGAATAGTGGTTATTGTTAGACAAGTGGACAGGGAATGAGGATTAAGCAAAAACGATGTACTTAGCAACTGTTTGGAAATCTAAGAATCTGAGTCCCTATGAGCCTGGCTGGAAAACCGTCATCGTCGTCTTCTCCTTCTCCTTCTTCTCCTTCTTTTTCTTCTCCTTCTTCTCCTTCTTTTTCTTCTTCTTCTTCTTCTTTAAACTAAAAACAGAATTGTTAAATTGGAGTGGTGTCTACTACACCTAAAATTTACTTTTTTAGCTTCATATAAAGATATAAAACTCACACATCTCAAAGCCTACACTTTGTTTATGATCAAATTTTTCCTCTACTTAGGTATGCATTGTGGTCTTTCTCAACAGATATTGAAGTTTTTATATCTACTTTGTGAACTTGGATTTAGTCTAGAAGGATAGTTACTTGAGTTTGCTGCAACAGCTCAAGTTGCCTCTGGTGGAAGGGACCTTGGAAGAACTGGATGTTTCTACAGTATTTTCTCCTGAGAGATTTAGTTTCTGAGCTGGATGCAGTTTCTGAGCTTGAGCAGATGATTATTAAATGATAAATTAGTGAATTAAATAAACTGGTAGCTCTTACCTTTTCCTTACCCAGCTTAACTCACCTGTATAAATACCTTGAAAGCGCAAATCCTTTCTGATCATTGAAGCTAAGCAGAGTCAGTCCTGGTTAGTCGTTGGATGGGAGACTACCAAGGAATATCAGGTGCTGTAGGTTATATTCAGATTAAGGCATGGCAAACTATATCTGAGTAACTGAGAAAACTGTATGAAATTCATTAGGCCAACGAAAGTTGACAGGCAACTTGAAACCACATACACCCTTTCACACACTGTTTAATGTATTATCTTGATATTTTGTGCATGAAACTGAGATATTTCATTGGCTGGAACCCCTTCACACTATTGTAATTTTAAAAACTAGGAACATGTAGTTAAGGTTGTCAGAGTTTAGATTTATATGTAATGCCAAAATGTGGAATATGTGACTGATTTTGAGGCTCATGCATATAACCAAGAAATATAGTTGATTACTGCAACTGAGAGCCACCATAGTGTGGTCAAGATACTTGTATTTACTTTATGCTGTAGATAAGCAGGTCTGAACAGATAGAACCACAGAGCAAACACATGTATTGAGTAGAACATGTTCCTAGTTCAACCACATTGATGAGTTGGGATTATTGTGAAGTCCAAGGGGCTCCAAGAAATGTGTCGTGGTAGACTGTAAATCTTCTGCAAGAGATTAGACCAGCATCTCCCCCTCACAAAATGGTGTCCTTGAGATAATTTTATACTCATCAGCCTGTATGGCCTGTGGTGAGGGACATACCCTATCTCAGAGCTTCCCAAACATTTCATGTTGGTGACACACTTTTTAGACATGCATCATTTTGCGACACAGTAATTGAGTTTTACCAGCAACCCAGAGGTTAAACTAACCCCTTATAAGAGATACAGACACATACATAAATTGTAATAACAAAATGTGTGGGGACAAAACATATCTCATGAAAACCTCTCATATATTTTTAAAAATATATGATTTATAAATAACAACATACATTTCCAAGATAGTAGGCGACACACCTGCACACTTCAGGTGACACACTTAACGTCTTGCGGCACACCATTTGGAAAGTCATGCCTTATGTGATTTTTATTTTTATTTTATTTTTATTTTATTTTTTTGGCCTATATGATGAGGGATTGTGGGAATTGTTGGAAAACATCTGGGATATCAGCGTAGGGAAGGCTGTACTAGATCCTGAAGTCTATTAGAAGCGTTTTGCAATTCCCCAAGTATTCTAAGAAGCTAATTCTTTAATTCTTTGACTTCTAGTTTGGTGATATTTAGCTGCGTCTGTGAGAATGTTACTACTTTCAGATGCATTTTTTTTAGGTTCCTGAGACAGTAGAAGTTTTCATTGTTTTTCTTCTTTTGCCTTTCTTTTGCAATCTGCATTGTACTATAACTGTTCTTCATGTTGCTTCCTTTACCATGTTTCCTTCCCTTGTAATTGTTTCAGTGGTAGATGCTGATAAGCTCATTTATCACAGAGACCATTATTAATGAATGCTGTGTTTCTTCATTATGTTGCCATGGTAGCTTTGGGTAGAAGAGTGATCTGCTTCCAGGTGGAAATCTTTATTTACCTCTGGTATTGTGATGTGGGCATTTCACTAACACACACATCCACACACACACACCCTTGTATATGATGAGGATGGGCTTTTTTTTCAAAGTTTACTTACTTAATTATTGTTTGTTTTTAAGGCCATCATATTCTTTACGCTATGATGCTTAAGAGGTGTGTTGTGGATACAGTCATAATACGTCTGGTACTTTTACTTCTTTTTTGTCCTTGGGTCTGTTGTGTTGCTCTGAGACTGTTTCGCTTTATGGCAACAACAATAAGGTACATTCCACAAATTATTCCTTTCTTTTTCTTTTAAAAATGCTTCTTGGTCTTGTTTCTCACTGTATAATACATTATCCTACGTTCTGTGCTTTGCCCATCATTCCACCTAAGTGGAGGAGAAAATAGGATCTTGTAAATACTCCTTTTTAATTGATTTCCTTGTTTACCCAATAAATAGTAATAAACAGTGCTAAGAATATGTGAAGGACTTTAGAGCATTCTGGGCACTTCTCACATAATGGCCTCAGTAAGAACAAAGTGTAGAGGAGAAGGGAAGATCCAGAGGATGGAGTGCTCTGATGTCAGAGCCTCTAGCATTTCCAAAACCCTGCTGTGCTGTTTCCAGTGGGATGGAAATAACAGCTGAGTTATGTGTTGCTACCCTTACCCACTCCACCTCTGCAGTGTTGTTAAAAATACTTTCCCATAATGTCTTCTCAAAAATGTCTTCCCATAGTGGGAGCAAATTCATTTAGACCAATCCCATAAATAGTCTGAATCACTCTGTTTGTTGGCAACATGGTTAGAGGCCAAAGATCCAGTGGATTTGAGCTTTCCCCCACTTCCTATCTATCGCCAGTTTTCTCCATGGCTCTCCATCAGTTTATGGCACGGGTGGGAAAGAACCAGTGGAAACTTCTGTGGTGGCTGGGAGAAGCCAAGAGGGAGTAATCAACATCAGACCTTCCCTTCTGAAGTGAAAGATTCATCACAGATCCTGGAGGGGGGTTTCCATTCCTTCCTGTGAGCCTGGGATGCTCTTCCAAGGCCTCGTGATTACACTGGAGTCCTCAAAGCAACACCATAAGGTCACCTAGGAAACGCTCAGCTGAAATGAGATTTGAACTAGGAATTATGGTACTCTCTGACCAGCATCATTAGTTAGCATGTTAGTGGATTCTTTCATAAATAAGAGGAGGGAGGTCTACACCTCTTTTTATTTTCTGTTGATCCTGTGTTTTTTTAAATTGGAGTCCCTGCCTCCCAGTTTTAGCACCTTTAGCATTAAAAGTTTGAGTGTACACAGTTGCCCCCTTTAATAATAGAGCTTCATATTCCTGATCTTTTTTGCCCTTGTCTCTGCTGTTAACTCTCCCCATATTGCTGATCCAACTGTAAGACTGAACTAGTCAAATGGAGAACATGTCATTGCTGGCAAAAGCAAAGATCCCATGTTCCCAAGTTACCCAGTAGTAACATAACTTAAAAGAAGCAACAGTATAATTGCATCACACTGAGAGTTTTTCCGCTTTTCTTCTGCTTTAATAGCTCCTGCTTACAAGAGTGGGGAAATTCTAAGATACTCTCATTTACTATAATGGACATGTGTCAAACACAAGGCCTGCAGGCCAAATCCAGCCCACCAGGCCTTTTCTGTGGCCCTTGCACCTCTCCTGCAGCTGCGGCACTCCCCCGCCTGGCGAGCCTGGTCCCCATATTGGGGGCTTCTGGCTGCTAGTATTCTGAAGAGGGGCTCAGCAGCCAGCACCTGTCATCTGCTTCTACTTCTGACTACTCCTCTGTCAAAGTCTTGCTGTCAGGCAATTATTTAACATGATAAAAGAGTAGATACATTTATATAGTCTTACAGATACAGCCGGCCTTTTGAGGGCAGTCATAATGCTGATGCAGCCCAAGATGATATGAGTTTGACACCCCTGCTATAATGTAATGCATGTTTGTTGATTTTGCTCAGTTCTAGTTGAAGGCTGCCCAGTGAGTTTGTGGCGGAGCTAAGAAAGGGTACCTGTGGGTGTCCAATTTTATAATTTTGTTTAGAATCATGGTTGATGTAACCACCATGCCCTTCCTGTGAGTCTAGTAAAGTAAACCACTACTAGGGACAGAACACAGAGCTAAAAGATCCTTGGCCTTATCCAGAACAGTGCTGCTTTGATCAGAAATTGGATTAAGTGTCTAGTTTTCCATTGATACACCACATGGCACATTTTTATGCTGAGTTAAATGTTGTGGCTATTTTATGCTATCTTGCAGAGCATTCTGTATTTGAAATCAAACAGATCACTTTATGTTCTGGATGACAGCTGTAGCTGCTCTAAATTATGAATAATAATGATGGTGATATTAGAAAAAGAGGTGCTGAACATTTGTTATGGTTTCAATATTTTCACATTAAGGAATTGTCTGCAGTATTTTAAAAAGTTGGGGGTGTGAAGATATGGAAAATTAATGTATAAACAGGAAGGAAATATAGGATTAATGTATTCCAAATTATGGCTGAAAATGGAGTTTGAACAGTTCAACATAAGTCAGTCATTTGAATTTACAAGTATAAGAACAAATTCAGATATCACTTTCATAACCACGTATGGAGTATTCTACATCAGCCAAAAGCCATAGTAAGTGTAAAAATTATTAGATTATAAGCAAATAGCCAGTTATTGTGTTTTCCTTTAAAGAATGCATTTGTGAAATCACCAATCATTTTAAGTTCTGAGTTGTATTTAGCCTATATTTGGTAGCAGATACAGTAAATCAAATAATCAAAATTTTGGATCTTTATCACCTGAATGTGATTCTAATTAGATGCAAACTTTTGGTAGAACCAAATCAAAAAGCAGTGAGCCAATATGCAGATCCCCCAATTGTCCAGCTAGAAATTCTGCCTGTCTCCTTTCAAGAACCCCAGCTGATATAGCTGAGATCTTAAAATGTTATTCTCAAGATCAATAGCTTATTACTAAAAGAGAGGGCAGTATGAGGATTAATAGACCTAGTGATAGCTAGTAAGATTTAAAAAATATATGATGTGCTAATACCATGAAGAATGGTAGCAAGTTGAATTTTTATTAAGAAAATTGGCCTTTTTGTACACAAGGTGAGTGACAATGTTAAGAATTTAGTAGGCTCATAGAATTATTCACTGACACAGTTTTCAAAGCACCTGTGTTCTCTTTATAATACTGATGGCAGTAATCAAGGTCATTTCATAGATCCAGTTACTGAGAATAGTATTGTAGCCTCATACTTCTGAACTGGGAGCTCAGATTGTTGTTTTTGAAAGGATTACACAAATTCCTGGGAGGCAGCTTTGTTGAGACCTTCTAGCTGTAGTAGTGGACCCTCCATGTTCAAAGGTAGTATAAATCTGAATACTGGGAAACCATCTGACTAGGTCTGATGCTGGAGGACTTGGAATTAGAGCTAGAATGTACAGAAAGTAAATAAACATCTAGATCTCTGGGTGAAATGCAGATCTGCAAGCATATTTAGGGCACTTCCCCCCCTCTGCTTGCTGCTGCCAGTTAGGTTGCTACATAATACTTGCAGGGAACAAGCATGAATTATGTGTGTGTGAGGGAGGGAAACAGATAGGATTTGTTAGCTTTGTCCTGGTGTGTGTGTGTGTGTGTGTGTGTCTGTGTATTTGCCTTCAAGTCACCTGTTGACTTATGGCAAACCCATGAATTCCATAGGGTTTTCTTAGCGTGGAATACTCAGAGGTGGTTCTGATCGCCAATTCCTGAGTTGAGCATGTGGTTAAGAACAACATTTGCTTAGCATATTTCCATCAATCTTAGCCTCTGTGTTGTAGTTCTGCCAGCCTAGTAAGTGGAGCTCAGAGTTCTAGCAAACAACAACATGAACCTGCGTACCAGAATTCCATCTAAATGTGTACTGGACTGCTGGTCTTGGGAAGGAGTTGGGGCTGGGGTTATTTAAAGTGCAGGAGGAAGAGATTTTATCTCCTGCCCTATACCACATGATCTCAAGGCAGTGCACAGGTAAAATCAATTAAACAATATAAAACAGCTTAAAATTGAAAACAAAGTTAGTTTGTTTATTTATTTATTTATTATATTTGTATTTTATTGTATTTAAACAATCTGAAGGCATGATCAGGCGATTTAACAAATTAAAACAGGCTAACAAGATTACAATAGTTTAAAACCACATGCATGCATGTTTTGGAATAAATCACTTGGTCCCAAAGGCTTTATGAAGTAGCCATGTTTCAGCTTGGTGCCAGAATGAAACCAGTGTTGGGGCCAATCAGGACTCCAATGGAAGGACATTCCACAACCAGGGTGCCACATCTTTCTTTCTCATCACACAGTATGGCACGTGAGAGAGAGATGTTGAACTGATGTCTTGTTTGTAGCATTATTATCACATTGTCCCTGCTTCCACATGGTGAAGCACTCCCACCTCCATTGTATCCAAGGTGGTACAATTGCATGAGAAGCTGTTAGTACCATGAGAAGTTACATTGTATCATTAACTGAATAGCTGAATTGGTAACCACACTGTATTGTGCAGTAAATATGTTCTGTGATTATTTGATGTTGGACTTGTTTAATGACAATCATGCATTTGTGAATTTGTACATTACTATGTGCACCTACCAAGGAAAAAATAGACAGGTGATAAGATCTACATGCAGAGGCATTTCAGTGAATTATTGGAGCAACTGTGAGTTGTGCATGTCTGCATTTGAGCTACAACAGTGGTTTTTGGTCTCATAAAGACTCAGTTCCTGAATCTAAAGGGCAATGGGACAATTCCAAGAGAGATATTTTTTTGTGCTATGATTTGTCTTAACACTCTTGTAGGATCATAATCAGCCAGATATTTCCCTTAATGCTGACAGTCAAATTACCTGGAAGACACTTCTGTTTTCTTAGCTGGGAACTCAGATATTTCACATTGTTCAAGCTACCTCTGGCAGGTGATTCTTCACTTTAATGCGCACACTTTAAGCTACAAAACTGTTGGTTTTTTTGTGGCCAATAAAAATCTTCTCAGCGCAAGGTAAGTCTTTTAAATGTCACCTGTTAATGTCCTAGAATGTCATGTAATTGTGACAGAATGCTGGTTAAACCGTCATGCTATGGGAGCGGCTGCTTTTTTTCTCAGTTTCTGCCTCTTCTTTTTGTGCAGATTTGCCCCAAAACATTCTTGGTATCCAAATCTGTAGAATATGGTTCCACAAAACACTACCACCACATTTCAAATATGTTTATTCTCTTGTCAGCTTTCTTCACTTTGCCGTCCAACTTTCACATACATGCATAGAATTTGAAGATATTATGGCCTTGATGTTTCTGACTTTGGTTATGTAATCCAGTATCTCTGGATGAGAATCTTATCTAGTTCCTTTGCAGTGTCTTTGGTACTAATTTTTCATGGATACCAAGTTAATATCAATCAGCAAGCCAGTTACCTCACCCCTAGCTCCATATCATTTATGAAGGAATTCAAAAGTATGGGTCCTGGTGGAACAATCAGATTCTTACATCTATCTCATGTAAGAATTTCCTAATCTCCTTTTTCTTCAGCAAAGCGTTCCAAGACTTTTTGGTTAGCTCCTTCCAGTGAACAGTAAGCAAGATCCAGTCCCAGAGTTTTCCAGTAAGAGGGGCCACCTTTCCTTTCCCTGATAGCAGCAGCTCCAGGAAATCAGCTGGTTTTGCTTCTTTTATTAAAAAAAAAAGATTATTTTCATTTTATTTGTTTTTTTTTCTTTCTAGCATTGCCTCTGCCCCACTTATTTATCCTTAATCTTTATGACTGGGGATGTTATTCATGAGATAGGCAACAGTAGTCTGTCATGGACATCCACCCACTCATCCATCCTGCACATTTTCCCTCGAAGGCTGCTTTTGGTTTGGCCATTCCAACTGAGTAGGCAGATTTTTTTTTTCAGCCACTTGACCAGACTTTGCTCAGGCTTCAAGCTGTTCCTACCTGGAAGGAAACAGAGCTGATAGACTCACATGGTTTCTGTTTTGGATGTAAAACATGTTGCTTTTAGTGCCTTTCCCTAACATTCCTTGCTATTATTTTTTTTAAAAAAAATAAGTTACTGTTTAGTAAATTTTTCTCCTGAAACTCTTGTATATGACATGTTGGAGGGATCTAGTTGTCAGCTGCCTGGCACACATTTCTGTAGACGTTCTAGCAGTAGTTGTGATTCAGTTCTGCAACAATTATAACCTTAAAGATTGTCCTGAGTGACACCCCAAGTATTCCTGACATATTCGTGCACTTAAAAATAATGTGTTTTTATTTTTTCTTCTTTTTTTTTTAGCCATCTGCATTTTTATTTTCTGAGCTGTGCTTGTTTTATAACTGTTCTTACACGCATCTTGTTTTCCTCTTGATCCTCAGATGAGTATAGAATCAAACCTGTGGAAGAAGTCAAATACATGAAAAATGGAGGGGAGGATGATCAGAAAATTGCTACCAGAAACCAGGAAAACTTGGTAAGGGATGAATGCTATTACTAATTTAAGAACTTGGACGCTGTTTTGTGTCTGTAATGAAATATAAAGTATGTAGAGCACTTAGTGCACTGGAGAAGAGCTGTCTTGAAAATGCCACAGCTATTTATAGCTCAGAGGGAAAGTGCAAAATGCTACCTTCTCTGCTTGTCTTTATGAATTATACCACCCTTGGTACTGTGAAGTGTGCTCCAGTAGAATGGGCATTTGTATTCAGCCCCTTTGCAAGTGGTAACGCTGCTTGGCTCATGATGAATGTGTTTGTGCTCAAAGGAGCTGTTAGCAACATAGGAATTTACTGCCCTTTGAGAAGGAAACTACCTACTTTTAAGTAGATGTCTGTCATTATTTACTCTCTGAGCTCCCACACTGAATTTAAAAGAGTGCAAAGTCAGATACTTAAAGATGTATGTTACGTGTACAATAGAGAATTGTAGGAATCAATGTTTTAGTAATTTGAAATAAAAAATTAATTTACAGTTTTGATTTTTACAACTCGAGTTGTCCTGTTATTTTATCCTCAGCTGCATACTGCCAGGGTTCTGGCTGTTCCACAGCTTTCTGTAAGATCAGGGAAAAAATGCAAAATTAAGCTTCGTATGAATCATGAATTCAGTTTTAAAAAAGTTTCTAGTCATTATAGCTACAAAGATAACTAGAAAGTATATGGGTCATGTTTTCTGAAATCCTGAGAACTAAAACTTGAATTTAGAGATTTTTACAAATTTAGCATATACAAATGACAGAATTCAGATTTCCATAGTACAGGAGCTCTCCCGTAACCACGTAACCAACAAATGCAATTTCAGTTACCCGTGGTGAGGTACGCTCTGAAAATATGTACTTTGAATTTAATAGAAATAAAATACAATTCAAGCTGCTAAAGTGAAAGACAGTGTGGTACATATAGTACAAGTTCATACAGTATTACATGGAAAATAGCAAGGAATATAAAATTCTGTCTTTCATTTACTCATGATCTCTAACACTACCCGGTCTCTTAGCAGGGCTCTTGGCTACTATTTGTGATCTGATAGCACTAGTGTCCTTCTGCAAAATTTTTGTGTTTGCACACAATAAAAGTGCTTGTCTGTATCCAGTACAATCCCTGGTAAAACTCTTCTACTTGAGTCCCTCTGTTGTTTGTAATGGTCCCAAAGTACAAGAATAGTCATGGCAATCCTGATAAGCCTAAGAGAATTCATGAAGTTCTCCCTTTAAGTGAGAAGGTAAATATTCTTAACTTAATCAGGAAAGAAAACAAAATACGCACTGAAGTTGCTAAGATGTATGGTAAGAATGAATTTTTCATCCATGAAATAATTAAGAAGAAAAAAGAAATCTGCCCTCGATTTGCTATTGCCCCTGAAACTGCAACAGTTACCTCCACAGTGTATGATGGGTACTTAATTAAAAGGAGAAAAGCATTAAATTTGTGGCTGGAAAACATGAACAGAAAATGAATCACCATTAAAATCAATGTCCTGCTCAATATAGAGTTGAGACTATATGAAGATATCAGCAGTTCATCCCTTCAAACCAGTGCTGCCAGGCCTTTTACTGCAAGTGAAGAATTTAAAAGAATCATGCACGTAGCAAGACAACTTGACAAAGAAGGATTTGCTGACCTGCTGGTTCAGGAAGTGGAGAAACTTATTGATAACCATGAAGAAGTGTTACCCAACAAAGAACTGGAAGAAGAAAAAATGGAAGCAGAACCAGCCGTATAGACCTTAGAGAAATTAAAGTGTTTCAGATTGCACAGACATTAAATGACAAAATTATAGAATACAATCCTTAGATGGAACACAGCATTAAAGTCACTAGTATGATCACTGAAGGATTAAAACCTCTGTAGCAATACTTTGATGAGTTAAAAAGAGACAAAATGTTCCTGCATGGCAGGGGATTGGACTGGATGGTCCCTGTAGTCTCTTCCAACTCTGTGATTCTGTGATTCTGTAATGTTGTTGCAGAAGGTTCCATTTAAAAAAAAAATCCCTTCAGAGGATCCCCAGCCATCGATATTGCCTGCTCTTGGGATGGAGATCCAACTGCCGACATCCTCCTGGTACTATAATCCAGGATCGCCTTCTGATGATCCTGCTTCTGATGGTGCATAACACTATGACACCGAGACACTAGTCTTAGGTTACTGTTGAGATTCTACATATTGAAATGTTTTGGCTTTAGTCCATATGTTGTTAATTTTTATGTTTTTCATAGTTGTGTACTACCTTTGGACTGCAAATAATGGCTGCAAAGCTTTTTTTTTATTGGTTGCTTAAGTTTTGTCAAGTTTTATAAAGTTTCAGAGCCTCCTCTTCGAGCTGCATATTTATCTTGATACCTATGTCATTCATCTGCTTGAAAACAATAGTGTTAATATTACAGTGCACCCTCCATATATGTGGAGATTCTGTTCTGGAAACCATTATATAAAAAACTCAAATGCTCTGTCCCGTTATTGTCAATGAATGCAATGTACACACACCCATGCTGATGTCGGCACACACCTGCTGCATCCATTGATGAAAATTGGACACGAGGCTTCGAACGACCTCATATTCATGTACGTGGAGGTCGTGCCAGCAGAGGATGCACTGTGTCTGCGTGTTTTGCTATCCATAGTAAATCCCAGAGTGTATCCCCTGTGATTATGGGAGAGCTACTGTGAATGATTTAGACCGGTTTGGCACAAAACTTCTTTTTGACTTTGATTAAAAGTAGTTCTGTATATACTTTCAGCATTCTTTTTCCATGGTAATATCACCCAGGGTGTATCTGCATTACATATTTATATTTAGGGCTGCCAGTGTGCAATAGTTGCGGCCTGCTGTAGTTCCTTCTTCTGCATAACCATTCAAGGTACAAGAGCTCTCTTCAGTTTCCATTTTGGTAACCCTGTTGGTTTTGTGTCAGCCTGTCATAACTGTCTCAAAGAATCCTGGGAACTGTAGTTGCTAAAGGTGCTTAGAATTTTCCATCAGAGAAATCCCTAATGCCACACACAGAGTTACAGTTCCCAGGATCCTGGGTTTAAACTGTTGAACCAGTTTAAGTCTCTGATGTGGGTATGCCCATAGTATTTCAAGAAGGATCTTAAGTCAGAAGAATTCCTGGCTGAACATTAAGGGAAGCTTGCCTGAAAGAATGATCCCACCCCAGTACAGTGTATCCTGACATGTAGATGGAAGAGAGGTGGAAATGGCTGAATGAAACGAAGAAAGATTCCCCCCTCCCCGCACCTCTCCCTTTCTCTTTCCCTCCCTTCATTCTATGCTGTTCTGGCTAAGGACAAGGATGTTTTGGAGAGATGGGATGATGAGGATGGCTTGTAGTATAAAAAGGCAGAAAGACAGGTATGTTTCTTAGTCCAGGTGAGGAGACAAGAGGTGGACTGGAAGATATACCGCTAATCTTAAGAAGGTCCTTCCAATCCCTCAGGATTTTGTGTCCAAGCTAAGCTTGGAAGAACTCCTGTTCTTACCTTTGTCAGGTAAAGAACATCCAGCCCCTTAAAACAGTTACAAAATACTATTTGAAGAAGTGCTTTTCAAGTTTTCTGCCTTCAGGAAACCATTTTGCCTTGTCTGTCACGGTACTCTTGCGTTTATTGCAGAGAATCATGAGATATGTTCCCTCTTGTGTACACAGGTCATGCCAGCAGCACTTCAAAATAGCATCTTACAAGTAACAGTGCTGCCTATAATACATTATTTTGAGGTAAAGTAAATGATGAGGGTGTAATTGTTGTGTTCTTTTAAAGGAAACACAACGACTGGTTATCATTACTTTTTGAATGTAATCAGTAACGTTTACTCATCACTCCGAAAACATTGTTTTTAGAAGGTGTTTTGGAGGAATTTGGTCCATTTTTGTATTTTTCAGCATGTTTTTTTTAAATAAGCAGTAATGTGTCACCAAAACATTTGTCTTTCCATAGTAGCAACTAATGAGTTTTGTGCAGCAAACAATTAAAAAGAACAAGCAGTGAATTACTTTTTTAAAAAATAGCATTCCAAGCTCGGAATGAACCCAGTAACCTGTTTGCTGGCTTTGCAGTTGTCCTGTGTTAATCAAAGTGTGTGATATTGAATGCACTTAATGGTACCCTATGGCAGGAAGTTTGGTTGTGATAACTTATATTTCAGGAAAGCTTGACCACATTTAGTAAACTTTGTATTGAGGAGCTTTTAGGGAGGGGAACTTTTGATGAGTAGCCCCAGGAAGAGAGTAGTTTCAATTCACCTTTTCAGGTTTCTCTTTGCCAGCCAAAAAGGAGCGGAAAAAATGTACTCATTTGTCCTCTGGGAGTCTGAGCTAATTTGTGATTTCCAGGGAAAAAAAGTAGATTGTGTTCTGTTATATTAGAACATGGCAAATGTTAAGGTCAATCAGATTTTTTTAAAAAAGTAAGAACCTGGGGACACAGTTAAAACTGTTCTTCTTTTAGCCTCCTAACTATCATCCTCAAATAAATCAGAACAGTTCTGTAGCTCTAAGTCATGCAATGAATTTATTGTTTGAAAACCTTGAGAAACCGATTGTGGTTTACTGTTTTTACCTTAGGCGATTCTTTGTGTGACGGCCGCACATTAATAATCATCTGATGTTTTGTTGTTGGATATGTTATTGTTTAATAATACTGCTGGCTATATCTATTGGGCAGCAAATTTGTTAATCTGAATCAGGGATGAGTGAAGTGAGGGTGACTGTTGACAGCCCCACAGCCATTTTTGTTGTCCCCACTGCCTCTAGGGTTAAAAAAGAATCCCCAAATGTCCTCTCAGAGGCATTTCTAGCACCTTTGGGGGGCCCTAGGGCCTATATATGTCCAGGAGAGACCTTTTTCAAAAGAGGAAGTGATCAGGAAGTGACTTCTGCTTACTTCCTGCTGTCAAAAAGACATTTCGTGGGCCTAAAGTGGCCTAGAAAGGCCTCAAAACAAGGTGGGAATGCTTCCATGTCTCTTAGAGCGCATTTGGGGGCAAAAACATTTTGATTTTTTGGGGGGTGGGAGCATGTGCAGTGGGGGGTGCAGCCCTGCAACATCTCTTGCGGGTTTAATGTAATCCCCTAACCTTCCACAGTTGTCCATCCCAATCTAAATGCACTGTTGGACTTGTATTTTTTTTTGGTAGGTGTTCTCTTCAAAAGGTGTACCCAGTTGGAGAAGTAAATCGCTATAACAGTATGATGTGTTAGGAGATTCATGTTTTTAATAAGAAAGTATGTCAGGCAAATTCTGTGCTAGGGATTATTAGGAAAGAAGTGACAATAAAATTGCCAGTTTCGCTTTTGTGTATACTTAAGAGGACAGCCACATTTGGAATGGTGTGTAGTAGTCTGGTCATCCTATCCGGAACATCTGCAGAAACTGGTTATCAAATGCACACAAGAACTTGAGGAAAGGCTACAATTTCTGGGACATTTTAATGCAGGAAAACAATGACTGTGGAGGGAGACTATAGAGATTTATAAATTTATGTATATTTTGGTGGAAATGAATAGAGATGAGCTTTCCTGTCTTTTCCATAACAGTAAAATTCGAGTTCATGGGAATTAATTCACAATTGAGTTTAGATCAAAGGTGTTTATGCTGTGCATTGTCAAAATTTGGATAGTAAAACATCTTTGTTTTCATCCTAAAACAGGGCATACAGGTAGAAAAAAAAATTATTTCCTTTTCATTTGGGGGCAGATGTTGCTTTTTAGAGCATATTAGTGTATATACCCAGCGTTGCCCAGGATTTTATTTTCTCATATGTAATAGTTGTTAGAATGATTTGAGATCCTGTGTCTCTAATTTCTCAAACTGTCTTGTCCAGTACCTGTAACGTTTCCCGATATTCCCCAATCCAGTCTGTATTCAGAGTTAGTAACATACACAGGTTGGGTTCCTGAGGGAATATACTACCCTCCTCCTTGCTGCTAGACCTCATCTCCATAGCAACCAGCCTATTCAACACAGTCATACTTGACTGAGGCCAAACACTTCTCTGTCTGAGAATTCAAACGGCCCCTCCCTAAACTGTAAACTCCAGGATTCCACAGAACTTCCTAGGCAGCCAATCATGAAGTCTTCACCTGACACAGACAAACAAACTTTGACTTTTATATATTAGATTTACTGTTTCTTATATAACAGTAGTGTGAGCTTTTGCTTTTGACTTGTGGCTACTGCTGTTCTTTCCTTATAGCTGAGATACCCAGTAGCCCATAAATGCTCTCACCACTGGCAAGCACTTTTCCTCCACTAGAAGGAACATGAAATCAAGAAAGCTTGGCCTTTTTTCAAGCCTAGAGAAGCATGAGGGCTATTTTGGATGACATACTGCTTTAAGGCATGCAAGGAGATGGTGGGCACTTTCCTTGATGCTGCCTTGGCCCTTAGAGACATGCCAGAAGGCTTCTTCTTCTTCGAGCATCTGAGACTTAGCATGACGGAAGCAAATTCTTATCCTTCTCCTTAAATATTCTTTCTCCGCCCTGCCATATACACACAGTTGTATTTCATGGGTGTAGCAGGGTGTGTGAGGACAGATTTGTTCCTCAAATACAAATCCCGACCCCTAAATTTTCCTTCAGTCCTGAATCTTCTAGCATTCCAGAGAGTGAAACACTGAGAATCATTAGCACCTAAAATGCCTGTATTTACTGGTTTGACATTCCTCTGGTAATTTTTCCTTCCTATTTACTTTGGATGCAAAGACTGTATTTCTAAATGCTTAGCTGAAAGTTTGAATTACTGCTATGCTAGAAATTTGGGCACTGAAGGAAAACTTCGTTAGGGGATGAAGAATCCTTTTTCTGATGGGTATTGCCTTCATTTTGCTCCCACTATAGCTATACCCTTTTTGTGTTTCTCCTCTGGTTGGAACGGAGTGAAGGTCATGGCAAGAAAAATTTTGCCTGACTAGATAAATAACTTCTGGAAGGAGCTAGCAGAACTCTAGCTGCAGATGTCTCTTTCTCTTCTTTTAACTTACGAGTACAAGATTGGTGTAAATAAGGTATTCTTCTGGTTATAAATTTATCTTCACTTCTGAAAGAATTCATTGTTTCAGTTTGACAATAGTGCAGTAAGTTTGCAAAAATGTCATCATAACATTCTGTGTAACATTCTAAACAGCGCTGGCTTAATTGGAGTACTAATGGTATTTCCGCATAAAATGTTACCTCTGAGAAAGGTAAAATGAGATTGATAGGGTATGCATGTAACTTGACATTTGTCTTCTCCACAGAGGCTATATCGGTTAGTTGTGTGCTCTTTTGTATTATAGATTTTGTTTTTCAAACCTGTGATGATTAGTGTAAATAGTCTGTCTTAGAGTTTCTTTCCTAATTGGGCTTTCCTTGGGAAACGAGTTATGAATTACACTTCTCTGTAATGTGTCACTTTAAACCCTGCATCACCACCATCCAGGCAGGCTACAGCTGATAATTGATAATACAGACAGGATCATAACAGACATGTTGTATTGGGGCACAGTCTTGATCAGGCATTCAGTAATAGGTAAAGTTCTTCACCTCTGGATCTCAAAAGCATGCCCAGATGGCATGCAAAAGTGTCATCAGACGTAGCTAGATGATTATGCACACCCCTGCACCTATTTGGTAGATTACACGAACATACACATAAACACTTAATAGCCTATCTCGTGTAGAATACCATTCATGTGACACTTAATGCATTTCCATTTGCCATAGGGAAATCTCTACAACAGATCTTAACACCTGACTAGATTCCTGAATAGAATTTAAGAAGAGGGTATCAGAGATCATAGGGGGTGAAAATGGGTGCCTCCTAATTTCTTGTGCTAGAATTAGCTGCTTCCTAATTTCTTGTGCTAGAATAAATCTGAAATAAATCTCCTGGCCATATCATTTCTTGTCATTACCTTCAGTGCGTTTTTAAGAGGCATCCTGGAATGAAAGCCTCAAAACTACTCGTTTCATATTTTTACGAATAAGGTTATCTTAAGAGACTTTATAGTCAATATATAATCTGCAAGTAGTTGTACAGTTTTAGGGTGCTTTTTTCAAAATTTGGAGTATTTTTACATCATGTGTACATTTTTGTTTTCTATGGTAATCGAAGATCAATTCCCTGCCTTTAGAAATCTCATAGTAAAGAAATTCCTTCCGTTCTTGATATTCTAGGAAACATTGCCAGTGTGTTCTTAGATTCCAGTCTCTTGCCACAAGTGCTGGAAAGGCAGTGGTTAATGATCTTGGTAGCCACAGTATTTCACAAGTTTCAGTGAGTCTGCAGTTTCTGGTACCTCTTCTTTAAGCAGTTGGTGTAGGCTGTTGGGGTTTCCAGCTTTTTGGAGTCCTTCCAAAGAGCCAAGATAACTTGCCTGCTGAGGGGAACACTCTCTTATAGGCAGCAGTGTATGCCAGACTGACATGGCTGTCCCAAGACATGTTGCTGCTTGAAGCAAAGGGCAAGATGACAGTCCTTCCCACACCCCTGTACAGTTGCTAACTGGGTTGAGTGTTGCATTTGAATTCACCTCTGGTGTCTCCACCATACCTGAAGCAGCAGGCTATTTTAGGACAGATTTTATGAATGTACAATTTTGTCTTTGAAACAGAAGAACAGCCAAAGAATGCATGAGACAGTCATTGATACTATCAATACTTTGCCATCTTCACTTCATTCTAACTAACAGTAGGGCCAGCCCTGAATTGTGTTACTTCAAGGTGGCTCAGCAGAATCAAGTGACGTGGTCTCCTGGTCCTTTCATTCACATTGCTCTTGCTCACTAAAGAGAATAAGAAAAGAACCATACATTGAAGAAGGCTTGATTCTTTGCAGGAACAGCATTGCTGATTGCTTGCTAGTAACTTTATTACTAGTTAATGTTACTGGTTGTTTTCTGATAAGTTATAGATGTATTGGGGGCATTTTAGGAAGAGGAAGAATTCAGTGAAGGGAATGAGTGCACGAGGACAAAAAGAAAACATTATGAAATTGGAAGGGTAGTTGAAGACAAGGTAAGTAAGAAGTGAGAAGAAGTAAGTAAGAAGTGACCAGCATCTATTTCTCTCAAATTAAGCATCACTGCTTTTTGTGTTGTTTTGTTCTTTTGTTTTTTGAGGGAATGTGATGGGCATCTGTTTATGAGCTGAGGCATCTGCTGCCGTTAACATTCTCTGAGGTCCATATGTCTAGATTTCTCATCATTTTTTCCATGACGTTTGACTGTCACAAACTGACAGTGTTACTAATTATGCATTTCCATTTACGTAGCAGAAGGAATTGCTCAGGGCTCAGTATGGCGAGGAGGTTAACAGAAGGGTTTCCTTAACACCAGCTGTTGTAGCTTTTGCTGAACAGTATCCTAGCACCCTTTTCTAAGTTGCATTGATCCAGGTTTGGAGGGACAAAGTAGTGGCTAGGTTTAGGGCATTGCAATATACACTGTACAGCTATCCAGACCATAGCCAAGTAGTCTGGATAGCTGGACAGTGTGTTTCGCAGTGCTCTTAAATCTACCCAAGTATCTTAACACTTCACATAGTGCTTTGCACATGATAGGTTTGCTTTGCAGTCATTTTTGTTCCAAACTGGCTGATATGTGAACTAAACTGCAGTTCTAAAGCTGGAAACATTGTTGATCTGTAGAATGAAAGCATAAATCAATATATTACAGAGACCTGGTTGGGTGAAGTGGGGTGGAGTAGCCTTTCACAGCTTTGTCTGCCTGGGTGTGGTGGCTTTGAGGTCTAGGAGATGAGGAGGTGCAGTGGTCTCAATTCTGTCTCTGTTACCAGGTGCTTCATTCCACAGTCTACTAGGTTTGAATTTATGTGTCTGAAAGTGTGTGACCAGGAAAGAAGAGGGAGACAGTTAGTGTACTGGCCACCCCATGCTCAACAGTCTCCCTTCCTGACCTGGCTGAGTTGGTCTTAGTGGTGTTGTTGAAGTCACACAGGCTTGTTATGCTGGGTAACTTCAGCATCCATGCTGAGACCACTCTATCAGAGGCAACTCAGGACTTCATGTCTTCTGTGACAGCCATAAGCCTGTGACAGCCATAAGCCAGGCGTGGTGCAGGACACAATCTTGACCTAGTTTTCTGTTTTGGGTAGGATGATGGTGGTTTTCATGTGGAGGAACTTTTTATAGTTTCATTGTCACAGACAGATCACAATCTGCTGGGGTTTTAGACTTGATGGGACTTGAAGTCTCTGCAGAGGTGGGGCAGACAATTAACATGGCCTGCCCCAGGAGGCTTATGGGTCCAGATGAATATCTGATAGTTCTTGGAACAGGCACCTGCAATAAAGAAATGTGCAATAAAGAAACCAGGGTGGTGGACACAATCACTCCTAAATGTCCCCTCCCACAGAGTAGAGTCAGACAGGCCTCCTGATTTACCAGGGAGCTGGTAGCAGTGAGCAGGACAGAGACTAGTGTGTTGATGGTGCAAAATTTGGGGCAAATCTGACCAAACATGGACTAAAGCCCATTGGAAAGCCTACTCTGTGGAAATAGCAGCAGCGAAGAAATCAGTCTTCTATGCCACCATTTAACCAGCACAACAGAGCTGCCTTTAGTAGTCAGGGGCCTTTCATGCTCTACCCTACAGGAGCAGCATGTAGACAAATTAGCCTGCTAAGAAGCTGGATGCAAATAAATATAACAACGACTATGCATTGTCTGAAGAACTTTTTAATCTGTTCTGACTCTTTGAATACTAAGCTTCAGTGGATTACTCTAGATTATTGTGTATTATGAAAAGGGAGAAAAGCTTCCTCCATCAATGTTCTCTGCATTAGAGATGGGCATAACCCTTCAAGTGATGTTGGACTGCAACTCCCAACAGCCCTGCCTGTCTAAACAGCCTCCAGTATGGTAATAATAATGACTTAAGTTCAGGAGAGCCTTACTACAAAGATACTTGCTGAACTCAGAATATTTTAAAGTGGGGAGAGAAACTGTAGCAAAAATACATGGTGACCCCCTCCATCCCTGCCACAGCTCCTGCTACTCACATTTGGTAAGACTTCAGGATGACTAAGGTCAGGAAAGGTGGTGGGAATTTATCTGTTGGGGAGAAATCACATGTGAATAAAATCAAATGTAAGTGAAATGTTTATTACCCTTTGGATAGTTAGTATGTGTGTTAACATTTGATCCAGACCATCTAATGGTGTGGTCAGTTGCAGATGTTTCTTAAAATGTTTCACTGTATCTAATAAAATCTCATGGCAATGTCAACAAATGTTAAAAAGCAGTTATTTCAAAACTAAACTGAAATTGAAGTGCCATGCTTACTACAGAGCTCTCCTAAGCAAATTCTAGTTCCTATTGGAAATTTCAGTGGATTGTCTTCTTCTCATCTGAAAGAGCCTTTTGCTACAGCCAAGGATTCTTCTCACACTGATCTTCAGGCCCTGGTAAATTTTGACTCCATTGCCCACCCCGCCCCACCCCATGCTTGGGCTCTACATGTCTGTGGCTAATGAGATACAAATGTGGCAAGACAGGTTGCTTCCCATTTTACCTTCACAACATCCTTGTGAGGTAGGTTAGGCCAAGAGACGATGACTGGCCCAGAGTCACCCGGTGAGTAACATGCCTGAGTAACTATTTGTTCTTCTTCGTGGTCTCTGTGCCTCATACATTAGGAGCTTTCGCGCCTGCGCGGTAGCATTCGGAAGATTCGAGAGCTCAGTAGCTTGGCGGGAACCCCTCCCCCATGCCGGTACTGTGCATGCTCAGCCCGCCAAGCAACGGTCACTCCTCAGTTCTTTCTTGTCCGCCGTAGCAAACAGAAAGTTCTTCTCAGTGGCTTGCGTTTTTTTCTTGGCTTTGGCTCTTTTGACTCGGTTTTGGCTTTTTGGATTACATTTCTCGGATTACGTATTGGATTTTGGTATTTGGCTTCTGGTTTCGACCCAGTTTTTGCCTTTGACAGATTTTTGGATCTCGGACTGGTTCTATCGATTCGAGCCCTCGTTCTTCCCCCACTCTATCTAACTTCTTCCCTGCTTACCGGACTTAGTCTATGTTGGCACTGTTCAAAAGCTGCGTCTCCTGTGGATGGAAGGTCGCGCTTTCAGACAAACACCGTGAGTGCCTCTTCTGTTTGGGCAAGGGCCATAATGTCCAGGCCTGTCCTATGTGTAGGCAATTCACCCACCAGACCCTCCGCAACTGCTTGGCGAGACTTAAGTCTCATTGTTGGGAGGAGTCCCTGCGTGCACAAGACCGAGGCCCGCGGTACCATAGCTGAAAAATCAGCTTGTCCAGCGACCCTTTCATCGACAGCGGTGGTCCACCTCACCGGTACCGGGCTCGGTACCGACCCTAAAGCTCTGTTTCTCCAGCTCTAGGCTGATAATTTAAACGCTGCACCACATCAGCCACCACAATAGGTGGATCCCATGGTAGAACAGCCTTCTTGGAAACTTTTAGTAAAATGTTAGGGACTTGTTATAATGCTGCTGTTTTTGCTTTTGTCTTAAAAAAAATACTACTAGAGTACTGATAGCTTTATGCTAGCCTTGCAAATAAATTAATGGAAGTAACTGCTTGATTTCTTAATGAGTCCACTTGGGTATGCATATTGGTATAGGTCCCTCCTGCTTGATGTAGGACAGAAAGACTGACTGTTCAGAGAAGAAATTAGTATGTTTAGAGCTAGAAATGAAGTGTTTTAGGATGCTAAGAGATACATTTTGATACCCTGTAGGTAAAGATGTTTGTTGAATTAACAAATGTTGATAGGGATTTTCAGAACACTTGCCGTTGGCCAGATTTTTCATATGCAAAGTGTAATCTTTTGGACTTGATACTATCTTTTTGCTGTAACATGTTGAGTCAAATTGCATGTTCTCCCTTCTTAGTTGTAGAATTTGCTTGCCTAAATGTAGTTTCTTGACCCTGGGATTCCCCTAGTGAAGTGGAAAGAAAGGGTCTTTAACCATCAGTCATATGAAGAGCTGACTTTATGTAAACTATTTTTTAGAGTCCCCAGTCTCTGAATTTCATGCTCATATAAGCAAGCTGTATTTCCAAGTACTATAAACATATTTTACTACCTCTATATATCATAGTTGCTTTCCTGAACAGGACTGGTAATGGAAAAAGTCTCTCTACTACAGAATTGTGGGTGGCGCTGATAACTTACCTTGCAGCACAAATGATTGCCTGTTAGGAGTAGAAATTTAGTAAGGCAAGTGTGTATAGATCCATTATACAAGCAGGTTTATTTCAAGGTAAATATTTTAACATGTTCCTCTTGTTTAAAGCAAAAATCAAAGAAGAGTAATTTTCATTCCTCTATACAGGCAGAACAAACATTAACCCTGTCCAGCTGGTTGATGAGGTATCTAATGTTTAATCAGGACTTGGAGATCAGATTGATGTTAGAGAACATGGTGAACTTTTATTAACCTGACAAAGCACCGATTTCCATATACCTTCTTTGGATTCTCAGATTTATTCATGACTGAAAATGGAAGTAATAGGTTTTTTTTTTAAAAAAAAATAATGAATCTTTTGCAAATAGTTCCAAAACTGGATTACTTGAAACACTGGACTGTCTTTTGTGTAGAGTGCTGTTGACCTGCATACTGGGAGTGAACAATCATGCGTCTTGGCCTCCTATATTAACTCCAAATTAAAACATCAGAGTCCAGTGGCTGGAAATTACAACCAATACTGATGTATTTTTAAGCCATACGTTAAAGAGATTGTGATGAGTTTGCAGACTCTTTTTTTCCCTTGCCCATTTCCCCCCAGGATGGAGAATGAATTGCATCTTTTTGCCTTAAACATTATTAGGCACAACGTCTACACCAATATTGGCCATGGGGAAAACTAGCCAGGTGTTATATTCAACTAAGGATTTCAAGCTATGGTTTGAAGATGATTACAGATTCTCTTTAACTGGAACCCCAGTTATGTTCTTGTTCCAAAATCTTCCAATAATTAATAATAAAAAACGATTTATAAGCTGGAACAAAGAACTATCAAAATTTATATGGGCAGGAAGGAAACCAAGAATAAAAATGAAAATACTTCAAGACAGCAAGAAGAGAGGAGGATGGACTGCCACACCTGGAAGTATACTATCAAACATGCTGCCTAGAATGGATTAAAGATTGGATTCAATTGAAAAATCCTAAACTATTAGAAGGATTTAATGTTAACTTTGGTTGGCATGGGTACCTCTGCTTTGTTATAGATAGGGAATTTAGTGATCATTATGTGAGGAGAGCTCTAATTAGAACGTGGCAGACTATCAACAAAAAATTTTATATTAAGTTGCCAATGTGGACATCACCCCAAGAAACCATCAGAATATCAGAACCAAAATTAGGAGGAATACTAAAGTATAAGGATTTAATAAGATGGGAAGGAAGAGTACCAGCGTTAAAGAATAGAGAAAAAAAGAGCTGAACATCAAATTGAATTGGTTCCCATACCGTCAGCTAAAAGAAAGGTTCAAAATGGATGTAAAAACCACCAGTATGGAGTCAGAAGAGAACAAATTAGACGAAATCTTAATGAAAAATGGGGGAAAAAATTTCAAAAATTTATAGACTTCTACTGGAAAGTGAGTTAGAGCAGGAAATGATCAAGGATTATATGGTAAAGTGGGCACAAAACATCGGTCACGACATAGAGTTGGAAAGATGGGAGAGAGCATGGAGCGAAGACATAAAGTTTACTCAAAGCTAGAGTTTAAGAGAGAATTTTTGTAAGTCAGTGCATCGGTGGTATATGACCCCTCAAAAATTAATGAAGATAACACAGAAAGGGAATGGCCAGTGTTGGAAATGTGGAAAAACAACAGGAACTTATTTTCATACATGGTGGTTATGCCTCATAGCAAAAAAAATATTGGAAAAAGATTCACGATAGTATTATTAAGCTGCTTGATACTAAATTTGAGATGATTCCAGAAACATATTTACTGAACATGATCATGAGGAACAGCCAAATGAGGACAAAAAGGAAAATACTATTAAATTTAATAACAGCAACAACATTGAATTACACAAAGCACTGGAAAGAAGGAATCGAACCCTCCCAAGAAGAACGGAAGATTAAAGTGATGGATATTATTGAAATGGAAAAACTGTCCAACATGCTGACAGGTAATTCAAATCAACAATTCGAAAAGCAATGGAATGAAATTATTAGATGGGTTAAAGAGAAGTAAGATGAAGGTACAGAATTGAATAAAGGATCGAAAGAGTAACACTTATATTAAGACGGGAATATAGACTGAGTAGGAAAATTAAAGTAGATTACAATAACAAAAAGAGATTTCACGCTAAGAAGGTTTAGAATAAGAAACAAAAAAGAGATTGGAGGGGGGATGTGTAATAAAGAAAGGAAGGCTAGAGTGGGGAGGGGAGAGGGACATAGAGAAGGGAGGGAGAAGGATAAATTGATGGCAAAAATATATTGTCAATATATAATGTTAATGTGGGGGGGACAGGAGAGAGAGGGAGGGGGAGGAGGGGTTGATTTAATAATATATTAAGGAAGGAAATAATCATTTAATATTGTACAGAAAATATTAATAATAATAGTAAAGTTTGTGTGTGTGTGTGTGTGTGTGTATATATATATATAAAACACATGATATATAAATTTTAGTTTTTATGAAATTTTAATATAAATAAATAAATAAGACTGGAACCCCAGATAGCCTTAATGAGAGTTCATGTTGGTGATGACATGGTGCTTAACCGACAGTTAAGGTGGAAATAAGAAAATTGTTCCAAATAATAGAAAGGATGGAGGGTGTGTAATCTACAGTACACTCAGTTGAGTCTGTCTGCTATGCCCCATATTGCATACATATACCTGCATGTGCACACATACACATATTGATTGGAAGTATAGGAAAAAATTGGAAAGATACTCTCTGGAATTATTTATTTATTTATTTATTTTTGGAGGTCCTTTCTTGGAGAACTCATTGGGCCAATTAGTGGAAACTTTTTAAAAAAAAATTAAACCCTTCATGAACTTCCATGTCATCTTAGTTGAGGAGGCAAAGCACTCTTCCCGGTTATTTCAAGTTTCGTAGTACACTTGACCCTCCACATTTGCTAGGGTTAGGGACACAGGACCCTCGCAAAAGTAAAAAATTTGCAAATAACAAAATTAGTATGTCTGTGGGAAGGGGGCTGAGGCACGGGTGGGAAAAGTGGGCATCCAGGGTCTAAACCAGGTCAGGGAAAAGAGATGGTTGGCATGGTGCTCATGTACTTCCTCTCTCTTGCCCATCTCCTTCCTTGGGTGTGTGTGGGGCATGGGTACAGGGTTTGTGGTGCTGAGAATTTCGACAGAAAGCCATCTTTAGCTGGCCAGGCAGAGACTGGTAGAAGAAGAGGAGGACCAGAGGTGGGTTTGTAAAGGGCTGTGTGGCCTGATTGGAGCCACCAAGAGGGAAGGTTCCCCCAAAAAAGAAGCACTTGAGGTGGGAGGGCAGAGCTTGGAGAAACTCACAAATAATCAAATCCATGAATGTCAAACCCACAAATGTGGAGGGCTGACTGTAGCTGTTCTGCTAGGCAGACTCTCCAATTCACTGTGTTAGCACTTGGAAAAGGGTCATCTTAACTGTGACACCCCAACTGTGGAATTAGGCACTAAGTTAAAACTTGACTCTTTGTCAGAGCCTTTCTGCCTCATTAATTCAACCCAAATACAGGTGTAGATAGTTTTAAAGGCTTTTAACTCTTAAATCTGTTTTAAACTTATTGCTGTTTAATATGTTTTTATCTTATTTGAATGTTGTACTGTTTTACACTTTGTAACCTGTTTTAATGCTTATTGTAAACTGTCCTGAGATCTTTGGTATAGGACAGAGTATAAATATTTTGATGGTAGTAGTGGCGGTAATGGAAGGAGATTGTAGTTCTGAAGTTTTCACATAATTGTTGAGCTGTTTGACTTTTTATTCTCCACAGTTCTAAGTAACATAACTGTATATCTATTTTAAGTGCTTTAAGTCACTATGAAAGTCTATATATGGGCCACTTCAAAGGTAGGAAAACTTTGGCCTTCTAAACATTTGGGTCTGTAATTTTCATGAGACCTACCGAGTGTGGTTGGTGATAAGAGATTGTGAGAGCTGTAATTTGAAACATCCAGAGAGCCAAAGGTTCACTCACCTAGCTATCTTACATAATGCACATTTGGTATTTAGAGTACATGTTTGATATAAATGAATAAAATGAAATAAACTGGGAAGGAAATGGCATACTCTACTGGCTGAAAGACTGATGGTAATGTGTATGGCCCAGATCTCTGCCTAATGGAGCCTTAGTGGTGCTACTTCCTTCACATGGGCTATGGGCACCCTGTCTGTATTATGACAGTCATGCTAACCTTATGATGATTATTATAAAGCAGCAGCAGCACCTGCAGCTGCTGTTGTTTGCCATCAAGTCAGCTTTGACTTACAGCAATTCTATACATGAGAGACATCCAAGACACCCAATCATCAACAGTCCTACTAAGATTCTGCAAACTCAAGGCTATGGCTTCCCTGATTGAATCAATCCATCACACCAAGCTGATGAATACACATAAACAAATTGCTGGGGTGTGTGTGTGTGAGATGAAATAATGATAGAACTATTTTTTAGGTGACATTGTTGTGTAGCTAGGATTAGAATAAAGATTATCATTTGGGCCATATGGCCTTATCTTGCAATATCCATCTACTTAATGCAGAGCCAGATGTTATGATTATCAATGAGTGATGTTCAGATACAACAGTATCTATTACACTTTCTTTTCTCTTCCCCAAAAATGTCATAAAACAAATGTGTCATCTGGTATCTGATAGGTAACATGATGATGTCATATCTTGCAGTGTCTTTAGCTATGCATTATAGGAAGGAAAGGTAGAGAGACACAACATAGGGATGTTGCTTTTGGAGTCAACTGCATTATTTGTGTCATGTCTTACCCTGTGCTTAAGATATCCTGTTCATGAAAAAAGTTTTGTTAGGCAGTCAAATTACAATCAGAAATCTCTGTATAGGTGTGAGCCCTGGTGACCTTTTGTGAAAAGCAGACAATTAAAAGGGTTTCTATGTCAAGAGTGTTGTCGGTAGATGAACGTTTTGTTCTTTTTGCTTTTTGCTTGCTAATTTCACTCTTACACCTTCTTGGCAGATAAACTTTTTTTTTCTGCTGTAAGGAAGCATTTGAAAATAAGCAGTAAATACTGATTTTACTGCAAGTCAGCTCTCTGTCATATTATCTGATGATGTTGCACTGTAAACTTGCAAACAATCAATAGGATGCATCCAAAATAAAGTTGATGAGCCATATATAAGAAGACTACAGCAGAATGGCAATATGAGAACTAGGAGAAAAAGATCGGCTTATTTTATTTTTTAATATTTCTGTGCTTGCAGTGCTCTGTAGATAATAAATATTTTGGATTGAAAACAGGTCTGTGTCTCATTCTCTGCCATTACACCAAAAGATGAACCAAACTGTCCCAATACCTTGCAGCAAAACCACAGCAGAGCTGCAGTGAAACAGCCATTTTAAAATTCCAAAATTAAAATGGTGTGTATGTATATATGCCTTCAAGTTGCCTTTTGACTTATGGCAACAACAACAACAACAGCCCCCAAAGTGTCCCTAGGGCACATTATGCAATATTTTGGGCTTTCTTTGGACCAGTTTGGCTTCGGGGGGGGGCTTTTTTTTCCAACAGGGAGTAACCACACTTTTCCCCACTCCTGCTTTAAAGACTAATGTTAAAAGTGATATATCGGCTTCTGAATACTGGCAAAAATCAAATAGTCAAAATTCACCAAGGAGATTTTTAAGTTTTATATTTCTAACCTGATTTCTGTCTCCATTCTGAAGAATGAATATATTCTTAATTATTTTTATCTGTTCTATATCCTTGACAATTTTTTTTGTAAGGCTCAACCTGTTTTCCATAGAATATAGGAACAGGAACAACAATGTTTTCTTTCTGCTTCAATTCATTTTGCTGTTTTTCAGTATTAGTTTTCTTCTCTCCAGCTGTCCTTTTTGGTGTGCCCCTCTGGGAACTGTACTGTACCCCAGAGGATGATAGATGTTTAGGCTGTGCCTTTTAGGAAGTTTGTGAGCCCTCCTGAAAGGGCAGAAGTCAAAAGATCTGTGTCATAAAATTCCCTTTGTTCCTCTGTGAAGTTGATGTCTGTATAGGAGGAAAAATAATGTGTGAAACAACCATTGCATTTAGTCTTACAAAGAATTTGTGGTTGTCCTGAGTTTGAAACTCCTAAATACATCTTTGGATCAGAGAGACCCAACCTGTAATATTTTCTTCTTGTTTTGAACTCTTCTGCCTGAAGAAGAGACCTGTGTTTGCTTTTAGGATTAATTTATAATATAGAGCAGTGATTCTTAACCTTTTCTTTACTGAGGACCCCCAAACATAAGATTTAAAGATTCAAGAGTGTGTGTGTGTGTGTGTGTGTGTGTGTGTGTTTATTAAAGGCTTCTGGAGACGAGGACTCAGATCCCTGCTCAGATACTTGGTGACCATGGGAAGTCAGTGTTGCTGCTGCAGCCCCTGGTTTCCAGCAACAGGGCTTTGCAGACCACCTGTGAATGTTCCACAGACCCCCAGGGGTACTCAGACCCCAGGTTGAGAATCACTGCTGTAGAACAACCGTGTCCACCCCACATCTGCCAGATGCATCAGCCTATACCTCTTGAAGGGAGCTGGATTGGGGAAGACTGGTATAGAGGCAACCTGTTATTTTCTCTGTGGGATCAACATAGGTATTAAGAGTGCACTGTGTAGGAAAACATGACTGTAGATATCAGGAGTGCTGCTTTGATTAACCTTAAGATTAGGAAAACTGTTCTAAAATAGGCCAGGTCCTCTGTCCTTATGAAAGGTGAGGTAGATTGCACCACTGAGTGGGTGCTTTCCCCCACTGATATGGCAGTACTGAAAGCAAAAGTGGCAGCTTGTAAATTTTCTGTGCCCTTCAGAGCTCTCAAGGGAGTTAGAAGCCCTGTTCTTCTTGAATGAGGTCAACCTAACTGAATAAGTAATTAATGCCAGTCATCATCAATGGGGAATAAACAATGCTTATGGAGCTTGGCAAATGCATTTGGCTACTTTAAGAAGGACATGTTTCTGCTAATGTGTAATGGCTTAGCCAGTGAGGGTTATGTGGCTTGCTGGAAAGAGATTCTTTCCTTCTTAAATATGAACCCCCATCAGATGTGTATTGGGCCTTCCTTTAACACAGTGCTATCTAGGAAGTAAAAGGGCACTAAGGGCACATAGCCAAGAGAAAAAGAATATTCTGGAGAATGGAACTAGTTTTGCTCTCAGTGATAGATTACAAAGCCTTAAAAGGTTTTTAAGGGATTGTGGTCTATGAATCTGCAAAACAATAAAAAGCCTTGTAGCACCTTTAAGACTAAAATGCACTTTGGTGTGAGTATTTGTGGATTATAATCCACATCCTCTGATATTCATTTGACTGTAATCAGGCTTCAAGTGTATGTGCGCAATGTATATGGTTCTGGAGAAGATCAGAATGAAATTGAATACACATAAGCCTGTTATTAACACAGACCATCAACTGTTAGTGCTAACCTTCCAGCAGTAAGGTTGTT